>CM071596.1:224475500-225725500 GCA_036435485.1 Saposhnikovia divaricata | reverse complement strand
GTCATGTTCAGTGAACTCATTCCACAATGAGCACCTACATACTTACTATAGTGTTACCACACAAATTCCTATGAGAACAGACATCCTTCGTAAGAAGCAAGTATAGTATGTACCGATCTTTCCGGATTGACTAACTCCCAATTAGTTATCCTATGATCAGGAACAGTTTAAGTTTAGTGTTATCATCTTCTAGATCTCACTATTATAATCTCATTATAATTCTAGAAGCTTTACTCTAAACTATGGAACATCTTATTTAATACACTTTAAATAGATAAAGCCCGTAATAAAAACAACAAGTCTTTTATTAATATAAACAAAATCAAATAAGGTTACATGAAAGTACTTCCTAACTCATCATACATGATTGGATTTAGGACAAAATACTTTCAAACTCCCACTTGTACTAAAGCCAATCACTCTGGTATCTAATACCCATCTTCTCTCTATGACGATCAAAGTGAGTCTGAGACAAAGCCTTTGTAAATGGGTCTGCTATGTTGTTATGTGTGTCAACTCTTACGATGTTGACATCTCCTCTCTCAACGATCTCTCTAATCAGATGAAAGCGCCGTAACACGTGTTTGGAAGTCTTATGAGATCTAGGTTCCTTAGCTTGAGCTATCGCAGCGTTGTTATCACAATATAACAATATAGGTTCCTCAATGCTAGGAACTACTCCCAAATCAGAAACAAATTTCCTCATCCAGACAGCTTCCTTTGCAGCTTCACATGCAGCTATATATTCCGCTTCTGCTGTTGAGTCAGCCGTTGTAGGCTGTTTGGAACTCTTCCAACTAATCGCTCCCCCATTTAGAGTAAACATATACCCTGACTGGGATCTGCTACCATCGCCTTCTGACTGAAAACTAGAGTCAGTATAACCCTCTATTTTCAATTCAGATCCACCAAAAACAAGAAAAACATCTTTAGTCCTTCTCAAGTACTTCAAGATATTCTTCACTGCTTTCCAGTGTTCTTCACCTGGGTTGGACTAATATCTGCTCGTCACACTAAGTGCATGAGCAACATCAGCTCTAGTACATAACATCGCATACATGATAGATCCTATTGCCGAAGCATAAGGAATCTTACTCATGCGTACTCTTTCCTCATCTGTCTTTGGAGACATTTTCTCAGAAAGGGTAATCCCATGACACATGGGAATGAGACCTCTTTTCGAGTTCTCCATGCTAAACCTTTTTAGCACCTTATCGATGTATGCACCTTGGGATAGGCCAATCGTTCGATTTGATCTATCTCTATAGATCTTCATCCCTAAAATATAGGATGCCTCTCCCAAGTCCTTCATAGTGAAGTTCTTTGATAGCCAGACCTTGACTGATTGTAACATTGGTATATCATTTCCTATGATAAGTATGTCATCCACATACAATATAAGAAATGTTATCGCGCTCCCACTAACCTTCTTGTAAACACATGGTTCATCTAAGTTTTTGATAAAATCAAACTCTTTGATTGTCTCATCAAAACGGATGTTCCATTTACGAGAAGCTTGCTTCAAACCATATATGGTTCGTAGTAGTCTACATATTAGATGTTCGTTTCCCTTGGAAACAAACCCCTCTGGCTGTGTCATATACACTTCCTCACCAAGTTTCCCATTGAGGAAGGCCGTCTTTACGTCCATTTGCCAGATCTCGTAATCATAGTAGGCTGCAATCGCAAGCAAAATCCGAATGGATTTGAGCAAGGCTACAGGCGATAAAGTTTCATCAAAGTCAATTCCTTGTCTTTGCTTGAATCCTTTTGCCACAAGCCTGGCCTTATAGGTCTCCACTTGGCCATCTGCTCCAAGTTTTCGTTTGTATACCCATTTGCACTCAATGGGTTTAATCCCTTCAGGTGCTTCAACCAAAGTCCACACTTGGTTTGTATACATAGAGTCCATTTCGGATTTCATGGCATCCTGCCATTTCTCTGAGTCGTCACAACTCATAGCCTCTTCATAAGTCATAGGGTCCTCATCATCGACAAATGACAAATCATTCTCATTTTCAATGACAAGCCCGTAATACCTTTCGATTGGGCGGGACACTCTCTCTGACCTACGTAAAGGTTGTTCTACAGAAGGTAGTTCTATCTGAACAGGTATTTCTTCTATAATCGTTGTATTTTGTGGTTCTTGAACTTCATCAAGTTCAATGTTTCTCCCACTATTTCTATCAAGGAGGAACTGTTCCTCTAAGAAGTGTGCATGTCTAGAAATAAATATCCTATGATCGGAAGGTGTATAGAAGTAATATCCATGACCTTCTTTAGGATATCCCACAAAACTACATTTCACGGATCTAGATTCCAACTTATCATGTTCAACTTTCTTGACATAAGCTGGACACCCCCAAACCTTAACATGTTTAAGAATTGGTTTCTTCCGTTTCCACATCTCATATGGAGTCATTTGAACCGATTTAGAAGGTACCTTATTCAGTATGTACGCTGACGTCTCTAAAGCATAACCCCAAAGTGATACTGGAAGATCAGTAAAGCTCATCATGGACCTTACCATATCTAATAGAGTACGATTCATTCTCTCAGATACTCCATTTAATTGTGGAGTATAGGGAGGGGTCCATTGAGAAACTATACCATTTTCTTTAAGATAATCCAAAAACTCCCCGCTTAAGTACTCACCTCCTCGGTCTAAACGAAGAACCTTAATACTACATGCGGTTTGTTTTTCTACTTCATTTCTGTATTCTTTGAACTTTTCAAAATCTTCGGATTTGTATTTCATTAGGTATACATATCCAAATCTGGATCAATCATCCGTAAAAGTAATGAAGTATGAAAATCCTCCTCTAGCACTTGTTGACATTGGTCCACACACATCTGTGTGTACCAAGTCTAACAACCCCGCAGCTCTCTCACCATGTCCAATAAATGGAGATTTAGTCATTTTACCCATGAGACAAGACTCGCATGTAGGATATGATTCAAAATCAAAATGTTCTAGTAACTTATCCTTATGTAATGTGCGAAGTCTGTGTTCACTAATATGACCTAGTCTGCAGTGCCATAAATAAGTTGGATTTTTATTATCTCGTTTTCTTTTATTATCTTGTTGTTCAATTTGAAACAAATTATGTTCTAAGTCACATATATACAAACCATTATGTAATGTACCATTTCCATAAAGAACGTTGTTTCTTTTGATTAAACATTTATTATTCTCAATAATGAATGAAAAACCCTCAGAGTCCAGTAAAGGAATAGAAACAATATTTCTTACAATTGAAGGTACATAATAACAATTATTTAACACAATAGTTTTGCCCGTAGGCATATGTAATGGAAATGATCCTACAGCTATAGCAGCAATTCTTGCTCCATTGCCCATTAATAGAATCACTTCATCTTCACCAAGAGGTCTACTTCTCTTTAGTCCCTGCAACGAATTGCAAATGTGAGAACCACAAGCGGTATCTAATACCCAAGTAGATATTTGACTTAAAGACATATTAACTTCAATCATGAACATACCTGAATCATAAGCGGTAGTCTCACTACCCTTCTTCTTCTTTATCTCTCCGAGGTAATCCTTGCAGTTCCTCTTCCAGTGACCCATCTTGTTACAGTGGAAGCAAGGTCCTTTGCTTTTGGGGTCATCCTTAACCTTTTGTTGGACAGGTCGCTTCTCACCTGATTTCTTATTCTTTGGTCTCCAGTTCCTCTTCCTCTTAGTAGAGGTACTAGCACCAATCATAAGAACAACACCTTTCTTGGAGGGAAAATTCGACTCTGCAGTCTTCAGCATGTTGTGGAGTTCAGGCAAGCTAACATCCAGCTTGTTCATGTGAAAGTTCATAACAAACTGCGAGAATGAATCTGGGAGTGACTGTAAGACTAAATCTTGGCTTAACTCCCCATCCATGATAAAACCAAGTTGCTCTAGATGTTCAATTAGATTGATCATCTTAAGTACATGGTCATTCACAGATGACCCTTCAGCCATTCTACATTGGAATAGCTGTTTCGATATTTCATATCGAGCGGTTCTCCCCTGAACGTCGTACAGCTCCTGTAGATGCACCAGGATAGCATGAGCATCCATATGCTGATGTTGTTTCTGCAAGTCAGGTGTCATGCTTGCTAGCATGATACACTGAGCGACTCTTGCAGCATTCATCCATTCATCATGTTCTTGTCGATCAAAATGAGTTGCATCTTCAGGAAGGGCTTCAGGTAATGGTGAATCCAGCACGTGGTCCTTTTTCTCAGCCCTGAGAACGATTCTCAGGTTTCGGAGCCAATCAGCGTAGTTGGGACCAGTCAATTTGTTATTGTCAAGTATGCAACGGAGTGATATTGCAGAGGACATGATATATATAAATCTGAAATTTATAAACACATAACAACATTAGTAGATATTAAATTTTATTATTTACACCTTTTGAATCGGGTCTTTATTCATAGGTGGCTCCCACAGATTTTATACAACCCTCTAAATGTATAACTAAGCATTCTCAATGCAAGTGAGAATAGGGATCCTACTTTCCATTATATAACCTCGGCTGTAGCACGAAACATTATATAATGTTCCATAGGCAGATAACTCTTCATCAATTACATCTCATGTTATTCCCTTATTTCATTTAGCCTCTTGAATCATTGAATCACGGCTGTAGCACGTCTAAATTCAATATTCTAAGTCAAGTCAGACCCAACATCTCGTAAAATTAATAAGATTCAACAGCCCACGGCTGTAGCACGTAACGACAATTGAATTCTAATTAATTATGCGCATCTAATGTAATAGACAAGTAATTCCTATTTTTCGAAACGAAGCCCTCGGCTGTAGTACGAAACGACAATGCCCAAAATTTAAGAATTACTTTCTACCATGTTGGAAGGCTATGACCGACCCAAAACATTTCCGGAAGCTATAATCGTTTCAAAATTATTTTTATAAAAATATATGACCCCTCCATTAGAACCTACTCGTCAATACGAATCCACCGGCACCAACCACGCCTCGAAAGGAGCTTGCACGCACCCTCACGCGCCATCTGAAGTTTCTGTCGCAAATGACGCGGTGTTACGCATCTTTCTAATGCGTGACACCTTGATACGCATTACCTATATGCGTAAAACTCTTTAACGCATTCTCCAAATGCGTCATAGACCTTGACTGGCGCGCGGTCCCCTTCCTTGTGCAGTTCAGCCGACAGTATATATAAAAATCAGCAACCCACTTAATTTGTAGGTCCACTTGAACCGATTCAAGCCCGCCATCTTTTATCAAGCCCACCAGCATATATTTTATATATATTATTTAATACTAACAGATTATAATTATTAAATTCAAACTTCTTTAAAAAAATCATAATTAATAATCTGTTCATTCAAATAATATAATAAAAATATCCTGATTCTCTACAACACATGTACAATCTAAATCCAGAGTCATTTTATTTCAAAAAATTAATTTCGAATTAATTCATAATTAATTTGATTATAGCTTCCACGAACTTCAAAAATTCATAATAAATCCATACAAGCTCTAAAAATTTTCAAATTTTTTCTGGGAATCTATATGCATACAACCTATGCTCTGATACCATTGAAGGAATTTCTACGCATGCGGAAGTATTTATAACATTTATTTGCATAGAAATCCTAATTAATCATGCATATATTTCAAGAAAAATAAGAGAATTACATTAAATGCTTCCCGGCAACAGCTATGAACTTCAAAATTAGCCCTTGTTCTTCTCCTTGCAATCACCCCTCAGTATGTGGAGTACTCTAATGGTATCCACCAAGAAATTTGATAAAGGAAGAAAAGAGAGAATAATTTTGCTAATATTGATTAAATGCAAGAAACTCTTTTGCAAATGATCTTGTGTTGTGATTCTGAAATCTGATGAGCATCCTATTTATAGAGAAATTTCAGCTCATCATTCTTGACTATAAACATTGTTTGGTTTAATTAATCTTTATTAATTAATCCATTAATCATTAAAACTCTTTTAATAATTAAAACATGTTCATCATTGATTTCATTTAAAACAATTCTCTCTTATATATTTAATATCTCAGATTAAATATATAATTATAATATTAAGAACTTTTCTTAATATTTTTATAATTAATTAAATCATATTTAATTATTTATTTAATTATTTATTTCTCAAATAAATAATTATTAGCCAAAATAATTTTTCTTCATCTTTAACAATATTTCCTTTTATGGTGTGACCCTTTAGGTTCAATATTAAGCCGGTAGTAGAAATAAATAATAATAAACTTATTTATTATTATTTATACGAATTACTTTAATTCGTTAAAAAATAATTATCGCTGTAATTAAATTCATTCTACATCGTTTGTGATACTTCTCAATATATCGCGACTATCCGGATAATATGAATTCATTGCTAGGAATATAGAACCTATTCAGTGACTGGTTACCGTACAATAAATTCCTTCCACCCTACAATATCCCGATTAAATACAAGGCATAGATCGCGTGTCAAGCCTATCTAATTTAATCATATGATTTCTTATTCATTATGTATAGTTCATGTTAATGCAAATTAGAAACTACTTTCTAATTTCATTCACTCTGGCCAGAGATTCCTGAACTACCATATTAAGAATAGCATAGGATATTCACTTCCTTTACTGGAAGGGGCAGATCCTTTATTGATCGTTAACTATCTCCATATATAAATTCCAATGCCCAGAATAGAACTTATTAATTGCCCTTGAGACTAAGGACTAAACCAAAGCATTGTTCATTATATACAAGATGACTCTAACAATCTCAAGTCTAAGGATACTTGTACAACCATCACTATATGAACAATTACTGACACGTGAGTAAACTCTATTAATTGTTCAAGTGATCGAGTCATGTTCAGTGAACTCATTCCACAATGAGCACCTACATACTTACTATAGTGTCACCACACAAATGCCTATGAGAACAGACATCCTTCGTAAGAAGCAAGTATAGTATGTACCGATCTTTCCGGATTGACTAACTCCCAATTAGTTATCCTATGATCAGGAACAGTTTAAGTTTAGTGTCATCATCTTCTAGATCTCACTATTATAATCTCATTATAATTCTAGAAGCTTTACTCTAAACTATGGAACATCTTATTTAATACACTTTAAATAGATAAAGCCCGTAATAAAAACAACAAGTCTTTTATTAATATAAACAAAATCAAATAAGATTACATGAAAGTACTTCCTAACTCATCATACATGATTGGATTTAGGACAAAATACTTTCATACTACTGTTCTGTTTGTAGGTCTGGGTACCAGCTTCCATACTTCTTGTTGTTTGAATTGATTGATTTCATCTTGCATCGCAATCACCCAATCAGTATCAGAAAGAGCTTCTTCAGTTTTCTTAGGTTCCATTTCAGATAGAAACCCTGAATAATTACATTGATTTTGGACAGCTCTTCTAGTTTTTACACCAACATCTGGATCACCAATGATTAGCTCAAAGGATGAGCTCTATTCCAAACAGTCTGTCTGGGAAGATTTAATCTTGATGATTCGCCTTGTTCTTCATTGTGATGTTGAGTATGACTAGTTGATCCTTCATTAACTCCCCCTGAGTTGTTGCCAGGTTGACTAGATGAATGTTCAGGAGTGTCAGTGGTATCTTCAATATTATCATTGTTTCCACCACCATTACCCTGATCATCCTCATCATTATCATTAGCATCAGCAAAAACATCAGGTGGATTGTCATCATCTGAATTTGGATCTGTCATATCCTCAAAAGATAGCTTTTCAGATGAATCTTCAGTTTGGATACTAGGGAGTTTAGTGTCATCAAATGTTACATTGACACTTTCAATCACAGTCTGTTGATCAAATTTTCCACCTTATTCATCTCCTTCTTTAAGCACAAAGCACTTTGCCCCAAATACATGAAAGTATTTGAGTGATGGTTTCTTATCAGCCATAATTTCATAGGGTGTCTTCATTTGATCTTTATTGATTAGAGTTCGATTCTGGGTATAGCACGCAGTATTGACAGCTTCAGCCCAAAAGTACAATGGAAGCCTTGATTCACTTAACATAGTACGTGCAGCTTCAATCAAGGTTCTAGTTGAGGAGTTCTTGGAGCTGAGTATTGTCTGGTTATACTCTTCTCAGTGCAGAAGTCATTTAGAACTGCATTCTTGAATTCAGTTCCATTGTCTGATCTTATAGCTCTCACTGGATACGTAGAATCTCGCTCATTTAATTTGATGTGATCAATCACCAGTTGTGGAGTCTCATCTTTAGAATTCAGGAACAGGACCCATGTGTATTTTGAAAAATCATCAACAATCACAAGACCATATCTTTCCTTTGACATTGATATAACATTAACTGGACCAAACAAATCCATGTGAAGTAGTTGTAAAGGTTCAGTTATTGATGATGTGTCAGTGCTCCTGTGACTTGCCCTTTTTAGCTTGCCTTTTTGACATGCATCACAAAGTCCTTCTTGAGTGAATTCCATTGAAGGCAGATCTCTCACTAACACTCTTTTAACCAGAGAATTCATTGTCTTAAAATTAAGATGAGAAAGTTTCTTGTGCCATAGCCAACTCTCATCATTAGATGCTTTAGTGTAGAAGCAAGTGATTTCTTCAGTGCTTCCTGAGTTCATATTGGCTACGTACAGATTACCTTTTCTAACTCCTGTCAGTTGTGGCTTTTCATGTCTCTTGTGTGAAATTAGACAATTCTTCTTGTTGAAATGAACTTCATAACCTTTGTCACAGAATTGACTGACACTGAGCAAATTGTGCTCAAGTCCTTTCACAAAAGATACTTTCTCAATGATAACATTTCCAGCTTCAAGTCTGCCATATCCATCAGTTCTACCTTTGTTGTTATCTCCAAAGGTAACTACTGGGCCGGCCTTCTCCACCACATTTGTCAGCAGGGTTCTGTCTCCAGTCATATGCCTTGAACATCCACTGTCCAAGATCTAGGTTACTCGTTCAACTTGTTCAATACCCTGCAATGACAAACGGATTAAACCTTCTTTGGAACCCAAATTTGATTGGGTCCAGAGTATTTAAAGTATTGGCCTTTGTCAGGCAAAACAACATTTTTAACCTTGACACCAATTTTACCATTAGTCAATAAACATTTTACCCTATAAACAGACTTGACAATCTTTTGTTTCAATTTAGGTATCCATGTTTGTTTAGTAACAATATCATTGACTGGACATTTGACTTTGTAAATAGCCTTAGTAAAACTTTGTTTAGGCTTTGGTACAAATGTCTCTCTCCTAACATAAGGAGGACTAGCAGTCTTTGATCTAACATTTTTATTTCTGTTCATATGTTGTCGAGGAGCAGTCTTATTATCACATGCATGATTACCATTAAAGTAAGCAGACATCACATTAAAAGCACAAGACATACAGTTGACAACACCACATGATTTATGATTAGAATCAATGATAGGCATGGTACTCATGTTAGACATGTTACTGTTTTGTTTCAACTTATTACCTCCTAATCCAGTCTTAGAAGAACTCACTGTTTCAACAACCTTGACTGGAACTTTAGCTACATCTTTCTTGGATAAAACATTTTCTGGATTAGTGTCCTCAACAGATTTAGCCTTAACAAAGACTGTGACATCTTTCTTGGATGAAACATTCTTTGGATTAGCGTTCTTAACAGATTTATCCTTAACAACGATTGTGCCATTTTGCACTGTCCTCATTTCTCATTTCTTCGTGGATAACCATAGAAAGAATATCTGGTGGTCCAGCATCAGATTTTTTAAATAGAGGTTCTTTAACATTCTTGAGTACATGTGGTATTCCCCTTTCTTTAGCACTAACAGGGTTAGGGGAATTTATGCCCAATGATCCAACAGCTTCATTGTAGCCATACCCTATACCTGTTGTTCGTTCTACAACTTAATTGTTAAAAAACTCTTTGGAAACTTTAACAGAATTATAACAAGCCCTGACCTGTGTTTCAAGTTCAGTAATTCTAGCCATTTGTTTGCCTACAACTTCTAGAATCAATTTCTCCTTTTTATGAAGCATTGTTATTTCATCTCTTTGTTGATCTTGATTAATGTGCACCTTTTTCAATTCTGACACTTCATTGCCAAGTTCAGTGCTTAGCAGATCTAGTCTTCTATATTCAGTTTGTGCATTACCTAAGGAATTATAAAGACTACGAATTAATTCAGTGTCAGTAAGAGTTACCGGTTTGTTATGATGATCAGATGCTCCATCATTTGCCACCAACGCAAGAATTCCAACTTCTTCATCTTCACTGTCTGTGTCATCCCAGCTTTTGCCTTGTACCACATAGGCCGTGTCTGTGTTCTTCTTACCAGATGCATACTCTCTCCTTGCATCTTGTTGAGGTTGATGACACTCAGTTGCAAAGTGTCCAAGTTCATTACATTTAAAGCACCTAATCCTGCTTCTGTCTACCATTCCAGTTTGGTAGCCACTCCTTGTGCTACTTGAGGAAGAACCTCTTCGCTGGAATCTATTGTATTTAGATTTGAACTTGAACTTTGGATTCCTCCTAAATCTGAAGTTACTGAATTGCCTCACCATCATAGCCATTGACTCATCTTCCAACTGATCCAGCTCTTCCAATGAGTAGAAATCTCCACCATCCTGACTGACAGGTATCTCAACTTCAACCTGTTCCTTGTCAGTGCTGCAAGGTTGAACCATCTTAGCTTCCACTTGCTTTGGAGTCTCAACCACTAGAGCTGTAGAAGAACTTGGAACCCTACCTTCACCATGAATTTCTTTCTGTTGAACTTGTTCCAACTCATAGGTTTTCAAAATGTCGAATAGCCTTTCAAGAGTAATTTGATTCATGTCTCTGGCTTCTCTAATGGCAGTTATCCTATGTTCTAGGTGAGTAGGCATGGTCAGTAGAAACTTCATGTTAATCTCCTTTTGTGTATATTGCTTGCCATGGATTTGCAAGTTGTTGATTATTTTGTTATACCTTTCAAACACTTCCTGAATGCCTTCATTAGGGCCAGCTCTAAAGTGTTCATACTCAGAGATTAAAATTTGAAGTCTGTTTTCCCTGACTTCATCAGTTCCTTCATTAATAGTCTCAATAGTTTCCCACATATGCTTTGCAGTTTTACAATTCATCACATGACTGTACATCACAGCATCTATGGAATCTAATAGTATGAGTCTCAAATTTTTGTCTAGTCCTGCATCCTCTTTTTCATCAGGAGTATAAGACGCAGGGTCTTTTTCATGGGTTCTTGCAGGTGTTGTAACAACTCCATCAGTAACAACTTTTTGTTCAATGACCATAGGAATTTTAGGTCCATTTTTCAGAACACCCAAATATTTAGAATTTGTAACATCAAGAAATAGCTCCATTTTAGTTTTCCACATATCATAATTATCTTTATTAAAGATAGGAATCTTAACAAGGACTTTTGAAGACATGATGAATTTTTAAGTGAGTTAAAAATTCGAAATGGATTTTTGACTGAATAAAAATATGATCATGATTTGTGTATCAATCAATAGGCTCTGATACCAATTGTTAGGTCCGATAAGATTGTAGAAGGGGGGGTTGAATACAATCTATATTGTTTTATCAAAATTTGTCCGGATAAATTTAATTTATATTTTGACAAATTTGAGCGGAATAAATTGAAACAAATTTCAAGTTGAATATAAAAATATATTAACTTGATGGGTGTTACAATTTCAGTACAGAAATTAATCAAGTTGATAAAAACTAATTTAGAAAATTCGACATGAACTTTTCTAATTTAGTTAATAAAAATCAAGATTAAAACTAGGAAACTTAATTCGCTAGTAGTACAAGAACAATAAATAAACAAGTTCCACCGCATAAAATATTACAAGAGAGATGAACTTGATTTTACAAAAATTAATTTGTTCTTGAGCTTGGGAGAGAAAATTGAGCTGCTGGGATTTTTTGATGTGTTCTTGTTAAGTCCTGCCTGCTGTGTCTTCATTTTGTATTTAAACAAAATCAGCTGTTGCCTCTTGAATCTGTCGGTATGACTTAACAGGTCATATTGAACCTTCGGTATGACTTAATAGATATATTGAGGCTGATCGGTATGACATAAACTGACACAAATCTCCTTGATATAACTTAGAATAAATCAATATGACTTGCATAAGGCTCGGTATGACTTAAATAAATTGTGTCGGTATGACTTAACAATTTGATGAACAAAACAATTGATACACGACTTTACTGATTTGTTTGTAACAAAACAAAACAAAAGATTTCTGCTGGAACGAAACCCAGTCGCAGGGACAGGAAGTACAGGACACGCGCGCATGTTGTGCTTTGGATCAGGCGCGTGATGCGCACGCGCTCAGGAGGCGCGTTGGCTGCTTGCCGACAGGAACTTGACACATGCAGCATGTTTCTATAATTGTTTTTACTTTGTAAACTTTGTCAGCCACGTGATTGCAGGAATGAATTGTTTAGACAAATCAGTGTATATAAAGAAATCTTTTGTCGACCACTTTTCTTCCCCTTTTTTTTTTATTTGTTTTGTTTCGTTTTATCTCCTTTTCTTTTATATTGTATCTAATTTAATTAACTTAATTAATCAATTAATCATTTAAAGGAATAATGATTAATTAATTAATAAGTTAATTAATTAAATCAATTAGACTAATATATTAATTCAAAATTAATTAACATGATAATTAATTTAATAAATTAATTAATTCAGAATGAATTAATTTATTAAATTAAATCAATTACATAATTATATTAATTAAAAGAGAATTAATATAAATCTTTTGACAGCTCAAATCTTTTTCTTGAACCACTGAAAGTAATAAAGAATTACCACCGAATTTTCGTTGACGCTCGATGCACGGTCTGGTTCATGAGCGACTAACTCCAACGGCTTTTCTTTATTTTTGACTCTATGAATTGGTTCCTTTCTTTTCTTAACATACCAGTCTTGACAGCTTGAATCACTGAAGTTAATGATAAACAACCACTGTTTAATGTTGACACTCGATGTACTGTCTGGTTCATGAGTGACTAACCGCAATGAATGTTCTTCATATATTGACTTTAAAATCTGGTTCCTTTTCTTTTCTCCTCTCTCTATTAATTCTTCTGTACTGTCTCTATCACTGTCGAAATCTCTGTCACTATAAATGAATCCACTTCTTTAATGAATACTTCACTGAGGCTTGATCAGATGTCTGAACTTCTTTCAATGTAGTAATTCCTCAAGTCTGTAGATTGACCTTGATCTTTTTCTTCTGACAGATAATACAATCTGAGATTCCTTGTGACAGTCTATATACTATTTACTATTACAATCTTGTTTAAGTTGAGTTGTATCCTCGAAATACAAATAGGCTACATCATATGCCTTTCATATACTTCATCTCATCTGGTCTGGTTAGAACATATGCTAAGGACTACAGGATTCGAAGATAAAGAAAGTATCTTTGTTGATGACATTATCCGATCATATGCTTTAACTGGCTTTGAAAAGAAATATTACATTCTTTGGAATCGGCTATGGGGCAACCTTGGACTTTTGCCTAAGAAACCTAAAGGCCTTGTGTCAGATTATGAACGTGTACTTGACAAAGATTTGATCAAAACCTTGGATGATCAAGAACGGTTTGACATAGAGAATATCAGAAGATTTCTAGAACAAGAAGATGAAGTTGAATCTGGAGAGATAAGGGAGGAAGATACTTCTAAGTGAAGACCAGCTCTACATGTGATATCTTTAGGGCTTAGATAGGACAAGATAGAAAATTGTATTATATGATCAGTCTAGAGGATCATCTATCTTGTATTTATCTTTTATGTCTGAATCTGGACAATGTTAAATATAAACCAGAACCTTTCTTTTATTTACTTTGTATTTAAAGTTTTATCTTTTACTAAGTTAAGTTGAGTTAGTTGAGTAATCCTCTAGGTATTTGCTTGTTATATTCTAACAAACAAATAGGGGGAGATTGAAAGACATATGACACAGCATATTTGTAGTTCGAGGACTCAACTCAACTTAAGCTTAGATTGTAATAAGTAAATAACTTTAACTGTCACAGGAATCTCAGAAGATACTATCTGTCAGAAGAAAAACCCTAAAGTCAATCTATAGTTTTGATGTTTTACACTAGAAGAAGCTCAGATTGCTGATCAAGCCTCAGTATAGCATCAAAGAAGTGGATTTATTTCTATGACAGAGATTTCTAGAGTGACAGGTTCAGACAGAATACAGTGGAGTACAAGAAGGAGAAAGAGATGAGAAGAAAATTGAATCACATTTTTAATGTGAAAATTAAAGGACAGTCATTGAAGTTAGTTGTTCATGAACCAGACCGTGCATAAAACATCAACAAAATATTCAGTGGTATTCCTTTATTACTTTCAGTGATTCAGAAAAGAATTAAGACAATCCAAGGATATATAATTATTCTTCTTTAATTAATTTAAATCAAGTAGTCAATTTAATTAATAAATTAATTCATCAAGAATTAATTCATTAATTAAATTAATTATTAAATTAATTAAATCTTAATAATTATTATTTAAGTAAGTTTAAATTGAAATGATTATTTATTAATCAGTTTAATTTAAAACTGAAAAAAATGAACTAGCAATGATTGTCTTGCCGATTGTCTTGAAGAAGAAATTCAGAAAAACAAGACAATCATTGATTGTCTTGAAGAAGTAAATCAGTAAAGCAATTGTCTTGCTGATTGTCTTGGTAATGATTATTCTCAACAGCTTTAAAAAAGGAGAATAAAAATCTGATTTGATTGTCTTGACGATTGTCTTGACAGTTCAAATCAGATTGTCTTGATAATGATCAAAAAGAAAAAGCTTCAGACAGAATGATAATTATTGATAAAGCAAGACAAAGATCTCAAAATTTGATTGTCTTACCGATTATCTTGGAATAACCTGATTGTCTTGCCGATTGTATTGCCTATTGTCTTGGCAATACAAAATTGATTGTCTTGAAAGAACAGATTGTATTGCCTATTGTCTTGACAGTTATAATTGAAGAAAAAGAGGCAGTAGACAATATATACGAAGACACAGGCGACACAAATCTGATAGACAAGAATATTACATTCAACAAAGGCAATTTACTCTCTTCTCTCTCATCAAGAACACAACCTGCAGGAGCAGAAAAATTCATAGAAAATCAAGTTCATCTTATTTTTAATATCTGATCCGATAGAACTTGTTTACTTGATACTCTTGTACTATTAGCAAGTTTTTACTCCTAATCTATATCTTAATTTTTATTAACAAATCTAGAAAATTTCATGTCGAATTTTCTAATTTGTTTTTATTAGCTAGATATAATTTCTGTACTGTATTTGTAACAAACCCCTCAAGTTAATATAATTTTATATTCAACTTTAATTTTGTTTCATTTAATTCCACTCAAATTTGTCAAAATATAAATTAAATTTATCCGGACAAATTTCGATTAAACAGTACTGTTTGTATTCAACCCCCCTTCTACAAACATATTGGACCTAACAGATTCTGATCCATAGGCACAGTTGCTATCTTAGCAGTCTCAAAACCAAAATCTTTAATAATATCCAATGTATATTTTCGTTGATTGAGATAAATGCCTTTAGAAGAACGAGCAGCTTCAATACCCAAAAAATATTTCAAAGCACCAAGATCCTTGATCTTAAAATACTGTGGTAAATGAGATTTAATCTCAGCAATAGTAGAAGTATTATTTCCAACCACTAGAATATCATCAACATAAACTAAAATGGCAAGAAAACTAACAGATGTAGCCAGAATAAAGAGACTATGATCAGAACTAGCTTGTTTAAAACCATAAGCCAGCAACACAGGCCTGAATTTAAGAAACCATTTCCTTGGGGATTGTCGAAGACCATATAATGACTTGATCAGTCTACATACCAGGGGAACAGCAGAATGATAAGTAGTAAATTCAGCAAGAAGACAGTAACCTTGTGGAATAGATATATAAACCTCCTCTTGGAGATCACCATATAGAAACGCATTAGTGACATCAAGCTGAGTCACAGACCATTTACTTACTGCTGCTAAAGATAAGAGAACTCGTACTGTTGACATCTTTGCCACAGGTGCAAATGTCTCAAAAAAATCCAGTCCCTTAGTTTGAGTAAAACCCCTAGCTACCAATCGAGCTTTATAACGTTCCACAGTTCCATCTGGATTAAATTTGACTCTATACACCCATTTACAGCTGACAACATTTTTACCAGGAGGAAGAGGTACTATTTTCCAAGTATTATTAGCCTCAAGAGCTGCCAACTCAGTGGCCATAGCTTCATACCAAACAGAATGTTTACATGCCATTTTATAAGAAGTTGGCTCAGGTACAGTAGTGATATTAGCAATAAAGGATTGATAAGTTGGTGTAAATGAAGAAGACTGAACTGTAAAAGAGTTGACAGAAGATTTAACAGTTTCTGGTAAACCAACAAAATCTTGAAATTTAGTAGGAACAATTTTTGTTCTTTTACTTTGTCTAGAAGGTAAAGCCCGTGAGACTACAGTTAAAGTAGTATCATTAGGTGGAGTAGATAAAGAAGTAGAGGGAGGTATAGGAATAGAGGTGGATGTAGGTAAAGAATGAGAATCAGTACTGTTGTCTGTAGTAGGAACAATACTGTCTACTGTGAAGGGAACAGAATCACAAAATGGATCCAGCAACTCAGTAACATTAGGGTTGAATAGATGAGGTGAAGTAGGAGATAAAGAGATGGATTGAAAGGGAAAAATAGATTCATTGAAAAAGACATCTCTAGAAACAAATACTTTTCTGGTTTCAAGATTCATGACTTTATAAGCCTTTTGTGCAAAAGGATATCCCAGAAAAAGACATTTGCTAGCTCTATTATCAAATTTATCTTTATGTGGTGAAGTATTGGTAACATAACATAAAGAGCCAAATACTCTTAAATGTTCATACGAAGGAGCTTTATCAAACAGAATATGATAAGGTGTTAAACCATTAAGACTACAAACAGGTGTTCTATTTAACAGATAAGTAGCTGTTAAAATGCAATCACCCCAAAAACTAATTGGAAGTGAAGCGTGAGTTCTTAAAGCTCTAGTAGTATTAAGCAAGGTTTTATGTTTCCGCTCCACAACACCATTTTGTTGTAGAGTGTATGTGCAACTTTTCTGATGAACAATGCCAAGAGTAGATAACTGACTTTGGAAAGAATTATTAAAAAATTCAGAGCCATTGTCTGTTCGAAGAATTTGAACCTGACACTTGAATTGTCTACGAACATAGGGAAAGAAATGTAAAAGTAGAGTAGAAACTTGTGTCTTATCTGCAAATAGAAAAACCCAAGTAGCTTTGGATTTATCTTCAACCACAGTTAAAAAATAACTGCAATTACTATGTGTTTTATGTCGATAGGGGCCCCAAACATCAACATGAATTAATTCAAACAAAGTAGTACTCATAGAATTACTATCTGAAAAACTGAATCTTGTTTGTTTTGATAAGTGACAGGTATCACAATTATCAAACAATACAGAAGTATGATACATTGAGTTTGGTAAAAACTTCATAGAAGTAACAGATGGATGCCCCAAACGAGCATGCCACAAATGAGTATTTGTTACATCAACTTTTGCAAGATTACAAATGCTAGTAGAACTAGTAGAAACAGTGTTTGACACAGAAGAAACAGAAGGAAGCTTCTCAGAAATTGATATTGGATGATGAAGAAGATACAGGCCTTCTTGAAGTTCATCAATCTCTGTGGTCTTCTTCAAGATATAGTCCTAAAGATAACAAGCATTTTTAGTGAAGTAAACATGACAATCAGATGCAATAGTGAGTTTGGGAATAGACAGAAGGTTAAAGTTAAAACTAGGCACATATAACACATCTGTAAGAACAATGTTTGCAGGTAAATAGACTGTGCCAATGTGAGTGACAACAGTAGATTGACCATTTGGTAAATGTAGTGTGGAATTAATGGTTTTGACATTAGTGAGTAAAGACAAATGTGGAGTAATATGATCAGTGGCACCAGAATCTAGTATCCACATATCTGAACTAAAAGTTTCTTACTATGAGTATGATAGACAAAGTGAAGTACAGCACCAGCCATATGAGCAAATCCAGATGGAGAGCTAGTTGACTGATTGGTATTGTTATTAGCAGAGAGTTCCTTAAAGCCACTTTGAATCATTTGCATTAGCTGTTGACACTGAGCAGTTGTAAAGCTAGTTGAATCTGAACCAATGGAAGCAACAATAGAGACAGAACCAGAATTTTCTGCATTAACACTGAAAGCATGAGCTATTTTACCACCACCACCATTAGATTTTGGCCTTGTTTTGGGCTTACCATACAACCTATGCCAAGAAGGATAACCATATACACAGAAGCATTTATCCTTTGTGTGGCCAGTCAAATGACACACTTCACAAACAAAAGAGAAGAATCAGCAGCAGGTTTCTTATTGTTAACCTTATAACTCTTGTTCTGATAACCAGACTGCTGATCATGTTGCTTAACAGATAAAGCAACAGCCTCATTCACAGGTGTAACAACATTAGATTCCCTTTGATTTTCTTCCTGCATTAGTATACTATATGCAGTACTAAGACTTGGAATAGGATCCATGAGTAAAAGATGACTTCTAACAGCTGTATACTGCTCTCCCAAGCCCATAAGAAAGTTAGGCAACTTTAAGCTCCTATTGAACTTCTCCAGTTTAGCATTGTTATCACAAGTGCATTTTCCACAATTACATCTAGGAATATTAGATAAAGCATCCAATTCATCACTTAGAGTTCTAAACTTTGTAAAATATGCAGAGATAGACAGATTTCCTTGATTCAGTGATGAAAGTTCCTTTCTCAGATTGAACATCTTAGGGACATTAGTTTGAGCAAAACGAAGTGCAAAATCATCCCAAATATCCTTAGCATCAGTCATATACATCACACTTAGTCTAATTTCTTGAGAAACTGTATTCAAGATCCATGAGATAACAATATCATTGCAACGATTCCATAACAGCAATTGACTATCAGAATTAGCAGGTTTTACACAAGAACCATTCACAAAACCTAATTTTAGCTTGGATGATAACACTATCTTCATCGATCTATGCCATTGATTATAGTTCTACTCTGTTAATGTGATTGTGATTAAGATCATACCTGGATGATCTGATGGATGTAGATAATAAGGATGATTAGAATCAATTGTTATACCAGTAGTACCAGGAGTACCATTAGTAGCATTGCGATATGATGTAGTCGCCATTAAAACACCAAAAAAGTTGCAGATCGAAGCAGATCGAAGATTAATATCACAAAATCTTCAAGAAACTTCAACAAAATGCAGAAATCGTCAAAAGATATTAACGATTTAACACTACAAACCGTTTGAAAATGATAACACCATTGTTGTACGGACAAAAGCTTGAAGAACACACAGAAACAAAATGAATCAAAACAGAGCTAATATGCGGAAGAAGAATCGAGCTCTATGCTCTGATACCATGTCAACTTCATGAATGAAGCATTAGAACAAAGAAAGAAGAATCATTATCTTGTATTACTGAAGAATGGAATGTTATGATACAAAGTCTGAGAGTTTATCTCTGAGTACTAGCTAGTTTATATATATAAGATTACAATATGACAGCTGGCTCTAACTAACTTTTCTTCTAGAAACTATATTCCATTAGTCTTGTGTCCATCAGCCTTGTGTATTGACTTGATCTTTCTGTTTTGTTGTGTTGACTTGCTAACGTGGACATATAATCTCAACATCACCCCCTTTGTATTTTCCTTGTGTGTATTTCATACTCAACAAGTTTTTCATTGTGTTATTCTAAATATCTCTCTGAAAAAAACGAAGTTGAGAATATATTTTAGCATTCACAGATTGTAGCAACTTTCGAATCTAAGAAAATATTATATTTCAAGTGAATTTGCATGGTGTTTAAATTCCGCATTATTCATTGTTCATACACATACTCAAGCAACAAAATATCAAACAAATTCAAACAAGTGACTCAAGCAAAGAAATTCAAGAAAAAGTAGATAATACATTCATCCCCTCTGTATTATCTCAGTATGTATTTCATATTCAATACAAAATATTATTCTTTATCGTATTTTAATTTACAAAATTATTTTGAAATATGTACAGATTCGTGCGAAAATTATTTATATATATGTAGGCACAAGACTTCTACGTTAGTTATATCATAAAATCATGAAACACAGTAAAAACATGTTACTTGTTTGTAATAATCGGCAAATTAAGGTCTCCCAATTATCTTAAAATTGTAATGTACTTCACTCCAGTTTCTCATTCAAATAAAAACCAAGCACTAATGACTGTTGGATTAATCTCAAATTAATGGTTTAAATTTAATAATATTATCCATTGAAAATGTACACAAATCAATTATAAGGCCAAGACAGTAATTAAAGATATTTGAATTAATTTATAATCAAATAAATATTAGTGAATGACAATTTCTTACACGTGAATTTTGAATGTTATCCAACTAAAATTGAACATAACGTTCAAATTACATAAATTCCGCGCATGAAATTTGAAAGTCCTACATTTGAACTTATTTATGAATGCATAAGAAATATAAATAACCTGTAATGAAATACGTAAATTAACATGCATAACTACTTATTTCTACTAAATTAGATAAGTCTCGTGGATGAACGTTAAAAGTTCTACATTTGAACTTATTTATGTCTTATATTTGAATTTGGGGATGGTTGATATCAAATATAGATTATTGATTTTGTTATTGTGATTTGGAATTATGAAATTGTGTAAATATAAATTTTTGAAGAAAATATATGATAAAAATTCACTACGAATTTTATTGACTTTTTTCCTTTTTTTATTTTACAATGTATCCTATAAAATAAATATGATATAGTACATTACAATTGTATTTAATACTAGTTATGTATTGATTTTAAGGTTTTTAGATGGATTCTTCATGAAAGGTATTTCTTTTAATCTATATTAATATATTTTTGATTTTGATAAATTTATGTATCAAACTCGATCATGTTAAAGATTAATTTTAGAATTCGTATCAGGATGTATGTTCTCGTCTAACTTCATTTTCGTGTTTTTAATATTTTAATGCGATACTAAATGAAAATAAATAAATAAATTATTTATTATCATGATAATAAATTGATCCACAGCCTATTGTTTCAAAGAAGCCAACCTCTGGTGTTTCTCAAAAGACATCAGTTGCAAGGAAGAGAAGATTTGTCATTTCAAGTAGTAGTTCTAGTGAAGATGATGATAATATATCTCTTGCTGAGAGAGCAAAATTGAAGGCTGCAATTTTATATCCTTTGTGTGGCCAGTCAAATGACACACTTCACAAACAAAAGAGAAGAATCAGCAGTAGGTTTCTTATTGTTAACCTTATAACTCTTGTTCTGATAACCAGACTGCTGATCATGTTGCTTAACAGATAAAGCAACAGCCTCATTCACAGGTGTACCAACATTAGATTCCCTCTGATTTTCTTCTTGCATTAGTATACTATATGCAGTACTAAGACTTGGAATAGGATCCATGAGTAAAAGATGACTTCTAACAGCTGTATACTGCTCTCCCAAGCCCATAAGAAAGTTAGGCAACTTTAAGCTCCTATTGAACTTCTCCAGTTTAGCATTGTTATCACAAGTGCATTTTCCACAATTACATCTAGGAATATTAGATAAAGCATCCAATTCATCACTTAGAGTTCTAAACTTTGTAAAATATGCAGAGATAGACAGATTTCCTTGATTCAGTGATGATTGAACATCTTAGGGACATTAGTTTGAGCAAAACGAAGTGCAAAATCATCCCAAATATCCTTAGCATCAGTCATATACATCACACTTAGTCTAATTTCTTGAGAAACTGTATTCAAGATCCATGAGATAACAATATCATTGCAACGATTCCATAACAGCAATTGACTATCAGAATTAGCAGGTTTTACACAAGAACCATTCACAAAACCTAATTTTAGCTTGGATGATAACACTATCTTCATCGATCTATGCCATTGATTATAGTTCTACTCTGTTAATGTGATTGTGATTAAGATCATACCTGGATGATCTGATGGATGTAGATAATAAGGATGATTAGAATCAATTGTTATACCAGGAGTACCAGTAGTAGCATTGCGATATGATGTAGTCGCCATTAAAACACCAGAAAAGTTGCAGATCGAAACAGATCGAAGATTAATATCACAGAATCTTCAAGAAACTTCAACAAAATGCAGAAATCGTCAAAAGATATTAACGATTTAACACTACAAACCGTATGAAAACAATAACACCATTGTTGTACGGACAAAAGCTTGAAGAACACACAGAAACAAAATGAATCAAAACAGAGCTAATATGCGGAAGAAGAATCGAGCTCTATGCTCTGATACCATGTCAACTTCATGAATGAAGCATTAGAACAAAGAAAGAAGAATCATTATCTTGTATTACTGAAGAATGGAATGTTATGATACAAAGTCTGAGAGTTATCTCTGAGTACTAGCTAGTTTATATATACAAGATTACAATATGACAGCTGGCTCTAACTAACTTTTCTTCTAGAAACTATATTCCATCCGTCTTGTGTAACAGCCCGACTTTTCGGACTATTAATTCTAAATCAAAAACTAAAATAAAACGAATTCTTTATTCAAATAAATCAAATATTCCATAAAGTCAAAACAGCGGTCAAATTCGATAATTTAAAATCATAAAAACGGAGACGCAGCTCCACAAATCCAATATTCAATATCTAATAAAGTACTGAAAATTTATTCAATAATTCAATAAGTCTTTTTCTATAATGGCATGTAAATCAAGTAGCACGAAATCCACATAGTCCACTTCCTTAATCTTAATAAGCTTCCAAAAGTCCGAACCTGAAATATATTAAAACAATGAGCTGCGAAGCCCAGCAAGTAACTATCGCCCAACGGCTCAAAAATAATATTTTGAAAAGAGAACAAAATTTCTGAAACTTTAAATCGATACAAAAATCAAAACAATAAATCACATTTTATTCCCACAGCTCTAAATTACGGTCACACTAAACCAGTGACACGGTTCTATGTTCGATGGGGCTAGTTTACGTATCTATGTGTTCCGGAACGCGCGTAAACTAGTTCTATGATTCTATATGCCACACTATCCAGTGACCGGATTCTATGATTCGATACGCAACTAAAACTGGGGAATTCTAAAATAATTCTTTTTCTTAAATCAATTTTCGATATCACAATTTTCGATAACCAAATCAAACAGATATTTTGCAATATAAGAAAACAGATTTTATAATAATAGTGAGCAACGAAAAGTCACTTACCTCGAACGCGATACTAAATACTGAAAATTAATGCACGAGCTGATCCTATAATTTTATTAACAAAAATCAAGACGACGATTATTTATTCATATTATAATATTTACACATATATTGCAAGTAAACACTCACGGTTAATCACTGAACAGTTAATTCATAAAAAATTTGGTAGGTGACAATACTTTAAAATTTGTGTAAACAACATGACCAGAAGCTTTAGCAAAACAGATTACATAAAGGAAAATCTGATGGGCTTTAAGGCCCCACGTGGCTAATACAGGCCTATCCAATTAACATGTTAAATTACAGAAAAATACTCAATCTTTTACAACTTTAGCATGGCATGTATTAGCAAATAGCAACTAGCCAACTTACTAAACTAAAACTGACCACGTTTTTCTGTATTAAAACAAAAGCATCACTTAACATTTAAGCATACTTTATCAACATAATCGGTAGCCCATTTATTTCACAAATAATAACATTAACACATTAACAAGCTAATGATAATTTAACCACTTTGAAACTAAAATTATTTCGTAACTTATACATAATCAACACCACTAATTAATTTTTAATATACTATTAAAGTTCCTGTCATGCAATAAATCACAAACTACCTTATGGCCTTGTCCTATTGTCACACTGATACAATAATTCTAAACAAAATCAAAACAACTAAGGACCATGTTAGGTCAGGCACAAACAAGATAGTTAATAAAATAAAACAATATTAAATCTAGTCTCCTTTTCATACATGTCATATGCAAATTAAGAGCTAAATTATATTCAATTGTAATTGGACAAATTCACATAGAAAAGCCAGGAAAACACAAAGCATTCTAATTAAAATAAATAAATATTAAACTAACAAATAAAACATAAAACAATTACACATGAGCTTTAATTTGTATGAACCCAATAATCATGCCTGTTCGGTTAATCGATAAACAAAACGTATATGTGTATCACAATTATAAAAATCATTTAAACACATGATACATCAGAATATATACACAACAAAAGCAATTACTATTAGGTGCGTCGTAGTTTGCAACAGTGTCAAGAATAATTAATCAAGCAGCAAGCATGGCAGAAATATAGATTATGAAATAAAAGACTTAGGGTACCTGGTTGTTGCGAGGCAAGTTTCTGTACGATTTTCTTTGTATATTAAACTGGTTCTTATATAGGCATACAAACCCTAAAATAATCTATGTAATTTTAAAACTTGCCACTAATAAAAGTTGTAGCCTCTCCAAGTAATACCTAAAATATAATATTCTAATATGCACAATTAACTTAATTAAAAAGATTACTATTTACTAAATTATTCTTACTCTCCTTTCCAAATATAACGAATCTTATTCTTTAGAATTCTAGAATTTTCTAAATAAATTAAATTTCTAAAAAAAATTACTTTGAAATATAATATCTAATAAAAATAAATTACGGATTTTACATTCTCCCCTCCTTAAAAGAATTTGGTCCCCAAATTCAAAAAAAATAACATTAAATAAGTTACGGGTGAAAAAAAATCATACCTTAATTACGATTATTCGCGTGACTTCCCGTGAGCATAAATACACGTCCAATGGTCTTGTTATCTGCTTCTTTCCTTGGTGGTGGATTATGTGGGCATTGAGCAATCCTATGTCCCACTTCACCGCAATGAAAGCACGCGGCTCTATTCCAACGACATTCTGTATCGACATGGTTCCCGCCACACCTAGTGCATTTATCTTGATTTCCTTGACCTCCTATTCGATCATACACGTAAGGTTTCTTGAGTGGTCCCGCTTGAGAAAATTGTCCACCAGTTGGAGCAAATCGTTTCTTGTTCCAATTGCCTGCTGCCTTTTCGGATTCTGCTAAGCCCCTCTCGATAACCAAAGCCTTGTTGAGCACAGCCTCGTACGTCTGAAGTTCAAAAGACGCCACAGAATTCCTGATGTCGGTCCGAAGTCCCTCTTCCAATCTTCTAGCTCGACTGGTCTCGTCAGCAACTAATGTCGGCGCATACTTTGCAAGCTTTGCGAATTCTGCTTCGTATTCCACAACGAACTTTCCTCCTTGCTCGAGCCGAATGAAGTCCCTCTCTTTTTGCAGACGAATGGTTCTCGGAAAGTAATTATCTTCTAGAGCCTTCTTGAACTTTGCCCATGTATATGGTTCAGGACCTCCCTCAGTGGTTGCAGTCTCGTTTTTTCTTTGTTCCATGAGCCACAAATCGTAAGCACTTCCTTGCAGTTGATACACAGCTAAAGTGACCTTCTGTTCTTCATTGCTGCCTAACAGTCCGAAAGCTTTCTCCATCTCTTGTATCCACATCTCGACTATAGCCGGATCAGTTGCCCCATCGAAAGTTGGTGGGTTCAAATGCTTAAACTGAGAGACGAGATTCTGCTGTTTGGGTTGCTGATTTACGAGCGTAACCAGCGTCTCAGCTAACAGGTCGACTACATTTCCTCCTCCATTGTTGTTGCCATTCTGATTATTGTTGCCCTGATTGTTATTATTGTTGCCATTCTGATTGTTGTTGCCCTCTCCGTCCATCTTTTCTAAAAACAACAAACTTTCAAACTTATAATCAATGATCAAAACCACAAAAGTTAATCAGGTCAAATAGTCACACAAACAAGTCCCCTAAATTCAAAATAATTTACTAACTTAAAGGTCAAAACCTATACGATAGTCTATAGGATCGCATCCTAGGGAATGTACTAGTCCCATACCTAATACACTCCGAAGGAAAACCTAGGCTCTGATGCCAACTGTAACAGCCCGACTTTTCGGACTATTAATTCTAAATCAAAAACTAAAATAAAACGAATTCTTTATTCAAATAAATCAAATATTCCATAAAGTCAAAACAGCGGTCAAATTCGATAATTTAAAATCATAAAAAAGGAGACGCAGCTCCAAAAATCCAATATTCAATATCTAATAAAGTACTGAAAATTTATTCAATAATTCAATAAGTCTTTTTCTATAATGGCATGTAAATCAAGTAGCACGAAATCCACATAGTCCACTTCCTTAATCTTAATAAGCTTCCAAAAGTCCGAACCTGAAATATATTAAAACAATGAGCTGCGAAGCCCAGCAAGTAACTATCGCCCAACGGCTCAAAAATAATATTTTGAAAAGAGAACAAAATTTCTGAAACTTTAAATCGATACAAAAATCAAAACAATAAATCACATTTTATTCCCACAGCTCTAAATTACGGTCACACTAAACCAGTGACACGGTTCTATGTTCGATGGGGCTAGTTTACGTATCTATGTGTTCCGGAACGCGCGTAAACTAGTTCTATGATTCTATATGCCACACTATCCAGTGACCGGATTCTATGATTCGATACGCAACTAAAACTGGGGAATTCTAAAATAATTCTTTTTCTTAAATCAATTTTCGATATCACAATTTTCGATAACCAAATCAAACAGATATTTTGCAATATAAGAAAACAGATTTTATAATAATAGTGAGCAACGAAAAGTCACTTACCTCGAACGCGATACTAAATACTGAAAATTAATGCACGAGCTGATCCTATAATTTTATTAACAAAAATCAAGACGACGATTATTTATTCATATTATAATATTTACACATATATTGCAAGTAAACACTCACGGTTATTCACTGAACAGTTAATTCATAAAAAATTTGGTAGGTGACAATACTTTAAAATTTGTGTAAACAACATGACCAGAAGCTTTAGCAAAACAGATTACATAAAGGAAATTCTGATGGGCTTTAAGGCCCCACGTGGCTAATACAGGCCTATCCAATTAACATGTTAAATTACAGAAAAATACTCAATCTTTTACAACTTTAGCATGGCATGTATTAGCAAATAGCAACTAGCCAACTTACTAAACTAAAACTGACCACGTTTTTCTGTATTAAAACAAAAGCATCACTTAACATTTAAGCATACTTTATCAACATAATCGGTAGCCCATTTATTTCACAAATAATAACATTAACACATTAACAAGCTAATGATAATTTAACCACTTTGAAACTAAAATTATTTCGTAACTTATACATAATCAACACCACTAATCAATTTTTAATATACTATTAAAGTTCCTGTCATGCAATAAATCACAAACTACCTTATGGCCTTGTCCTATTGTCACACTGATACAATAATTCTAAACAAAATCAAAACAACTAAGGACCATGTTAGGTCAGGCACAAACAAGATAGTTAATAAAATAAAACAATATTAAATCTAGTCTCCTTTTCATACATGTCATATGCAAATTAAGAGCTAAATTATATTCAATTGTAATTGGACAAATTCACATAGAAAAGCCAGGAAAACACAAAACATTCTAATTAAAATAAATAAATATTAAACTAACAAATAAAACATAAAACAATTACACATGAGCTTTAATTTGTATGAACCCAATAATCATGCCTGTTCGGTTAATCGATAAACAAAACGTATATGTGTATCACAATTATAAAAATCATTTAAACACATGATACATCAGAATATATACACAACAAAAGCAATTACTATTAGGTGCGTCGTAGTTTGCAACAGTGTCAAGAATAATTAATCAAGCAGCAAGCATGGCAGAAATATAGATTATGAAATAAAAGACTTAGGGTACCTGGTTGTTGCGAGGCAAGTTTCTGTACGATTTTCTTTGTATATTAAACTGGTTCTTATATAGGCATACAAACCCTAAAATAATCTATGTAATTTTAAAACTTGCCACTAATAAAAGTTGTAGCCTCTCCAAGTAATACCTAAAATATAATATTCTAATATGCACAATTAACTTAATTAAAAAGATTACTATTTACTAAATTATTCTTACTCTCCTTTCCAAATATAACGAATCTTATTCTTTAGAATTCTAGAATTTTCTAAATAAATTAAATTTCTAAAAAAAAATTACTTTGAAATATAATATCTAATAAAAATAAATTACGGATTTTACATCTTGTGTCCATCAGCCTTGTGTATTGACTTGATCTTTCTGTTTTGTTATGTTGACTTGCTAACGTGGACATATAATCTCAACATCACCCCCTCTGTATTTTCCTTGTGTGTATTTCATACTCAACAAGTTTTTCATTGTGTTATTCTAAATATCTCTCTGAAAAAAACGAAGCTGAGAATATATTTTAGCATTCACAGATTGTAGCAACTTTCGAATCTAAGAAAATATTATATTTCAAGTGAATTTGCATGTTGTTTAAATTCCGCATTATTCATTGTTCAAACACATACTCAAGCAACAAAATATCAAACAAATTCAAACAAGTGACTCAAGCAAAGAAATTCAAGAAAAAGTAGATAATACATTCACCCCCTCTGTATTATCTCAGTATGTATTTCATATTCAATACAAAATATTATTCTTTATCGTATTTTAATTTACAAAATTATTTTGAAATATGTACAGATTCGTGCGAAAATTATTTATATATATGTAGGCACAAGACTTCTACGTTAGTTATATCATAAAATCATGAAACACAGTAAAAACATGTTACTTATTTGTAATAATCGGCAAATTAAGGTCTCACAATTATCTTAAAATTGTAATGTACTTCACTCCAGTTTCTCATTCAAATAAAAACCAAGCACTAATGACTGTTGGATTAATCTCAAATTAATGGTTTAAATTTAATAATATTATCCATTGAAAATGTACACAAATCAATTATAAGGCCAAGACAGTAATTAAAGATATTTGAATTAATTTATAATCAAATAAATATTAGTGAATGACAATTTCTTACACGTGAATTTTGAATGTTATGCAACTAAAATTGAACATAACGTTCAAATTACATAAATTCCGCGCATGAAATTTGAAAGTTCTACATTTGAACTTATTTATGAATGCATAAGAAATATAAATAACCTGTAATGAAATACGTAAATTAACATGCATAACTATTTATTTCTACTAAATTAGATAAGTCTCGTGGATGAACGTTAAAAGTTCTACATTTGAACTTATTTATGTCTTATATTTGAATTTGGGGATGGTTGATATCAAATATAGATTATTGATTTTGTTATTGTGATTTGGAATTATGAAATTGTGTAAATATAAATTTTTGAAGAAAATATATGATAAAAATTCACTACAAATTTTATTGACTTTTTTCCTTTTTTTTATTTTACAATGTATCCTATAAAATAAATATGATATAGTACATTACAATTGTATTTAATACTAGTAATGTATTGAATTTAAGGTTTTTAGATGGATTCTTTCATATCATGAAAGGTATTTCTTTTAATCTATATTAATATATTTTTGATTTTGATAAATTTATGTATCAGACTCGATCATGTTAAAGATTAATTTTAGAATTCGTATCAGGATGTATGTTCTCGTCTAACTTCATTTTCGTGTTTTTAATATTTTAATGCGATACTAAATGAAAATAAATAATTAATTTATTTATTATCATGTTAATAAATAAATGATTGAGTATGTTATTTTAATTTTCTGCTTGTAAAATTAGGGGTTTATTCAGAAATACTGAAATTTAGAATTTTTCTACAAAAATATCAAAAATAACTTCAACTATTTTTTCTGATTTAAAATGGTGGGGTCAGTGGAATGGAAGAGTCATTTTTGGAGTGGGTTGGTAATGGTTGCTGAATAAAAAAGGACAATCTTGAAATAATCGAAAAATTAAGGCGGAGAAGAGACGAGGGTTCATGGACCAAATTATATTCACGATTGCCATACATACATACACGAAGTATATCCGAATGTTTACTATGAATCTGCTTTGTTAAAAAAGTAGTCCAGCAGATTCTAAAAATCCAATTCCCCAAAAATGGCAATTCGATTTCCCTCTCTACAATTCATTTCCGTAAGTACCTGTACTGAATCATAATTTTTTGTATAATTATTCAATTTTATACACGCTTAATTCACCTTTCACCAAACAGTTACGATTCTGTTAGTCTATGCTGTTATATATTGTATGTGGAGGTAGTTATAAATGTTGCTAATTCATAATACATTTGTATGACAATTATTATTGGGTTGTTTATAGTAGGGTAGAGCTACAATGAGTTGTTAATTAATGAACTGTTGTTGCTAGTCTCGTTAGTGGTGTTGCTTTGAATTAGTTGGTATGAGTTGTTTAAGTTTAAGAATGGATAGTATTTCGGTTGATTCGGATATATACTAAGAATATTATGTATTGTTGGATCCTACAGACTTTCGCAAATGCGAGTAAAGTGGTGCGTGGAATGTTTCCAGGCATGTACCTTTATAATTTACTTGCTTCCGGAATCACTTTATAAATAATTTGCCGGTGTTAACATTTGTATATAATCATCAGATAGTGTTCAGTTGACTACCAACAATCGGATATTTCCTGGCAGAATTAGAAGAGCGGTATATACTCGGCCATTATTAAAGTTTTTACGTACATCGTGCAGTGTCTCCGTTCCGGGACCTACGTTAGATAAGAAGGAAAATAGCAGTTTAGACTTTTTGAGGGATAAAAGTATGGTCCCCGATGCTGATCCGCCTAGCACGAAAGACATCAATCTTTTGTATCAGTTTTTTGATCGGAGGTCATTTTTTTATTTACCGGAAGATTTGTTAATGTGTCTGCATTTATTGATTGAAGCATTGCATTTCATCATGAATATATACCAGAATTAAAACTTAATTTTGAATTTCTGTTGTAGTACCAAGCTCGTTGTCTTGACTGGTGCTGGAATTAGTACAGAGAGCGGAATTCCTGATTACAGAAGGTTTGTTTCTGCTGATAAGATCTGTGAATGTTAAATTAGGAAATTCTTCTGGGTATTTTATCGTTAGTTTTTCATGGCACATATTATTGAGTGCTACTGCCATCATGTTGCTAATTGTTTACACTGTACTACTGCATTTTATACTGCAATAAGCCTCCAACATTCAGCACGTATGTGTGTACTAGTTTGCTCTCACCACATGCTGTGTATGAAATAATGGCATATGGTATGTTATATACAAAAAATTAAGTTACTTAATTTTTAAAAAAAACATCAAATTCACGTTAAGAGTCAAGATCCATTTAACAGGTAAGAGTGTATCCGCTCTTCTGAACAACTACAATAAATTAAATTATTCTAATTGGCCAAGGTAATTGACTATTTTGTCTGTGTATTCTAAGTTCGAAACTTTTTCAAAACCTCTGCCATATATTATATATTTATACGCTTGGTTCAGACCTTGGAAGCTTAAACCAGTTATGTTCCTCGAAGGTGAGTTGCATATTAATATGCCTTTATTTGGATGCAGCCCTAATGGAGCTTACAGTACTGGTTTCAAGCCAATCACTCATCAGGTGATCTGAAGGCATGCACTTGCTATATAAAATTTCATGAGAGTTTTCTGCTGTATTATCTGTTCCTTTTTTGTTCAGAAATTGGGGAAGATGGGGATGGTGAAGATTGTTTTCTTATTCCGGTTAAATAAATTTTAGACTTAAAACATGCCACAACACCTCATTGTTAACATCGTAAACACCTTTTTTCCATTATTCTTGTCCAAGTAGTGCTTGATGAGGATGTTTAAAATATAGCTGTTTGCCTAAATTTTTTACATATCCTCCACAGTCCACACTCAAATGAGGGTATCATATAGAATTATAGATAACTATATTAGGTATGCTTGGTGACGATTGGGTTTCTAATTTGTTCAATCATTATGTCCTTGAAACTTCACAATATTGGATTTTGTGGTTTAATAAGAGTGAGGTCTAAGTTGCATAATTCATTTTTAGATGATACAAATACAGATGCATTACTCATAGGTGCTTTGTGTTAACATCATCTCTGGATCAGAGTAATAGATTAAAAATACGGTTAATTCGATCACCGTCAATTGTAGTCGTAATCCAAATTTTTAAGGTTAGAGCATCAGGATTTTAGTAGTATTAGGGTATTACCATCTCACTTTTTTTTTTAATCCAAACTTCATATCAAATTAGGTGTCTGCTTATAATAGGCCCCTTTCACTTGATGTCATTACTCAATTATACTATTTTTTTTTGTTGCCTAGAAAGTAGCTTGATTTTACACTGATTGGTCAAATTGACCAACCTTTGACTTAAGATTAATGACATTACTGTCATATTTTTGCTTTCGCTTAAACTGTTTCTTGTTGTATATTAAATGTAATCTCTTATGTCAGTTATTATTTTGTTACTATGTTATTATATGATAATCAAGTACATATCATTACCTAAGGTTGATTTGACCAAAAAAAAAAAAAAAAATCAAACTCAGGCACCTCTTGCGGGACGGAGGTGGGATTTCTATATAATAATAGTGAACTTTCGTCTTTGGTTGATGTTTTGCTACACCATGCCTACCACTAAACTCATTACTCACTGTCCTTTGGTCTATTGACCTTTAAGTCATACCTCCATTGAAGTTTTATGCTCATCTGCACGTGCTACGACAATGCGTGTGTGACGGTGATGCACCAGATTGGATGCTTAACTTTGTGTCATAAGCTTAAGCGTGGGATTTTGTAATTTTAAATTCTTAACGTATGGACAGTAGACTGAAGTACTTACTTTTGGGTAATATTAGTTTCTGTATGTAAAAATCTTTGTGATCTATCTCTACCCTCAGTTCCTATCTTTTATTATATATCCTCTTTGCAGGTAAAGAAAATAGTATTGACATCCTGATCAATCAGTCTACGTTGTATGATGTTTGCTTGTAGGAATTTACACGTTCAAGTCGGGCTCGTAGGCGGTATTGGGCAAGAAGCTTTGCTGGATGGAGACGCTTTACGAAAGCACAGCCTAGCGCTGCTCATCATGCTTTAGCAGCTCTTGAAAAGGCCAGCAGAATAAGTTTTATGATTACACAAAATGTTGAAAGGCAATCTTCTTAATGCATATTGTTAGCCTTCCAATCTTTATGCTAGTGTGGCTGAATTCTATTGATCTGATTCATAAGTGTCATGCGCTAGGCTCCATCATCGTGCTGGTAGCAGTCCACTTGAATTACATGGCACCGTCTATACTGTTGGTTGTTTGGATTGTGGTTTTTCTTTTCCTCGACAATTGTTTCAAGACCAAGTGAAAACACTTAATCCAAAGGTTAGTCTTTTGATCTATGGATTCTTGTTTAAAGTTTATGAAGTTTTCATGTGGTTTATAAAGGTATATTTGCATTTTAGTGTTCTGGAACTAAAAGTTGAGATGATGTGCGACTGCTAAAATATTGTAACAGCATGATACAAATTATGATTTGCCTGTTATATTTATGCTTGCGTTCTATACGCAGACATGCAGTTATACAAGGAATGATGCATCATAAAATATTAGTTGCATGTTAAAACAAGGGCTTTAAGATGTTAGGATTCTTGACAGATTATAAGACTCAAACAAACTGCAGAATACTCTCTGGACAGTTTGTTAATATTCTGGACAGATTCTGGACTTCTCTGGACAGATAATATAACTTAAAGAAGATCAGAAAACAGTAAACAATAATCACACAAAGAACACAGAATTATCGTGGTTCGATCAAGTGATCTACATCCACAAGGCAAGTGTTTTTCTTCTATATTCAGAGAGCAAAAGAGAGATACAAAGATGATACAAAACTGAGATGCAGAGTACTTTACTTATCTCTCAGTTTGTCAAAATATCTACTGCTATGAACAGTAGCTATCAATACTTTCTATTAGATAATACAAATATCTATATGGGCAGCTGTCCCAACAGATAATAGCCTAATAAAACTAGAAACCAAGACAAATATCCAACAAATCTCCACCTTGGCTTGATTTCTACAAACCACCAAGAAGCAGAACATTTTGTAACATGTCTCTAAGCTTGCTTGAGCGAACTCTGTGCAAGAAACAAAAGACACGCAATAAAATGCCTACTTCATATGAAACAAGATATAGGAAAAACAATTTTCTCGCCTTTCAATCCCTCCACGGGGCAGCTCCTGAGTTAACAATAAACACCACTCAAATTCAAGCATTGCTTGAATTTGTTACTTGGTATTGATTTTGTTAACATATCTGCCGGGTTGTCATGAGTGCTAATCTTCTTTACCAAAATATTCCTTTCGGAAACAGCCTCACGAATGAAGTGGTATCTTACGTCTATATGTTTCGTTCTCTCATGATATGCTTGATTTTTAATCAAGTGTAGAGCACTTTGATTGTCACAAAAGACAACAGAACTAGGTTCCTGCTGAACCCCAAGCTCAATCACAAGATTTCTTAACCAAATAGCTTCTTTTACAGCTTCTGTTGCAGCCATATATTCTGCTTCAGTAGTAGACAATGCTACTGTCGACTGTAAAGTCGATCTCCATGAAATAGCTGCACCAGAAAATCTGAAAATATAGCCTGTCAAAGATCTCCTTTTATCGAGATCACCTGCATAGTCAGAATCAACAAAACCAACAACAAAGATTCCTGAAGAACTATCACCATCAAATACCAAACCCATATCAGTAGTACCTTTAAGGTATCGAAGGATCCATTTAACAGCACGCCAATGTAACCTACCTGGATTAGCCATGTATCTACTAACCACACTAACCGCATGTGCAATATCAGGACGAGTGCACACCATAGCATACATGATGCTTCCAACTGCATTAGAGTAAGGAACTTGAGACATAGCCTTTTCTTCATCATTATTCTGTGGTGAATCTAAAGCAGACAATCTGAAATGTGAAGCTAAAGGCGTCTGAACTGGCTTGGAATTATGCATGCCAAACCTTTCAAGTACCCTTTCAATGTAACTTTTCTGTGATAGACAAAGTTTCTTTGATGTTCTATCCCGATGAATCTCCATGCCTAAGATCTTCTTTGCTGCACCAAGATCTTTCATTTCGAATTCATCACTTAGTTGCTTCTTCAAAACCTGAATCTCAGACATGTTCTTTGCAGCTATTAGCATGTCATCAACGTAAAGCAATAAGTACACAAAAGAACCATCTTCAAGCTTTCTATAGTACACACAATTGTCATATGTACAACGGAGGAAACCAAGACTTAGCATAAATTTATCAAACCTCTTATACCATAGCCTTGAAGATTGTTTTAAGCCATAAAGAGATTTCTTCAATTTACAAACATAATCCTCTTTACCTTTGACAAAATAACCCTGAGGTTGAGTCATGTAGATTGACTCTTCAAGCTCACCATGTAAAAAAGCAGTCTTGACATCGAGTTGTTCAAGCTCCATGTCAAATAAAGCAACCATTGCAAGTAACACACGGATAGAAGTGTGCTTTGCCACCGGTGAGAATACTTCATCATAGTCAATGCCCTTTTTCTGATTAAAACCCTTTGCCACCAAACGAGCTTTGTATCTTACATTTTCAAATTCATCTATCCCCTCCTTTTTCTTATAAACCCATTTGCAACCAATGGTTGTCTTACCCTTAGGTATTTGAACCAAATCCCAAGTCTTATTTTTATGAAGAGAATCGAGTTCCTCTGCCATAGCACTAGCCCAATGTTTAGATTCTTCACATGTAACAGCCTCCGTATAAGTTTCAGGCTCATGAATGCCCATATTTATGGCTGCTGTAAGTGCATGTGCCACCAATTTGGAGAAACCATACTTTTGAGGTGGCCTAGCTTGCCTCCTCTCTCTGTGTGTGGCAATAGAATAGGGCTGCTCGGTATCTTCATATTCTCCACCTGAAAAATCATTCTCTGTAGAAGAATCATCAACAATATGAGATGTTCGGTGTGAGGTCCCACCACCAAACTCCACCTCAACTCTAGTTTCTGTACTAGTTTCTTCCTGTTTGGACTTAACAGAAACATTTTGATGATCAAGCATAAATTTTTCGTTAAAAGTAACGTCCCTACTAATAACAAATTTTTGTGGAGGATCAAGGGACCAAATACGATAACCTTTTGTCCCATCAACATAACCAATAAATACACCCTTTTTAGCTCTAGGGTCTATTTTTCTATCTCTAACATGATAATATGCGGGACATCCAAAAACTTTTAAATCTGAATAATCAGCGGGTTTATCTGACCATACCTCATGTGGAGTCTTGCAATCAATGGTTGTAGAAGGCGAGATGTTTACAAGATGGCAAGCTGTATTGACGGCCTCGGCCCAAAAATCATCTCCCAAACCAGCATTAGAGCGCATACTTCTTGCTCTTTCCAATAAAGTCCTGTTCATACGCTCTGCCACTCCATTTTGTTGTGGAGTGTAACTTACTGTGCGGTGTCGAGCTATCCCAGAATTAGCACAAAATTCATTAAATTCTCCACTGCAAAATTCTAGGCCATTGTCAGTTCTGAGACGCTTAATTTTCTTCCCTGTCTGATTCTCAATCAAGACCTTCCACTTCTTAAAAGTGTCGAACACGTCACTCTTGTGTTTCAGAAAATAAATCCATACTTTTCTGGAGAAGTCATCAATGAGTGTTAGAAAGTATGATGCACCACCTTTAGATAAAACAGGAGAGGGTCCCCATAAGTCTGAATGTATGTAGTCCACTGTACCCTTCGTTGAATGCACGCCGGTACTGAAACTGACCCTTTTCTGCTTGCCATAGACACAATGTTCGCAAAAATCAAGTGATGCAGTGTGATCGCCACATAGTAGATCACGTTTGCTGAGTATATCCATCCCTTTCTTACTCATGTGGCCTAGTCGCATGTGCCAAAGTTTTGTTGCATCTTGCTGAGAATCTAATGATGATACTCTTGCAAAACCAGTGATAGTGGTACCATGTAAAACATAAAGGCCATTCTTTAAGCTTCCTTTCATCACAATTAGAGAGCCCTTGGTAATTTTCAGAATGTCTTCTTGACCAGAAAATTTACAACCGAGAGAAGCTAGAGTGCCAAGAGAGAGCAAGTCCATCCTCAAGTCAGGAACATGACGCACATCTGTCAAAGTCCTCACTACTCCATCGTGGCACTCGATGCTAACAGTGCCAATACCAATAACCTGACTAACTGCATCATTACCCATCAAAATTGATCCACCCGTCATTGGCTCATATGTACTGAACCAATCTCTATTTAGACACATGTGATAAGATGCACCGGTGTCAAGAATCCAATCATTAACTGAATGAACATTGGCAATACATGCAGTAAGAACAGTAGCATCGTTATCATTGTCACTAGGTAGTACCACATTTGCTGAATCTGAGCTCTGACATTTCTGCTTTTCTTTCTTCTTAAGAGCATAACAATCAGCCTTGTAGTGTCCCTTTTTATGACAGTAGTAGCACTCAACATTACCTTTGGAGTTGGAACGACCTCTAAAAGTACCTTTACTTCCATCTCTGGACTTGGATCTGCCTCTCACTGTTAAACCATCAGCAGATCTAATATCTGAGCTAGAACCTTGTAACTTGTTCTTCAATTCTGCAGAATTTAGTGTAGCCTTCACATCCTCTAGCTTTATGGTGTCTCTACCGTAAAGCATTGAATTACACAAGTTTTCATACGAAGATGGCAATGAACAAATTAACAGGAGAGCTTGATCCTCTTCCTCAAGTTTAATCCCAATATTTTTAATATCCATAATAATTTGATTAAACTCATTAAGATGATCTTGTAAAGATGTACCTTCTTTCATCCTCAATGTGTAAAGTCGTTTCTTTAAATACAACTTGGTTGTAAGAGACTTTGTCATATAGAGGGTTTCAAGTTTCTTCCAAAGCGCAGCTGCTGTATCTTCATCAGCAACCTCTCTTAAAACATCATCGTGCAAAGATAATTGTATCGCACTATGTGCTTTTTCATCCATCTCATCCTGCTCAGCAGTTGTCATATCATCCGGATATGCTTCTTCTAAAGCTTTAACATTACCTTCACGACGCAGTAAAGCTTTCATCTTGATTTGCCATAAACCAAAATTGTTTTTACCATCAAACGGAGTCACCGTAAACTTTGCTGAAGCCATCAGGAAAGGTGTTGATCACAGTACCAGAAAAAATCTCAGCTCCAGAAAATCACAGCAGCAGCAGATCCTAACAATAGCTCTGATACCAATTTGTTAGGATTCTTGACAGATTATAAGACTCAAACAAACTGCAGAATACTCTCTGGACAGTTTGTTAATATTCTGGACAGATTCTGGACTTCTCTGGACAGATAATATAACTTAAAGAAGATCAGAAAACAGTAAACAATAATCACACAAAGAACACAGAATTAACGTGGTTCGATCAAGTGATCTACATCCACAAGGCAAGTGTTTTTCTTCTATATTCAGAGAGCAAAAGAGAGATACAAAGATGATACAAAACTGAGATGCAGAGTACTTTACTTATCTCTCAGTTTGTCAAAATATCTACTGCTATGAACAGTAGCTATCAATACTTTCTATTAGATAATACAAATATCTATATGGGCAGCTGTCCCAACAGATAATAGCCTAATAAAACTAGAAACCAAGACAAATATCCAACATAAGAAGTTAAGGTTTTGTTAGATAAGGAAAAGGCTGAGTTGTTTATATTGAAACTTTAAATTGGAGAACAAGTTAACATGATCAAATAAGGAAATTAAATCTAATTTTTAAGAACTTCCTGATACATATCTGCTACCGTAATCATCTATTTTCGATAAATTATATAATATTGGTAATTAAGTACAAAACAGATGTTATCAAAATAGTAATATAGAACAGTTTATTTTATCTTGGTATGCATTAACCAGTATCCTAAACTGTAATAATTATCTTAATTAATTTAGTTTCATTACACGTTGCCCTTTTATTCTGCACAAGCAAGAATCTGTATGATGCTTTGTCAAGGCCTTACGCTTATGCTTTGAAGTTCCTTAAGCTTATGCTTTCAAGACTGAAGTTATGTGCTCTTTTGTAACATTTGTACATCTGGAATATGAATTTACTGTTTGTGCAGTGGGCGGAAGCAATTGAAAGTTTAGACTATGACAGCCGGTCAGATAATAGCTTTGGAATGAAGCAAAGGCCTGATGGCGATATTGAAATTGACGAAAAGTTTTGGGAGGAAGCTTTCAATATTCCTACTTGCTCGAAATGCAATGGAATACTTAAACCTGATGTGAGAAATTATACTGATATAAAGACAATTACTAACAATTAAGTATACCTTTGGGATTTTCCTTTTTCTTGGAATGCATTCTTGTTAATGTCAGTAGCTAGTAAGTGTCATTACTTTAATTTTATAAATTGTGTGTAAGAGGTACATGTTTGGAAGGTGATTAGGAAATGAGGAACACTTGGTTCAGCTCTTGTTTAATATCTGGATCTAGTTGGTTGTTACAGTGTAGGGTGTCTGCGGATCTAATGTGCATTCCCTTGTTTCAGCAATTTTGTTGAGTCGCTAGTAGTAAAATATGAAAAAGTTTTAAAATCACGATTTGCGGCTGGAAGATATAGGAATGGGGTTTGTATGAGATCGGTGTCTGGAAGTCTTGGTGTTTGTTATTTGTAAATTGTTAGTAAGTTATTGCATTATATAGTTAATCCTACATTACATTACACTGAAACCCTATCCTGTGAACAATCTTATACATTAGTTCTTTGCTTTTGTTCAATAAGTGTCATCTGATGAATTCAGATGCATTTTTTTCCGCGTACATATGCATATCTTTACTTGTTACACTTCCGTGGGAACAGTAAAAATCTGGTAAATATCAATTATATACTCTAATTTGTTCCATTTCCTCGAAGGTTGTCTTCTTTGGTGATAATGTTCCCAAGGATAAAGCAGATGCAGCAATGGAAGCTGCTAAAGGATGTGATGCTTTTCTTGTACTTGGTTCATCTGTCATGACAATGTCGGCTTTTCGACTTGTAAGGTAGAAGGTAAACTATGCATATCTTGTTGTGAACTGTTAGCAATCCTGTGTCTGACATTTTAATCTGGTTGGGGCACAAATTGGCAGAGCTGCGCGTGAGGCAGGAGCTGCTATTGGCATTGTAAATCTAGGTGTGACAAGAGCTGATGGAATTGTTGATCTGAAGATCAATGCTCGCTTGGGAGAGGTTGAGTTGTAACTACCTTTACAGCTATTGCAGTTGTGATTTTACTTTTCTGATCCACTTGTGGGATTGTTGGTACAGATACTACCAAGATTACTTGACACTGGATCACTGAGCATTCCTGTTTCAGCTTTTTGATGTACAGGAAGAAAGGTACATAACATTTGTAGCTTCATTTATCAATAGTGGGGAATTGTCTAATTTAATAAAGTTATATTTTCAGAAAAAGTGTTGCTTATGTACAAGAATAGAGAGTAGTATAGCTTTAATGTACATTAATTTATCTATGAGTTTGATAGAAGTCTCGGCTATTGGTCAGGAAATGAAAACAATGTTAATTCTGATTGGTACTCCTACAAATGAGGATGCAATTATTGTAGCCGATGAAATAACTGTATCTAAGCAGCTAAAGATGCATGTGGCAAAATATGGGGTTGAGGCGAATATCATTGTGAGGGTATATTTGCCAGAGAAGAAAAACATAAATTATACTGTTTATAACTTAGCCAAAAATGTAGAAAGATGCCATTCTCAAATACTTGTGGACTCTTTTAAGCAATTTCTTCCAAAAATGTATAAAAGAAACTAAAAAATGACTACAGTTATCCACTCTTGGATCAAAGAACACCGTCTCTTTGTCACGAGGAATAATTGGATCTAATGCTATGTACACTGTATTCCTTAGATCTTCATATACAGAAGCCACATATGTAATAAACTGGTAGGCCTTGTTAGCTCACTGTATATTGGTGCTCACTTGGAGAAATTGACTGTTGCAGGTTTCGTGGATAAGAAAGTTTGATCAGAGCGGAGGATATTAATCTGCTGAAGTATTTCTGATATGCAAAGAAGGTCCACCCGGTGGTTTGTAAATTAAAGATCTTGCAGGAAATATGTAGCTGTCATAAAAATGTAAATCATGTACTGCTGCTGACTGTCTGCAGAATGTCTTTTTTATTATTTATTTTTTTTTTTTGAAGGAAAAGACGAGTTTGTAAAGGATATTGGTAATGGAGTTTGTAGAGGTATCTAATTATAGTTTTGTAAATATTATTATCAAATTAAAAATCAAATATATGTCAATTATTCAATTTTGACCTCTCTGAGAATGCTTTTAACTGTTTCTGTAATTGGCTAGTCTCTAAAACGTCCCCAAGAATCGCTTGAAATTTTTGCGAAAACTATTTTAATATATATAAAAATTTTGAAATATCTACTTCATTTGTATTACAATATCATTTTAACATCCAGTCCATGGAATTTATGATAATTTATTAGAATAAAATGCTAAAAATAAAATACTAGAAAAATACAAAATGAAAATTATAAGTTTTTTTAAAAAAAAATTAAAAAAATCGATTATCTAGAGAACTGTGTCCGGGTATAGTTGGGTTGGGGGTGGGGGATTGATAATTAGCGATCCTCATTTTCAATACCCCAGGCCAGCCCAGATGGCAAATCACACACCCCTCTTTGCATACCATCATACAACTCTGTTTCAACCACCGCCAACATTAATCCACCCTCGTTTACACAATTTCATTCGTAATCATATTTATAACAGCACCAGCACTACTAGTACTAGTAGCCCAGTTGACAAGAAAGTGACAGTAGTGTATTTAAGCAAGAGATTATTGCTAAACCTATCCATTTCAACACTGCTTATATCATCACCACCCTCCAATGTTATAGCTGCTGAACAAGAGCCGGAGCTTGTAAGATACACTGATTCTCTCCAGGGTTTTACTTTACTCAGGCCCTCTTCCTATATTAAGGTACCTACCCACCCTCATGTTGTATATGCATTCGGATCCACGTCAAACGATTGTTACAGTATACCGTACCCTGGTTGTATATCATAACATAGCACAGTGTAAAGTAGAGTTTCTACTGTGAACATATATGGGGGTCCATTTATTAAGATTATTTACCACAGTATTGTATGCCGTAAAAATCGTTTAATGTGAACCTGGAGGCATTATATAGTGAATGATATCTTTTTGTGTAAATAATAATATTTATGCAAAGAATGAATGATGTTACATTTTGGGATAGACTAGGTTGAAAAAGCAGGGGCTACAGTTTTGTTTGAGGAAGCTAATAAAGGAGCAAACAATGTTGGGGTTGTGGTGACTCCAGTCCGGCTTACAAATTTAGGAGAATTTGGTACCCCTCAATTTGTCGCCGATAAGCTAATTCAGGCTGAAAAGCGCAAGGTACACACCCTCCTTTTCCCCTAGCATATTACTGATTACATTTGATTTAGTAATGTAAAACTTATAATATATGTAGAATAAGTACTAGAAATCACATGGGTGCTGGATGAGTAATTATAAGAAAATTATTCATCAACTATACCGACTTACTTAGACTCGGCTAGAAGTGTCCAACATGGATACGTGATCAAGTATTGGACTAGGCAACATTTTGAAGAATATCTATTCTTTTGCTTAAATTTGAAAAATGTAGTATTAATAAATTGGTAACATTGAGGTCCAATCTTAGAACACAACCTACTTTATTACATACATAGCTATATTAGTATATTTTATTCAAGTAATCACACGCACACAAACACACGACTATACCACTGGAGCGTGACAATATATTGTCTTAAATTTCATTCATATCTATTGAAAATAGAAATTAAATATTGTCATATGATTCTTCTTTCCAAAAATATTATTAATGTTTATGAAATAATTGACGTGGTTTGATAAAACAAACTTACCTCAATTTCCTTATCATCCTCTTTGTATTTGAGCTCGACTCGTTCACTTCCGGTGCTTGGTCTAAAACTGAAATGATTTCAATATAATTATCATCCTGGAGTTCCCCATGGCCTACTCCTTGTTTTTGAACTCTACTCGTTCAGTTCCTTCAATTCTAGGAATTTCTTCACACCTAAAATGCTTTTCATGGTTCCATATGAAAAACAAACATAGAATTTAAATGTTAGAGTAGTTGATTTTGAGGGCTAGACAATAAGTGGAGGTAATTGTTGAATGATCCGAGTAGGTTTATATAGGCTCATACATGCATTGTATATAATGTAGGGGTTCCCATTGTGTAATGCTTTTATGCATTAAATAAATTTTGAAGTAATATTTTCAAATTTTATTAAGATTTTAATTTTTCTGAATAATTATTTTTTTTTAAAAAGTTATAAATAAAGTTTTAATTAAGATAAAATAAATTGGTAACGGTGACGTCCAATCCTAGAAAAACAACATACTTTATTACACATCACTGAATTATATTTTTTATTCAAATAAACTGTAATGTAATCACATGCACACTAATACACGACCATAACACACGAGCGTGACGATATATTGTTTTTAATTACATTCAAATTTATATTAGATAGAATTAATGTATTGTCATACATTTGTGCTTTTTAAAGATATCATTTATGTTTATAAAATGATGGTGGTGATTTGATAAAATCAAGCTACCTTGATTTCCTCATCATATTTTGTATTTGAGCTGAACTCGTTCAATTCCCGGGGTTGTTCTAAAAACTGAAACGATTTAATGAAATTATCAACCTGGAATTCCCCAAAACCTTTTCCTTGTATTTGAACTCGACTCATTCAGTTCTTTCGATACATTAAATACTTGATGCTAGATTATAGGAATTTCTTCACCTAAAACGCTTTTAATGGTTCCATCTTCTAGACCTGCTATAGATGTCGTAATAAAAACAAACATAAGATTCAAAATGGCAGAGTAGTTGATTTTGAGGCTAGACAATAAGTGGAGGTAATGGTTGAGTGATCCGAGTAGGTCTATATAGGCTCATGGTTGTGCATTGTGTATCCTATTCTGTAATGCTTTTATGCATTGAATACAATTTTCAATTTTTTTAAGATTCTTGTTTTTGTGAATAAATATTTTTTTTTTAATTTAAAAATAAAATGTGGATTAAGATAAAATAAATTGATAAAATGGAGGTCCCATCCTAAAAGTAAAACCTGCTTGTTTACTCAGATAACTAAATTATATAGTATATTCAAATAACCTGTACTATAAAATCATGCACACAAATACACGATTATACCACGCGAGCATCACATGGTGTTTTTCATTTCATTCAAATAGTAGAAATAAAATAATTTTCTCTATTTGTTCTTTTCGAAGATATTATGAATATGAAATAGTTGATGTGATTTGTTAAAATAACTTACCTCGATTTCCTAATTGTCTATGTTACTCGGACTCAGGTACGAAGTGTCAGACACGACACGGATCCAAGTGCTGGTTTCAAAAATTCTAAAATTTTAGGACATGGGGACACCGTCCAAAATTTGGACACGGATACGGGACACGACAATTTTTTTTAATAAAATAATTATTTTAATATTCATAGCAAAAAGAAAAAGACCAGTCCAGTTACATAAGTTCCATAAAATGCGAATGCAAAAATAAAATAAGTCTAATACTTAAACGTTCAGAATCACAAATTTAAAATATTCAGAGATGTTCAAAATATAATCCATGATTTCTGTGCATCTTCACTCTTCAAACGTGATTACTTCAATCTCTGGATCATTCAATGATAACTCTGCAATTTCCAACAAACTATCACCTTCAACATTGTCCCCTCCTATGTAAAAAGACAAAAGAAAATATTGTAAGCATATAAAAAAACTTACATAAAAAAATTAGGAAAATATGAATATATATTAATCATACCAATATCCCAATGTTTTGATGGACTTTTTGTGTATTATCTTTCCTTTCTTAAGAGCAATCGAACATTGTTGTGTATGTAAACCAAACTCTCGGTTCTCTCATTAGCTAGTTAATTTCTTTTCACACTTTGAATGGTTCCATAAGTACTCCAATTGCGTTCACAACATGACAATGATGTTGATTCTGAAAGAAATCTAAATGCTAAACCTCGTAACAATGTGAATGAACCATAATTTTCCCACCATGATATAGGATCTTCTTTCGATCTTGATGCTATTACATGTGGCTGACCAAAATATTAAAGGTCACAAGCAAATGAACCAAACTCTACAAAAACCTTTTTGAGGTCATCTGTGATAGAATGTATATAATTATGGTAATAATCTGTTACTATCTTTTGTATTCAGCAGAGATATATTTAGATGTCTTAGTCATTTCCCGGAATCACTCTTGTAATAGTTATAGGCTGAAATCACTCTTGTAATACATGTATATAACATAGAGTAGTGAATGAGACTGGCAAGGGATCACCTTCTTTCAATCTGGATTGTCAAAAAGTCTTTTAAAACATAGATCCTTGTTCAAAGGCCCCTCTTCATCCTCATTTCGTGCTACACGATGAACACCTCGACCCTCTCCTTTCAATCACTCCTCACTATAATACTTTGGGACAAGGAAATGTGTATATCAATGAAGTGGTGCGTTACTTTTATTCCACCTGTCTTCCAAAACCTTCTAAATAGCATAAAAAAGAACTGATATTCCCGTTAACAAGTCCTCATTCTCATTCTATATATATGACTCATCTTCCATCATAGTATCCCACATATCATAGACAAAGTGTAAAATACTAGAATCTCTATCGACAACTCTCAAGAATTTTATCATAGGTTGAGTAAATTTCAATATATAATCGAATTTATCCCACCAAGTATCGCTAACTAATGTGTCCTTTATTTCTCGAGATTTCAACTCATTTACATTACTCAAATTACCTCTATTTTTTTCCAATCAGGGTCCATTACAGATTTTGGCAAGGCGTCACTCAACTGATTCTTGTCAACATCGCAATATGAGAAGCAAATCTTGTTTGTGCAACTTTGAGTAACCTTACATCCGAGTAACGAGTGAAAAACATCATGGGGAAGCTATGATTTAATATAAAATAAGGAAAATTAATGCTTGGGTTATTACTTTGTTTATCCATACACAGTGATCATAATGAGCAGATGATGCACTAGGTTCACATAAATATTTAATTGCCAAATTCAAAAAATGAACCACACATGGAGTCCAAAAAAATCTTGGATATTTACTTTCAATCAACGCACCTATTGCTTTATAATTTGAAACATTAGAAGCACCAATTTCGTCCACAACTTTAGGAAATGTTTGTGCCACATACTCGGCGTCTTTAGTAGCATTAGCTAGCATAAAAAACTCTCAAAAACATTGGTTCGTTGAGCTTTGAAATTTTCCTGGCGTCGCCGACGGATCCGGGGTCACACACACGAATCCGCGGTTGGACCAATGATTCTAAAAGATTTTGATGCTAGCCATGCTACTAAAGACGCTGAGATGTTGCACAAATATTTCTGAAAGTTGTGGAAAAAATTGGTGATTCTAATGTGGTGCAAATGATCACTGATAATGCTTCAAATTGTAAGGCATCATGTCCGTTGATTGAAAGTAAATATCTTAGAATTTTTGGACTCCATTTGTGGTTCATTGTTTGAATTTGGCAATTAAATATATATGTGAACCTAGTGCATCATATGCTCATTATGATCATTGTGTATGTATAAACGAAGTAGTAACCCAAACGCGTGATATTACTTATTTTATATTAAATCATAGCTTGCCCACGACGATTTTCACTCGTTACTCGGATGTAAGGTTACTCAAAGTTGCACAAACAAGATTTACTTATCATATCATGATGTTGACAAGAATTAGGAGAATTAGAGATGCCTTTGGAAACATTTTTAATGGACCCTGATTGGAAAAAAAAAGGTAATTTAAAAAATGCAAATGACTTGAAATCTTGAGAAAATAAAGGACACATTAGTTAGCGATACTTGGTAGGACAAATTTGAATATGCATTAAAATTTACTGAATGAATGATGAAATTCTTGCAAGTTACCGATAGAGATTCTAGTGTTTACATTTTGTTTATGATATGTGGGATACTATGATGATGTAAGGGGTCAAATTTTTGTGCATGAGAATGAGGACTTGTTGACGGGTAAATCAGTTTTTTTCTTATGCTATCCAGAAGGTTTTGTAATAGGTGGAATTAAGGTAACACACCACTTCAATGTTTATCACATTCCATTGTCCCAAAGTATTATAGGGAGGAGTGGTTGAGAGGAGGAGGCCGTGGTGTTCGTTGTGTAGCACTAAATGAGGTTGAAGAGGTGTCTTTGAATAAGGACCTATGTTTTAAAAGACTTTTTAACAATACAGATGACCTCAACAAGATTTTTAAAGAGTTTGGTTCATTGGCTTGTGACCTTGAATATTTTGGTCAACCACATGTAATAGCAACAAGATCGGAAGAAGACCCTATATCATGGTAGGCATTATGTTTCATTCACACTATTGTTACAAGGTCTAGGCGTCTAACATTTATATTGCTTTCACAACCAGCATCATCGCCATGTTGTGAATGCAATTGGAGTACACATAAGTGTAAAAAGAAATCAACTTGCTAATGAGTGAAACGAGAGTTTGATTTACATACACAAGTACACAACATTGTTAGATTGTTCTCAAGAAAGGAAAAAGAATACACAGAAGGTCTATCTAAATATTGGGATATTTATATGATTAATATCATCGTCATGTTGTGAATGCAATTGGAGTACACATGATACCATTCAAACTGTAAAAAGAAATCAACTTGCTAATGAGTGAAACGAAAGTTTGATTTACATACATAAGTACACAACATTGTTAGATTGTTCTCAAGAAAGGGAAAATAATACACAGAAGGTCTATCTAAATATTGGGATATTTATATGATTAATATATGTTCATATTTTCCTCATATTTTCTGCAAGTTTTTTATATATATTTACAATAATTTCTTTTGTCTTTTTACAATGGTGTGGACAATGTTGAAGGTGATAGTTTGTTGAATATTGCAGAGTTATCATTGAATGATCCAGAGATTGAACCAATCATGTTTTAAGACTGAAGATGCATAAAAATCACGGATTATATTTCGGACATCTGTGGACATTTTAAATTTATGATTCTGATTGTTTAAGTATTAGACTCACTTTATTTTTGCATTGGAATTGTATTGAACTTGTGCAACTGGTTTGTTTTCTTTTTGCTATGAATATTAATATTTATTAAAAATATTTGTCTTGTCCTTGAATCCGTGTCTAAATTTTGGACGGTGTCCCCGTGTCCTATAAAATTTCAGAATTTTCGAACCCGACATTACGATCCGTGTCGTGTCGAACACTCAGTACCCGAGTCCGAGTAACATAGATTGTCTCTAGAAAAACAAACATTAGATGAATGTTAGAGTAGTTGATGTTGTGGGCTAGGCAATAAGCGGAGGTAATTGTTGAATGATTCGAGTAGGTTTAGTGCTAGATAAAAAATGGAGGTGACTGTTGAATGATGCTAGTAGGTTTATATAGGCTTCTACATGCATTATATGTAATGCACTGGGTCCCATTATCTACTTCGTAATCCTTTTATGCATCAATTGAAGTTTTAAATTTTTATTAAAATTCTCATTTTTATTTATTGGAATGATTTGTTTGTTTTAAAATTTGAGAATTAAATATGAATTAAAATGAATAAATTCGTAACGTTGATGTCCAAACCAAGAAGCACAACCTACTTTTTTACATGCATTACTAAATTGTATATTTTAATCAAAATAACTGCTACTGTAATCGCACGCATGCAAGTGACGAATTTTGGTTTTAAGTTTATTCAAATATATTTAAAATAATAATAATAATAATAATAATAATAATAATAATAATAATAATAATAATAATAATAATAATATATTGTCATGTGGTTTTTTTAAAGATATTATTATTGTTTAAAAAATAATTGATAAAATAAATGTACCTCAATTCCTTATCGTCTTCTTTGTTTTTGTGTTTGAATCGTTCAATTCCTCAACTTGTTCTAAAACTTAAATGATTGAATGGTTTCTTTGTATTTGATTTTTCTTTGATATGGCTGACTATAGTTTTCAGGGTGAGTTTTGCATATTAGTTACTAGATGTTTATGGCAGATGGCCTTCTGTTCTGTGCCTTGTTTCAAAATAGTACTTGGCGCTAATTATGATTAAATGGCAATTTGCCTCTCGTCTCTCGTCACTTCCACTTTTTCTTCTTGTTTATTCATTAATAATTACCAATTTTAGTGATACTCAGTATCTCTTTCAGTACATATATGCCTTTTTTTTTGTATAGGAAAGTACAAAGGAGGCTGATGTAATTGCAGTCTCAGAGAGATCAGGCCGGGACGGTCTTCAAGTTTATGAGTTTGAGTACAAAGTTGATAGCAGCAGGGGAGGAATAAAAAGGATTTTCTCAGCTGCATTTGTAGCCTCTAGGAAGCTGTACCTCCTAAATATAGCTCACACTGACAAGCCAGAGAGTCCACTTGACACTCATTCACGACAAATATTGGAGCATGTTCTTCATTCCTTTGATACTGCTCCTTTGACTTAATGGATATCATCATCTGTTTCATGGCCTATAACATGTAGCTCCTTTCAGTCTGTTTCAACCATAGGTATGCTCGTTACAATTTCTCTATTTAATTAATAAGTTCAGCCAATTACAAATAAGTCTTCCAGTTCCATGTGATAACTGGTCAAAACTGAATTCTTCCATATGAGATTATTGTATCATTTTTAATATGCGCCAAGAATCATGATAAACTTATAAATCACATGGGTGAGTAAGTTAATCATGAATATCCATAGGTTACAAGATATGGTTAGATAGATCTACGACCAGGAATGCTGTTTACCGAGGTAATTCACACAATAAAAAGACAAGCTGGTGACACCAAGTGCATGTTTTGTTGTGCTTTTATGGTTTTTAAATGCTAAAGATGCTTAAAATCTTGTTTGTTGCTTTTGAAATGGATCCTAATTTTATCTGACCAAAATGCCAAATACTTGCATTACATTTATTGTTGAATAAGAATTTATTATATAAGCAGAGTTGAACACTGACATTATGTAATTTCTTTACACACATGCACACACATCATATTTTAGTTTTGTGATTGGGAGTTAATTTTTGTTTAAGGACTTGGCAACATCTCTATTTAGAGCTCACCTTTTTCAAGTGGGAATGATGCAACAGGGTAGATCATAGATGGGTTGCCTTGCCTGTCTTATGCAGATGGTGCACATCATATGTAGTGAAGGTAAAATCATTGGTGTAAGGTTTATTAATACCTACCGTGGCTGGCCGCCCTTATTTACATTAATCTTCTTGTTGGAACTGTTGAGGTACTCGATGTGTACTGATGAGAATAAATAAATAAATAAGTAAAACATGTAACCTGTTATTCAGTTACAATTTTTAAGTACCGGAAATGGAGCTCTTGTGTCCCGACCACAATACTTACTGAACTCATTGAGCTGCTATAATTCTTTGCAGGGGCGGAGGTACTATAGCGCGAGAAGCAGTGAGTATCCTGGATTCTGAAAAATGTTTTTTTTTTTTGGTTTGTAAGTAGCCCGTCCCACAATGTAAAGCGGATAATAAAGCCCATCTTAAAGCCTATATCAGTTCATTACAGCACTTTCTCTCTTACATATCACATCACATAGGAACCAAACTTTTCTTTATTTATGGTGTAAAACCTTAGATTAGGGTTTTTCACATTTTCCTACCTAAAATGAAGTTAGAAAGTTTAAAATTAAAGTGGTTATTTGCAGTTATTTACGCAACTTACAACATTATTTAATATACCGTTAAACCTCTTTAAAGTAATGGTCTCAGGGACCAAGAAAAAAGTTACTTTATTAAATTTATTATTCATCGAGAGTAAAAATATTCAATCATTTGGCAAAAAAAATCTTTATCAATTTTGCCCGACAAAATTTTGGCTCACCCTAGATAAAATTCCTAGAAATTATTTTGCAAAAAAAAAAAATCATTATCAATTTTGCCTGACAATATTTTGGCTCACCCTAAATAAAATCCCTAGCACCGCCACAGAGTCTTTGTAGCCTGTTAAACCCCCACCACCATCCCCCTACCATTGTTGCTTGTACAACCAGTCAATTAAATGTTGCTTCTATCTTTATGCAAATGTCAAATATTTAATAGAATTATGACGATCATCAGCAAATCTATATTTAAATTTAAAAGTAACTAAAATAGATCAATTTGACTGTCATTCCAATGATTACTTTAATAAGATCAGTTGGTTTTGAGTTCACCGTTCTTTTTGTAATCCTATCAGATCGGAATATGATCAGGTTAACTAAACTCACTAATATGAGGAACCAGGAACCTCACTTGATGACATTCTGGCTTAATAGGGAATAAAGTAATCCATCTTAAATTCTTTTTTTGGGGTCCTGGAAAAGAATCTATTATTGATAACTTGCTAGTGCCAACCGCAGAGAAATCAATATTTTCAGAAAAATATTATATTTGGTTAGATGCATTCTTCGTGATATTAAGTAAATGATCTGTAATTAACCGTTTCCCTTGAAATTTTGGGAAAAATAGTTACTTCGTACATTATACATGCATAAATTGTTGGATATTTTAGTGTATTGGATTGACTAGTTGATCAATGTAATCGTAATATTACATCGAACAAGTCGGGAGAGTGCGGAGTGCACGCTTTGTTCGAGTTTATTATGATTTCGGTATTATTGCTTATGAGGCATGTCCATTGGCATCAGACACACCTGTTGGGATAAGATGTGTTTGTTAGCATTAGAAATTAGAAATGACTGTTAGAATTAGATGTGTCTGTTGTTGGCAAAAGACACATTTCGAGATGTGTCTGTTGGCAAAAGGCACATCTGTTGACATCTATATATAGGTGTTGCATTGATCATTTTCATACATTTGGTTCATTTTGAAATTCACAACAAAAACACATTCTCTCATCTTGCAGAATTTCTGACTTTATCGATTGATTTATTTGGGTGAACCACAAATAACTTCAATCTGAAAGTATTCACACGACTTTAGAAAAATCCAAGTTACAACCATATTTCCCCAACAAAGATTGAAGTTACTTTGTTTATGAAGATGACGAACGGAGAATCTGCAAAAGATATGACAAGCAAGTTTGCAAAACTAGACAAGTTTGAGGGTCAGGATTTTAGAAGATGGCAGAAGAAGATGCATTTTCTGTTGACCACGCTGAAGGTTGTGTATGTTCTGATTACCCCCATGCCTGAAGTGATCAAGAATGAAACTGTTAAACAGACAAGGAAGCGCTGCAAATTGGAAAACGATGACTACATCTGCCGCGGTCACATCTTAAACGGTATGTCTGATTCCCTTTTCGATGTATACCAAAATGTTGAGTCAGCAAAAGAATTGTGGGATTCTCTTGAATCCAAGTACATGGCAGAAGATGCTTCTAGTAAGAAGTTTCTGGTCAGTAATTTTATGAATTATAAAATGGTCGATTCTTGACCGGTGATGGAACAATACAATGAATAGTTAAGGATTTTGGGACAGTTTGTTCAACACAATCTGAAGATGGATGAATCTATCTCTGTTTATGGTTTGATAGACAAACTACCACCATCATGGAAGGATTTTAAACACACCTTGAAACATAATAAAGATGAGATGACGTTGGTTGAACTTGGAAGTCACTTCAGAATTGAAGAGGCTTTGAGGACTCAAGAACTTGAGAATAATCCTAAGGGCAAGAACCAAGTCGGTAACTCTTCTGTGAATGTGGTTGAAGATGGTGGATCTTCTAAGAATTCTAAAAATGGCAAGGGTGATAAACGGAAGTTTAAAGGAAACAACAACTCTTCCAACAAAAAGCCTAAGATGGCATGTTGGAAGTGTGGCAAACCTGGACATTTCAAGAAGGATTGTCGGGTTGGTAAAGGCAAGCAGGAAAAGCAAAATGCTGGTCCAAGTGGATCCAAGAATCCAGAAAAGCAACAAGGTCAGATTTTAATACAAAATTGTAATTCTGGTCAGAATTATGCATCACTAATATCTGAGGCATTTTATGTGCAGGATGATAATGTTGCTTGGTGGATTGATTCAGGAGCAACGAGTCATGTATGTAAAGATCTTCGTTGGTTCATAGACTTTCAACCAATCGAAGATGGATCTATCTTAAAGATGGAAAATGTTGCAACTGAACCGATCAAAGGACTAGGAAATGTCAAGCTAGTTTTTACTTCTGGAAAATGTATATTATTAAATAATGTGTTGTATGTTCCTGGGATTCGAAAGAATCTCTTGTCTGGTGTTTTATTAAATAATTGTGGATATAAACAAGTTTATGAAAGTGACAAGTATATCTTGTCAAAACATAGCACTTTTGTTGGCTTTGGCTATTTATGTAATGCTATGTTTATGTTGAATATAAATACTCCATTTAATGATGAATCTACTTGCATGGCTTCTACTAGTACTAGCAATAATTTGAATAAACCAGAATTATGGCATGCTAGACTAGGACATGTACATTATAAAAGAATAAAGGATATGTCTAAAATGAGTCTCATACCTCCTATTGATTTAAACAATGAAAAATGTAAAACATGCATGTTAACAAAAATAACTAGAATGCCCTTTAAAGATGCTAATAGGTTGTCTGATGTATTAGAACTCATATATAGTGACTTATGTGATTTTCATTCTACACCATCATTAGGAAATAAAAAGTATATAGTTACTTTTATTGATGATGCTTCTAGATATTGTTATGTATATTTGTTGCATGCAAAGGATGAAGCTCTTGACTTCTTTAAAATATATAAAGAAGAAGTAGAGCTACATCAGAGTACCATGATTAAAAATCTACGTACTGATAGAGTAGGTGAGTATTATTATCCGGTATACTTTCGATCTACTGGTATAATACATCAAACCACAGCTCCTTATACACCTCAGCAAAATGGTGTGGCAGAAAGAAAGAATAGGACTTTGAAAGAAATGGTTAATTCCTTGTTATCCTACTCGGGTTTGAGTGAGGGTTTTTGGGGTGAGGCTATGTTAACAGCCTGTTATTTATTGAATCGAATTCCAAGTAAGAGGAATAAGATTACCCCTTATGAACTTTGGTATAAACAATCACCAAAATTGAGTTTTCTGAGAGTTTGGGGATGTAGAGCAGTTGTAAGACTCACTGAACCCAAAAGAAGAAACTTGGGTGAACGATGTATAGATTGTATCTTTGTTGGTTATGCTGAGCATTCCATCGCATATAGATTCTATGTGTTAGAATCTAATGACTATGTGTATGTGAACTCGATTATCGAGTCAAGAGTAGATGCTATCTTTGATGAAAACAGATTTACATCCATACCTAGACCAAGGGACATGCTTCAGAATTCTTCTAGTAGGAACTCAGTTTCTACTGAAGATGTTCATGGACCGTCTGAACCAAGGAGAAGCACTAGAGCTAGAAAAGCAAAGTCTTTTGGAGATGATTTTCATCTTTATCTAGTTGAAGGTTCTAGAGATGAAATTGAATATCAATACCAATATTATTTTATTATTGAGGAGGATCCAAAAACTTTTGTCGAAGCAATGGCATCAAGGGATGTTGCATTCTGGAAAGAAGCTATCCAGGATGAAATGGATTCTATCATAAATAATAATACGTGGGAATTGAGTGATCTGCCCCCTGGCTGTAAAGCATTGGGAAACAGATGGATCTTCAAAAGGAAAATGAAGGTGGACGGTACAATAGATAAGTTTAAGGCCAGATTGGTTATCCAAGGCTTTAGACAAAAGGAAGGGACTGATTATTTTGATACTTATGTTCATGTTGCTAGGACTTCCACTATTAGGTTGTTAATAGCACTTGCTGCTATATACACAACCTTGTCATTCATCAAATGGATGTGAAAACTGCATTCTTGAATGGTGAATTAGATGAAGAGATTTATATGAAACAACCCGAAGGGTTTGTTATGCCTGGTTGTGAGAACAAGGTGTGTAAATTGAAGAAATCAATTTATGGTTTAAAACAAGCACCGAAGGATTGGCATGATAAATTTGATAATGTGGTCTTGTCTAATGGTTATTTTCTTAACCAAGCAGACAAGTGTGTATATAGCAAATTTGATGCTTCTGGTAAAAGAGTTATAATTTGTTTATATGTGGATGACATGTTGATTTTTGGTACTGACCAAAATCAAGTGGATAAAACCAAGAAGTTCTTGTCATCTAATTTTGATATGAAAGACATGGGGGAGGCTGAGGTGATTCTTGGTATAGGGATCAAGCGTGAGAACAATGGTATTTCAATTTCTCAATCTCATTATATTGAGAAGATTTTGAAAAGATTTAACTTTAAGGATTGTTCTCCTGTTAGCACTCCTCTTGACCTAGTATAAAACTCCTACCTAATACAGGTGTTGCAGTATCTCAACTTGAATACTCAAGGGCTATTGGTAGTCTTATGTATGCTATGATAAGCACTAGGCCAGATATTGCCTATGCTGTTGGAAAGCTTAGTAGGTATACTAGCAAACCAAGTTCACATCATTGGCAAGCCTTAAACCGAGTGTTCAAGTACTTGAAAGGAACCATGGATTATGGTTTGACATATACTGGATTTCTTTCGGTTATTGAAGGTCATTCAGATGCAAGTTGGATTTCCAATAAGGAAGATCATTCTTCCACAAGTGGATGGGTATTCCTTCTTGGGGGAGGTGCTATCTCTTGGGCATCAAAGAAACAGAGTTGCATTACTGATTCAATGATGGAATATGAATTTGTGGCATTATCAGCCGCTGGTAAAGAAGCTGAATGGCTAAGAAATCTGATTTATGAGATTCCATTGTGGCCTAAATCGATATCACCCATATCTTGTGACATCCTTAGATCCGGGGTCAAGGATCCAGGTCATCACGGTCCAATTTCCATTCAATATCAATATCTCTTGAGTTTTTTTTTACTTAATATTTAATACTTAAGCAATTGACCCCACACTAATACACACACACACACCAGTCATATGCTCATAGAACAACATTCACAATATTAAAAGTTTAAAGTTAACAGTTATTACAAATCCAGAATTCTACTAAGTACATTGTTGAATAATACTTCTACAGGAAGCATTTCAACAGCCAAAAGTTTATTACAAACTTACACACTTAATTTACATAAGTCTACTAAGTCCCTTTCGCTTGTCACTACCTCGAGGATGGTCGCCAGCACTCGCTCAAAAGGTCGCCTTTCCCTTACCCTCTTGCGGGGTGTAGTACGGAGTATTGGCATGGGACCTAGCTGTAGTATAAATAAATAGCAAGAATGAGCTAAAATAGCTCAACAAGATAACTTCTATCTACTACCATAAAAGGGAAAATAAACCTTTACATATATATATATATATATATATATATATATATATAGGGAGCTACTCTAGTGAGAACCTCTTAGAATGAGAACTTAGTCCCTAAAGTAAATCACCAAAATTCAGCAGAATCACCAAATCATAAAAAATATTAGTTTTCAGTGCCACGTCAATGCTGACGTCAGCATGACATCACTGCTGACATCAGCATGATGACGTGGTAGTGGGGCCCCACGAAATCACCAAATTTTTGGCGGGAAAATTTTCCAAATCACCAATTTTTTTGCGGGAAAATTTTCCAAACCACCAATTTTTTTTGGCGGGAAATTTTTCTAAATCACCAATTTTTTGGCGGGAAATTTTTCCAAATCACCAAAATTTTTTGCGGGAAATTTTTCTAAATCACCAATTTTTTGGCGGGAAAATTTCCCAAATCACCAATTTTTTTGCGGAAAAATTTTCCAAACCATCAATTTTTTTTGGCAGGAAATTTTTCTAAACCACCAATTTTTTTTGGCGGGAAATTTTTCCAAATCACCAAAATTTTGGCGGGAAATATTTTTGCCATGTCAACAGTGATGTCATCATGATGATGTAAGCACAGACTTGATTTTTTAATTTTTTTATTAATTTTAACGATTTGGTGATTCTGCTGGATTTTGGTGATATGCTTTGGGGACTAAGTTCTCATTTTAAGAGTGGTTCTCATTTGAGCACTTGCCTATATATATATATATATATATATATATATATATATATATATATATATATATATAAATGGGAAAATTCATCATAGTCATTAAGAAAAGAAATAATTCTTATCTATCAAATGCACCATCTATTCCTCTTTGTACGAAAAGTAATATGTAGTATTATAATATCAGTTTCTCTTCTTAAATAATATAATAATCCATACTTCGTTTCCGTACAATTTTCCAAAAATAATATTCCATTTGAATAAGATCTCGCAATAATATCCTTCTATTTCTTGTATACGACAACCATATACAAATAATATAAAATCAGTTTCTCTTCATTCCATATAAATAATTCCATCACCTTATCTCATTTTCTTGGTTTCAGCATATAACTTTGAAAACCATTGTCAACCCTTTCTTTTCAAAAACATTGGGGATATCTGCTGTCGCCTGATACATTAGGACGATGATCAGTCGCCTAATCGTACATGCTCTCTTTTTACTACCGGTAGAAGGAATGAAGATCATCCCTGGAGGAAGGCCACCTGCTAACATCCTCCCTTGGCATCTTCGTGCCGTAATAAAAATAATAAATGCTGGACTGTGTCGCACACAGCCCTGACACAGCCACTTACGCAAGTCTGTTGCAATCCCCCTTTTTGTCACATCATTATTCCCTTTTTAAAATATCATTCCACATTTCCATTTTCTCGCTTTCATTTCCACATATCATTCACTCATATCATTTCCATTCTCGCACATTACTTCTATAATATATATATATATATATATATATATATAACATAATGCTTTGATTATGATCCAGACATCTCTTTCATATTCAGGAATCAAATATACTTTTATATTCATAAAATATTCCGTCTATTTTAAGAGTAATGAATGATAATCAAATAATATTTATTAAACTACTGATACTCAAAAAGAATATTTTTAATAGTATTATAAACCATATAACCCTAGATAACAACTGATACCATTCTTTTATTTACTTTAGATAACAACTAATACCATTCTCTCTTATTCTCTTAATCATAAGGCATGTTCACTTCATGCATAATCATCTCTATACATATCCATCTCATACTCATATCCATATTCATATCCATCTCATACTCATATCCATATTCATATACATCTTCGTATACCTTTCTTTTCAATATCAATACTCAAGGAAGACAATTTCTTCACAATATAGTAATAATAGCATCACATATATATTCCATGAAATCAAGTTTCTTTGTGAAGATAAGTAGTTTTACAAAGTAAGGATAGAAGAAATCTTGCCTCTATCTCTGTATCCTTGCAGTATAGCTCGTGGCTCTCCCGAAGTTTCTATAAACACAAAAAGGACCGTCGTTAGAATACTACATTCCTTTCTCACTTTACTCTTGTATAACATTACCCTTGACACTTTACATATGTTTAACGTATCACTACTACCCCAAAGGTTCAAGAACTTAACCATTTATAAGTTCAATCGAGGTTTCAGGGGTTTTCACCATTTCCCCTAACGACCACACTTAACTGTAAAAATTCCCAGAAAATATGGATTTCGAATTTTACTACAAGGTCAACTGGTAATGACTCTATGACTACCCTACTGCAATGTCCCAAAGTTTTATAATTTTTAATAATGTCTAAGTATGGTAGTTATAGCCTTAAAGTTGGTACAACTACGTTTTCTCGACTATCGAACGTCTTTCACTAAAACTGACTTTTCTCCTAAACCGTTCATCAGATTTTAACGCACTTTATATCAAAACGATCTATGAACCAAGCTCTATCATCTCATGGTCACTTGGGAGTCTGGAAAGTAACCTACCGTACGGGTATGGGGTCCCAAAACAGGGCAGATTCTTGGTCTAACGAAAATCGGACATTATAACGGCTATATTTTCATACTTTCCAAAAGTCAAACTCCTCTAAATCAATCATCCACCTTATACACCATCACCTACACCATGTGGTCTACATCCCAACCATGGTTACAAGTCCACAACACAAAATTTCCATATCAAAACAAACCATTTATAACACATAATCATCATAAACTAGACATTAACATCACTTAACTACTAACCAACTCAATTTCCACCATAAATACAAAAAGGGCAAGAGTAGTTATACCTTCTTGAAGCTTTAAAGATCCTTAATAAACCTTGGGCACTCCTTAAACAACCTTAGATTAACTTGAATCAACTAAAGAAATCATTAAAACAAAGTTAACACTTGAAAATTACTATTCATTCACTATTCATCTTCAACTTTTATGATTTTATTACCTTGCTAAATGATGTTAGTTTGCTATGAAACTTTGTAGATGATCCTTCCTAACCTCCAAGAAGCTCCATGAATTTCCTCTTGATTTTTAGTTGATTCTAGCTAGGGTTTTGAAATTGATTTTTTTCTTGATGAATAGTGACCTACGAATTTTGATGAAATGAAGAAGATGAGATTTGTTTTGTATTGGTTAGATCTTATCTTGGCTAATATCTTGATAATTCTATAGTGTCATGGAAGCTTGGAAGATATTTGTGGTTAAAACCATGCAAAAGTACTAGTTTGCCCCTTAAAACAAGTTAATGGAAAGTGATGTCATTACAATGATCTCATAATCCCTTTTTCCTTGTTTTTTCTAAGTATTATGCTAACACTTTTGGTAATTAACAATGTGGTATGTATCCTTGTTATATTTCTAATCTTGGTTGCTTGGTTCCCCTAATCGTCTAATTGTGATTCGTCTCGAATATACCTCATTATCTCAGTGGTTATGAAATCATTTAACAATCCAAATTCCTTTGATATTTCCTTAACTTAATAATCCCTTAATTTATACTAATTCCCTAACTCCTCAATATATAATTCTGTTAATATCTCCATGCTCCTTGACATCCAATAGAAACTCATTCGAAACCAAAATCCTCAAAAATCCATATTCAGGAATTTCTGAAATCTATCGTCATTTCGAGTCACTTATTTTTATAGTATATCCCTAATATGGTTTCTGTTTACTCATTTTCTGTTTCAAGTATTGAGTACTTACATACCATTTCTTTAAATCCTCAAAATTTACTATTCATGGGGTCACTGTAGCTTTGCTAAAATTAGGGTTATTACAGTCTTCCCCCCTTAAAAGGATTCCGTCCCGGAATCATGTTGGAAATGTCCATAGGTACCTTTTTCATCCACACCTTCTAATTCCACACTTCTTCCTTTATCTTTTTTCCCTTCATAATATCTCTATCTTGTTTGCGCAAAAATACACCGACATAAACTTGCTTGTCATTCATCAACATGCCATTTAGCTTATCATTAGTAGTACTCTCACCATCCTTCCTTGAAAATCTCCTCTTATATATCGTCATTCTATTTTATCTCACCTCTCCTTCCTCTTTTGCCTAAGGATATCGGCCACCACATTGGCCTTCCCTGAATGGTAGTGTATCTCATTATGGTTTGGCGATATTATGATCTCTATCATGACATAAAATATCAATACTTCAACATTTTTATATATCATCTCTGTAAAATTTTCCAGAAAATAAGCTCTAATAATATTCTTTAAAACAATTGTAAGAAAATATTACCTATAATATATATTTCCTGTTCGTACTTAAACAAGAACGTACTTCTCATTTATCCTTGAAAAATATGTTTTCACACTTTCCCTCATACTCTTAATCTCCTTTCTATAGAATTCTCTGACCCTTAACATATATTGATTTTCCTTATCTAGATTGTCAACCTACTTACACCATTCATTGACTTAGTCGATCCCTAACCAAACATTTACACTTAAATAGTTAAATTAGAGCGTACCTGCAATTTCCTCCGGATACCTTATCCCATATGTCTATTGTTCACTATACCCTCTTTACATCTTTCTGATCCACCTTAGTTCCTTCATTATATACTATCTACTCCACCTCTGAAATTTCCCTTTGTTATTCTCATTAAAATCTTTACCTCAAGTTTTACTCATTCACACCTTTTGGATTAATCCTTTGAATACTAAACATCTTTAATCTCTCTCTGCTACTTAGGGTATTAGTCACAATATTGGCCCTCCCTCACTAATAGTTATTGCACCTCGAATCCTTCATTAATTATCCCCACTTCCTTTGTTTATCCTTATTCTGACTCTATCCTCAAAATACCCTTACTCTCAATAGTAAATCTCAATTATACCTTAAAATTCCTCATATTCTTTTCTCTTACTAATAATCAAATATACCCATTTCTCCTCACGAAATTCCTTCCTCTCTTATATTGAAACGCTTCTAGCTCTAATTATTTCTTAACGAAGTTTCCCTTGGAATCTCGAGTTTCCTCGTATAATCACGTATACTATAAACATTGCTTCCATCCATTAATGAAATCTTCTATTTTCAAAACAATTAATAGAATTTAAGAGACTTTGAATTGAAACGAACCCAGAAACAAGCAAGGGTCCCACAATAATTTATAAAATTAAGAGTTTTAAATAACCTTTATTCGAAACAAAAGAATATCTGAGAAATTAATATAATGGAAGAACCCGTATGTCACACAAAGGAGGGCGTCCCCTCCGACTTTCAATCACACAGACAGATCGTCCTTGTGTATACATATAGGGTTGTTCCTCTTAGTTGTGGTAAAAATATAAAGAAAAATTTAAATCAAAATGATCAATACCATCTTCCGAAAGTATTCTTAGAGGAATATTTTGACTAAGATAGATAAAATAAAATTTTGAAACACATCCCCAAGGGTACCAGAAAGTTTTTTAAAAGATGCCGGCACTTAATGAATAATTACCCACCAGTTGAGGAAAATTTGAAACTCAATAATGTAATTTAGCAGGGCTGTAGGAGCTTGAAAATAGGTACTGTTAATAGCCTCTGCCCAATTGAAAATCCCAATAATGGAAGGTTTTCCTCAAATACTATTTATATCTTAGGCTGCGTACTCTCCAAAATTTCTTAAATTTGGCACTCACCATGTAGCCTTAACCTATCGTCTGCTATTCCCAATTATCTTCATTTACCTAGTCGTGACTTGGCTCGATACTCTCTGCCTTTATTCATAATAGAACAAAACCTTCTAATCGATATACTTACGTAATGTTGATCGTCTTATCCTGACAATGCTCCGGTATCAAAGACCATTTTAAAACTATTCTTTATAATTGTATATTCTAACATACCACTTATACTCACGAGATTGTCTAACGTACACTTCCCAATACATCAAATATTCCCTTTTTCAAATCAATCCTGTGTGCTACATAAGTTTAACACTTTTAGCATAATAACCTTTTCATTTAAATCAATCCCGAGACCTCTCAGTCTGTCTTGGTCCTTAAGGTATATCTTGGCTTTACCGACCAATCTCAGTTTCACCATTTCATCTCCGCAATCAATTGAAACAATCAGTGTCTATTCACCAATCCACTTACAATATTACTTCAAATTCCCTTCAGCTCAAGAAGATTTAAATACCCTTAACTTTGGCTTACCAATCTCCTCTCCCTATACTAAAACATAAACGTTTATTAGTAATAATCTATAAAATTATAATCACTACTTAGAATAAACGCTTCGTTCAACCACCCTTGAACTCGATGTGAGTTCATATTTTATATCATTACATATATATCTATATGTGTATATTATTATCACTTTTGTTCCTGAGCAATATGACTCTAAGCTCTGATACCAACTGTGACATCCCTAGATCCGGGGTCAAGGATCCAGGTCATCACGGTCCAATTTCCATTCAATATCAATATCTCTTGAGTTTTTTTTTACTTAATATTTAATACTTAAGCAATTGACCCCACACTAATACACACACACCAGTCATATGCTCATAGAACAACATTCACAATATTAAAAGTTTAAAGTTAACAGTTATTACAAACCCAGAATTCTACTAAGTACATTGTTGAATAATACTTCTACAGGAAGCATTTCAACAACCAAAAGTTTATTACAAACTTACACACTTAATTTACATAAGTCTACTAAGCCCCTTTCGCTTGTCACTACCTCGAGGATGGTCGCCAGCACTCGCTCAAAAGGTCGCCTTTCCCTTACCCTCTTGTGGGGTGTAGTACGGAGTATTGGCATGGGACCTAGCTGTAGTATAAATAAATAGCAAGAATGAGCTAAAATAGCTCAACAAGATAACTTCTATCTACTACTATAAAAGGGAAAATAAACCTTTATATATATATATATATATATATATATATATAAATGGGAAAATTCATCATAGTCATTAAGAAAAGAAATAATTCTTATCTATCAAATGCACCATCTATTCCTCTTCGTACGAAAAGTAATATATAGTATTATAATATCAGTTTCTCTTCTTAAATAATATAATAATCCATACTTCGTTTCCGTACAATTTTCCAAAAATAATATTCCATTTGAATAAGATCTCGCAATAATATCCTTCTGTTTCTTGTATACGACAACCATATACAAATAATATAAAATCAATTTCTCTTCATTCCATATAAATAATTCCATCACCTTATCTCATTTTCTTGGTTTCAGCATATAACTCTGAAAACCATTGTCAACCCTTTCTTTTCAAAAACATTGGGGATATCTGCTGTCGCCTGATACATTAGGACGATGATCAGTCGCCTAATCGTACCTGCTCTCTTTTTACTACCGGTAGAAGGAATGAAGATCATCCCTGGAGGAAGGCCACCTGCTAACATCCTCCCTTGGCATCTTCGTGCCGTAATAAAAATAATAAATGCTGGACTGTGTCGCACACAGCCCTGACACAGCCACTTACGCAAGTCTGTTGCAATCCCCCTTTTTGTCACATCATTATTCCCTTTTTAAAATATCATTCCACATTTCCATTTTCTCACTTTCATTTCCACATATCATTCACTCATATCATTTCCATTCTCGCACATTACTTCTATAAAATATATATATATATATATATATATATATATATATATATATATAACATAATGCTTTGATTATGATCTAGACATCTCTTTCATATTCAGGAATCAAATATACTTTTATATTCATAAAATATTCCGTCTATTTTAAGAGTAATGAATGATAATCAAATAATATTTATTAAACTACTGATACTCAAAAAGAATATTTTTAATATAGTATTATAAACCATATAACCCTAGATAACAACTGATACCATTCTTTTATTTACTTTAGATAACAACTAATACCATTCTCTCTTATTCTCTTAATCATAAGGCATGTTCACTTCATGCATAATCATCTCTATACATATCCATCTCATACTCATATCCATATTCATATCCATCTCATACTCATATCCATATTCATATACATCTTCGTATACCTTTTTTTTCAATATCAATACTCAAGGAAGACAATTTCTTCACAATATAGTAATAATAGCATCACATATATATTCCATGAAATCAAGTTTCTTTGTGAAGATAAGTAGTTTTAAAAAGTAAGGATAGAAGAAATCTTGCCTCTATCTCTGTATCCTTGCAGTATAGCTCGTGGCTCTCCCGAAGTTTCTATAAACACAAAAAGGACCGTCGTTAGAATACTACATTCCTTTCTCACTTTACTCTTGTATAACATTACCCTTGACACTTTACATATGTTTAACGTATCACTACTACCCCAAAGGTTCAAGAACTTAACCATTTATAAGTTCAATCGAGGTTTCAGGGGTTTTCACCATTTTCCCTAACGACCACACTTAACTGTAAAAATTCCCAGAAAATATGGATTTCGAATTTTACTACAAGGTCAACTGGTAATGACTCTCTGACTACCCTACTGCAATGTCCCAAAGTTTTATAATTTTTAATAATGTCTAAGTATGGTAGTTATAGCCTTAAAGTTGGTACAACTACGTTTTCTCGACTATCGAACGTCTTTCACAAAAACTGACTTTTCTCCTAAACCGTTCATCAGATTTTAACGCACTTTATATCAAAACGATCTATGAACCAAGCTCTATCATCTCATGGTCACTTGGGAGTCTGGACAGTAACCTACCGTACGGGTATAGGGTCCAAAAACAGGGCAGATTCTTGGTCTAACGAAAATCGGACATTATAACGGCTATATTTTCATACTTTCCAAAAGTCAAACTCCTCCAAATCAATCATCCACCTTATACACCATCACCTACACCATGTGGTCTACATCCCAACCATGGTTACAAGTCCACAACACAAAATTTCCATATCAAAACAAACCATTTATAACACATAATCATCATAAACTAGACATTAACATCACTTAACTACTAACCAACTCAATTTCCACCGTAAATACAAAAAGGGTAAGAGTAGTTATACCTTCTTGAAGATTTAAAGATCCTTAATAAACCTTGGGCACTCCTTAAACAACCTTAGATTAACTTGAATCAACTAAAGAAATCATTAAAACAAAGTTAACACTTGAAAATTACTATTCATTCACTATTCATCTTCAACTTTTATGATTTTATTACCTTGCTAAATGATGTTAGTTTGCTATGAAACTTTGTAGATGATCCTTCCTAACCTCCAAGAAGCTCCATGAATTTCCTCTTGATTTTTAGTTGATTCTAGCTAGGGTTTTGAAATTGATTTTTTTCTTGATGAATAGTGACCTACGAATTTTGATGAAATGAAGAAGATGAGATTTGTTTTGTATTGGTTAGATCTTATCTGGCTAATATCTTGATAATTCTATAGTGTCATGGAAGCTTGGAAGATATTTGTGGTTAAAACCATGCAAAAAATGATCTCATAATCCCTTTTTCCTTGTTTTTTCTAAGTATTATGCTAACACTTTTGGTAATTAACAATGTGGTATGTATCCTTGTTATATTTCTAATCTTGGTTGCTTGGTTCCCCTAATCGTCTAATTGTGATTCGTCTCGAATATACCTCATTATCTCAGTGGTTCTGAAATCATTTAACAATCCAAATTCCTTTGATATTTCCTTAACTTAATAATCCCTTAATTTATACTAATTCCCTAACTCCTCAATATATAATTCTGTTAATATCTCCATGCTCCTTGACATCCAATAGAAACTCATTCGAAACCAAAATCCTCAAAAATCCATATTCAGGAATTTCTGAAATCTATCGTCATTTCGAGTCACTTATTTTTATAGTATATCCCTAATATGGTTTATGTTTACTCATTTTCTGTTTCAAGTATTGAGTACTTACATACCATTTCTTTAAATCCTCAAAATTTACTATTCATGGGGTCACTGTAGTTTTGCTAAAATTAGGGTTATTACAGTCTTCCCCCCTTAAAAGGATTCCGTCCCGGAATCATGTTGGAAATGTCCATAGGTACCTTTTTCATCCACACCTTCTAATTCCACACTTCTTCCTTTATCTCTTTTCCCTTCATAATATCTCTATCTTGTTTGCGCAAAAATACACCGACATAAACTTGCTTGTCATTCATCAACATGCCATTTAGCTTATCATTAGTAGTACTCTCACCATCCTTCCTTGAAAATCTCCTCTTATATACCATCCTTCTATTTTAATTTACAGCATCGTAAAAAATTGGAGAGATACCGTAATATCAACAACCACTTGAATACTACACAATTAAATCTATAACCGGGGCAAACTCTTAAACTAAAATGACATGCTTGTATTTAAAGATCCGGACAAAATTTCCCCTTAAGAAAATAACTGTCAAAAATTTTAAAAGGATCTAAATACATATAATCATTTTATTCAAGAAAAATAATAAACTGAGACAAGTAAATTAACCCCAAATTTGAGGCTGTCTTTGTCTCCTGTTGCAACTGTTCATCGTCTTCAACCTTCACCGGAATAGTAACTTCGCCGGAATAGTAACTTCGCCGGAATAGTACCTTGCCGGAAAAATTTGCAGAATTTTCAGATTTGAACCTGCTCTAATACCATGTTAGAATCTCTGAATATGCGGAAATTATAGAGATAGAAGAGGGAGATCAGTTGGGGTAGAAGTTTATAGATATGAATTATATTCATACTTCTCCGAATATTACAATGAGGCAATACCTCTATTTATAGACTGAAATGGTGTGCTACTTAGCCCACCAACTAAGACTACTCTGCTGCTACAGTAGTCAACTAGCTACAGTAATTACTATTCACCATGATGTCATGGATGATGATATAGCTGCTGATATATTTGACCCTTTATATTTGACAATATTTGACAACTCAACATAATTTAGCCGATCATCTAACCAAAGGGTTGAGTAGAGATCTTGTGCACAAGTCGGCTGTGGGGATGGGGTTAAAGTCCATCTAAAAGTCTCTCATGTTGAGATACCCAATTCCCACCTAATATGACATTAGGTGCTGAATTCAATGTGAAAAGCATAACATCTAGAGATTGGAACACATTAGTATTGTCATCCCAAGGTATGTGTTCAGACCTGAAAGTTGAGGAGGTTGAAGTTTATCTTCTTAATAGTTCTTTTAAAAAATTGCATATGCAGGTGCGAGAGTAAAAGAACTACCTATTTGAGCATGAAGTTTAGCCGCTTCAAGAAGCTTGGACTTGGCTTTGATATGCTTAAGAAGGATTAGGACACTAGGCTAGTAAAATATAGTGTCGAGTAAGAACATTTGAGAATGTAAATTTATGTGTATATTATCTTCATGTATTCGCTACGAATAACAAAGGTTCAATCCATAGTGACACCTTGGTATTCGAATATTTGGAATGTGTAATATACTAATGTGAAATTCAATCGTCACGATATTTCATTTATGCATAAGTTTGTTGTTTGTTGTGATTTTGTTTAGTTAATCATGGATTACGCTGAGGATTGTTGGATATTTTAGTGTAATTGGATTGACTAGTTGATCAATGTAATCATAATATTACATCGAACAAGTCGGGAGAGTGCGGAGTGCACGCTATGTTCGAGTTTATTCTGATTTTGGTATTATTGCTTATGAGACATGTCCATTGGCATCAGACACACCTGTTGGGATAAGATGTGTCTGTTAGCATTAGACATGACTGTTAGAATGAGATGTGTCTGTTGGCAAAAGGCACATCTGTTGACATCTATATATAGGTGTTGCATTGATCATTTTCATACATTTGGTTCATTTTGAAATTCACAACGAAAACACATTCTCTCTTCTTGCAGAATTTCTGAATTTATCCGATTGATTTATTTGGGTGAACCACAAATAACTTCAATCTGAAAGTGTTCACACGACTTCAGAAAAATCAAAGTTACAACAATATTTCCCCAACATAAATATTACGAGAAAAATATTTTTTAGAAAAAGGAAATAAAAAAGTTAAAACATGAGCAATATGTACGTTGTATTTATTAATATGTAGTAAATGAACTCATCTTTAATTTTTGCTGTTTGGTCAAGTGGTTCTCTCTCCCTTTTTACTTTCTTGTTGTGTGTACAATTCGTCTTAATGTTGTCGAAAGGGTGTGTTGCACGTTTGTGGGCTTGCAGGTTTCACAGTTTCAGTCCTTAGTGTGGCAGCTAATTTCTCGTGGTAAATGCTCATGTTGTGGCTGCTCCCGCTCCGTCTGTGGTTCGAGGCAACAAGACCTAATGTTGGTGCATGCGCATGCGAAGGTGGTGCTGAGTTTTAATTCTAATTTGGGTCGTAAAGTGTAGTCTACGACTAGAGTTGAACCTTTATTTTACTTGTGTAGAATCTGGTCCTCCATTTAATTTTGGTTTTGCTACTGAATTTCCGTAATTTGGCAGATCTAGTGCCAGTTCACACACAAGATGGTTTATGTTGGAGTACCATCCAGTGTGATGGAGAGTAATATCTTTTGTATCTGGAATTCCGTTATACGTCAAAGTTTTGGACCTCCGTGTTTACCAGCAGTTTGGCATTGCCTCTATATTTCAAAAGTGTTCGTTTGTTATGTGGTTAGCTCGAAGAAATAGGCTTCTCACTAGGGATTATATGTTAATCCTGCTGTAATACGGAAAATGAATATGCATCTCACATTCCTTACCATGTCCTTTCTCGATTAAGATACTGCACCAGAGTCCTAAAACTCTTGGATTATGGTTGAATTTCCTTTATTGTCAACGCATCGAACAACTTGAAACTGATGACAAATTATCTTTATATCCGGGTCTCAATTTACACTATTTGATTGGAACGTCATGCGAGGCACTCCCAAGTCCCATCCTCCTAAGCCTGCCATAGATTGATCAAACAAATTGTTAGAGAAAAAGTTCGCAAGTTCCAAAAGATTGTCTTGAAGAATCCTTCCATTGCTAGCCTTTTATTAGCCTGTTCTTTGTCTAATGTTAACGGGCTGTATGCCCTTTATTTTTTTTATCTAGATGAGAGCTTGTTCTCATCTTGCTTCTGGAGGGATATCTCGTGTGATTTTATACATATTTCCTTTGCTCTTTATATATTTTATTTAGCAAAAAAATTTATTTTAGCCAGAAAAAAAATCAAGTCTTGAAAAGCTAAACACCATCTATCAATTATTTTGCATAATAATTTGTTGCAAACAGAGTATGCAAGACTTTTAAGTTATACATCAATACTCCACTGGTCCCTCATCTATTTGATTGATCCGTATATAGAAGTGGTTGCATGATATATATAAGAAGACAAACAACAGAAAAGAAAATGGAAGCAGCAGTACTAAATCCTAGTTAAGACTTCTTGGCATCACTCACTACTTTACAGCACTAAACTGACCTACTTATGATATCACCTTTATATCTATCATTTATCATTTTCTTACCTAATTCAACTGTCCCTTCTTTTGTCACATATTCACATGTTTTTATTTACTTTCTCATATATATTGAAACATAAACAGTGCATATGTTTCTAAGTAATCCCATGTGACATCTCTGTCACTACTATTATAATCGAATCTTTAAATCCAGGGTCTAGATACTCAAAACAAAACAACTAAGGGGATTTTTTTTTTCATTGGGTTTGATCAGAGAGTAGTGACTTGGGAGAATTATGGAAAGGGAGGGTGAAAGTAGTTGCATTCAGGAAAATGTCTGTCATAAAGTTGTTATAATTTCTGCTGGTGCTAGTCATTCTGTTGCTCTCCTTGGTAAGATTTTTACATACTTACGGTTTTGTGTTTATGCATTTTTCCCAGACATGTTTTTGTGTTCTGTGGGTATTATTATCTGCTTTTCTTTTTTGTTGATGTGAAGTGGTGGATTATTTTGATGTTATGACACTTGGGAATGCCTTAAAATTTTGAGCTACTTTAGTAGTGAGTACTTGTGTATGGTGTTCTTACTGGCTTATGGTCATATATAGCTTGCATTTTCTTTACTTTAGTTGGGGGGAGCTTTGAGTTAAAGTGTTAAACTGCTTATGTTACTTCTGGCAATGGTGGTACAAATTTGTTCAGAGTGAAGATAGGGTCTGCTTAGTGTCTGTTTCAAAGACATTATTGCTGCTAATGTTGGTTCTTTAAATACGTATAGGACATAGATCCATAGCACATTTGCTAGAAGCCTAGAACTAAAAGTATAAACCTGTTTCAGATGTATCTTGATTCTGGCATGTGAATCAGGGGAGCGGATTTTGTCGGGTACTTATGATTTAGACTTTAGATTGATAGTTTATCTTCCACAACCAAATTCACTGTAAAGTTATTACAGTCGTGTTTTAGAATGTTAGGCAAAAGAGAAAATTATGTGGGATGTCGCTCATAAATCATGTGAAGAAATTTTTACTCTTCTTTACCTACACTTTGAATAATAGTACAGCGTAGCACTTATTTTCACCATCGGAAATTACACCTTTACAGCTGGAAATGTTGTATGTTCTTGGGGACGAGGAGAGGATGGACAACTGGGGCATGGGGATGCTGAAGATCGAATTTCTCCTACACAAGTGTCCACCTTAGATGGTCAAGAAATAGTATCTGTGAGCTGTGGAGCGGATCACTCAACTGCTTATTCCGAGTCGAGTAAGCAAGTGTACAGTTGGGGATGGTATGTTCTGTGCGCAACAACTAAATATTACTGTAAATGCAATTTCCTTTTGTCAACCTGTAAATTTACATTCTTTTAACCCCTGCTCTATAATTTGCTCTTTTGGATTAACTGTAGGGGTGATTTTGGGAGACTAGGGCATGGAAACTCTAGTGATGTTTTTATACCTCAGCCAATAAAAGCATTATATGGTATGCGCATAAAACAAATTGCTTGCGGAGATAGTCATTGTTTGGCAGTGTCCATGGAAGGCGAGGTGCATAGGTATGTTGTATGCCATTCTGTTTGAATCAAAATTATACTTCTCATTGATTCTTGTTTTATCTAAGCAAATTTTTTGTGTATAGTGTTTTATTGCACATCTTATCCTGTGCTTGTATAGCTGTTTAGAAAATCTAGTACTTTTATATATGTAAAAACAACACTTGATTCCCAAATGGTTTATGCACGTTTGTACATACATGTCTTCCCTACAAAAGATTAAAGCAACTATTGTCCTTGATTCCCATTTCTTCATTTATATATTGATCTGTACAATTTGCAGTAGAGCATTTGTCTTCTAGTTGCTAAAGAAATAGATAGAAAAGTTGAGTGATGTGATCAGCAATTTAGCATGTCAAAAGAGAAAGCTATCCGTGGTAATTAAGTATTACGTGACATAGTATTTGTTTTTTTTGTAGATTTTTGCAAATTCTGTTTTCGTTTATGTTCTTGTTCATATATGTGTGTATATATTAAGCTCAGTTCTCACTTTTCTCTGTTGTGTATATTTGATATCCTGTTTCTGTACAAAAATTCTTCATCTTTGACTTTCATCGTAGCTGGGGACGGAATCAAAATGGTCAGCTAGGTCTAGGCACAATAGAGGACTCTCTTGTGCCCCAAAAAGTTCAAGCTTTCCAGGTATAGATGTCAACAGTTTGTTGTCAACAGAATCTTCTTGTTACTTAGCCTTTTAACTTTGTGTATAATACTCAGTTCAGTAAATTTTATGATCTATTATCGATGTTGTCTAGTCATATTAGTGTGGCCATCGTTGATACTTCTCAAAGACATATTGATATCCACTGAAGAACTTGGTGTGTTAACATAAGAATAATTATAATGTAGATCCATCAAGTGGACATATATATTGGATAATGTCATACATCAACCTTATGTGAAAACTTAAGTTTTAGCAACCACCTCAGTGAAGAATAACTTCATATGATGCATTTATCATCACTGTTGATAGTCCAGACTTCTATAAGCGCACACATAACATCTGAGCAAACAACCTTTGTCAGAAAAAAAAAATTCTACTTTTTTTTTTGTTTGTTGAAATTGTATGATTGTATCAATGTGTAAAGTTGATAATTATAAATCGGTACTATGTTCACATTTAATTATGTAAAGATAGTAGCCGCGGCAAGTAGGCGTCACACATGAAAAGACTGTGTAGAATGGGAAATCCGAGAAGTGGTGGGGGGGGGGGGGATTGGTATTTGCATTTTATTAAAAACTGTTGCAAGCAAATTTATAAAGGATTGAGAAGATGAAGTTAAAACTACACTTACTCGGTAATAACAAGAACAAAATCAAAGCCACAAGTAAATGAGATCAGAAAGTGTCTATGTTAAATTGAAGAGATTCGTAAATTGTATTGGACATTTGAAGGTGTACTGTTATGCTTATATCGTAGTGGACAACAACCTTACAAACTTTTAAATACTCTGTACAGGGCATAGCTGTCAAAATGGTTGCTGCTGGTGCTGAACATACAGTCGCTATCACGGAAGATGGAGAACTTTATGGTTGGGGATGGGGACGTTACGGAAATTTGGGGTTGGGTGACCGAAATGATCGTTTAGTTCCGGAGAAAGTTGCAAATGTTGATGTATGTAAAGTTCAATCAAATCAAATATTTAGTTCGTCGTACTTTTTGCCATATAAATTTTGACTATTGCTCGCTGAAATGAGTCCTGTATGCCTTTACAACGTACTTGGGTCATTTGTTTGTCACAATTCTTATCATTTGGAAAGAGATTTTGTTTGTCTCTTACGTAGTTCTGCATAGTGCATTTGGCTCTTCTTTTCAATAAGATTCTTCCCCAATATGTCAAGAGTTTCCAACCCTGTAATTATCTTAGATCTCATGTGTTTCTTCGTGGTATAACTGTAGTTCCAATGTGAAACTTGCTGCTGATTGTCATTTATTTATGTGTTACTGCTTGAGGTTGAATTATATTCTGACTATAAAGCGCAAGGCACACAATTTATATGGGCTATATGTATGTGGTGTATGTTTCCAAAATTTATCCAAAGTTCTGATCGTGCAGGATGAGATGGTTCTCGTTGCATGTGGATGGCGGCATACAATATCTGTATCCTCCTCTGGTGGTTTATACACGTATGGATGGAGCAAATATGGTCAACTAGGGCATGGGAATTTTGAAGACCATCTCATTCCTCATAAGCTTCATGCCTTGCAGGGAGAAGTTATTTCCCAGGTAACGTGCTACTTTTCACTCGAATTAATTTGTTTTCTACTAGCTTATGTACTTTATTTATTATGATTGATTGTTGTTAAGGCCGACAATTGTTAGAATGTAAGATAAGATCCGGTTGAGGTCTTCTTCTAACACCTTAAGGTTTTAGAGCGACTGGTTGCTTAACATGGTATCAAAGTTCAGGCGGTCTTAGGTTCGATTCTCAGCAACCCATCCAACGGTGGTTAATGGATCTCCGGTTCTCTTTAGATCTTTATAAAAAAAATTGTGTAGGAAAGATTAGTAGCATAAAAAATCAAAACAGTGTACAATTTATCTGCATTTGTTGAATCACTGGTAGAATATTTTTGAGTTTTGATCATTCCTAAACAGTGATTTTCAATGTTGTTCATACAAAATTATGCAAGGGAAGTACGTCAGTATTCTGTCCACTAAATTTTGAAGTGGATATAAGGCTGTGTAACTCGACCATATTTAGACAGTTTTCATCTGCTTTTTTGTTATACGCCTAATGTGTGTTACGAGAAAGTAATATTTATTTGGATCTCCTAATTAATGTGGATTTCCTTCTTGACTTTAATTCAGATATCAGGTGGTTGGAGACACACAATGGCACTAACATCTGATGGAAAACTCTATGGGTGGGGATGGAATAAGGTTTCTTAGACTCTTTTCTTCGTATACTTGCATGAAAGCTATGGGCTAATATAAAACACATGTATTGTTACTGAGATATCCGTGCATCGTATAATTTTTCAATGTACTATTCTCTTGGTATTCTATCTAAGGAACTGTTCTTAGTTGTGTCGTCAGAGTAGATCACTTTAATCTAATATGATTCCCTGTAAATTGTGCAAAACTTGCCAAAGAAAGAAATTCTTAAAGAGTTATACTTGTATTTTAAGGCAACTACTAAGGATTATTTTGGGAACTGCATTATATTTTTTGTCCTGTAGATATTCTCTGCAAACATCCGAATTATAATTTGAATTATTTATCACCTTGGGTTGTTATCAATATAATATATCCTGGAGCCCAACTAAATATGATAAATTTATCTTGTAGGAGGGGGGAGGGGGGTTTAATGATCTAGGGATATACCAGTTAAAAATGCAAATTAGATGTAACAAATTCTCTCTCTTCACATGTTACATGTGTTTAATCATTTACATTTTAAGAATTTAGGCACTTTAGCCTTCTGTCCAGTATTATCTCGGGGGGTATATCATTTTGGCAAGTATGATGCTTCGCAATCGTCTCATTTGTTCACAAGAAACTCATAACTATCTTATATCTACATAACTACATAAGCAGGCTTGTGCTTTAAGTGCATTGTAACTAAAATACAACTTTGATGTCTATATGCAGTTCGGACAAGTTGGTGTCGGTGATAATCTGGATCATTGTTTTCCGATGCCTGTTGATTTTCCAGAGGAGGAGGCATGTACTTGTTCTATAACTTTTTAAACTAATTCTTCTGGTGTTTGGTTGACATGGTTTCTCTTCTGCTACTTGAAGTTATTTTATTTTCTTTGCTTGAAATTTTGTCATATGTTTTTTCTTCTCCAATCTTTCACTGTCAGAAAGTAGTTCAGATCTCATGTGGGTGGAGGCACACCCTTGCTGTCACTGAAAAGCAGAATATATTTTCATGGGGAAGAGGTACAAATGGACAGCTGGGACACCGAGAGTCTATAGACAGGTACTACATTTGTACTTTACAAGATGTTGCAGTTGTTGAGTTTTTCATCTTAAAAATTTTTTAAGCCTGAAATGGCAAATATTATTATACCCAAGGCAAGTTATGCAGGTTTTTTCTTAAGCTTCTGATGACAAGACACATATATTGGCTCCTCATAAATAGTCTCACAGCATCCACTCATATCAATACTTCGATTGTCATCAACCATAGATAGCTATCAGCATGAGAAAAACAGATATCTTCCTGCCAACAAATAATGCTGATCTAATAATACAATGTGAAATGAGAGATTCTAGCTTTTCTCCTTGTTTTTTCAGTTCTTTTTAATAAATCAAGAAAAAATCTGTCAAAATTCTCTCTCTTTCTTTGTATTGTACCATCCATTATGAGTTTTGTCCTTTATTAGTTCATAAGCAAGTGAAGGAATTGAAAATAAAAATCTTCGTCATCCATGCAATTACTGTAATTCATCCTAACATGCAAAGAAATGCTAGATACAGATTAGTATAGAATACCCTGATAAATTATCGCAAGAAATTTAATAAGAATATCTCTAGATTAGATAGCTCAATTGTCTATTTCTATAATAATATTCATAACATTGCCCATGCAAAACATTCGAATCCTAACACTCAAGGGTAGTAAGCATTTGCAACATAAGTGTGAGAAACATCTTGCAACTGAATTTAGTTATATTGTTTGTCTTATCATAGCAAGCACAGCCTGTTATTATGTACTGTATATAGCTCATAAAATCATGACATTCAGGACTTTCCGACACTTCACTGAGAATTTTAATCATTAACTCATTGTTATTTTTCTACGGACTTTGTAGAAACGTTCCAAAGATGATAGAGGCATTGAGCGTAGATGGGCCAAACGGGCAACTGCAACTGCTAGAGCCCTCAAACACTGATCCATTAATAGGTATCACATTCTTATTTTTGTCTACTTTCGAGTTTTTCACAAATTTAAAGTACAACATTTAATAATTCCCGTTACTTTCTTAAGCAGGGAAAATTTCAGTCTTGCCATCAACTAGATATGCAGTTGTTCCAGCTGATAACAATGTATGTTTTACTTTCTGAGAAGCTCCATTCTATCTTCAATAAATATCACAACAAAGGAAAAATAAAACTGTGTTTCCAACTTTTGGCTGTCTTCTTTTATGAATTATATTATTTCGATTTTTCAAAGAGAGAAAAACTTTATGTGGCAATTCCTACCAATAAATTTATTATGCTTCTGTGTTAAATTAGTAAGCCCGAGATTTTATTGAAAATACTTCCTTCCTCTATTTGTTTTTCGTTATGTTTTTAAATAATGTAGTGAACAATGTATTCAAGATGTGCTGACAGTTGTTTTTTCTTAATACTGGTCATTTTATTCTGTAGAATTCAACTGTTAAACTAATTTAAATTAGATGAGTGTAAATCCTTATTTTGATGTGTTAATTATAGTGTGCATATAACTAGAGTTTGATATTGCACCAAGTGCGGTCTTCATAAAGCGGTAAAAGTCCTGTTCACAAAATATTTGCAGTGGATATGTTGCGAACACTTACAATTTTCTATTTTATCAAAGACTCAAAGTATAGGGAGCTCGATTGTATTGCCTGTTAAATATTTGTTTTATTTTAAATTATCTTCCTCTTATTTATCAGTATCCTGATTGTTAAAAATTTAAGATGATTCAAATTGATTCAGGTTCATGGACAAACAGTTTCATTAGTTGGGAGCATTACAAGTGATGCAAACGTCCCGGAAGGTGATGTGAAAAGGATTCGTTTATGAACTTGCTGGCCTTTTACACGAAACCTTTTCAAGCTGATCAACTGTAATACTATAAGTAGACTAAATTGTGTGAGATGGTCATGTATGTGTGTGGTTGTTATATATAGTCAAATAATAATTGACTCCATGAATTTAGAAGTCATGCCTTGCTGAATACTGTACTTCTATTCTAACCCGAGTCAAATGTATTATTAGACTCCTATGTATGTTGTACTAAAGTATTTGAACTTAATGATATTAAGAAATTTGTAAGATAGCTATAAATTCTCCCGGAGTTCAGACTCCGGAGAATCCTGAATACTTTAGTTTGTGACAATTGGGAAAAGTTAAACTTGGTTGTAGAGATTGCTAAAACCTTATTTGCTTGCTAGTGCTGACCTGTACTTCTTAGTTACATGATGCTGGATACCATTAGGACTGATGTGCCCAATTGCCCAAATATGAGTGTTCATCTTTCCATAATTGAGCCAAACTAGGAATGATTTAGTTTGCTTCTACATCTTTTGTGATTTGTGAATTGTTTACACTGTTATCAAAGAGGATCAGTTTTGTTAATGTGTATGTCTGTTGATGCCGTAAACTGAATGAGAAGCTGAAGATAAGATGAAAGAGAGGAAATCTCAATAATTTGTTGAATTCATGTCGTACTTCTTGTACTAGAAAGCAATCTGTGTTATCTGGCTATTTCAGAATTGTTTTTGGTCCCAGGTTCTAACTTGAATCCATATAATTCATATGCACCTTGAGATATCATATTGTTCATTTCTCACTTCTGATTTCTGGGCAATAACGAACTGATTATCACTGTGTTTGCATCAACTGTAACATGACTGTTCCTGTGAAACTCGTTTGTTCCTGCTTGAATTTTTGAAGGTTATTTTTTCTTCATTGGCTTTTGCCATAGTTAGCGCGGGTGTAGCAAGATTGTTGGGCGAAGCTACCACTCAATAACCAGCACCTAATTAAACCTGCCACTGTTGCTTAAATTGGAAAGCAAAACCGTGTCCAGTGCTTGTAGCAGGGTAGTAGCTGGTGAAAACTAATTAAGATACGCAACTGTTTGCGATCCCTATGGAGCGAACCCTGCTGTGTATATAAGGGGGCTTGCAGGGGGATTCGGGTTTTGGTCCAACGCCTACTTTGTAGAGGAAAATTCGCGAGTGGAGCCCTAGATGGAAATGAAACTTTTTCATTAATTTAGACATTAATTTAGAGAGATATTAATTAATCAATAAATTATTAATTATTAATTTATAGAGAATTTTGACATCAAAAAAAATTAATTTCCAATTATATACATTTAAATAGAATGAAGTGTACAATTTATATTTTATACATAATTCAATAACAATATTTTACAAATTCAAAGAGTATTTGTGAGATCCAAAGTAAAGATTCATGTATATCTAGATGATATTAAAGATAAAATAACATTTTTGGAACCTTTTGTATGTAAAAAAGCACTCAAGACATAAAAAATACTGATTAATAACTTTTTAATGCTTTACAAACGTACCACATTAGAACTCATAGATTCAAATTTTAAGAACCCTATAATTATATTTTACAAAAGGAAAATACATATATTTTTATAATTATAAAGGATTTATTAATTTATAATATTATTAGGACCATATATTTATATAGGGTTTTTAAAAAAATAATTATCTTATTATCTTATCGAAATTGATCAATTTTTGAACTGGCCCAAGTTAGGATCGGAGGAAATTATTAACTTAGACAGATTATTCATGACCTTCAAGATACAAATGACCTAAGAGCATCTCCAAGAGTCTCTTAACTCACTCTTAATTATAATGTAAAATATTGGCTCTTAGTAACTTAATGTACATTCATCTCCAACAATGCTCTTTATAGTCACACCTTATTTAATTTTATATTATTAAAAGTAAGTGAAATTCATAAAAAGACAAAAGAAAAGTGGGGAAGAGAGAGAATGTATCTTATGAATTTAATATAAAATATTAGTTAGGAGTGGATAGGAGCTCTTACAATTGAGGAGAGAGATTACATTTTTAGTAAATTTAGGAGTGACTAAGAGTCTCTTGGAGCACATTTTTTTCTTCTATCTCCTCAAATCTCACTTAAGAGCCAAAATGAAGAGGCTCTTCGAGATGCTCTAAATGCACATACACAACCACTACACCATATGAATTGTTTTGTATCTTTTTTAAAATCATCAATCACATGTACATAAACCCGTTTGTTATAATTTTTTACTATTTTTTTGAGATTTACTTAGATTAAGGGCCCATTTGTTTATGGGTGAATGATCCCTACTGAACTGGATGAGTCAAATTTCCTTATTCAGCTTGTTTGATTAGAAAATCAACCACCTGGACGAGTCCTGGACGGGTAGATGTAAAAAATTTTGCTGAACCATTCTTGAATTCATCGATCACATTTCTCCACTTTAATAATAAAGTACACAACAATCATTCGATTATTTTTATTGAAAGTTAAAATTTTAATATAATCAATTATATTAAAAGGATATAATTGTAATTATTAAAAAATTAAAAAATTATTCAGGAAAAAAAAAATTAAAAAAAATTATGAAACTATAATTTATTTGTACCTAAAAATGCATAATGGGATGCATTATACAAAAATTAATTTAATATCAAGCAATATCACTTATTTTAGTATCATTAAAAAATTTGAATTTACACAAACTAAATGGTACAATAAAACTATGAAGTTAATTAATTTAATATCATTATATTTAAAAGTTGTTAATTTTGTTGTTCAGAAAAATTTAAAATTAAATTAACAAACAATATCACCTATTCAGCATTCAGATTAATCATTCGTTCAGAATTTTAATGATTCAGAAATTTTTATTCAGATTTAACAAATGACCCCTAAATTGAACTCATGACCTTAAAGATATAAGTGGTATGTTCACATACATAAAAACTTTTTGAAAATCGTCGATCACATGTAAAAAAACCCACTTCCTATAATTTTTTACTATTTTTTTGATACTTACTTACGTTGAAATTATCAAAATTTCAACCCTTTCAAAAACCTATAAATTTGTTATGGATTTTCGTGTTATTTAGATTGAACTCATGACTTTCAAGATACAAGTGGCATATGTTCATATACACAACAATTACACTACATCAATTTTTTGGTACCTTTTTAAAAATCATCAATCACATGTAAAAAATCCCGCTTCCCATAATTTTTACTATTTGTTTGACATTTAATGAACTTAAAATTATCAAAATTTCAACCCTTTCAAAAACTTATAAATTTTTTATGGATTTTCATGTTATTTAGTAAATCTCTAAACTACTCACTTCCTATTATATAATATTATGTATTGTTATTTAACACAAAATGATCATTACGTATCTATACTATTATATTAAAACCGAAACATTAAAAGTTTTGATGATTTGGTTTTCTGTACGGTTATCCTAATTATTTAAATAAATAATAATATAATATAATTAATGGTAATTAACTAATTGTCTTTTTCACGTTACTTTTAGTTGAAGATATTATCTTTCATAAATATCTTAAAAAACAGTTGTATATCTTCCAATCATTAATATTTTCTTTTTAATTAAAATACGTTACCTTTTAATTTAAAACTACTCTTGCAATCACACAATATATTCCAACTATTAATAAAATATATTAAAAATTGGTAAATCAATTTTCAATCAAATAAATACAAATCTTGATACATTAGTTTGACAATACTATGTTAATCCAATCTGTTGACAAATGTTGGATAAATTATAATAAAATTAAAAAAAAATACGGTGTTGATAAAATGACATTCAAAATAAATGTATAAGATTATTGTACGAAAGATATGGTAATTAAAGATTTTTATACCTTATTAGCTCATAATCATAATAGTGATAATTTCATAAGAATATGTGTATGTAAATTATCATAGTTAAAATGCAGGTCGTGCATTACACGACTATCATGCTATCACAATAATTTCACTTTTAAAATTTTAAGATATAAGTGTTTTAACAACTACAAAAGAAAGTTATTATCGGAAAACTAATTGTTCTGAAATTAGAATGATAGTTTATGAAATTATAATACAATAATATTTTTATCTAAATTATGAGTATGCCATGAAAACATGATATGCCTTCACGTGGTACAAAAGACAACATGTTTTATCTAGGAAAAACATATAATTTGATGTATCAACTTGTCTTTCATTTTCGATTTGGTCTATCAACTTAGGTTTATTGAAATTACATACATGAACTATATCTGATTTGTTTTAAAATTCCAAAATCTAATGGAATCGTTAAATTCCCTAACCAAACCCTTTGTAGAACTTATGTGACAATCACTATGTGACAAATCAAAGAGATAAAATAACATTACTAAAACCTAAATAAAAAAAAATTCATCTCCGCCAATAATGCCTACTCCCTCAACTCGCTCTAAAAAAACAGGATTCTATTCAGCATTCAAAATACGAACCGACGGATGTCTTTCTAAAAAATAATCCCTAATTTAATCAAACAAACTTTTAATGCTTTTGTATATTTTTTTAATGTTCAGAATTTATACACTTTTTTTGCCTGATTAAAAAAAAGGTCAGGGAACCAAATTCTTTTTTAAAGACTTTCAGGGTATCATGTTCAGAGTTTATATACTCCCTCTGTCCCTCTCATTTCTTTACAGTTTTTTTTGACTGCTTGACACGCATTTTAAGGCTTCTAAAAAATATAGTTACATAACTTATTTTTAAAATTTTCTTTATTTGTATAAAAATAGAACCATTCTATTTTTATACAAAAAAAGAAAATTTTAAAAATAAGTTATGAAACTATTCGCAAAATGCACCTTAAAATCCGTGCGAGAATTATGTCCCCCAAGGTAAACAACCAAGGGGGACAGAGGGAGTATTAAGTATGTATGCTTCACTTGACATTTTCATTTATTTGTTTAATATTCAATTCCAAATGCTTCAAGTTCAATTCTAAGATCGGTTGAAAATCTATTGATTGAAGATGGATTGGGTGGGGGTTGGGTATTTTGTAAACTAATGCATAAAATTGGATTACATAATTGATGCAGAGAGATTTAGCTATTTTAATTGCCAGATAAGCTCCACGTGGTGTATGATTTTTTAAAATAAATGGAACGTAGTTCATGTACCTAAATATGCAAAACTCAGTTGCTGGACCAAATCGAAAATAAAAGACAAGTTCATGTGTCAAATTATGTGTTTTTCCGTTTATCTACCATCGAATTAGGACATATGATACAGAATAAAGGGAAACACAACTTGATTTTTTGGTCTTATCAAGGAAATTGAATTTATGACCTCTTAATACAAATGAAGTTAAATTCACAACCACTGAATAAATTATGTCTTTTTCAGTTTTTGTTTATATCCTATTTTATAGGGAAATTATTGGGGTTTGATGCCTTTACCTAAAATTGTTGTCTACAAAAATTGCTACTGTAAAAAATTAATGTTTTTCCTAAAGCAGTTTTTCTTATAAAAAATGTTGTTGAAAAATTTCTTTTAGATTTACTAAGCTGTTTTGAACCAATTTTTTTTTTTTAAAAAAAAAATTTATTGCGGTTTGAAACATCAATGTCATACAGACTCTTAATATGATTGATACTAGGTATAATATATATCTATATAAAAAATCAGAATTAACTGATATGCTAAATTTAGACTCTATATAAGTTATCAATTAAATAAATAAACAAAATGCATAGTTGAATTATAATGTTAAACAAGATTTTATATACTAAACAAAGATGTTAAATTATGTATGACTACCTATAACATAATGATCGATTAGTGATATTTTAAGATTGTATAAAAAAATAAATGGTTTTTTTTCACTATAGCACATATTAGTTTGTATGGATACATCATACATTGTAGTTGATTTCTCCTAATATTAAAATAGTTTGTGCTGTTGTTGTAATACATCTCCAACCACATATGTAATGATCCACCTATCTACTCTTGCTGGTTTACTTTTGCCAAAGAAAACAAGCTAAATTGCATATCATTATCTTGATAATATTTTAAAAATTACTGTTAGAAAATAGACTAAACGACACATTATTGTTGCAATAGTACTTGGCCGATAATGTAACTTTTATGTATCATTATTATCGGTCATTCTTCTTACATTCAACGAGTACTGCTATAACTATGATACCTAGGTCGGACCTGAGAAATTGAAAGTTATAAGTGAATAGAATTTTGTACTCAACTATAAAGTAAAATTACATACATGCGATTTATTTTTTGGCGCTCCTTATATCTTAAATTTTTTTTGGTGCTATTTTGAACAAAATATGCCTCGAATATCATTTTTTGTGCCTCTACGTACTTTTAATTTTTTTTACCTATATGTGCCCATAAATTACATCATCTTTTTGATGCCCCATTTATTAGCTTGAGCGGCTTAATCTCAGGACTGATTCTGTATGATACTCAAAATTTAGAATTTATTAATATTTCAAAATTTGAACGGTTATCAACTATTGGCCTTAAATAAATCGAAGCATATGAAATAAATTGACAAGAAAATATGACCGACTATTTGCGAAAAAATTGTATGAATTAGAATGTGGCCCGTGCCTTGCACGGGATCATGCTAGTTCAATTGATTTTCAAAGATTAATTACCGGGATTTAGCCTAGGTTGCTCCTTGTCAGGGACGGAGCTAGAAATCGATCTCGCAGGGGCGAATTTTTTTTTCATCTTAATAGTTAATATATTAAAATAATCTGTTATTAAATGAAATAAAAAATTATCACTGAAATTTTTTAATTTATGAATATACTTAAATTCAAGTATTAAAAGTCAAAATTATGATAAATATCTAAAATTTTATTACTGTATTTATAAAATTTATATAAATCTGAGGGGGCGATATCAAAATATTATAATATTTTAACATGAAAATTCTGAATTTATTTATTTTTCATAAATTTTCATAATAATTTCATGATTATACGGGGTTTTGGGGTGGCGACCGCCCCTGCCTACCACCTTGAAATTTACTCTTTTAGTAATGTACGAGTTCATGGTTTTTGTTGAAATTTTGAAACATTCGTTTGAGAAATTTGTTGCTTGACTGTAAAAACTGACCCCATGGTTAGATTCTAGGTGTTTGCAGCTTTGATTTGACATATTGTACGTGCAAGTTGGTTTACAAATTAGTGAGTTCGAGTTTTCGGTCGGAAATTGTATGATGCTAGCTGGATTATTGTGTTTATGGTCAATATTGGCCGAATTTTGTTTGTGCTTGCTGGGTAATGTTGTCCAGTAAATGAGCATTGTTTTGCTTGCAAGAAATCGAAGAATAAGTGTATGTGTGTTGACCGGAGTCGCCGGAATGTTGCCGTCGGCCGGATTCTGGGTAGCTTAGAGTCTTAGACTGCACTCTCATTTTTAACTTTACACATTTTCTTTCATCCCTGTTAACTTTAACAGTAAAAAACAAAGCGAGATTTGAACATAAGGGTGCGAACTGTTACAAAATATAAAGTACGATCAAATCGAAAAAGCGCCCAACGTTAAGGGGTGGAATATGCTAATTACTCTTAAATGTATGACATGGCATCAAATTATTGGCGCCTAGATTTTTAGAAGTTTGTTAAACTGTCAAACCCTCTGCCCAGGTGGATTTAGTAGTTTATTAGTTTGTTTTTGTACTTTTTTCAAAATAAACAACAGATTCACCTAACTGTTTGGTAAGATAGAAAGACAAGACAACTAATTCGCTGAAACACATGTAAATTGTATCCAATAAAATAAAGAAACATCATAACTAATTTATGATATGCTTAAAACTTTCGTAAGAAGCAAACAAAATAGAATACGATGATGCATCATTTTCAGGGACGGACCATCGTAAAGTCCGGATGATACATTTTTTTTCAAAATTTTCTATTATTATGTCACAACAAACTGTTTTTAGTCCAAATAAACCAAATGTTATTGAAATATAATCTATTTCTCGGATTACACTTTTTTTTAATTAATTTTATTAGTGTTAACGGCAAAGATCTCAAAAAATTGATTACTTATTGTTATTATATAAATTAGTTTATAACAATTAGTTTATAACTCGTGCAACGCACGGTTCCTTCTTTTTATAACGATAATTATATTATTTTTTTTTATTTTATATGTTATTAATTTACATAACAAATTGTTGTTAAAAAATTGATATATATATAAGATTTGACACATTCAATTTAATATTTGTACTCTATCATAAATTATTAAAATTTGATTTGGACGATTTTATAGTCCACCTGAAATTAACAAATTAATTTTAATTTAATAATTGTTTACAATTATTTTCCAATTAAACCTACACAAAAACAAAAAACGAAGAAATTGACGATTTTTTACATTGAAAACTCTATGCGATCATGAATTCTACTTATAATTCATTTTGATTATCAAATACCCTTGTTCTTGTTTGAAAATGGTTCTACTAACAACCAAATACAATTATATCCTATCTATACTATATTATAAAAGATGAAATATTAAAAGTTTTGGTACGGTACTTACCTTATTTAATTGTTTTATTTTATTACTCTTAATCATTTTAATTAATTATAAAATAACAAAATACAAGTTTTTTTAAAAATATTACAGCGAGCTCTTCTCAACAATTCTCCTAAATAATAACTGACCAATTACCGTTTTCAGCTATTAATTTTTCTAACTAAAATAAATTCTTTCCAAAAATATGGTCGTTCTAATTAATGAAATAAACTAAGAATATTATAATTAATAATAACTAACGGATTACCTTTTACAGCAAAAAGGTAATATCTTTTCTATACTAAACTATCTCATTTTCAAACTCTTAATTATTTTACTTAATTATAAAAAAACAAAACACAATCTTTTCTCAAAATACCAACAATTCTTCTAAAACTAACCAATTATTACCTTTTTCAGCCATTAACTTTTCTAACGTTTCTAACTAAAATAATAATTTTTCTCTTCTTTCCAAAAATATGATCGTTCTTATTAATAAAATAAAGTATAATATTATAATTACTAATAACTAAATGATTACCTTATAAATATATATATATATATATATATATATAATTATTATCAAATTATATCTTCTAAAAATTTAACTTACAAAATTCATATCATAAAAAATTCATTCAAATTATTGAAAATAATATAATATTAAAGAAAATCAGTGCATCGCACGGGTTTTAAACTAGTTATATAATAAGAGTAAGAGGGATAAATAGGAGTACTACCGTAGGTCAAAGGTTCGATTCTCACTAATATTTATATTTTATGAATAATTATATCCTAGACTAACTACGTTTAATAATCTATACTAATAATAATACTAATATACTAATATATAATAATTAAACTAGGGGATAATTGGTAGTTTGGTTGTTTGGTTCAACCAACCGTTAAAAAATAGTGACAGTTAGATATATAGTAAATAGATGATAACTGTTAGATCTAATAATAAGGAATATTCTATATTTAAATCTCTCTTCTAAATATTAAAGTTTGAATCCCGTCAACAACAAATTTATATTATTAGTTTTGAACGACACATGTCATTTATTAAATAACTATTATTATTACTAATAATTTTATTAATTAATATTACAAAGTTAAATTATATCCATAATATTTTATTATACTCTATTTTGTTTAATCATATAATTTTAAATTATAATTTTGTTTAATCATATAAGCTAGTTATAATAATAAGTGTATGAGAGATTTTATCCGAAACTTTAATAATCGGTAGTCTGGTCATCCGTACGACAAATTAATAAAAACCGCTAGATCTTAAAATAAATAGATAAAAATAGTTGGATTTAGCATAAAAATATTTATATTTTAATATGTTATAAACTAAAAAATGTATTTATATTGAAATACAAAAAGGTGTATGTCAATGATTTAAATCATATATAATAAGGCTTTCTACATTTAATATCATTATCAATGTATGTCTTCTACATTGAATATGATTAATGCAAAAATTCGTAATTATGTTTGAGTGCTTCCATTTGAATAATAATTATTAAATCATCAATAATTTTAAGATAATTTTTTGAGTTCCTCGTGAATTGTCAAATCATCCAAATTTGATTTCTAGATCTCAAGATAGTGCCCAAATAGTAAATATGAATTCTTTTTATGCTAATAAAAAATTAAATAAAATTCAATTTCAATACAACTTTTTTTAATTTATATCATTTTTAGATTATGATTTTCTTTCTAAAATTCAATTCTAATACAACAATTTTTAATTATAGCATTTTTAGATTATAATTTTCTTTTTAAAATTCATTATAATACAACCTTTTCTAATTATATCGTTTTTTTATAAAAAAATAAATAAATAAAGTCAATTCTAATACAATATTTTTTAATTATATCCTTTTCAGATTATGATTTCTTTTCAAAATTCAATTCTTATAAATTATTTTTTAATTATATCCTTTTTAGATTATAATTTTCTTTTTAAAATTCACTTATAATGCAAACTTTTCTAATTATATTCTTTTTAGATTATAATTTTCTCTTTTAATATGATATAATCTTGATCGTTTATTTTTAAAAATATTATATTCGACGGTTGAAATTATTTTGATAGTACAGTGACAAAAATTAGAGAAAATGATCGAAATAACATAAAAACACAACCTAACTACCTGAAATAACCACGCGCGCGGGAGGTGCCCTTTCTAACCATGCAACCTCGCATATCTCATATGCGTATGTCATCCTTTTTTTTAAATCAGTACGTGTCTTATTGCACATCTGACGTAGCTACAGACAAACAAAAAAAACATATACCACGCATAACACACATGCGTAGTCCACATTTGAGGGGTTAAATAATTTCCATTTAATATTAGTTTTTTAATTAATATTTTAATTTTTTATTATTATTTCCTTTGGGGTTAAATAACTTTTATTTTTGGGGTCCAACGGGTTCCATTTGGGGTTTAGAAATATTCAATTTTTTAATTAAAATTTTAAATTTTATCTGTATTCTCTTGGGGGTTCAACAGTTAACCTTTGTGGTTCAACAGTTTCATTTTGGATTTTGGAAATATTCGGAATGACGAATACCGTATACGAACTTATCCTAACTTATCCTAATTTTTAAAAAATCGGGGCTGGCCCTCAATTTTTTAATAATCACGACGCCGGACTCGGTAAGGAATATTCAAATTTTTAATTAAATTTTTTATATTTTATCTGTATTCTCTTGGGGTTCAACAGTTAACCTTTGGGGTTCAACAGTTCCATTTTGGGTTTTAGAAATATTTGAAATGACAAATAAACAGTATACGAACTTAGGGTTTAGGGTTTAGGCTTTAGGGTTGTTTACAACCATAAACCCTAACTTATCCGGATTTTTAAAAACTCGGGACTGGCCTCCGATTTTTTTAAAAATCAGGACGCCGGACTCAGTAAGAAATATTCAATTTTTTAATTAAAATTTTTGATTTTTATTGTATTCTCTTGGGGGTTCAACGGTTCCATTTTGGATTTTAGATCTCATAGATTTTTATTTATTTTAAAGAAAAAAAAACCTACGCATGTGTGCAATGGATTGTTCCTCCCACCCACGCATTTCACATACGTGCATATGGAGCGCATGCATATGCCAGCTGATTAAAATTCAAACTCCACGCATTCTTTTAATGCGTCTGTGCTCTACGCATTCCTGAGATGCGTAGTCCTCTGGTTATTTTGGACACTATTCCTGCTAATGGTCATTTTGGGCAATATTGAATATAATTTAGTTATATTGGGCTTTCATTTCGAAAATTATGGATTAGATCTCTTTTACGCTTATTACATATAAGGATATAATACGATTATTTATACGTGAAAGTTCTCGTTTAGTTAATAACTTAAGGTTATGTTTAACTTAGTTTAAAATGAAGTTAGTGTAGTTATTTTAAAACATTTTACAATTCTTTAGAGTTGTAATTGCAAAATTGAGAAGCAAATTATAAAAATGGTGTGGAATTTTATTTTAGAAAAATTGAAAGGAAAGAAAAACGTGTAAATAATGTATTATTTTAGTTGTTGAATCCAAAATTTTTTGGGTGAAAAACCAAAATATCCACATTTTATTTTCATTTGCCCAAAATACCTACATTTAGAATCGTCCGCCCTTTTTACCCACGGGCCACGCATTTTGGACATGCGTATAGGGTATACACATTCCAAAATTGCGTGGCCTTTGACCACGCATGTTTTGGCTTCGTGGAGTGTGTAAAATTGAGGTAGAGAGCATGTGGAACAGTACCTAGAATACGAATGTTGAGCAAGCGTGGCAGCGATCGCCGGCGGCAGCGATTTTTGACCAAAATTTCGACCATAATTTTCAACCCTTTCCAGCAATCTTTCATTAACATATTATATACCAAACTGATTGTTAGGTCCAATATGTTTGTAGAAGGGGGGGTTGAATACAAACAGTACTGTTTTATCGAAATTTGTCCGGATAATTTAATTTATATTTTGACAAATTTGAGCGGAATTAAATGAAACAAAATTCAAGTTGAATATAAAATTATATTAACTTGAGGGGTTTGTTACAAATACAGTACAGAATTTATATCTAGTTAATAAAAACAAATTAGAAAATTCGACATGAATTTTTCTAGATTTGTTAATAAAAATCAAGATATAGATTAGGAGTAAAAACTCGCTAATAGTACAAGAGTATCAAGGAAATCAGTTCTATCGGATCAGATATTAAAAATAAGATGAACTTGATTTTCTAAATAATTTTCTGCTTCTTGTGCTGTGTTCTTGATGAGAGAGAAGAGAGAATTCAGTTCTTGAATGTAATATTTTCTGTGTTCTTTCCTTGCTTATTGCTTCTGTCGATATATCTTGTTATATATCAATCACTGACTCTTTGTCTTCAAATATAACTGCCAAGACAATCGTCAATACAATTTATTCTTTCAAGACAACCAATTTTGTACTGCCAAGACAATAGGCAATACAATCGTCAAGACAATCAGGTTCTTCCAAGACAATCGTCAAGACAATCAAATTCAGATATCTTTGTCTTGCTTTATCAAATTTATCATTCTGTCTGAAGTTTTTTCTTTTTGATCATTATCAAGACAATCAAATTGAACTGCCAAGACAATCGTCAAGACAATCAAATTAGATTTTTATTCTACTTTTTAAAAGCTATTCAGACATTATCATTATCAAGACAATCGGCAAGACAATAAGGAATTGTCTTGCTTTATTGATTTCTTCTCCAATACAATCGGCAAGACAATCTCCTATTGTCTTGCTGTTCTGAATTTAACCTTCAAGACAATCGGCAAGACAATCAGGGATTGTCTTGCTAGTTCATTTTTCAGAATTAAATTAAAATTGATTAATAAATAATCATTTTAATTTATTCTTACTTAAATAATTAATCTGATTTAATTAATCTAATAATTAATTTAATTAAAGAATTAATTCAAGATGAATTAATTAATTAATTAAATTGACTACTTGATTTAAATTAATTAAACAAGAATATTTATATATCCTTGGATTGTCTTAATTCTTTTCTGAATCACTGAAAGTAATAAAGGAATACCACTGAATATTTTGTTGACGTTCCATGTACTGTCTGGTTCATGAACAACTAACCTCAATGACTGTCCTTTAATTTTCACATTAATAATGTGATTCATTTTTCTTCTCATCTCTTTCTCCTTCTTGTACTTCACTGTATACTGTCTGAACCTGTCACTCTAGAAATCTCTGTCTTAGAAATAAATCCACTTCTTTGATGCTATACTGAGGCTTGATCAGCAATCTGAACTTCTTCCAGTGTAAAACATCAAAACTATAGATTGACTTTAGGGTTTTTCTTCTGACAGATAGTACCTCCTGAGATTCCTGTGATAGTTAAAGTTATTTACTTATTACAAACTAAGTTTAAGTTGAGTTGAATCCTCGAACTACAAATAGGCTATGTCATATGCCTTTCAATCTCCCCCTATTTGTTTGTTAGACGATAACAAGCAAATTCCTACAGGATTACTCAACTAACTCAACTTAACTTAGTAAAAGATAAAACTTTAAACACAAAGTAAATAAACGAAAAGTTCTGGTTTATATTTAACATTTTCCAGATTCAAACATAAAAGATAAATACAAGATAGATGATCCTCTAGACTGATCATATAATACATTTTTCTATCTTGACCTATCTAAGCTCTAAAGATATTACATGTAGAGCTGATCTTCACTTTGAAGTTTCTTCATCCCTTATCTCTCCAAGTTCAACTTCATCTTCTTGCTCTAAGAATCTTCTGATATTCTCTGTGTCAAATCGTTCTTGATCATCCAAGGTTTTGATCAAATCCTTGTCAAGTACACGTTCATAATCTGACACAAGACCTTTAGGTTTCTTAGGCAAGATTCCAAGGTTACCCCAAAGCCGATTCCGAAGAATGTAATATTTCTTTTCAAATCCAGTTAAAGCATATGATCGAATAATGTCAGCAACAAAGATACTTTCTTTATCTTCGAATCCTGTAGTCCTTAGCATATGTTCTAACCATACCAGATGAGATGCAGTGTATAACTTCATCGACTTAGAATCAAGGAAACAAGAGTGTAGTGTATTACCCTTGAGAAACTTAACATGATGTGGAGTTTGAATAACTTGTGGACTATTCCTTTGAGCAAACTCCAAAAGTCTCTCATGAAGTAAAATATTCAGTTCAGAAAACCTTTTTACCTTTATGGACATAATCCACAGTTCCATCAAGCTTCTCTGTTGAAAGATTTGAAGTGACACATAGAGAGAACCCATTGTACGAGAGTCAATCTGAATTATCAGTTGATCTGCACATCTATCAAATCCAGCTACTATCCTTGAAATTTCCAGCATCAGTGCATCCATATATTGTAAGTAATCTGGATTGGTCTCTTGAAACTGTTGAAGTAGTTGGAGAAAACGTTCATCATCATTAGCAGTGTTCTGAATAGAATCAAAAATTTCTCTTGCTCTATCCCACTTTGAACCAATCTTCAACTGAATATCTCTTTTCCTTTCCTGTACACTGATTGCATGTAGCTTTTGTTTCTCTGCATCTTCAGCTTGCTTCAGCTTCAATCTTTCATTCACTACCTGTCTGGTCTTCTCAAGCTTAGCTTGTCTCATCAGACGATCAGCTTTCTCCTCTTGCAGTTCCTTCTCAAACACAGGATCATCTTGCCAGTTTGAAAGATCTTCTTCGATATCATTTAATTGTTGTACTTCAAACTTACTATTCCTGAGATCAAAATCAAACTCAAATGCATCCTGATCATGAGCAGCTTGAGCAGCTTTTTCTTTTCCCTTGGTAGACTTCTCAGACTTCTCCTTATGCCTCCCTTGTCCTCCTGACTTATTTCCTCCTGCTTCTCCAGACTTTCCTGCTCCTCCATCTCCAGACTTCTCCCCCTTAGTTGAGGAATCCTCTACAGACTTTCGTTGACTGTCAAGCTCCCTACTTGCATCATTATCCCCCTCATTATCATCATCATAGTCTTCAAAGTATGCTCTTTGTTCTGGTGTGATATTATGAGTAGGTTTAACAATGTTGTATAGATGATCAAGTCCTTCAAACATGTAATCATACTTCTCTTCAAGATTTGCAAAGGTTGTAGCATATGATTGAGCAGATTCGTGCATTTCCACTTGAAGTTCATCCACCCTATTAGAGAGTCTGTCAATAGCATTTAGAATATCTGTTCTTTCTGTAGATGCCTGGGAGTTGGATTGTATCAATGTATTGATTGCTGGAGTGAGTGTAGTCTTTATATTGTGGACATCGTCACGAATGATCATGAGCTGATTGTTGACAGAGGTGGAAGAAGAAGACCGTTCATCCACTTATGCTTTTAAAACTTGTTTTTCAGCCTCAGTTTCCATCAATTTCTTTTGCAGTTCTTTGATTTGAGCCATTAGAGACAAAGTGTTTGTGTCAGTGTGTGCGCTCACCTGATGTTCACTCAAGGATATGTCACTCTCCTTTCGTGCATGTGTTTCACTCATATTTAAGGTGGTCCTCACATCACTCAACACTAGCTCCTTTCCTTGAGCTGTACCTGCATAAGAAATCACCCTAGCCTCTTCTGGAGAGGCCAGTGGTGGTGCAATGGGAGTTCGCAATTCCCAATCCTCAGTCATCTCTATCAATTCATTTGGATTTGATAACTGAATTTCTTCAGTGATAGGATGACCAAGTTGCCTTTCACTTTCACCAGATAAATCTGCGAGTGAAGAATCCCTTGAGGGAGCCAGGAATATTCCTCCTGGGAGGGGAGATGATGACTCTATTATACTTGGCAGAGAGTCAAGATTTCCCTCTAAAGCCTGTGAAGGCTCTTCTACCGTAACAATGGTAGGCACAGTAACAATCCTATCGTGCACTCCTTGCTCAGTGTCCTTAGCAACATCAGATTCTAAGTTAATGTTTTCCCCCATTGTGAGTAATAGAGGTGTGCTTGACTCTGTACAAGGTGCCACGGCCCTTTGGCGAATTTCAATAATTGCATCCTGTTGAGAGGATGAAATTAGTAACAGTTCATCGGCCATTTCAATGTCCAAGTCCTGTTGGGAGGAAATGGATGGGCTAACAGATGCCTCAAGTAGTAGGTTTCTTCTCTTCTTTGGTGGAGGCAGAGCTGTGGGATCACTCACATCATCACTTCTTCTATCAGCTCTTTTTGTCAACAACTTGCTTCTGGCTTTAGGTTTAGAGATTTGGTTAGACACAGTGTTTGGCTCTAAGACCTGGGATAGAGGCTGTGGTTCTACAACCTCTTGGTCTGACCTATCAGCCACTTGGGCTCCAGAAACAGTTTGAGAGATAGAAGGCAATACCTGCTCCATTGATGCAGTAGCTGTACCTGAAGGAATAGATAGTTCCATTTGATGTTGATGTTCAGGGACAGGTACATCTTGAGGTTCAGGTTCAGGTGCATTCAAAAGTCGAGGAATGACAAGTAGATTTATGAAGTTAGACAAATATGGTGTAATATACACTGGCACATTTATCAACTTTCTATGTGTATCAAGGCTAGTGAATATTTTCTTGGTTTGCCTGCCTGATACCATAGGGTTGTCATTCCTAAAAACTGTTTGTTGACCAACAGGAACAAGATGATTAAATAACAGAGTTAAAAATCTAGGATAATAACATAGAACTTTCTTACCCTCATCAAAATCCTTTCTGGCCTTAACAATCCTGTTAATAATAGTATTCCAAAGTAGATTACCAATATTGATTCTACGGTTGTTAGCAACAGCATAACCAATAGTTTGTAACATAGAGGTGAGTAAGTGAAAATTACCTCTGGCTGAATTAGCAAATACCTTGGAGATCGTGTCGAAGAATGCATCCCATGGTTGAACCAGATTCCTTTTGCTCAGGTTGTTCATATCAATTGCTCCATGATAATTAATATCAATGAAGAATTGATAGAGTTGTTCACTGGTTGGAAATGGATCATAATTATCCGCCGGGAGACCCAAAACAGTAGTTAGGGTTGATTCTGTCACGACGTGGTGTGTACCATCAAAATCAAAAGAAAATGAGGTCAAGTCTTCAGACACCACAGATTCTGTGCAAATCAATCTCAGTGGTCCTATCTTAATTGGGGCTTCAATCGAAATGGCAGTTCGGATAATTGAATCGTCATTCAAAAATCGTATCCAAGGCCTAAATCGATCGTAGGGACAATCGTTCGGATTAAAATAGCCAACCAAATTATGTTTCATTATCTCAAAATTATCAGCCATTTTTAAATACAAAAACACACTTTAATTTTAAGAAAATTAAAACAATTCGAAAATTTTCAGAATTAATAATTAATTAAAATTAATTAAAAATCCCAAAAATTTATATGATGTTCTCTTGATCACTGGGAGTCTCAATCTATTTTTAGATTTCTCAGAAAAAATCTAAAACTCTTAAAACTTCTAAAACCCGATTCAACTTTCTGAAAAAAATTGATTTTCCAAAACTTAACAATATTCGAAACTGATCGGTTCAAAAGAAGGGAAATCAAACGATCTATTCAAATCTGTTCTTGGATTTCAGTTTGGTTGAGAAAAAAATCGAGCAGCGTTTCTTTAAAAATCGTGTGTATTGTATGTATATATCTCAAGACTCTGTGTAAATACACGAGAGAAAGAACTGATTGTATTGATTTGTTTGAGATTTCTGTTGTTGTTTGTTTTTTTTAAGTACAAAACTATACTACAAGACAATCGGTTTGATTGTCTTGCCGATTGTCTTGGTAGTATAAATACTATCAAGACAATCGTTTACAATCCTGAAAAATAAAAGAAAATGAAAACAATTTTATTTTTTATTTTATTTTTATTAAAATACATACTAACACTACAAGACAATCGGTTTGATTGTCTTGCCGATTGTCTTGGTAGTATAAATACTATCAAGACAATCAATTATTTAACTGAATAATCAACAAATTAACATTTTTTTTTTAATTTTGAAAATAAAGAAAAACACTCCAAGACAATCAGTTGATTGTCTTGCCGATTGTCTTGGTAGTTCAAAACTATCAAGACAATCGTTTATTTTGAGTAAAACAAAATAAAAACAGAATAAAAAATCTGAAAAATGTTTTATTATCAACAACATAACCTTCCAAGACAATCTGAGGATTGTCTTGGCGATTGTCTTGATGTGATAATCACAATCATGACAATTAATTAAACTGCTAATTAAATGCTAATAAAATACAAATTAATGTACATAATTAATCCAATTAAAATACACTCTAATTATATTATTAAAAATACTAAAAATAAATATTTTACAGAAACATGGATTAATCTTTTTACGAGAACAAATATAAATAACAAAAGGACAAACATTACAAAACATTTAATAAAATAATTATTAAAATAGAAATAAATATTTACAAATATTCTAAAAATACAGAAATATGGAGTATTAAATAATATGAATAAACAAAGTGAAAAATAACTAAACAAGCAAGAAAATTAGTTGGTAAAATAATTATACAAGTGATTTTAAACAACAAATATTCACAGAATAATCACTTGCAAAATTATTAAAGATCAAATTTCAGATATTAACAGTATTAATTACTAGGACTGTTTAACATACCCAATTCACTAACAATTCTAGTGAATGAGGATTCATTAAGCGACTTAGTAAAAATATCTGCAGTTTGATCTCCAGAGCCTACAAATAGTAGTTCCACTGTACCATTCATTACATGCTCTCTTATAAAATGATACCTTATGTCAATGTGCTTTGTCCTTGAGTGCTGCACAGGATTGCTGGCGATTGCTATGGCACTTGTATTATCACATAAAATAGGGATATTTTCCAATACAATGCCATAGTCCATTAATTGATTCCTAATCCATAAGATCTGAGCACAACAGCTTCCAGCAGCTATATATTCAGCTTCGGCTGTAGAGTTGGAAACTGTTTGCTGTTTCTTACTGAACCAAGATACCAGTCTTCCACCTAGGTATTGGCAACTCCCAGATGTACTTTTCCTGTCTACAACACTTCCTGCATAGTCAGAATCTGTATATCCAATTAAAGTAAAACCAGATTCATTAGGGTACCAAATGCCTAAATTAGGCGTACCCTTTAGATATCTTAAGATTCTTTTGACAGCAGTGAGATGTATTTCTTTAGGGTTCGCTTGAAACCTTGCACACAAGCATGTGGCAAACATTATATCTGGTCTACTAGCAGTTAGGTAAAGTAATGAGCCAATCATACCTCTATAGCCTGTGATATCTACCTTGGCAGAACTTTCACATAAACCAATTTTGACAGCTATAGTTGATGGTGTCTTTGCTGATGAGCACTCCTCCATGTGATATTTCTTGAGGAGCTCCTTGATGTACTTGGATTGACAAATAAATATTCCATCTTGTCTCTGACTTATTTGTAATCCAAGAAAGAATTTCAGTTCTCCCATCATGCTCATTTCAAACCTACCCTGCATTAACTTAGAAAACTTCTTGCATAGAAGCTCATTAGTAGACCCAAATATAATATCGTCCACATAGACTTGGACTAGTATTATATCATTCTTATGTCTTTTAGTGAAGAGAGTTTTGTCTATGACACCTCTTATAAAACCATTTTCTATTAGAAATTCAGAAAGAGTGTCATACCATTTTCTTGGGGCTTGCTTAAGACCATAGATAGCTTTGTAAAGAAAGTAAACATAGTCCAGATGATCTTGATCTTCAAAACCAGGAGGCTGTTCTACATACACTTCTTCATCTAGCTTACCATTCAGAAAGGCACTCTTGACATCCATTTGATAAACTTTGAATCTTGAATAGGATGCATATGCCAAGAATATTCTGATGGCCTCAAGTCTTGCCACTGGAGCATAGGTCTCGTCATAATCAATGCCTTCAGCTTGAGAATAACCTTTAGCTACCAGTCTTGCTTTGTTTCTTATCACAGTGCCATCTTCATCTAGTTTGTTTCTGAATACCCATCTTGTGTCCACCACTTTTCTATCTTTAGGTCTGGGTACCAGCTTCCATACTTCTAGTTGCTTAAATTGATTGAGTTCATCTTGCATAGCAATCACCCAATCAGGATCAGATAGAGCTTCTTCTACTTTCTTAGGTTCCATGACAGACAGGAACCCAGAATAGTTACATTGATTCTGATAAGCTCTTCTTGTCTTCACACCAACATCTGGATCACCAAGAATCAGCTCAAAAGGATGAGCTTTATTCCAAACAGTTTGTCTAGGAAGAATTGATCTTGATGATTCACCTTGATCTTCAGTATGATGTTGAGTATGACTTGTTGACCCTTCATTATCTCCCCCTGAGTTGTTGCTAGTTTGACTTGTTGATGGTTCAAGAGTATTAGTGGTGTCTTGAAAGTTATCATTGTTTTCACCAGCATCACCTTGATCATTACCACCAACATTTGGATTATTATTATCAGCAACAACTTCAGGTTGATTGTTATCATCTGAATCTGAGTCTGACATGTCATCAAACTTAAGCTTTTCAGATGGATCTTCATTTTGGATACTTGGGAGTTGTGTGTCATCAAATGTTACATTGACACTTTCCATGGTTTTCTGTTGATCAATAAGATACACCTTGTAGGCTCTTCTAATATAACCAATAAATATTGCTTCATGTGCTTTTTCTTCAAATTTACCACCTTGATCTTCTCCTTCTTTCAACACAAAGCATTTTGTCCCAAATACATGGAAGTACTTGAGAGTTGGTTTCTTGTCATGTAGAGCTTCATATGGTGTCTTCATTAAGTCTTTATTGATAAGTGTACGATTCTGAGTATAGCATGCAGTGTTGACAGCTTCAGCCCAAAAGCTCAATGGAAGCCTTGATTCACTTAGCATAGTACGTGCAGCTTCAATCAAGGTTCTATTCTTTCTTTCAACTACCCCATTTTGCTGAGGAGTTCTGGGAGCCGAGTACTGTCTAGATATACCCTTTTCAGTGCAAAAGTCATTCAGAACTGCATTCTTGAATTCAGTTCCGTTGTCTGACCTTATAGCTCTTACTGGACGATTAGAGTCCAGCTCAATTAACTTAATGTGATCAACTACCAGTTGTGGAGTTTCATCTTTTGAGTTCAGAAATAGTACCCATGTGAATTTTGAGAAATCATCAACAATCACAAGAGCATATCTTTTCCTTGACATAGACATCACACTAACTGGACCAAACAAATCCATATGGAGAAGTTGTAATGGTTCAGTTATTGATGATATGTTAGTGCTCCTGTGAGTTGCCCTTTTTAACTTCCCTTTTTGACAAGCATCACATAGACCTTCCTGAGTAAATTCAATCGAAGGTAAACCTCTCACCAACTCTCTTTTCACTAGAGAATTCATTGTTTTGAAGTTTAGGTGAGAAAGTTTCTTGTGCCATAACCAACTTTCATCAGTAGATGCCTTTGAATAAAAACATCTAATTTCTTCTGTGCTTCCAGAGTTCATATTGGCTATGTACAAGTTTCCTTTTCTTACTCCAGTCAATTGCGGCCTTTCATTTCTCTTGTGTGATATTAAACAATTCTTCTTGTTGAAATGAACTTCATAACCTCTGTCACAGAATTGACTAATACTGAGCAAATTGTGCTCAAGGCCGTTCACAAAAGAGACATCTTCAACGATAACATTTCCAGCTTCTAATCTGCCATATCCATCAGTTTTACCTTTGCTGTTATCTCCAAAGGTAACGACTGGGCCAGCCTTCTCCACCACATTTGTCAGCAGGGCTTTATCTCCGGTCATATGCCTTGAACATCCACTGTCCAGAATCCACATGACTCGTTCAACCTGTTTCAAACCCTGCAATGACAAATTGGTTAGACTTTCTTCGGAACCAAAATTTGATTGGGTCCGGAGTACTTAAAGAATTGACCTTTATCAGGCAAAGCAACACTTTTTATTTTGACAACATTTTCTTTAGATACTGGACATTTAACCCTGTAAACAGCTTTAACTTGTTTTGGTTTCAGCTTGGGTAACCATGTCTTTACCATATCCTGAGAAGGACTTGGGGTCCTAATCTTAGAATTAGGTGATTTTACAGTCCTGGATCTTACATGTTTATTTCTGCTCATATGCTGTCTAGGAGCATTCTTATCAACACATGCATGATTACCGTTAAAGTACGCAGACATTATATTAAAAGCACAAGTGTTATTCCCAGATTACACACTTGTATAATTGTAGAAGGGGGGGTTGAATACAATTCTTGATATTTATAAATTTCTGATAAGAACTTCAGAAACTTATGAAGAGATAATTGCAATGTAAGATTTAAACACAAACACATATAAAATCAGGTGGTTAATATGCACCACCTGAAGCTTTTATTTGAAGAAAACTCTGTGATACAAAATGTACACAGCTGCCGTTTTACAACTCTTTGCTTCTAAGGATATTCAAGAAACCCTAAGCAAATATGTCTGTTTTCTTAACCTACAAAGAGTTGCTACACTTGGTTATATATCCCAAGTTTTACAAGTACTACTGGAATAAGATAATACTAATCTAATTCTAGTTGACTTGCTACTACACTCCAAATACACATGTAGCCGAAAGGTTGTCCTTGTGTTCAGACATGTCTCCTGCACCTTTCTTGTATTCATAGTGTAAATGGAATGCTTCTTTCTTCTGTGTTTCCAAAGTATGGCTGCCATACTGCTTTTTGTATCTACTATAAACTCATGTGATCTGTCAGTCAAACATGTCCTTATCAACTGCTAATCTCCAGCTAATCATAGAAGACAGTGTCAATGATTATCCGTTGATGATGTATACTGACATCCGTTGATGATGTATAGAGCAGTATCCGTTGATATTGGGACTTGAGCTATATCCGTTGATAGAGTGGATTTGAGTTGTATCCGTTGATAGAGTTTAGTCTTCATCCGTTGATACACTTTCACTTAGACAGAATTACATAGCATAGCTTATTTACAATTGGCTACCCTATTCTGCCTATCCGTTGATAGTCAACATGACTGTGGATAAAAACACTATCAACTGATAACATAGAGATACTGCAGTGTGCTACAAAACCTCATCCGTTGATGTGCTACCTGTCAACGGATAGAGTTATAAATCCTCATCCGTTGACAGCTACAAAACCTTAAACAATTTGATTGATTGTGAAGTTATCATCAAGTACAACATATTCCTAACAATCTCCCCCAATTTATACTTGATGGCAATAAAGCATAAATTCAGGACCTTGATGATAACAAAACATTCCTAAAGATATATAAAGAACAATACATAAATTGTATTAAGCTACAATAATTAAAAACTGAAAGTTTGAGAAATTTACAGAGAAGTGCTCCTCTAGACTGAGCAGATTAGGACTGTTTCTTTCCTCTTGTTGGCATCACCCTTGATTTTCCTTCCTTGGCAGAGTTGGACTCAATCTGTATTTGGAGTTGCCTATAGAAGGCATCTTCTTCATCTACCTTTGGATTTAGCTTCTGTTGTAGCCATCTCAGGTATTGAGAACTAGCCTTTGGTAGTTGGTCTTCTAACCTAAAGAATACCCTGTTACCATCTTCATCCCTGAGCTCCATCATCCAGAAAGGTTGGAGGTGGATTTTTTGTCCATTGTATGGGATCTTCATTTTCCTTGGTAGACTTGATGGTGAGTTCCAATCCCTCCTTATTTGTTCTATTTTGTCCAGTATCTCCCCTTTTGCTATCTTGGAGAACCCTGTGTATCTCTTGATTGCAGAGAACACTTTGGTTAAGGTATGATAATTTTCTCCAAGAACCCTTTGTAGTGGCCATGTCCTTTCCGTTCCTCCCTTGTATACAAAGACCAATCTTTCAGGCAAATGTCTATATTTGTCAATTCCTCTTACTTCTGACAATTCATCCAGATAAAGATTCATGTCAGAGTATTCTTCAATATCTGCCTGATAGATAAAATCATCCTTGTTTTCCAAGATTGGCTGCCTGACAATTGCAGGTACCCTAGCAACTTGAATTGGTTCCTTTGAAGGTTGCTTCCTTGGTTTCCTTTTCTTCTGTGTAGGCTTCTGTTGAGGCTTCAGCAAGAATGAAGGAACCTCAATGGAGTCAAGATTCATTGGTTCCTCTTTAGGTACTATAGGCTCACCATGGAAATTTACATCTGGGTTGAATACTTTTACATCAATAGGTTGTGATGAACCAACTATCTCTTTGTTTTCAGTTTCTGGAGAGACAGGCCTCCTTGCATGTGATTTTAATCTCTTGGATTTGGGGACTGATTTCCCTTTCTTTTTGAATTTGGGGACTTCCTCAGGTTCCCTCAATTCATCCTCTACCTCATCCAATAACTCTTGAGCCAGCCTTGCTTGCTTCTCATCTGAGTTTTCATATTGATATTCAGTGCTTGGTTGAGATTCTCTTAGCAGCCTTGAAGTCTCTTCTCTCTTGGCTTCAACAAATCTAGGATGGCTGTTGGATATGTTTAGAACTTTTCCATTCCTTATGATTACAGCCATCCATTCTCTTACACAGCTGTTAGTCTTCTCCTTGAATTCCTTGATTGCCTTACCCATCAACTTCTCTTCATCATCCTTGGGAAATGGAAAGTCCAGTTGTAACTTGTTCTTCCCATTTGCTTTTGGTGGTGAGAAGGGTCTTGATTTGATGTAGGGTTCAAATTCCTTAATATGAGAAGGCTCAGCATCATAGAATGTAGGAGCCACAATTGCTGGAGTGAGCACCTTCAGAATTGTTGTAGATATTGTTGGAGCTGAGGTTTGGCTAGAGAACAGAGTTGATGCAATAGATTGATTGATCAATCTTTCTGTCCTCATTATCCTTTCATAGTTTTCTTCTTTCATCTTTTGGAGAGCTTCAATTTTGGCTAGCTTTTCTTCTTCTGTCAAGTTTGAAAGATCAAACTCTTCAGATAGAGGTTTGGATTTGCTGGGGGAAGCTGTGACAATGAATTCTTGTGGATTGACCACTATGGTAGGTTGCTGCTCCCCCTCACTTGCTGCTTCCCTTCTTTCAGAAATTAAGATTTGACTTGTAGTTGCCACAGCCTCTTCCACTTTCTCCCCCTTTTTGTTAGCATCAAGGGTTTGACTAGAAGTTGGGGCTGCAACTAACTTTTCTAGCAGTTGGGTTTGCAGTTTCTGATGTTGAAGAAATTGCTCCATCTGGGATTCCATCTTTTCCACTCTTGAATTGAGAAGTTGCACAGATTTAGCCAGGTTGTCTTCTTTGAGAAACCTTTGTTGCAACACCCTCTGAGTGGCTGTAGGAGCTAGTTGCTCTAGCTTGGAATCCACAGAGATCTTCACATCCTTGATTTCTTGTTTGACCTCCTCTAAATTGGATCTCTGAATCACCATTTGCATCTTTTGTAACTTTAGGGAGTCAATTGCCTGTTGAAGAACAACCTTTCTCTGTGGATCTGCTTCTGGGTGCTCAGCCAGGGCAGATTTATATTGCATTATGATTTCCATATCAAGTTGATGATAGGCATAGTTTTGAGCAAATGCAAAATCATGAATACTGCTACCACCTTCATCTTCAGAGCTCTGGCTGTCTTCATCTTCAGAATTGTCAAATTCATCACTCTCAGCAGTGGTTGGCAGAGCTGCTATAGATTCCTTAGCTCTAAGTAGAGATTGTGAGGTGTGCACTAGGTGCATTGCCTCCTCTGCTTCCACATTGCCCTGTTGTGCCAGAATTTGATAGGCAGGAACAGGGTGAGTAAAGGTTTCAGCATCCAAAGAAATGGAGTCAATCATGGACTGATATTCTCTTTGAAATTCCATTTCCTTGGATGCATCCTCAACCCCCATTGACTCACTAGCAATGGCTGCTTCTTCCATCCTTATCTCTCCTGTAGTCCCTTCTCTCCCCTCATCTCTCTTTTCTTGCATCAAGGGCTCCCCTTGGCTCACACCTCTCACACCCTCACCTTCACCTACTAAGGTGGAACTCTCAAACTCTCCTTTTGCCTGACCGGAAGAAATGGCCAGCCTCTCATTATTTATCTCTCCTTTTGCCTGCTCACAAGGCAGCCTCTCACTCCCTTCCCTCAAACCTAAAAGTGTTTCAACTACTGAGAACTCCTCTACACTTGACACTGGAATGTCAGATATAGCAGTGGTAGAGTGAGTTATCAACGGATAAGGAATATCCGTTGATGGAGTAGTTATAGCTGTCAACGGATGGCTAGATAGAGGCGCATCCGTTGATGGAGAAACACTTGTCAACGGATGAAGGATATCCGTTGAGGAAGGAATAATTATATCCGTTGAAGAGAAAACCAACACTGAATCTGTGGAGATTGATTTTAAGTTCGAGGCCACAGTCTGTGTTGAGAATTCTGGAAGGGAAGATTGATGGTCCAACAAATCATCTAAAAGATGATGACCACCAATTACAGAGTGGGGCTTCTCCAAGAATCTTAAAGATGGAGAATCAGGAATTGATGTAGATATCATATCCACATCCAGAGAAGGAGTTGGTGATGGTGGATTGTAATGTGTGTCGATTTGAAGATTAAGATCAAGGGGCTGTGACTCCACATTTATTGAAGCCACATCAAACTGAGTTTGAGAAGGTACAGTTTCCTGTACAGTGTGTGCACCCTGTGATTCCCCTGTGGTTTTAGATTTCAATCTTCTTCCATAGGTTTTTGAGATTGGGCTATATGTGTCCCTAACCCTCTTGTGCAGTGTTCCTTGTGGGGAACTTGATTCAGTAGTCACACTCTTTTGGGAGAGTGTAACTAGAATTTGGCCTGTAGTTACATTAGCAGTCTTTTGAGAGACTGAAATGGTGGTTGCACTCATCTCTCCTTCCTTATCCTTAGGGCTTCTTTGATGTTCACCCTGTCCCTCACCACTCACTACCACCTTCACACTCCCCTCAAGAGGTTTGGTAGATTTTACAACAGGTGTCTTTTGAGAGACACTTGAGGTTTGCCTTTTAGAATGTGGTTTTGGAACTCTGGATTTGGTCACTTTGGTAGGAGCCTGTTTGGTCACAACTACAGACTCCATTGTGACACTAGAAGGCAAAGAAATTTGGGGGTTGGAGATAGGGGTTTCAGAGTTAGAGATAGTTACCTGAACAATTGGTAGATATACCAACTGTACTCCTGCATTGAGGTTCATTCGAATCAGGTCACTTAAGACTCTCTTCTCCTGAACAAAACATTGGAACTTGCTATCCGGGTTAGCAATGGATAGCTTATTCTCAGACACATGCAGTGCTAAGAGCATTAAAAATCTAGCAAAGTAGATATTCTTGCTCCTAGTTTCCTTTTTACCCAACTTTGCAGCTATCTCATACATAACTAATGTGCCAAAATTATAGAATTTATCATTTAAAAGCATACACATCATTGTTAGCATGGACTGGGTAACAGCATCAAAATTACTAATTTTTCCTGAAAAAGTTTTAATGAAGGCATCACAGAAGTAGCTCCATTCTTTAACCATTCCTTTTCTAGCAATTTTCCCTAAGTTTTCAGTACTAAGGGCATAATTAATAGAATTAAGCATGGCAACAATTTCAGCATCAGTTGGTACTTTCAGACAGTTATTCTCAGGCAAATTTAAACAAGCAGTTATTACATCAGAATTAACCACATAGTTTTTACCCTTTAAAGAAAAAGCAATTGTACCGTCTGTGCCATTGTACTCAGCAGATGTCCACATTTCTTCAATTACCTCGTGGATTAAGGGAGTGGTAGCCGTCATAGCATATGACAGTTTGCATTTCTTCACGAAACTCATCAAAGTGTGGTAAGCTTCTGGAGCATTCACTGTGTCAACAAAGGCCGCGAAATTGTTCTTTTCATAGGTAAACCCAGTGGAGGACATCATCTTAACAATAGTCGCCATTGAAGTGATTGAACTTTGGTTACAGAGAGTTTTAGGGAAGAAGATGCAGTTAACTTTTGATATGCTTGAAAATGAATAAAAGTGAGATGTGAGAGTACAAGTCCGCCTTTTATATTTTTCAAGAATTAAAAATGAAATAATTAAAAGTAATTACTCCATTGGTCAAAAGTAACTGTCAGATAATAAATAAAAAGAGAATAAGTACAGCCATGATTAGATATACACGGTTACCAACGGTTAAAAAAAATGTATATCAACGGATATAGAATGAACGGTTGAGATACAGTTTATCCGTTGATGACGTGGATAGCCTGTTACCCGTTGACATGCAAAAATCTAGTAATGTGTTTATACTATCAACGGATAAAAGTATATCCGTTGATAAGCTAATTTTGCCTTAGGCAAAATTTCTGCAGAAAATTTTTCTGAAAGTTTTAACTTTCAAGTAAATCAAAACACATTTCCAGCTTCAATTCATTGAAATCAAATATCACTAGAAATTATGACAAGTTAAGCATACCTAGCTTACCTACCAATCTTGTGAATGTGGATTCATCAAGAGGCTTGGTGAAGATATCTGCAAGCTGCATTTCACTTGGCACAAAGTGCATTTCTACTGTACCATTCATCACATGTTCTCTAATGAAGTGGTATTTGATGTCAATGTGCTTGGTTCTCGAATGTTGCACTGGATTCCCTGTGATGGCAATAGCACTTGTGTTGTCACAGAAAATTGGAATCTTCTCAACTTTTAGACCATAGTCAATGAGTTGGTTTCTCATCCATAGAATCTGTGCACAACAGCTTCCAGCCGCAATGTACTCAGCTTCAGCTGTAGAAGTGGAGACTGAGTTTTGTTTCTTACTGAACCATGACACAAGCCTGTTTCCTAGAAATTGACAGGAACCTGTAGTACTTTTCCTATCAACTCTGCAACCTGCATAATCTGCATCTGAATAGCCAGTTAGATCAAAACCAGATTCTCTTGGGTACCAAATGCCAAGGTTTGGTGTTCCCTTGAGATACCTGAAAATTCTTTTAATAGCTATTAAGTGAGACTCTCTAGGATCAGCTTGAAATCTAGCACAAAGACAAGTAGAAAACATTATATCAGGTCTACTAGCTGTTAGGTATAAAAGTGAACCTACCATGCCTCTATAACTTGAGATGTCCACAGACTTTTCCTTAGTATTCAACTCAAGCTTAGTTGCAGTGGCCATAGGTGTTTTAGCAGATGTACAATCCATTAAGTCAAATTTCTTTAAGAGATCATAAATATATTTTGTTTGACTTATGAAAATGCCCTCATTAACTTGCTTTACTTGTAGGCCAAGAAAGTAAGTTAATTCACCCATCATACTCATTTCATACCTACTTTGCATAAGTTTGGCAAACTTTTTGCAAAGCTTCTCATCTGTAGACCCAAAAATAATATCATCTACATAGATTTGAACAAGTATTGAAGAGCCATTAATATCCCTATGAAATAAGGTTTTATCTACTGTACCTCTAGTGAAGTGGTTCTCCAAAAGAAATTGAGATAAAGTGTCATACCAGGCTCTTGGTGCTTGCTTCAAACCATAAAGTGCTTTCATGAGAAGATATACATATTCTGGAAATTCTGGATCCTCAAAACCAGGAGGTTGATGGACATAGACCTCTTCTTCCAGTTCCCCATTTAGAAAGGCACTTTTGACATCCATCTGATAGACTTTGAAATTGGCATGTGCTGCATAGGCTAGAAAGATTCTTATTGCCTCAAGTCTTGCTACTGGAGCAAAAGTTTCATCAAAATCTATTCCTTCTTCTTGAGAATAGCCCTTTGCCACTAATCTAGCTTTATTCCTCACAATTATGCCATTTTCATCTGTCTTATTCTTGAGAACCCATTTAGTACCTATGACACTTCTATCATCAGGTTTGGGCACAAGTTTCCATACTTTATTCCTTTCAAATTGGTTTAGCTCTTCTTGCATTGCTAACACCCAATCTGGATCTAGAAGGGCATCTTCCACTTTCTTAGGTTCCTCTTGAGACAGGAAGCTACTGTATAGACATTCTGCTTGAGTGGCCCTTCTAGTTTGGACTCTTGAATTTGATTCACCAATGATTAACTCAAATGGATGATTTCTAGTCCATTTTCTTGCAGGTGGAAGATTTGATCTTGATGAGGTTGCTTCATTTCCATGATCATGTTGATTTAGCATTGAATTTTGACCTTGAGAAACTCCCCCTGTGTTTGTTGTCCTTGCTGAGTTATAAAGTTGACTGTCAATGGATGCATCATTTTGCCTGTCGACGGATGCTTGAGAATTTCTGTCAACGGATGCATCTCTAATAGTGTCAACGGATGTTGCAGAATGACTATCAACGGATGCTCCAGAATGACTATCAACGGATGCTTCATTTTCAGTGTAAGCATCACTTCTAGTTGGTATAACAGCTCTAGGTGGATCTCTGTGGTCATGATCTTCATTCTCCTCATCATCATCATAGTACATTCTTCCTTCACCTTCATTCTCAAATTCCAACTTTTCATGGTAACCTTCATCATTTAGGCCTAGAATCTTTTGATCATCAAACACAACATGTACAGATTCCATAACAATGTTGGTTCTTAGATTGTAGACCTTGTAGGCTTTCCCTGCTGCATATCCAACGAAAATAGCTTCATCTGCCTTTGCTTCAAATTTGCCTAAATTATCTCCATGATTCCTTAGCACAAAACACTTACATCCAAAGACATGTTGAAAAACTAAAGTTGGTTTCTTGTTGGTTAATAACTGATAAGAAGTCATTCCTCTAGCTTGATTGACCAAGGAAATATTCTGAGTAAAGCATGCAGTGTTGACAGCTTCAGCCCAGAAATATGTTGGTAATCTTGATTCACTTAACATTGTTCTAGCTGCTTCAATGAGAGTTCTGTTTTTCCTTTCAACAACCCCATTTTGTTGAGGTGTTCTGGCAGCAGAAAACTCATGGACAATTCCATTCTCTTCACAGAAAATCTTCATTGTGGAATTCTTGAATTCAGTACCATTGTCACTCCTGATCCTTTGTACTCTGTCTTCAGAACCATTGTTTAGCATTCTGAGGTGATTGATAATGATTTCACTTGCACAATCCTTGGAGTGCAGGAAGAAAGTCCATGTGAACTTAGAAAAATCATCTACAATCACCAGACAGTATTTCTTCTTTGAAATAGACATGACATTTACTGGACCAAATAAATCCATATGCAGCAATTGAAGAGGCTTAACAATGGATGACTCTGTCTTGCTTTTGAAAGATGATTTCTTTTGTTTCCCTAATTGGCAGGCATCACATAGCCCATCTTTGACAAACTCCAAATGAGGGATTCCTCTAGCAAGATCCTTTCTTACCAAATCATTCATAACTTTAAAATTCAAATGTGACAGCTTCTTATGCCATAGCCAACTCTCATCCTTACTTGCTTTGCTGAAGAGACAAGTAATGGATTTTGAGCATGCTGAATTGAAGTCAGCTATGTAAACATTTCCTTTTCTAAAGCCTGTCAATACCACATTGTTGTCTTCCTTGGCAGAAACAACACAGGCTTCTTTTGTGAACTTTACTTCATAGTCTTTGTCACAAATCTGACTGATACTCATCAAATTGTGCTTTAAACCTTCAACTAAAGCCACTTCTTCAATGATGACATTGTCTTTTGAAATCAGGCCATATCCCTTAGTATATCCTTTGCTGTCATCTCCAAAGGTAATTCTAGGGCCAGCTCCTTCCTTGAACTTTGTGAGTAGGGTTGAATCTCCTATCATGTGCCTAGAACATCCATTGTCTAGGTACCATAGATTCCTTCTATTTCCCTGCACACATTTCAAAAACAAATCAAGTTGATTTTGGTACCCAAGCTTCCTTGGGTCCTTTCTTGTTAGCCTTTGACTTTGCACTCTTAGCATTCTTCATCTTAGGTGTAGATGCTTGAGTAATGGGGTTTGACAAATGCTCATTTGCATGAATATTGGATGCATGCATGTGTGGAAAATTGGCATACATATTATTCATGTTAGGTAGGTTCCATGACATTTGTGGCACATTCATAGATTGAAAGTATGGATTAGACACATATGGCATGTTCACATATGGATTTGAAAAACTAGCATTTTGATACAAACCAGGCATAACAGGCATTGCAGGCATACATGGCATTGGTTGAGGTACATGAACAGGAGCCTTGTTGACAATCTTGCAATTAGAAGATAAATGATTGACACTATTACAATTACTACAAGTTTTCCTAGGAGCAAACTTGTCAGGAGAGTAATTGTTTTTCTTGTTGATGCCTATCTTACCATTTCTGTTCTTTTTCTTTTTGCCCTCAATTTCTACCTTTTCATTGTCTGATTTACCAACAGCCTTTTTGTTGTGTAAATCACCTGTCTTAGCCTTCCCACTGGATTTGGTTTTGCTGCACTCACCACTAATAAAATTCTTGTTTACTGGACCATACTTGATATCCAGTTTCCTAAGTTCCTTTTTACTAACAGACTTTTTGTTAGTCGACGGATACCTCTCATCCGTTGACGGTTCATCTGTCAACGGATGATCACTATCCGTTGATTCACAAATAGTCTCTAGATCCTCAAGGCCAGGTTCTAGCTCCTTTTTCCTTTGAGTCCAGGTATCCTTCACAAATGATTCTATTCCCTGAACTTCTATTATGTTTTGAGAAATATTCCTACAACTTTGAAATTTAGCAATTATCCCTTGTTCTTTTTCAAGCTGGTCTTTTAAAATCAGTTCTCTTTTTAACACAGCTTCAAGTTCACTTTTAGCATTATTGCAATCAACTCTCATTTTCTCAAATTCTAGAAATTGAGATTCTAGAGCAGCATTTCTATCACTTAAAAACAGATTAGACTCTTTAATTCTATTGTTCTCTTTAGTAAGTGATTTAAGAGTAACACTTAAGTGATATAGTTCAGTAGACATTTCATCTATAACACTATTGCATTCCTCTTTAGTGAGCTCAGAGAGATTAGTAGAAAATACCTGATTGCTAGCTGAACTTGCTTCCTGCTCTCCAGAATCAGCCATTAAAGCAAGGTTGACTAACTCAGCATCATCATCAGAATGATTGTCATCAACAGCCCAGTCATACTCTTGGGTCAAGAATTCCTTTCCTTTCTGCCTGAGAAGATCAAAATATTTCTTCTTATAGTCAACAACCTCAGTTGGCTTTCCCTTGTTCTCAGATCTAGGTTTCCTGCATTCACTTATCATATGACCAGCAATCCCACAATTGTAGCATTTAATTTTGGATTTATCCACATAGTTGTTTGTGGAAAAATCCTTGTTAAATGGCTTGGCCATCCCAGAGTTTCTCTTGAATTTCAGCTTAGAGAATCTCCTAGATAGAAAAGCTAAGTGCTCATCTATCTCATCCAATTCATCCTGCTGAAGGGCATTCAATTCCTCAGACACCTTTTCCTTGCTCCTGCTTGATTCTGCTCTACCTTTACAAACCTCCCTGTTTGGTGTAGAACTAGCAGTTTCTGTCCTTTCCTCCTTTTGCTCCAAATTGGCAACGAGTGCAACTGACCCACTTTTCTTTTGAGACTTCTCAATCTCTTCATCCTGCTCCATTTCCAGCTCATAGGTCTTTAAAGTTCCATAGAGCTTTTCAAGAGTAAATGTCTTGTACTCTTGAGTGTTTCTTAGAGAAACAGTCATTGGCTTCCATTCCTTGGGCAGTGATCTCAGAAATTTGAGATTAGAGTCTTTAACTTGATAGACTCTTCCATACAGTTTCAAACCATTTAGTAGCTTTTGAAATCTACTAAATGTATCATTCAATGTTTCTCCACTCTTAAAGTGAAAATGTTCATACTGTTGGATTAGTAGTTGCATCTTGTTTTCCCTTACCTGTTCTGTTCCTTCACACAGGGTTTGAACAATGTCCCATACTTCCTTGGCGGTAGTGCAGTTAATAACATTGTCAACCATGTCTGTTTCTAGACCATTGAACAGAATATTCATGGCCTTTTTGTCTTTGTGGACTTCTGCAATATCTTCAAGACTCCACTCAGAAACAGGTTTGGGAATGAAAGTGTCAGGCACATCATCAGCCAGGCCAACTCTTGTTGCTGTCTTCATTGGAACGTGAGGACCCTTGTCAATGCAATCCACAAAACCCTTATCAATAGACGAGAGATGTAGACGCATTTTTACTTTCCAGTGAAAGTAATTTTCTCTATCAAGAACTGGAATCTTCACTCCATAATCCTTCTTAGACATGTTGGAAGTGTGTTGATCTTTAAACTTCAAATATGTTAGAAGCTAGCTCTGATACCAATTGTTATTCCCAGATTACACACTTGTATAATTGTAGAAGGGGGGGGGGTTGAATACAATTCTTGATATTTATAAATTTCTGATAAGAACTTCAGAAACTTATGAAGAGATAATTGCAATGTAAGATTTAAACACAAACACATATAAAATCAGGTGGTTAATATGCACCACCTGAAGCTTTTATTTGAAGAAAACTCTGTGATACAAAATGTACACAGCTGCCGTTTTACAACTCTTTGCTTCTAAGGATATTCAAGAAACCCTAAGCAAATATGTCTGTTTTCTTAACCTACAAAGAGTTGCTACACTTGGTTATATATCCCAAGTTTTACAAGTACTACTGGAATAAGATAATACTAATCTAATTCTAGTTGACTTGCTACTACACTCCAAATACACATGTAGCCGAAAGGTTGTCCTTGTGTTCAGACATGTCTCCTGCACCTTTCTTGTATTCATAGTGTAAATGGAATGCTTCTTTCTTCTGTGTTTCCAAAGTATGGCTGCCATACTGCTTTTTGTATCTACTATAAACTCATGTGATCTGTCAGTCAAACATGTCCTTATCAACTGCTAATCTCCAGCTAATCATAGAAGACAGTGTCAATGATTATCCGTTGATGATGTATACTGACATCCGTTGATGATGTATAGAGCAGTATCCGTTGATATTGGGACTTGAGCTGTATCCGTTGATAGAGTGGATTTGAGTTGTATCCGTTGATAGAGTTTAGTCTTCATCCGTTGATACACTTTCACTTAGACAGAATTACATAGCATAGCTTATTTACAATTGGCTACCCTATTCTGCCTATCCGTTGATAGTCAACATGACTGTGGATAAAAACACTATCAACTGATAACATAGAGATACTGCAGTGTGCTACAAAACCTCATCCGTTGATGAGCTACCTGTCAACGGATAGAGTTATAAATCCTCATCCGTTGACAGCTACAAAACCTTAAACAATTTGATTGATTGTGAAGTTATCATCAAGTACAACATATTCCTAACAACAAGACATGCAATTAACAGCATCGCATTTCTTATGAGCAGTATCAATAACAGGAATAGCATGCATGGTAGATTTGTTGTTGCATTTATTCATGTTGTTACTTCTGCTACTAGTTTTCAATGAACTAGTAGACTCACCAACTCTTTCTGCTTTTACAAACACAGTCTTTCTATCTTTATCATTTTTAACAACTTGATTACTTTCTAAGACTACGCCATTAGCTACATCCTCAATGCGCATCTCTTCCTTAATGATTAAATATGTTGTATCCAAAGGTTCTGCTATGGATGTCTTAAAGAGTGGGTTACTAATACCCTTAAGCACTAATGGTATACCCCTATCTACAGCACTGACACGATTAGGGGTATTAATGCTTTTTCGTCCAATAGCTTCATTATAATCAAACCCAATTCCTACAGTTTGATTAATTGCTTGTTGGTTAAACAACTCTTTAGCCACTTTACAAGAATTAGAAGTAGCACTAACCCTTATTTCTAGTTCAGCTATTGTTTCACGTTGTTGAACCACTATCTCTGCTAGAGACCTCTTAAGTTCTTTTAGCATTCTTATTTCTGATTTTTGTATAACATGGCAATTTTGTACATCATGTAATTCTGATAATTGATTACTAAGATCTGTATTTAACAAATTTAGCCTTTCAATCTCTCTATTAGCATTACCTAGTGTATCAGTAAGTTGATAAATATATTGACTTTCAGTACATGATACCTCAGATGATGTACCACTGGAGTTATCAGATTTTGCCATCAGGGCAAGATTGCCATTCTCTTCATCTTCAGAGTCTGTATCATCCCAACTCTTTCCAGCAGCCACATAGGCTTTACCTGTCTTCTTCTTTTCAGATCCAAAGTCTTTTCTTTGGTTTTGTTTTGGCTTCTGACATTCAGTAGCGAAATGTCCAAGTTCATTACAGTTGTAGCATCTAATTTTACTTCTTTCAACTCTTCCAGTTTTGTAACCTCCTCTGTTACTTGAGGATGAAGAACCTCCTCTCTGGAACCTGTTATAGTTAGATTTGTATCTGAACTTGGGATTCTTCCTGAATCTGAAGTTACTGAATTTCCTTACCAACAAAGCCATGGACTCATCTTCTAACTGATCTAGTTCTTCTAATGAATAGAAGTCACCTTCATCTGGACTAGCATTCGTTTGACCAACTTCAACTTCCAGCTTGCCACTGTCAACACTACAAGGTTGAATAACCTTATCTTCCACTTCCTGTTTGTTCTCAATAATAAGAGCTGTAGAAGTATTAGCAATTCTTCCTTTTCCATAAATCTCCTTTTGTTGAGATTGTTCCAGTTCATAGGTTTTTAAAACACCAAAGAGTCTTTCTACAGTAATTTCACTTAGATTCCTCGACTCTCTGATAGCTGTAATTCTATGTTCTAGATGAACAGGCATTGACAGTAGAAATTTTCTGTTGATCTCTTTCTGAGTGTAGTACTTGCCATGCATCTGTAAATTGTTGACAAGTTTGTTATATCTTTCAAACACATCTTGAATACTTTCATTGTATGCTGATCGAAAGTGTTCATACTCAGATATCAGAATTTCTAGACGATTCTCCCTAACTTCCTCTGTTCCTTCATTCACAGTTTCAATGGTTTCCCACATGTGCTTTGCTGTCTTGCAGTTAATCACATGACTGTACATCACAGAGTCTAGAGAATCTATTAAAATCAGTCTTAAATTAATGTCAAGTCCAGCTTCCTCTCTTTCAGCAAGAGTGAATTCAGAAGAATCTTTTTGTACAAGCTTTGCAGGGGTAACAACTTTTCCATCAGTAACAACTTCAGGAGTTAATCCAAAAGGTATTATTGGTCCTTCTGATAAGACTTTCATGTATTTAGGATTTGCAACCTCGAGGAACATTAACATTTTGTTCTTCCACATATCATAACTGTTTTTGTCATATATGGGAATTTTCACAGTTCCGACTTTAGAAGACATGATGAATTTTTTAAGAGAATTAAAAAATTCGGGGATGATTTTTAATTGAGTAAAATGGAATCTTTGGTTTGTGTATCAACCAACCGGCTCGGATACCAATTGTTAGGTCCAATATGTTTGTAGAAGGGGGGGTTGAATACAAACAGTACTGTTTTATCGAAATTTGTCCGGATAATTTAATTTATATTTTGACAAATTTGAGCGGAATTAAATGAAACAAAATTCAAGTTGAATATAAAATTATATTAACTTGAGGGGTTTGTTACAAATACAGTACAGAATTTATATCTAGTTAATAAAAACAAATTAGAAAATTCGACATGAATTTTTCTAGATTTGTTAATAAAAATCAAGATATAGATTAGGAGTAAAAACTCGCTAATAGTACAAGAGTATCAAGGAAATCAGTTCTATCGGATCAGATATTAAAAATAAGATGAACTTGATTTTCTAATTAATTTTCTGCTTCTTGTGCTGTGTTCTTGATGAGAGAGAAGAGAGAATTCAGTTCTTGAATGTAATATTTTCTGTGTTCTTTCCTTGCTTATTGCTTCTGTCGATATATCTTGTTATATATCAATCACTGACTCTTTGTCTTCAAATATAACTGCTAAGACAATCGTCAATACAATTTATTCTTTCAAGACAACCAATTTTGTACTGCCAAGACAATAGGCAATACAATCGTCAAGACAATCAGGTTCTTCCAAGACAATCGTCAAGACAATCAAATTCAGATATCTTTGCCTTGCTTTATCAAATTTATCATTCTGTCTGAAGCTTTTTCTTTTTGATCATTATCAAGACAATCAAATTGAACTGCCAAGACAATCGTCAAGACAATCAAATTAGATTTTTATTCTACTTTTTAAAAGCTATTCAGACATTATCATTATCAAGACAATCAGCAAGACAATCAGGAATTGTCTTGCTTTATAGATTTCTTCTCCAATACAATCGGCAAGACAATCTCCTATTGTCTTGCTGTTCTGAATTTAACCTTCAAGGCAATCGGCAAGACAATCAGGGATTGTCTTGCTAGTTCATTTTTCAGAATTAAATTAAAATTGATTAATAAATAATCATTTTAATTTATTCTTACTTAAATAATTAATCTGATTTAATTAATCTAATAATTAATTTAATTAAAGAATTAATTCAAGATGAATTAATTAATTAATTAAATTGACTACTTGATTTAAATTAATTAAACAAGAATAATTATATATCCTTGGATTGTCTTAATTCTTTTCTGAATCACTGAAAGTAATAAAGGAATACCACTGAATATTTTGTTGACGTTCCATGTACTGTCTGGTTCATGAACGACTAACCTCAATGAATGTCCTTTAATTTTCACATTAATAATGTGATTCATTTTTCTTCTCATCTCTTTCTCCTTCTTGTACTTCACTGTATACTGTCTGAACCTGTCACTCTAGAAATCTCTGTCTTAGAAATAAATCCACTTCTTTGATGTTATACTGAGGCTTGATCAGCAATCTGAACTTCTTCCAGTGTAAAACATCAAAACTATAGATTGACTTTAGGGTTTTTCTTCTGACAGATAGTACCTCCTGAGATTCCTGTGACAGTTAAAGTTATTTACTTATTACAAACTAAGTTTAAGTTGAGTTGAGTCCTCGAACTACAAATAGGCTATGTCATATGCCTTTCACTGATCGTCTTGTTCTCCTCTACAAGCCTTTACCAATCGTTTTCCATTTGTTTTGCCGGATTTAAAAACCCGAAATCGAGCTCATTTTCCGATATAGTTTCCAGATCTGTTCGTACACGCCCCTGGCAAGATGTAGATACAGGCCTGGGCATCATTTTGATATCATCAGAATCAGATTTTATGGAGGTGGCCGGAATGTGACGGACGGGAGGAGGCGATTTTGAGGCATTTTTTTGATCGTCTGAGCTCCGGATCTGTTTGTGAATTAATGACGTCAGCTGGCGTCAATGCGCATCTGGGAGATGCGTGACTTGAGATACGTACTGGGAAATGTGTATCCCAAGCCACGTATGCCCAGCATGCGTACTCCGTGGGCAAAAAAGACGATCGCTCCCGCATATGGGCATTTCGGGCAGCTTCCATAGAAAAATGGTGTATTCTGGTCATTTTCTCAAATTTTTTAATCTAGTATCTCATATATAATAAACTTATTTTTCAATATATTTGAATTATTTTCAATAATTTTGTGTATATTAAAAATATGTTGGTGATGGTTATTTAATTGCAATGTTGTTTGCTAGGTTTTGATGTAATAGTTCAATATTTTTAATTAAATATTTTTTTAAAAAATTGTAGACTATCTATTTTGTTAATAATAGTTTAATAAAACAAAGTATATTATGGACTCATCTTGTAAGTTGAACGTGTGCACAGTATTTATATATATAATTAGTGTAAATAGTTTGAAGATAATTTTTAAATAGTTTTTATTTTTAACTTATAATTAATTGATTTAGTTTTATCATATTTTTTAATTTTTTACTTACTATTAAATAACTTAAAAGTTTATAAAATTTGGACGAGGTAATAACAAAAATTTAACTATAATTTAATTAATTACGTAATAATAATAAAGTCAAGATTTTTTAAATCTTTTTTTTTTCTATATTTTACTTGAATGCACTAAAGGATTTTTTATTTTTTTTAGCCCAGGTATATGTTGAAGCCTGGGTTTTAAAATTAAGTTATTAATGCCCTGCTTAAAAATACTATAATTTAGATAGTGATTTATTCTAAAAAAAATTGATTGTGGAATTATAATATTTTAATCACACTCTTAGTTTAATTACAGAATTTCATTATGTAATTATAAGGGTAATATGTTCCTACAGTTAATTTTAGGAAATTCTTCTAATGTTAATCATTAAGATTGTGACATATATGTACAATCATTAATGCCCTTATGGGCCCTTTTAAATCAAAAAAAGAAATCTATCAAAATTACGTTATTTTGATGGTTAACTTTAGAAAATTCCTATACTTAACTGTAGGACCATTTTTCTCTAATTATAATACTAAATATAATTATAAATCCTGCCGACACACTTTTCAAAATGAGTGCAACTGATTTATGACATTGACTTGTAGTCGACTCAAAAATACTAAAAAGCGGCAAATAGGATAATGGACAAGGCAATAAATTAGTCGAAAATTATATTACCTCCGTCTCATTATGCTTCTCTCGTTTAATATGTCGGCACTATTCATAACATTACACAAATTACTAATTTACGTCTAATCTATAAGATCAAATATAGTTATGAGTGATCTTGTTGGATTCGTATTTATGAGTACTTTAATACAGTGAAGTTTTTATATTTAAAACTAATATAAAATTAAAGATATTAACAATTAAAAGTGTGCGTTGGCAAACGTATCGAAGGGAAATGAGAAAAGTTTTAGAAACCGAAACAATACTTATTTAAAAAGATGAAATTAGTAAAATGTACTCGTGAAAGGAGTTAAGGAGAAACAAACAAAAGAGAATAAGGACGATTGCACTAAAAAAAGAGTAACAGTGCACGGGACTGCAAAGGAATCTCCTCCGCACGTACAAGTTATAATGATACTACAAGTTTAGCCCATAAAATTCTCCACCACAGATTCTCTCCCACATGTGAATTGCACCATTTACAAACTCACACACATATTTATTATTTGTACATGTCCTGTATATGTTAAGATAACACAAACACAAGGTTGGATTCTCATTCTTTTCACTCACTTCACCAATATGTTCATCTCTGTTGATTGTTGCAGGTACTTCTTTCTTTCTGTATTTTTTATATGTACACATAACACCACTGTTGTTACATACTGAATTACTGATATGCATATATGATTTTAGTTTTTTTTTAATGTGAACAGTTTGATATTGGATAGATATTCGTGCATATTGCTCTTGTGTGTGTGGTGACCCTTTTTTAGTTGAGGCATTTGCTCATAAACTGATTGTGCAAGTTGTGAAATGAATCAAGTAAATAAGATTAGTCTTGTTAGTAGCAGTAGGGAAACAAAACTAGTAATCTATGCATAGCGTGAGAGTAAACTCTATGTTTAGGGATTGGAAGAACATATAGAAAGTGAAATCATTTTGTTCGTGGTTTTTCGATTCCTGTTCTACAAATTTGAATTGAGTTGCAGAGAAAAACTGAGGATTTGGATGACTATGTGCCATCATAAACTGAGGATTTGTATTTTCCTACTTTCAAGTGGGGCATCTTTGGTTTGGTAATCAAGGCTAGTATTTGAAGAATTGGCTACGAGTAAAATTTTAATTTAAAAACTTATTTTAGCTTGCTCTGCGCTGAAGATTACTGAAAATACAGCATCCACTGTCTGACAGAATTGCGTCATTCAGTGACATGAATAATGGATACCTAGTTTGTAAAAATAACTGTATTCTGTGTTCCTGTTAACTGTTAGTATGCTTATCATATGTGTATGTATAGATATTTATATTACATTCTTCTGTGCAGGGTTGATGTTAGCATGAGTATGACATTAAGTTCCCGTACTTTACATAAAAGTAGCAGCTTGCACATAGCACAGACTTGCCTTTCCATGCCCTCGCGACATCATTCTTGGCGCTTGCTCTGTTCCCCCATGTAACACTCCACATCCTCTCGCACACTCTTGTTTTTTCTTTGTGCAAACCACACACAAAGATCCACTGTTTCGAAATTCAGTGATGCATTTTTCCTAGTTCTTTGTCCAAATAAGATTAGCATTTCTAATTTCGAAATAGAAAGAGGTTTATCATGTCAGTGTTATTCTAAGTTAGTAATATTGTTAAACAGTATTCTAAATATATCTAGACACTATATTATTAACCCCAAAGATCAAAGCTCAAAGCTATTGTTTCAGAGACGTATCTTCTAAACTGGCTGTACATAGCTATTTGCAAGTACTATGTCCTGCATTCTTTTTCTGCATATTGCTTTTGTTTCTAAAAAATCTGAAATGAATGTGATCTATCTGAAAGTTGCTCTGCTTCTCTATCTTTGCTCGTGGAGGAGAAGAGAGGCACATTTAATAGAGAGAAAGCTAACAAGCTAGTGAAGGATTTAAAGAAGGTATTCAACACTGGCAAGACAAAAACGTATGAATGGCGAATATCACAGCTGACAAGTTTGTTGAGAATGATTGAAGAAAATGAGGCAGACATCTATAGAGCTCTCTATCAGGACCTCTCTAAGCCCGAATCAGAAGCTTTTATCTCTGAGGTTCAATACTTCTCTTTAGATTACACAAAGTTCATTTAAGGAAAACTTATCAGTGTTTCTTCATCCATTCAACCTTTATCAGATTCTACTGGTTGATGTGTCTGAGGATGATTTAGAGGAGGAATAAGCTTGTATCGTCGAGGTTTTGGATGTTTCATTTACAATGGAATTTTGTATAAATGCAAGATGTTTAAATAAGGGAAAATGAGTATGTACGAAATATAACACAAAATTGGTAAGAAATTGTAGGTCTGCAATTTAAGTTAGTACAAAGGCCACATTAGAGGGAAAATTAAACGCACTTGTTTTATTACAGTCAAGCTTGGAGGCACAAGGTGTAGAAAGTCTAAGGTACATTCCAGACCAAATAGGTGAAACATAGCCACTTTTGCGTGTTTCTTCTCCCAAGGAACCTGAACTCTGGACGACTCGGGGCTGAAGTATTTAATATTGAAAATTTCACTGATTTTCCAAGACCAGTTGGGGATTGAATAAAACTTTGCACTGATTTTCAAGAACTGATTTTCAAGATAAATTATGGCTTAAAAATCAATCACTAATGTTTCTAGTCCAGACAGGTTTTAGCCTGTGATATCCCCTCCCTAGTTCTGCCATTGAGACTTATCCATTGCAACTAAATTTCCTCTTCATAGTACAATTTTAATCTCAAATTTAGGTTCATTGATTTTTCTTATGTTGTGCACTGTACACTAAATTATATTTATAGAAGCATGCGTCAATTTAGTTAACTACTGTAGCTCATGTATCTGAATCCCTAGTTTAGTGATCTGTACTCATCAACACTACTGGTTATCGAGGATAGCATGAAAAGAGTTGAAAAATGTTGGCATGTTCAAAATTTATCATTCCCTGTAGTTACCAGTATGTTTCACTTTCACAAACATGCCTTCTGGAAAATAACAGCACGAGATACTACTAAGTACTTCGACTTGCCCATTAGTTTTTATTTAGGACATGATCATAGTACGTAGACCATATTTGAATTCTTAAGTAAATCTTACTCCCCCTTATCATATTGTAGATTGCTATGACTACAGGCTCTTGTAAACTCGCACTGAAAGAACTGGATCAATGGATGAAGCCAGAGAAGGTAATTACTTTTTTTTTTTAAAACTATTTACTGACTTGCTACAGAAATAAAAGCTTCCAGGCTTTCAACTTGTTTTAAATGTCATTGCATGACTTCTTTTCATCAGGCAAAAACAACAGTGACCACATATCCTTCCTCAGCGCAAATCGTGTCAGAACCTTTAGGAATTGTGTTGGTTATCTCTACCTGGAACTATCCTTTCTGTAAGTTACATAAATCTTTGATCCATTAGTATAAAGCTGAACTGAACTGACGTTTTATTTTGTCATCTCAGTAATTGTAAAGAAAATATTTTGTAATTCCATTTAGTTAGCATGTTCCCTTCCATCCTAAGTCCTTCCCCTTTGTGACCTATCACTACAACATAAGGATGATGCTTTGGTACATTTTTTATTTTTCCTTTTCCTTCCGGTGGAATAGAGCATCTGCTCATCTAAATTGTCTTGATAACACCATATTTCTGTCATATAAATAAGAAAATATATCGGGGCAATGCTATATTGCTATCACATATAAACATTTTACTTAATTCTGGCCAGCCTACACTGGGAACTTACAAGCAGTTGCTTGATCTCTGGACCGTGGTTCAGTCTGTCAGTATGATTCAAATCTATGACAACCATAACTCAATATTACAGTATACAGCCTACGAACTAAGAAGGCAGAGATCTAACTTTTTTTCTACTTTGTGAGGAATTCAAGAAGAAAGTGAAATAAGTAATTAATCTGGAGAACAGATAGACATTTCATGTATACGTTGTCCTCAAATAATAAGTAATAGTGAACAAGATTACAGTTATAGTCTTTTGGTATTCACTCTAATTCCACATGTCATCTATGCAAATGCGAACCCAAGCGGAGAAACTATAATTCACAACCCGGCTCGCTCAATTAAAGATGTGGCAGAGATATAAAGTATGTCATATTTAAGATAGAAAGTAGATTGGATCGGCTAACAGCATGCTGAAAAATATATAATTTTATTTAGAAAATGTAGTTTCGTGTATCACTTAAACAAGCATCAAAGTTCAACCTTAAACTAGGTTTAGCATACTTGTAGTCCTTTTGGGATGAGATCAACATATATATACGTTTGCTTATCAAGTAGGAAGAAATGGTTGATTTAGGAATGAGTATATATGCTTACTTGAACTATGTAGGATATAGCCAGCCAAGTGAAACTGTGCTTAGGAAAGTTGTACTAGATATCAAAATCCTGCACACGCTTTTTCTCTTCTTTTTTTCCCATATAGACTCATGTACCGTTTCTCTAATCGAGCATACTCACTTTTGGACTATGTACATGGACTTAGGCACAGGGTGCACGTTTAAGTATCACTAATAACTGACTAACAGTTGGATATGGATGTTTGAAGATATAACTGAGATCAAAAGTTGACAAATTGTTTATCTAAATCTCTTTGTTAGATAACTTTTTAAAAAGCATATGTATGATCACAGGGTATCCAAACAAGAATAGTTCTTTTTTTTTTTTATCATCTTATAAACTGGTTTCTTCCTCGTCACATCATTACTTTTTTTTTTTATAATAGTTCTGTCTATTAGTGTTGTAGAGTCGGCAACACAGATTCAATTATTCAATATCTCAGACCCGCAGTCCAAGAGGCAACTGTCCAACATGGAGTTCTCCCAGTTTAAGCGGTCAATGTATCATAACATTGTTGGGCTTGCTAAGCAGACCTTAACTCCACATTAGTATGGTATTGTCCGCTTTGGGCCAAACTCGCACGGATTTGTTTTTGGGTAACTCTGGTTTCTTCCTCGTCGCATCATTACTTTTTTTCTATAATAGTTCTGTCTATTAGTGTTGTAAAGTCGGCAACACAGATTCAATTATTCAATATCTCATATCCGCTAAGCAAACCTTAACTCCACAAAAGACCTCCCACGATGTGGGACAACTCCCAACAATCTCCCCTTGGTCTTGCTAAGGAGACCTTAGCTCCACATTAGTATGATAGGGTTAAATCTCAAAGTGCTCACTGAAGTGGAGGGCTAGTATCAAATTGGTCACCCTAGTTATCGGCATCTCATTTGAATCATTAAAGTCATAATAAATATCAAATGGATACCTTTAAAATATACTCAAAAAATAAAAATAATTTTTCATTTTAAATTCTAAATATATTATCAAAAATACTAGAATTATTAACCTTTCGTTTGGTTATGGAAACATTCAAGAAAAATGTGTAGAAATCAATGAAAAATTATTTTTATTTTTTGAGTATATTTTAAAGGTATCCATTTGATATTTATTATGACTTTAATGATTCAAATGAGATGCCGATAACTAGAGTGAGCAATTTGATATCAGCCCTCCACTTCAATGAGCACTTTGAGATTTAACCCTAGTATGATATTGTTCGCTTTGGGCCAAGTCCACACGGATTTTTTTTGGGTAACTCTTAAAAGGCCTCATACTAATGGAGTTAACCGGCTGCTTATTAACTAGCAATTTGTTCCTCCCACAAACGATGTGGGACAACTCCCAACAAACACAAGGAGCATCTATGTTTAATTTTAATTCATGCAGACTCTGCCTTTGTGTTTGTATTTGTTCACTAGCTGAACAAATCGGCATATCAAATAGTTTACGGGGTAGAAAGTCAGAAACTTGAGATTATTGAATAATGTCCAAAGAATGCTTGGGACATCATCTATCTCTGGTGTTTATGTGTGTGTTTTCTTGTGTTTCTGCCATTGGTTTTGTTTTGATTTGTATTTGCGAAGTGTCCTTTATCCAGGCTTTTTAATTTTATTATGTGATGACTTTTAATTATGGTAGTATATATGAGGTGATTGTTTTTTTTTCCCTTCAGTACTATCTCTGGATCCAGTAATTGGAGCCCTTGCAGCTGGTAATGCTGTTGTTCTTAAACCATCAGAAATTGCCCCTGCCTCAGCGTCTCTTCTTTCGAAACTATTCCAGGAATATTTAGATAATTCTGCCATAAAAGTTGTGGAGGGAGCAGTTGATGAAACAACTGCATTACTCGAACAGAAGTGGGATAAAATATTTTATACAGGTATTTCATCCTTCGTATTGCCTTGTAGATTTCCCAATTTCACAATAATATCCTCATCTAATTTTGATGAGTAACAAACCTGGTTAAAAGGCTTTACAATATATAGCATTGTTAAGTTACCAAGTCAAATAAAATCATAACTAGCAATATGCGTATGCACATATATCTACACATTTCTCTGTGGGTATAATATGACACATATATGGGTGTAGAAGATTTATATTTCATAGGCGTTGGTCCTTGAATCACAACAAAATTTTTGAATAGTTGGGACAGGTAAGACTAGTATTGCCTATTGTTTCATAGAAGAACCTTCATTGCTAAATATTACTTTTTAAGAAGTCTTTCTTGCAATTTTTTTTGTTCTTCACTATTATCTCTGCCTACACGGTTTCGTTTGCTACTGGGTATGTTTGGTTTAGTTTTTGTCATATCTTAGCTCCAGATATATAGCAATTAGCAATTTAACAAATAGTTCTTTTATTAATTCTTCAAGAATTCTGAAGGTAATGGAAGGGTTGGAAGGATTATAATGGCAGCTGCTGCTAAGCATCTCACTCCTGTCATTTTGGAATTAGGAGGGAAGTGTCCTGTTGTTGTTGATTCAAATACAAATTTACAAGTAAGATTTTTTAAAAACCATAGACTACTGATGACATCATAAATTTTACCATGCATTTGATATTTCATATCTTACACCTTAAGATACAACAGAAATTGAGTTTATATATTTATATCTACTTTATATAAGTATATTTGTGATAAAAAGGTTTCTGCAAAGAGGATAGTAGCAGGGAAGTGGGGATGCAATAATGGACAAACTTGCATTGCTCCTGATTACATCATAACTACAAAGGATTTTGCGCCAAAGCTGGTAAGATGTTTCACAGGAATCTCGAAATGTATAAATTCCTTTTTTTTTGTTTTCCTTCTAAATAGGTATCTAATTGTAGACTTTGGCTGATATTGGTTCATCAGATAGATGCTTTGAAAAATGAATTGGTGGAGTTCTTTGGAGAAAACCCAATGAAGTCAAAAGACATGTCCCGCCTGGTTAATTTGTACCACTTTAAACGCTTGACTAGTTTAATTGATGAGGATGAGGTTTCTGATAAGATTGTTGTAGGAGGGCAAAGAAATGAAGAAGAATTGTGAGTTTTCAGATATTTTTACGTTGTCGTTACTCCTTAACTAAATACTTGATGTTTATCATTCTATTTGTTGCAGAAAGATATCTCCAACTATCTTGTTAGATGTGCCAGAAAATTCTCAGATAATGCAAGAGGAAATATTTGGACCATTGCTACCCATCCTCACTGTAAGTGATGACTTTTAAAGTTCCTGTATCTTACTAAGCTAAAAACATTTTACAAAAGAGACATATTCTTTCATGAAACAAAGAAGTGAGTTGCAAGGAAATTAACTATATTAGCTCCGTCTAGCAAAGTTGCTAGAAAATGTTTAAAACTGAAAGCCAGGCCTTTCTGTGAACTACAAGATGTCAATGTTTAGTTCTTGCAGAGAAGTTGTATATTGCAAGATGACCCTTAGATAGAATCTGGAATGTTTCCTTCTTGGTAACATTGCTACAAAACTATAAGCAATGTATTGTTATGAACCACGTGATGTGAATGTTATACCTGGGCAAAAAATATTAATCATGAACTCATGATGTGAATTATCGTCTTCTTCTTTCAATAATTATAGTTTGGCAGGCTAAGAATAATGTGTTTCCTAATGTTATGGATCAGGTGGAAAATCTGAAAGACAGTTTTGATATGATAAACTCAAGATCAAAACCTCTTGCTGCGTATATATTTACAAGTGATGAGGAACTAAAGAAGGATTTTGTTAGAGACATATCTGCAGGAGGGATGCTTATCAATGACACTATCTTACATGTAAATTATCAACTCTTCCGTTGAATTTACAGTAGAAGTAATAATAGTATCTAATTTGGAATCAGTAAAATGTCAATAAGGTCCAACCAAGTGCACAACTGAGGAAGTTCAGATGGGTAAAATTGCTTGTTGTACATATATATATATTTAGGATTACCAACGCAGGTCGCAGGTGCATGCAAATGTATCATTTGCGTGCATATTCTCATTCCCCTGTTCATTTTTACGCCTTTTGTTCAGTTAATTACTTTTCGGTTTGCAAACTGTGAAATACAGCTTACAGTTGACAGTCTACCGTTTGGAGGAGTAGGAGAGAGCGGAATGGGCTCATACCATGGAAAGTTTTCGTTCGATTCTTTTAGTCACAAGAAGGGGGTTCTTTACAGAGCTTTTACAGGAGATTCGCCTACTAGATTTCCACCATATACACCAGCAAAGCTGCGGTTACTAAAGGCATTGATCAGTGGAGACATATTCCAAGTTTTACGTTCTATAATTGGATTACCTAAGAATTGAAAATTTATGTGTGGTTAGTTTCTGTACAACTTATTGTGTTAGGCAGCTAAAAGAATATTGGCCCTGTTTGGTAATTGCTGGAGTTTGATTAACTGATTTGAATAACTGTTTTGACTAACGGATTCTGATTTGAATAGCTGTTTTGAGGATTGAATTAGCTGTTTTGAAAAAAGTTGTTTGGTAATAAGCTGATTAGGTGTTTGTATTTAAACTAGAAGGCACATGACAAACCTCTATTTCAAAAAAGCTTTAAAATTAACTTTTTTCCAATCTTCTAATTTTTACTCAAACCTCTAATTTTCAAACAACCACAATGTTGGTCCCTTTTGATATCAAGGGGAAAATTTTACTGAGGGGAAATTTAATTTGGGTTGAACATGAAACATAAAAGGAAGAGGTGTTTGGTTCAGCTAATTTTGGTGTCACTATGAGTTTTGTTCATTTTAAATTCATCTATTTGGTTGAGAATGAAATTTGATATTTAGGGTGGAGGTGGATTTAAAAATGAAGTATGGGTATTAAATTAAAATTTATTATATCATTTTTCTAAATAAATTAAATACAATCTCAATACATATATTTTAAGTATGATATTATTAAATTTTAAATATATTATACTTTATTTTTATTTAATACCAATTAGTACTATTTTATATTTTATATTATTAAATTACTATTTAGTTGGTTAAATTATAATTTACCAATCACATTTTTTTTATCTTAAATTTTTTGTTTGTAAATTGAATAATAAATTATGTAAAAATGTATACTTGAGACACACAGATATTAACAAAACACGTGTTATCAATGATAATCATTCTAGCACTCAATCAAACTGGGAATTCTTGAAAAATATTTTACATTTAAAATATTGTTCATATAAAAAAATAAAAAAATTAATATACTCGGTCTATGATTATAATCCACTTGAAGATGTTATTTTGGTACCTCCCATTAAATATTTTGCAATTAAGTTAAAATACTCAGTTCCTCTAAAAAAATAATATATCATAGTTGGAATTGAAGATGCTATTTTAGTACCTCCCATTTAAACTTTTATTGCCGAGCAAAGTAATGTGGAAATAGTTCAAAATAGGAAAAAGATTGCCAAGATAAATATATATTATTTTTTTAAAATTTCAAATTGACTGAATATTATAAGTTTTTTTTAAATGGTACAATTGTATAATAATTATCTTTAAAATAAAAAATGGATGAATATAAGCTTAGTATAAAACTTAGGTAGCATTTAATTTATGTTTCCTAATGAATAACTAAAATGATAATATTTTGTTCAAACATATATTAATTGTAAAGAATAAAAATCTAATTATCAAAATAATTAATGAGAAATATAACTAGGTGAAAAAAATATTTTGTTAGGTGAAATATTAATGAATCATGTTGTGTCAAGCACACACTTTAACATGAGAATAACTAGAACAAAATTTTTCACCTAATTAAAGTAATTCATTAAGAAAAATAGATGTGCACAATTGCCAGAATTATAAACAAGTTTTACAATGACATTTTTATATCTAAATATTGAAAATAGTTAAGTCTAACTCAGGACTCCTCTAAATAAATTTTTTAATTTTACAATTTATTGGTAGTTATTTTGTATAAATACCTTTTTAAGTGAGAAAACATGAGTTTTGTTTGAAAAAGAGCATCTACCACCAAGTACCAAATATGACATTTAGTAAATAAGATATAAATTTTGGTTACAAATAATATTTTAAAATATTTGAGACTGAATAATCATTGAATACATACTTGTGAATAGCTTAAAGTTTACAAATTTAGAGATGAAGATGAGAGAACATGGTGTATTTGTATTATTTTTTTAACAAGTTCAAAAGTAAGATATTTTAAATTGGCATCATATATTTACATATAAATTTAAAAATTTTGTTGGAAAAAAGTAATTTTTACATTTTATGTGAGAGGTTTTGTCATGAATTTTTTATAATATTTTTTTTACTTACATGTTATCTCATAATTATACCGTTAATTTTTTAAAAACAAGTATTATTATCTTTACAATCAAATCAATGATTCAAAAGTTATGTTAAAATATATTTAAATTTTAAAAAGATGGATGGTATTCAAATAATTAATCATGTTTATAATAATATATATAATATTTTATATTCACCTTATATAATAAGGTATAAATAATGTAAGACAATTGTTTTGTTTTAATTAAAAAATAAGAAAAAAGAAACCAAAAATAGGTGAAAAAGGGTAGAAACCGCCTTGCTTTTTAGTGTCCCAGTACATACCAACTTATTACGTACAACCTAGACAAGGCAGAAATAAAAACACAAATAAAAATATAGCAATATACTAATATTTACGGTTTCTTTGTAGTATCACCCGACATTATTGCTACTAGTAGGTTATTGGTACGCCACGTATCAACCATGCATTTGGCAAACTATGAAACGTGGCAGAAGCCTCACCCCTGTTCATAAAGCCTAACAAAAATGTCTATACGTTACTATTGCTATATATAGTCTGCCTAAAATCATTTTCAATCACTTTCATCTTGTTTTCCTAAATACTTATCAAAATTGTAGATGGAAGTAACAGAAAATGAAAATTTCTCCACCTTCTACCAGAGATGGATAACTCAACTAGGAGAGTATGTTGACATACTTTCTGAACTCTCAGAACAAACTTTCGATTCCAATAACAAGTCAAATGTTGAGGCTCTGGTGGAAAAAGTCATAACTCACCACAAAGTATATTACAGTGTCAAATGGGCTGCTGCTCATCAAAATGCATTACCATTTTTCAGACCAGGATGGCTAAGTCCAATGGAGCATGGATATCTCTGGCATACCGGGTGGAAGCCTTTTGTAGCATTTGGCATATTGGATACACTTAAAAACAATCAGGTACCTGGACCGAGTACTCTTAAAGAGTTGAGCACAGAGCAATTAGAGAAGATTGAAAAGCTCAAGATAGAAATAATGATTGAGGAAAGGAAAGTGGAAAGGGACATGGAGAGGCAACAAATGTTAATTGCTTATCCACCTACGTTTCAACTAGCTGAACTGATGGCTCAAGTCAACGATGGGGACATTGCAGTGGCTAACATGGACGCCATGGTGGATGGTCATATGACGAGCTTTGCAGTTGGAATGGAAAAAGTATTGAAGAGAGCAGACTATGCTAGGCTTAAGACACTAAAACTTGTGTTGGAAATTCTGGATCTCAAGCAATCAGTGCAGTTTTTGGCAGGATTGTCAAAGTGGCAAGTGAACCTCAGGAACTGGAGGAAAAAGAACAATAACACATCTCAAGCCTCTACATCAGCCTCTGCATCATCCCATCAGCCTGATATCAATTCCTAGTTACCTAGCTCCATAAAACTAGCACCGGCTAGTTTTGTTTAGTAATATCTTCTATAGTATGCTCTATGTTTCGTACTGTGCTACTATTTTATTTCACAAGTTTGTATGTTTGGTGGTAGGCTACTACCATTTGATTACTTCTGCAAGCAGTTGCTTCTGAGAATGATCAAGTATTATCCATCTACTATGGTTTGCTTATCTTAATATGAACTTTGAGTTGTGTTCTATAGTTGTATTATGGATTGACCGAGTTCTGTCATGTGCTGAAGTTGTGGTTTTGTTGTTTCACATAATAAAAACAATTGCTAGTTTTTTCCTTCTGTTTATTTATGTTTCTTGCCTGTGTTTTCCTCATGTTTGTTCTTGTGTCCAGAACTCCAAATGAGCAACATGTTTCACAACTGTTATTACTATTGTTGGTGTGAAGTTCTATGTATCCCATTGAAGTCAAGATCTGTCTGAAGAATGATGATGTTAGTATGTTACAATATCTTGAAGTCTAAGCACATTTACCAAGAGTTCGATTCTATTATCTTATAAGCATCCTAGAGAAAGGTTGGAACAAAATGGTCAAAACTTTTTCAATCATACTATCATAGTAATAATTCTGTAATTATTACTAATTTATTTTTACAGAAAATTATTTTAATTTCATCAAACTTAAATTTGTAAACTTATAAGATAATTATTTAACATTTTACCAAGAATTCGATTCTATTTTCTTATAGAAACATTATTCATCTTGTGTAATATATGTGAAAAATTGTAAAATGTTCCAATGTAAAAATGTTTCTATTTGGAAAATGGGAAGTTACAACGTAATTATTTAATTTAAATCACTTTGAATTAGAAATGAGCTGTAAACAAATTTAAGTCACACAAGTATTTAGTGAACTTGGGTTGATTTTTAATAATTTCTACAATAATATTTTTTTGGATAAAATTTCTACAATAAAATTAATTAAGTTCAACTATACATCATTGAGTCGGCTAATTCAACATTTGAAAATATTTTCACATTGATTTTTTTAGAAAGATATATCTCTGATTTTCTTTTGTTTTTTGACAGAATGTATCACAGAAATTAAATAAACGTGAAAAAAGTCAAAAAGTTTTAAAAAATCATTCTTTCTTACAATTGTTTTATCTAAAAAATATTAAACAAACTTTAGCAAAAAAATATTCTTTTTTTTTTACCAAAAAATAAAGCAGGTTTCATTCAAGAACCGATCACCGGGACAAACCTCGATACAACCAGGTTGGAAAAACAAATAACACATTAAAAACTAAAAACAATTAGCTGATTTGTTTCCTGATAGTTTAACACATTGAACTGAAAAGTTTTTAAAACTAAAAATGAAATCAAAGACATCCCGAGTGTTGTGAAAAAAACTAGTGTTTGTATGTAATTAATGCTAGGGTTGTTGAGTTTCGAGCTTTAATGGTTGTTTTCGTGTTTCGAGAATGATCGGTTCTCACAGAGTGCCTACGTATCTCGTTATTGAGAATCAAGCCAAGACGTAGTTCTTGGTGTTCGCCCTCGGGGCTATGGCGGCAAGGGCACACCAAGGACGTAGTGGCTTGTATATCCTTATTCGAGGATTAAGCCAAAACGTAGTTCTGAGAATGAGGGGTCAGTCCCTTTATATAGGTTGAGAAGCCTTAGAATTATGGTAGGATTCGGAGACTTGGCGGACAAGTCACCTCCTTGAGGAAGGTTCTAGACTCCTTCCTTGTAGGAATCAGTTTCCATGTTGAATTGGATGCCTTGGAGGCTAAGTCTAGCAGGAGTAGTATCCTTATTTGACTTTTATTTGCTGAGCTGTTTATTACCCTTAATATTAATTACGAAATTAATATTTAATTAGGGTTTTGGGCCCCGTAAATGGGCCCCACGTTTGGACCATATTGGGTCTAATTAATGCCACATTAAATGTGTCTTTAGGGCTTACTTTTAGCCCATATCATTTACCCCCAACTTCTAGGAAAACTGATCAGGTTTTCCTTGAAGTTTTAACTGCCTTTTTCGAGACTTGGGTCAGGGATTATCATTGTACACTAGTACTGTCATGAATATCGTCTTGATGTAAAGCGTGGAGCGATCGACGTGTTTACGACGACGTTAAACGACACTAAACGGTGTTAATCGGCACTATACAACGCTAATCAACCTTAAACGACGTTTAAACAGCGTTAAACGACGTTGAACGGCATAAGACGACACTAAACGGCGCTAAACAGCACTAATCGGCGCTAATCGGGTGCTAATTGGCACTAATCGGCGCTAATCGGCACTAAATCGGTACTAAACGACACTAATCGGTGCTTGGCTTTGGGTGCCGTTTTCTTTCAAAATAACGGTCAACCATACATATTTTAAACATTTGACTTGACGTTCAAAGGTTGTTAAACATGTTCGAAAGTTGATGATCATGCTGGAATGTCGAAGATCACATTGGAATGACCACCTGACTGACCAACTGACAGGAGGTTGGGCGAAGCCTTCCCCTGATAGCTGGTCGGCTGCCAGGTGGTCGGTTGGGCCTCCTTCTAGCACCTGGTCGGCTGCCAGGAGGTTGGCTGGCCTTCCTCCTGCGCCTCGTCGTGCCTTTCGTAGCTTCTTTCGCGATGTTTTCAGCCTTGAACGACAATTAAACCTTGTTTAAATGATGTTAAATGGCATAAAACGGCACTAAACGGTGCATACTTCCTACATCTAACTTGACGTTCAGAGGTTGTTGATCATGTTTCAAGGTCAACAGTCATGTTAGAAGGCTGAATATCATGTTTTGGGGTTGAAAATCACCTAGTGGTCAGCCAACCTGACAAGAGGTCGGCTTCAGCCTTCCCCTAACAGCTGGTCGGCTGCCAGGAGGTCGGCTGGACCTTCCTCTGACAGCTGGTCGGCTGCCAGGTGGTTGGTAGGCCCTCCTCCGGCTTCTTGATGTGCCTCTCGGAGCTTCCTTGTGCCTTTCTGAGCTCATTCGTGACGCTTGAATCCTTTCATCAATCTTGAACCATGATCCTCTTTATCAACCTTGAATCATGTTCATCAATATTCAACCATGTGCATCAACATTAAATCATGGTCTTCATACTTGGTTGTTGACTATTAACCTTTCTCTGTTTCAAACATAATTAATCTCTTTATTAGTACTTGCTAATCTCTAGTAATCTATCTTCCTTAAGCGTAATTAGCTCTTAAAGCTCAGTTAAGTGTTCTGGCGTAGCTTGGCGCTGTATATTCATTTAAATCCTTCTTTTCCTCTTCGGAATCGTATGAATTTGTTACGATTCTTTTCACATATAACAGATGAATTTCATCTTTTTTCGTTCATAAACGATAGATGACCTGCAAATGCGAACCGAGCTGTGTTTCAACCTGGTACAGGAGGTCACCCATCTTCTATAAAAGAGTGGGAGGAGTCTTCATTTTCATTCACTTATCTTCTTTTCACTTCTTGTTTTCAAGCTCTCAATTAATCAAGGTTTCAGGTCGAACTTCAAGTTTCAAGCATGTCAGACAACAGCCGTGCACCTGCTCCTCCAGTTTCCATGGCCGAGGCAATGGCCAAAAGAAGCAAGGCACGATCTCTCAGAGGTAAAGCTAGACTGAGACCTCCTTCATACATTGATCGTCGTTTTGATTCTCTTTTAGATTTGTTGAGTACTATGAGGGAAGCTGATGTGCTAAAAATAAAGACATTGGAATCGCAAGCGCACAATTCGTTTCGTTGTAAAAATTTAATGATTCGTTCCACAGAGACTAATATATTTCCGCCTTCCTTAAGATTTAATTTAATCGAATTAGAGCAATTTAGATTTTTGGTGAATTTACTATTTAATTACTAAAAGGGAATTTAATCTACTAAAAGAAATATTAAATGTAATCTAATTTTAAACAAAAAAAACTGGATTTTGAATTTACACTATTAAAAATTGATTTTATTTTCAGGAAAAAAAAACGACATGTAACCATACAATTCTAGTTCAGCTGCATTGATCATTTCACAAATGACGAATTCAAAACAATTTGTAACATCAATTAAATCTTAGACAACAAGACCCATAATGAGCAAAACAGTCAAAAAACAAAACCAAAGGAAAAAAAAAGATTACTAATCAACAATTCGAACTCAGCAAACTCGGTAACATGTGACTCAACAAATGAAACTCAGAAAAAAAACAGATGCTCGACTTGGCCATATACAGAGAATGAAGATTCAGCAAAACTCAAACTTGGTAAATGCCATTGCAGGCTAGAAGAACACTCAGACAAACAGAAAAATAAAAACGAAAACACAACTCGGAAGAAACAAATAGCAATTCGGGAATTCGCAAACCCAGATTCAATAATCGACAGTAAATTGCAAAATCAAATTCCACAGCAAATTTACTACTCAGTCACAACAAAAATACAACTACGAACAAAATCATCAACAATATCAACAACAAATTTTACAATCAAAATTTTACGAAATTTTATGAAATTCGAAAACTGTAAATTCGAGATTAAAAGAAGAATGAACTGGGAAGGAGTTTGTGCGTGTTTATGGGGAAAGAGAACAGGGGAGTTGGGGGTAAGCTGTTATGGTGTTCGTGTTGAAGGAAAGATAGAGAGAGAGAGAGAGAGAGAGAGAGAGAGAGAGAGGGAGAGAGAGAGAGAGAGGGAGGGAGAGAGAGAGAGAGAGAGAGAGAGAGAGAGAAAGGAGGGTGGTGTTTGTGTTTTAAGTTTTAGAAAACACAGGAGGTTGAGTACAGAGAAGAGAATGAAAACAGGTCTCATATATATGTTTTAAATCGAATAAGAATGAAAATGGGAAGCGGTTTGGTTAAAAGAAAACAGAGGAAAATGGCTTCGAATTTTGACAACTAAAATGAGTAAAACTGTATTGAAAAATTTTAAAACTAATATTTTTATGATTCTTTTTTTTTTTTTTGAAAAAAAACGAGACAAGTAATTAACAACGAAATTAAAATTACACTAAGACGATGATTTAAAAATTAACGGCCCACAATAAAATTGAGATTTAAAGGGGCATAATTAAAATTTGCAACTAAGAACACGAAATTAAATTTCGTTACTTTCAACCCCAAGTGGTTAGCAACGGGATTTACGAAAACGAAACAAGGCAACAATAACGAAAGAGCAAGACAAGAAGTAAAGAAAATAAAAATTGCATTAATTATAATAAGAGTGTTTACAAGATTTGAAACTAAAAAAAATACAAGAAATTAAAACTACCCTAAAATCTAAGTTACTAAATACAAGGGGGGTGATGGGGTATTTATAGGATAGGAATTAGGGTTAAGGGGGGTGTTGGGTAAATCCCCACCATACATTTGGGTTGTGTGGTGGTGAAATCCTAGCCATCTATTTGTTTCCTTCCCCCTTAAGCTTTGAAGAGTTGATCTTGGCCATACACTTTTCTAATGTGTTGGGATGATCTCCACCTTCCACTTGTCTTGAAATATTCCTTTTGCTCCAAGCTCCCAATTCTTTTCCTTCTTTCATTTTTGGTCCTTTTTCTTCATCTTTTTCCCTTCCTTGTACTTTATTTATTTATTTTGTCATTTCTTTATTTATTTACGATTTTCCTGAAATGCAACAAAATAAATTATTAAAACACGAGTTCAAGCAATAAATAGGTAATAAAAATATGCAAAAATATGCACTTATCAGAAGCATTCCCTAATAGTTCAGAACTTGATTCATATCATAGTCCATGTAAGTTGAGTAAGCTTCAAGTTGAGCAAATTGCCAACACCTATAGCTTTCCAGATGCGATTAAAGTTTGTACTCCGGGCTTGGCCGATAGAACTTGTAATTGGCACTCGGAGAGGTTGTGCATCACTAAAGGTACTCTCGATGCGGGTTTGAGGTTTCCTGTTGACCCGTTCATCATCAGGCTTCTAGCTGAACTATAAGTTCACCCTTGCCAACTGTATCCAAATGCTTGGGTATTTGTCATAATCTTCATAATAAGGTGCCAGGATCTAGGCATTCCCTTGAGCACTACCATGTTCCGGAGTATATTTACAGTGAAGAATTCTCCTGACACTAAGAAAGGATGGATCAGTATTCAACATAGAACCAGAATTCCTCAGATAGTGAACACTCTTTCCGTCCCGGATTCTCATCACTTCTGGCCACGAGAGTTTGTGGTTCTCAAGTGGAAGGGGGGGCGACTGGAGCCAATTCTTTGTGACAAAGTTCGGAGATGTGAAAGATAGTTCACACTTCATATGTGATCTAGATGTGGAAGAGCTCCTAAACCGAGATAGACTACTAGCAGACATTGGTCATACCCATTACAAAATTTTCTTGAATGAGAGAAAGCTTATCGAAGCTGGCCTTAGCTTTCTTTCACTTGAGGGTAATTTATCTTTGTTGTCCGTTATGAACTTCGTTTGTTCTTATTCCGATATTCTTTCGTTTCTTTGTTTCAACTGCCGAAGAGATTGATAACCGTCCTGAGAATCAACCGATCCCTACCAAGAGGATGATGAAGAAGGTAGAAGCCTTGGCAAGTCCTGCTGATGTGCAAATTCCTCAGTTCTTAGCCGGATGTTCTCAGAAGAGGTCTAGGAATGCCGAAGGTGGCATGAGATCGCCCTTCACCCCTACTTGGGGCATCTGCAAACAAGACTCTGTCTTGGGATGCCCTACTTTGGCCTTGGATTTGTCCCAATGCTCCATCACCCCTACTGACTTAGCAACGGTGTGTTCCGGGGACAAAAAAGAAGAGTCTGAGCGCCTTGGGGCACAGGCTCTTTATCAGGTATAACATTCGTACTCTCAAGCTTGATGTCTTTACTTATGTTGATGCTATAAATGCCTTATCAATTTTCTTGTTTCAGGCCAATGCCTATTTTCAGTCTGATATCCGTCAGGGGCATGCTTTCAGGGATGACAACATAGCCTTAAGACAAGAGAAAGCGAGGTGGCAAGAGGAGAGACTAGACTTAGAGTCTAAGGCCATCCGGGCTGAAGTAGCTGCTCAATCTTATCAGAAGCAGTACAACTCTTTGCACAGAAAGAAAACAGTCGAGTTAAACAAAGTAGTTGAAGCATATCATCAATCGGATGCTTTTCTAAACTTCATTGACGACCATGATGATGAAGTGCGCCCCATGAACATGTCCATTGGCTGGGACAAAGATATCAAGGCTGTAAGCAGCAAGTATCTGTCTATGATCGACCCAAGCAACTTCCCTTGCCCTACCTGGGCTGCTTCTGGCTTTGGGGTTCCAATTATTTCTCAGCCATCAGGCTCTGGTTCCAAGAAGGCTATTCCAGCTGCTAGCCGTGACTCAGGCTCCTCGGGCTCTCGTGGAAAGAAGCACATGCCTGCGAGAAGAGATGGAATGATTCGACATCCGATCCCCGGAAAGAGATTGATCCGGAACGAAGACAGTTCCTCCTCTAGTTCTTCCTCTGGCACAGCAGAGGTAGAGGGGACTGGGGTGCAGGTGACAGCCGAAGATGGTAGCGGCTTTGACGAGGATGATTCAGATGAGGAGGAGAGTTCTGATGAAGCTCCATAGGAGTAAGTGGCCTTGCATGGCCTTGTTAGCAGCTTGTGGCTGTGTTTATTTTCATTCGGGGTCCTTCATGGACTTAGACTTTTATTTGATATGTCTGTAACTTAAACCTTGGCCCTTCAGGGCATCTTATCTATGCAGTTGTTTTCCTTTACTCGTATGTTCTTTATTTTCGATACTTGATCATTCTAGACTTACACTCGACAGGTGCTTGGTACGTAATTAAAATCACAGAATCATAGAATGGAAAACAAACTTGCATTAATAACTCGAAATGGGTTCAACCATTACATAGATGGCAACTTTTCCTAATAGATAGATAAAAAGCTAAGTCTTTACAAGAATAGCTTAAACATAATAAACCTTCAGGTTCGAAGCGTGCCAAGTGCGGGGCACCTCGTTTCCATCCAAGGTTTCCAGCTTGTAGGATCCTCGTCCTAGTATCTTCTTGACTCGAAACGGCCCTTCCCAGTTAGGGGGTAGCTTTCCCTTATGGCCAACTTCAGAGGCCTCTATCTTTCTTAGAACCAAGTCGCCTTGTCGAAAGAACCTCTCCTTAACCCTTTGGTTGTAGTGGAAAGATGATCTCTTTTGATGCTCCACATTCCTGGCATTTGCTTCATCCCTAACCTCATCAATCAGATCAAGGGCGAGCTTTATGCCTTCTTCATTAGTCTCTGGTTCATATGCCTTAACTTATGGTGAAGCATGCATAATTTCCAAGGGCACAACCGCCTCGGCTCCGTAAGCCAGCAAGAACGGGGTTGCTCCAGTTGTCACTTTACAAGTGGTGCGATACGCCCAAAGTATAGGCAACAACTCATCCACCCAAGTGTTCCTTAAGCGTTCGGCCCTCTTTTTCAATCCATCAAGGATAAGGTTTACTACCTCTGCCTGTCCATTAGCTTGAGGGTGAGTCACTGAGGTAAAGCGAAGCTCAATAGCATTCTCCTCACAATACTTCTTGAACTCCTCATTGTTGAACTGTGTCCCGTTATCCGTCACAAGGATTCGTGGGATTCCATACCTGCAAATTATGTTCTCCGAAAAGAACTGGGCAACTTGTTTGGTGGTTATCTTGGCTAAAGGTTTAGCCTCAACCCACTTAGTGAAGTAGTCGATGGCCACTATCAGGAACTTTCTTTGTGCTAAAGCTACAGGGAAAGGTCCCAGTATATCCATTCCCCACATTGCGAACGGAATAGGAGAGTTAACTGATGTCAACATCTCAGGCGGCTGCCTTACAATCGGAGCATGCTTTTGACGTCTGTCACACTTCTTGACGTAATTCTGTGCATTGGCCAACATCTCTGGCCAATAGAATCCTAGACGAGTGCTCTTGTGAGCTAGGGCTCTATCCCCCAAGTGTTGCCCACAAGTCCCTCCATGAACTTCTTCTAATGCTTCTTTTACCTCTTGGGGCCTTAAACACTTCAAATATGGGATGACAAACGATCTATTGTACAGGATGCCTTCGATCAAGGCATATCTCAATGCTCTCACTGACAGCTTTCGTGCCTCCAAGGCATCGTCAGGGAGCCATCCGGTTTCGAGGTGAGCTTTGATATGATCTATCCAACAGCTTCCTACATCAATAGGTGCTACCAACTTAGAGTTGATGGTCGGGGCCTTCAAGACCTGGAAGTAAACACTCCCTGCATAATTCTCTATCTCAGAAGAAGCGAACTTAGACAAAGCATCAGCCTTAACGTTCTCTTCTCTCGGAATGTGCTCCACATAACTCATTAACTGAGTCATGACAGCTTTCACAACTCGCAAATACTTTGCCATAATTTCATCCTTGGCCTCAAATTCACCATTCACTTGCGATACTACCAGTCTTGAATCCCCACAAACTTTGAGATTCTTGACCCTCATGATTCTGGCCAAGCCCAACCCGGCTATCAAGGCTTCATACTCAGCTTCGTTATTGGTTGTCGGAAAATCCAAATTCAAAGCAAACTCAACTGTGAACCCATCGGGGTTTTGCAAGACTAAACCTGCACCACTAGATTTTGTTTTTGATGCCCCATCAAAATAGAGCACCCAATATTCCTTCTGATCAGGTACACGCTTCTCATCTTTTTCTTCACTTCCAGGGGTGGCTACTATCTCCTTCCCCCCGACTTCTTGGTTGTTAATGGTACATTCAACCACGAAGTCAGCCAATGCCTGAGCCTTGATGACTGTTCGAGGCTTATAGGTGATGTCAAATTCTCCAAGTTCAATTTCCTACTTAATCAACCTTCCACTGGCCTTCGAGCTTTGCAATATGTTTCTCAACTACTGGTCCGTCAGGACTTCAATCTTATGTGCCTGGAAGTACGGTCGTAGCTTCCTCGAGAATGTTATCAATGCCAAAGCAAACTTCTCAATGGTTGAGTAATTCAACTCAACTTTATGCAAAACCTTGCTCACATAATAGATAGGTTTCTGAACCTTTTTCTCTTCTCGAATAAGAACGGCACTCAACGCTTGTTTGGATACCGCCAAGTATAAATACAATGTCTCTCCGTGACTAGGTTTGGCCAATAACGGGGCCTCAATCATGTACTTCTTTAACTGTTCAAAGGCCTCTTGGCTTTCAGGCGTCCACTCAAAATTTTTCACCTTCTTCAATGCTTGAAAGAAAGGCAAGCACTTATCACCAGATTTTGAGATGAACCTCCCTAAGGCTGCAACTCGGCCTGTTAATTTTTACACATCTCTTACAGAGCGTGGTGGCTCCATATCCAGAATCGCCTTTATTTTATCAGGGTTGGGTTCTATGCCTCTCTTTGAAACCATCAGACCCAAAAACTTTCCTGATCCAACGCCAAAAAGGCACATTTGGCTAGATTCGACATCATCTTATAGTGCCTCAGCACTTCGAATGCCTCCCTGAGGTGATTAATGTGGTCTGCCTTGAATAGGCTATTGACTAACATGTCATCAAGATAGACCTCCATGGTTTTCCCAATTAGATGAGCGAATATCTTATTCATCAATCGTTGGTAAGTGGCTCCTGCATTTTTTAGTCCAAAAGCCATAACAAGATAACAGAAAACACCAAAGTCAGTTTTGAAAGATACCTTTGGGATGTCATCCTTATGCATCTTAATCTGGTTATAACCACTAAAACCATCCATGAAACTCAACATCTCATGCCCAGCAATTGCATCTATCAGCGTGTCAATCCTTGGTAGAGGGAAACAATCCTTGGGACATGCTTCATTCAGGTCAGTGAAGTCTATACACATCATCCACTTTTCATTTTCCTTCTTGACCATCACAGGGTTAGCCAACCATTCGGGAAACTGAATCTCTTCAATAAACCCAACCTCTAAGAGCTTGTCAACTTCTTGCTTAATGGCATCTTGCCTTTCAGGAGCAAAATTCCTCTTCTTCTGCTTTATTGTCTTCCGCTTTGGATCGACATTCAGCTTGTGAGTTATGAGTTGGGGATCAATCCCTGGCATGTCAGTCGCTGTCCAAGCAAACACATCACTGTTCTCTTGTAAGAAAGTCATCAACCTGCCCTTCAAGGGTTCCTTCAAAGAAGCTCCAATATACGTAACCTTTTCGGGGTCTCCGAGATCTAGAGGTATAGGAACCAAATCTTCCATCGGCTTCCCTCGGTGCTCATCATCTCCTCGGACATCCATGTCTTCAATCGGAAGGACCTGCCCCCGACTCCATCGGCTCTTAAAGCAGCTACATAGCAACTTCTAGCCATTTTCCGATCTCCTCTCTGTTCTCCAACACCATTACAAGTTGGAAACTTGATCTTCATGTGATAGGTAGAGGCCACAGCCTTAAACGCATGAAGCCCAGTCCTTCCCAGGATCGCATTATATGTCAAGGCTGGCTTGATTACTAAGAAATTCAGCATCTAAGTGGCCTCTTTAGGCTCCTGCCCAATAGTCACAGGCAGCTGAATGGTTCCTTCAACCTTGGATTCAACTCCATTAAATCCATAGATAGGCATGTTGGTCAGGGTCAACTAAGAATCATTGTACCCCATCTTCACAAACGCATCATGAAACAGAATGTCAACCGAAGCTTCATTGTCTATCATGACTCGCTTTACTTTCGAATTTCCAATTACAGGGGTTATGATCAACGGGTCATCATGAGGGAACTTCACCCCTTCGAGGTCTGAATCATCAAAACCAATCACTATTTCAGTCTTAGCACGTTTCGGGGCCTCTCCCACGATGTGCATCACTTCTCTGGCATACGCCTTTCGAGAATTTCGAGTTGTGTTGGTCGTTGTCGGGCCTCCCCAAATCATATTGATAACTGGCCCTCGGGGTTGTGGGTTGCGATCACAGTCATTGTCCCTACGATCATTATTCTTCCTGTCATAATCCCTCCTTTGATTTCCACGATCTTCACCCTTCGTGAACTGGCCTAGCTTCCCTCTTCGGATCAAGAATTCAATATCGTCTTTGAGTTGCCTACAATCATCGGTATCATGTCCCACATCCTTATGGTACCTACAGTACTGATCCTTGTTTTGTTTTGCAGGGTCTTCCCTAAGTGGCTTTGACCATCGGAATTCCTTATCTTTCTCAATTTCCAACAAGATCTGACTCCTAGGAGCATTCAACCTTGCCTAGTCAAAAAATCTTGGTCCAAAAAATTCTTCTTTGGTGGCGGTGAGTCAGAGTCCTTGCTAATTCGGGGATACTTGTCCCTAGCATCGTACTCTTGCTCTTGCTTTCGCTTCTTTGAACCATTGCTACCTTTTCCATTACCTTCTACGGCTTCTTTCTTCATGCTGTCCTCAGCTTTAATATACTTATCAGCCCTTCGTTGGAGCTCAGCCATATTCTCAGGGGGGTGTTTTGCCAATGACCTTTTAAAGAATAGATCAGTGGTTCCGTGTTCGAGGGCTACCATGGCCACCTTGTTCTCCAAATTGGTGATATTCAATGTCTCCTTAGTAAATCTCTTGAGGTAATCCCTCAAATTTTCGTTCTTTCCTTGCACCACATACATGAGAGATGCAGAGCTTTTCTCGTGAATTCTTCCACTAATGAACTGACTAATGAAAGCATCACTCAATTCGTTAAAGGAGCCAATTGAATTCGCGGGCAAGCGACTATACCATCTTTGAGCCATGCCCGACAGGGTTTGAGGGAACGCCCTACACTTTAAAACATCACTTGCAGGCTGCAACAGCAGTGCGTTTGAGAACGTCTTGACGTTATTTGCTGGATCTCCCGTTCCATCATAAGCCTTGATTGTCGGCATCTTGAACTTCTTTGAAATACGAGCATTCATCACCTCCTCAATAAACGGGGGTGTGGGATTATCAAGATCTCCTAGTGGCATCAGATCTTTGGGGTTACCCTTGGGGGTTTCCACCCTTGTTGTTCTACCAGTTGGGGCATCAGCCCTTTTCTGTCTCCTTGAAGACCTCTCCAAGTCAATAATGGGAATCCTCTCTGTGGTTGGAGGAGGCTGAGTTTGATTCAATCTAGCTTGTTCTCTCGCCATATCGTCCTTCAACTTTAAGATCTCGGTCTCATAAGTCCTTATCCTCTCAGCAGTTGTTAAAGGGGGTCCATCATGGATACTTGGCATCCTCCCTAGAGGTTCTTTGCTAGCACGTCGCCTCCTCGGGGCTTCATCACGATCATCGTCCTCGGATGACGAGTCGTCAGTATAGGGGCCAGAGTAGTCATTATATTCTCGATCTCGGATCTGTGAGGCATGACCGCTTGGTCCAGGTTCCCTTTGTCGAGGGGGATAATTAGGCAGCCCATACATCGGGTTGGTACTCAAAGGTAGATCCGTAGTGTGGATTTGTACCCCCGGTGGTAGCGGATGAGTAAGATCAGCAAGAGGAGAGACCACCATCTGAAGAGGGTTGGTTTCTTGGTTTGGATGGATGACCACAGGTAATATACTCTCAACATGGGGAATCGTCCCTATAGGTTGAGAAACTTGAGGTTGAGTGGTCGCCCCTGTTGTTGGGGGCACTTGTTCAATGGCGGGCGGAGCAGAGCTGAGGGGTATGGCCTCGGTAGATGTCGGTGCTATTCTTCGTGTTTGAACCATGTTTGATGTTGTCTTCCCACAGACGGCGCCAAATGTTGTGGAATAAAACTATTGTTTGTATGTAATTAATGCTAGGGTTGTTGAGCTTCGAGCTTTAATGGCTGTTTCTGTGTTTCGAGACTGATCGGTCCTCACAGAGTGCCTACGTATCTCGTTATTGAGAATCAAGCCAAGACTTAGTTCTTGGTGTTCGCCCTCGGGGCAATGGCGGCAAGGGCACACCAAGGACGTAGTGGCTTGTATGTCCTTATTCGAGGATTAATCCAAAACGTAGTTCTGAGAATGAGGGGTCAGACCCTTTATATAGGCTGAGAAGCCTTAGAATTATGGTAGGATTCGGAGACTTGGCGGGCAAGTTACCTCCCTGAGGAAGGTTCTAGACTCTTTCCTTGTAGGAATCAGTTTCCATGTTGAATTGGATGCCTTGGAGGCTAAGTCTAGCAGGAGTTGTATCCTTATTTGACTCTTATTTGATGAGCTGTTTATTACCCTTAATATTAATTACGAAATTAATATTTAATTAGGATTTTGGGCCCCACGTTTGGACCAAATTTGGTCTAATTAATGCCACATTAAATGTGTCATTAGGGCTTACTTTTAGCCCATATCACCGAGTAATCCAAACTGCGCCGACATCCCTGCTAGCAGCAACATCATAATTGACCTTATCACATAAAAACCATTGTTAGTCCAGCGTTCAGAAGCCCCAATTGCATAAACTAGGTTAGAGGAACACACCCCAGCTCTCTACATGTCGGATACCAGCTATAGACATGTCGAAAGTGCGAACCCCAAAGGATGGACAATATTTGGTTGTGACAGGTTAGCTCTTGCAATAATCACCACTGTCCCAGCTTCGATGCGGGCTTTACAGATCCCAAAAACATCCTCAAAATCATTTTCAACAGATCCAACGCAACGAAACCAAACATAAATAAACAAAAAAATAATAAAACGCCCCAAAAGTAGAGACAAAACACAAACTCCAAAGGGAAAGACACATAAACACCCAAAAAATTGGATTTTATTGAAAGGAAATCAATGAAAATGAAAAAAATTAAGTGATTGGGGCTTTCAATTTTCCACCGGAGAAAACCCAGTGAAAGCCCCTCCACTAGCTTGAGACAAAACAACGGGCTGCTCTTAGAGATCTTAGAGAGAATAGGGTTTTGTTTAGTTGTTTTTAAAGAAAAATTCTTTAATGACATAAATATTTGAAAAATAACTTCCCATTTTCAAAATAAAAACATTTTTACATTAAACATTTTACAATTTTTCACATATTACACGAGATGAAACCCAACCCAATATAAGTCAGTGTTTTAATTTGTCCTCTTCTTCAGCTAACGAGCAATTATAGCTACGCTATGTGACTTTGCGATTCCAGCTTTAACTCTACCCATTTCTTACTGTTATCAGAAGACACGTTATTTATCTTCCCCCAGGTAAATCACTAGTTAAACTTCTGTATGTATATTTACATTATATTTTCTTTTTTCATTTAAATGTATCATTGAGGGATCAAAAACAGAATTTCAAATTTCCCGGTTCATATCAATTTGTGGTAAATTTTATTAATACTCCGTTAATTAATTGCCTAATCATCACATTTCGATATTAGTGTTAATTGTTTGTTTGATTATCAGAAATCTTCTGTTACTTGACTGATTTATTATGTTTTACAAATCTATTCCAGCTCAAATTGTCAACGTTAGTGCTATATTTCATATATATCGTTCCTCTGTTGGATTATTGCTTGATCATCATAATGTTTATGTTATTTGATCGATTATCATGTTTTTACGAATTATCAGTCTTCGTAGTTTCCAACATTGCTGTTGTTTTTAAGCATGACAATGTAATTGTGTAAAGTGCATCACTTCTAGGTTCACGCTGATAGATGAAATCGCTATTTGATTGAGTTGATTAATTGGTGAAATTTTAAATTTTAACTTAATGTCGGTAGATTTGATTTGGTTAATACAGTATTGAAATTAGTCAGCTATTCGAGAAGTGTTACCAGTAAGAACACTCTAGTTCGTAATTGTAAATGTTGCTGATTAGTTAGGATGATACATTTCCTTTGTCTTTGCAAATGAGTATTTAAATGATAATTTTTTTTCACTTGATGTGACTCTGATAAACTATATTTTCATTGTAAGTTTGTATATTTGATAGACATGTATGCCTTTAAAATGACTGTGTTATGTAGATCTTCCTCGTGATGGTGTTCGAAGATCTTTCACTCGAAGCCAAAGAAGCAGCAATTCGTGAGGTTGCCAAACTGTTGCCAACTCCAGACATACTTCAGTCAATTGCTTCAATTAAGGCCGACTATATTACACGTCAACAGGTACAAACTCAAATGACCGATTTTATCAGTCAGGAGATGTCATACTTCCTTAATTTTCATAATTTTCCTACTTCAACAATAATATTTAGTTATTTTTTCATGATTTCAGATTCGAGTTTAATTAATGCAAAACTCATAATATAAATTATACCTCTTTCTGTCCAAATTTATAGACATAATACACAGTCATCTGTAGGATGCTTTGACATTCCAAGTACCTTCCTAACACAATTCAATGTAATATTCATGTCAAGATAGTACTCGATGCATTTAAGATTCATATTGAATAATAAGGGACTGCGTACTACTATGAAGGGAGGGGGAGGGTAAGGAATGCCTATCTGTATTGAAGTGGTGAGAGTATCACATTATTTAAATCTTAAACTTCTAGGAATTCAAAATACCCATTTAAATTTGATAATCATAGATTTTAGTATTTTACTCGGAGAAAGGGGAAACCAAAGTTCTCCTTGCAACATATGCTTTCTAGTTGATACTCTAATAATTATAAAGTATTTCATATACCCAGTGGCAGAGGGAGATTTAATTTCAGGATTTTCCAAAAACAAAAAAACTTTGCTAAGAATGGTACTTAATCCCACCTCTTTTTCGGACAGGGACTGCCTTATACCAACTTGGTCAACTCACGTTTTTGAGTATGAATGATGCATAACATAAAGTGTATATATCTGTAATTAAAGGGTATTCTAAAAGTGAAAATAGAGAATGGAATTCAAACCCACACCCTTTCTCAAATGAGGACCTTAACTTTTTCCCTTGAACCAAAGTACCAAACTGGCCCATAAACATCAGAATATATGATACTTATAAAAATGTGTATTTCTAAAGTCTCGGAGAACGTTTGCTACCCCTATCACCATGTCACTCAGCCCCTGCATATACCTGTAATCTATTATTCTTGAGTAGAACAGTGGAGAGAGTAATACAATAACTAGGCAGGGTTTCCTTATAGTCATAAGAGTCATCGCAATTCTTTTCAACAAGTTTACCAAGTCCTTATGTCCCTTTAACAACCTTTTTTTTTGCCTTAACTTTTTAGTTCTGGCATGTAACCATTAGCATACTATATATAGTAAGGTGGTCATATAATTGTCTAGGTAGTTGTTTAGCTGTCTGGCACAAAACTCTGATCCATCTTAGTTACTTTAATGTTATAAAGATGGATGCATTATATAAAATCTTCATGATATCTTTCATTGTCAATGAATTTGACACCTTGTGATTTGATGTCAGGCTAATGATGCACAACTTAGTGCAATGGTTGCTGAACAGGTAAATAACAAACCTATTGTGACGCTGACAGTTTTTAACATTTATATGTTTACTATAACTTAGTTTTGGTCAAAATATATATCCTTGTTATAGGTCGAAAAGGCACATGCTGGTCTTGAATCACTATGTTCATCTCAGAATACCGTAAATCAGATCCGTGAGAATTTTGTCACTATTGACAAGTATGTACTTCACATGGTAGCTTGATCAATGCAACGATTTTTAGAAGGATATGTATATAACAATCTCTCACCTGTTCCACAAAAGGGATCTCCCTCCACTTTAACTACCTAAAGTGATCCACGAAGTCATAAAATTCAAAATGTGAAGTATAGCTGGTAATAAAGGAGGTTAGATATACTTGTAAAAACCGAATGGAAATTGTAATATGAGCTACCAGCCTACGATAATATACAATTAACTTAAAGGGAATGCCTATAAGGCGACTGAAATCCAAAGTAAGACTCTTTTGTGGACTGGAGGTACTACTGTTTACAATATGTTTCTCAACTATGTGGCATGCTGAAACTAATTCATGTGCTTTCTTTTGTTAATCAGTCTCTGTCAAGAATGCCAAACATTAATTGATAATCATGACCAGATAAAGTTACTTAGCAATGCAAGGAATAACTTGAATACAACTTTGAAGGTAGGTTCGTAGCTGTTCTTGTTTTACTTAGCCTTGTTTATGGATTCTATCGATATACATCTTATAAGCTTGAGTGGTGCAAAGAGTCTGCAAACTCTGCAAAAACATAATTTAAATTATATTCTGGATAAGAAGGCTGCTTGTAAGGGCTGACGTTTATCAGATTAACAGTAGTTATATAGTTACAGCTTGCAAAAAAACTTTCAATTTTTGGCATGGTTGTTTTCTATTCATTTAACATGTTTTCCTTTAAAGGATGTAAGTGGAATGATGTCCATATCCGTTGAAGCTGCTGCAGCAAGTGATTCTCTAAAAAATGACAAGGAACTCATAAGCACATACGAGGTAGAATTATATTTGTTTTTTCAATAGTTGACTACATAAACACACATAAAGTAGAACTATTTATGTTTATTCAATAGTTGACTACATAAACACATACAGGGTAGATTTATTTTAATTTTATTCAATAGTCGACTAAAGTTTAATGCTTCACTTTGTTCATAGAGTTTATCTTAACTGTGTACTGGTCTCAGAGGTTAACAGCTCTTGATGGAAAGCGGAGATTTGCATTAGCTGCAGCATCATCGCACAAGGAAGAGGCTGGTAGACTAAGGTTAGCATATGCTTAAACTGATTATCTACTGCTAGTTCCTCTCCTATCCTGAGAATCGCTCTTTATGCCATGGTGCTATTTACTGCATAGTTGTTATATATTTGGAGTAGGATTACCTCTTTAGCTATACTTTTCCAATGGTACATCAGATCTTCCTAGGGAAAAAAAGGAGCTTGAACTAGGAATCCCTTAAATTTCAGGTTAGTCTAATTAACACATAATTTTGGAAGAACAGCCCCCCTAAATGTCTCTCCGAATTGTCTTCTCTTTACCTACAATTTTTTAGCCTCTCCTAAAACGTCTTTTTCATTCATACGACATTGCTCTTTGGGAAAGTTATGCTGTTTGTGTCGCTCTATAACTACTGTTACAGTGTTACTATAACTATAGTGCATCAGTTTCTCAACTTTTTTTAAGTCCTTCAAATATATAATTTGATTTATAAAATTGATAAATAAAAAAATGTGACTGGCATACGACTTAAGATCATCCAATTTGGACATCCACAGATCATGAGGCAAAATCAACAAGACATTCAGGACATACTTAGATTATTTTGTATATTCTTCTGTCATTTTTAACACCTCCAAATCTTCAACGGCTCAAAATTTACCAATTAGATTACCCTTATAAAGATTGCTGAAATAAAGATGTATTTTTATTATATTAATATTGGGAATGCATTACGTAGAAGACACATTGTACTATTATCCCTTGACAACACTGAATATGACAATCTCCACTTCTGGGGTTTAGCAAGTAGGCGTTGCAAGAAACTATGGAAATAACTAGTTTTTTGATTTATATGGAATAACCTTTCACCAGCACAATATCGTATCTTGTGAAGAATGCTTTTCTTATTCATTTAAACCTGTTACAATTTTATAGTAGTCTCAATAATTGTGTGAAGCTGGAAAACTTATTAATGCTGTTGGCGGTGGCTTCTGGATGTTGGTGTTTGTTGGCTGATGGTGGTGGAAGGAATTTATGGTGTTTGGGTGGAGCGCGGTGGCTCTTGATACCACTTGATGCAGGACAAGGGTGGGAAAGGGGTAAGAACAAAGGATAAAATGTATCTCCGCTGAGCAAGAAACACAAAAAAATCGGCAGAGATGATTCAAATAATTTATTTCTATTTAATTATAAAAGATTACATGAGTTTATATATATATAAATCCTTAAATGATAGCCAAGTAATTTCCTAATGTAAAGAAAAGTAAATCCTTCTATTATTCTACTAGAATGTTTTAACTTACTTAATAGTTAATATAACTAAAATACCTAATCAATTGTAATTAATTTTATTCTTAAACAATATCGTATAATAATAAACAAATTAATTTATTAATTCCTTTTATGCCTCACTTGATGCAGGAGAAGGTGAGAAAAGAGTAATCCCTTTTATGCCTCACTTGATGCAAGAGAAGGTGAGAAAAGAGTAAACAAGGATAACTACCTATCGCCACAGACACACAGTAAATTCGCGGATTTTTCATTTAATTCATCTATATTTAATAATAAAAGATTAAAAGAATTTATATTGATAAATCATTACTTGGAAGCTAAGTAATTCCCTATTGAAAAGAAAAGTAATCCTTAATAAAACTAAAATATCTAAGAAACTATATTCCTTAATTATAATGTATCATATGAACAAATTAATTTACCAATTCCTTGTTCTAAGTCAGCGGTCCTTCTAATCCCCACATCTCTCTCCAAACCAACTACCCCCCTCCCCCACCCTTATTCCTTTCTTCCTTAAACACACTACTTCTTCTCTCCCTTAAATACATGGTTAGTCACAACTATATTTTTCTCATCTTCTTCGTTACGAGAACAAATCCATCTCTTGCACCACCATCCATAATATTGTTCTCATAATCGCCATTTCCACTTGCAAATTTAAAGCATTTTTTTTAATTTTTTTTACTTTTTGATGTGCAATCAGGAGACAATACTTTTTGGTGATGTAGGATTTCATGTATTATTTTAAATATAGATTTGAACTATGAAATTAATGATGATGTATTTTTATGATGATCTTGATTTATTATCCAACACTTTTTTTATATTGCAACATTATGTGTTGCAAATACAAGTTTTGCAAGAAGAAAATAGTGCTTATATTGTTGTGCAATCAAAGGTATAATAAAACATATTCTAGAAGGGAAAATAATATAATCATCCCTATCTATTGTTGTTATATTGTCTGGGTCCCTAACTAAAAATTCTATATTTCAGGTAATTTAACTTTTGAATGTGTTTGGTTCAGGTCTTACCGTCTAAAAGATTGTCTAAAAGATTATACTGGACGTTAAAATCTTGCTTATGTGGCAGAAACTCTTACACTTCATATGTTACTTGGACGAATTATAAAAAGAATACAGAAATTATGTGGCAAAAACACGGCTCATGCTAGTCACTTGACTTAATTAGACCCAATAATTTATGTAAACGTTATTATACAACACACAGGGTATATTATATTGAAGTTTAAGGTTCTAATTAGGAAATTAGGGTTCTTTATAAATTAGGGAATCTTAAATTCAAGATTTTAACAGTGATTAACTACTATATAAGGTATGTTATTCAATTTCATTAGGGTTATAACGTCATTAACATACTACTTTACATGCTTTAGTTGCTGTGTTCCTGTGTATTTACAGATGGAATAGCAATTACAAAAAAGCATAAATTTAAGAAAGTCAACTGAAGTTGCATATCTTCAAAGTTTTTCTCTATCATCTTCAACTCAAATTCCATAGCTCCGATCTCCATTTTTTTAACAACTTCCAATAGAGCAACCTTAATCGACCCTCCTTAATCATCGGCATCCGAACCTCCTTCCTTTACTATTCGGTTTATTAGTGGTCCAAATTGGACACGTAAAGTCACATTTACAAGAAATTGGTGACTTCAAATGGACCCTTGAGCTCGTTGTGCTACCATTCCCACTCGATTTCATCTCAATAACGTTTTCCCCAATTGTTATTATGAACCCCAACACACAAAATAGATGTATAGATATGTATGTATGTAATGTAATGTATATATAAAACTCACGTGAATGGCTTGCGATGTGTTTTTGCCATGTAGTTTTTATTTTTTCCTTATTATTTGTCCACATCTATACTATTATATAATAGTCCAAACATTAAAAGTTTTGGTACCTGTTTTCTGGTACTTCGTTAATTTACTTATTTACCCTTCATTATAATATTTGGTACTTCGTGAATTTACTTATTTACCCTTCATTATAAAGAAAAATATATATGATATCTATACTATTGAAACACCTAAAATAAATAATAACATAATATAATTAATGGCAATTAGTCGATTGCTTTTTCACATTTACTTTTAGTTGAAGATATTACCTTTTATAAATACCTAAAAACATCAATCGTATCATATCTTCCAATAATTAATATTTACTTTCGAATTAAAACACGTTACCTATTTGATTTAAAACTAATCTTACAATCTTTAATATATACCCGAAAATATCACACTTGCCTGTTTTTTGGTACTTCGTGAATTTACTTATTTACCCTTCATTATAAAGAAAAGTATATATGATATCTTTACTATTAAAACAACTAAAATAAATAATAACATAATATAATTAATGGTAATTAGTCGATTGCCTTTTTCACATATACTTTTAGTTGAAAATATTACCTTTTATAAATACCAAAAAACATCAATCGTATCATATCTTCCAATCATTAATATATCCTTTCGAATTAAAACATGTTACCTATTTGATTTAAAACTAATTTTACAATCATTAATATATACCCGAAAATATCACACCATATCTATCTATACTATTATATAATACTCCCTCCGTCCCTTTTTAATTGGCACATTTGCAAAAAAAATTTGTCCCTAAATAGTTGTCACATTTCTTTTTCCAATACATATTTTTACCAATTTTTCCATATATACCCCTTTATTTCTAATACCAATGTTTGACTTTATATTTAATATACACACTCATAACTCATCATTTAATGTGAAGATTAAGGGCAAACATGGAAACAAATTACATAATTAATTTTTTTTTAATATATGTGTTTTTTGCAATTGTGCCAACTAAAAAGGGACGGAGGGAGTAGTTGAAACATTAAAAGTTTTGGTACCTATATTTTGGTACTTCGTGAATTTAGTTATTTACCCTTCATTATAAAGATATATATATATATATATATATATATATATATATATATATATATATATATATATATATATATATATACGATATCTAAAATATTGAAACACCTAAAATAAATAATAACATAATATAGTTAATGGTAATTAGTCGATTGCCTTTTCACATTTACTTTTAGTTAAAGATTACTTTTTATAAATACCTAAATACATCAATTGTATCATATTTTCCAATCATTAATATTTCCTTTCGAATTAAAACACGTTACCTTTTTTATTTAAAACTAATCTTACAATCATTAATATATACCAGAAAATATCACACCACACGTTAGTTTTTTGATTTAAAACTAATCTTACAAGCATTAATATATACCCGAAAATATCACACCATATTTTTCAATTATTAATAAAATATATTAAAAACGTTGTTTATAATAAAGAAACATTAGTATAATCTGTAAACATGAGTATATTAAATTACACTAAATTAAAACCAAAATTGTTATTAAAAATAATAATTATATTAAAACATAATTGTAATATTAAAATAAAATTTATAACATAATAAAAGAAATCCGTGCATCGCACGGGAATTGAAACTTTGTTGGTTCGGTTTTTGGCACGATCATCCTAATTATTAAAATAAATTATAAAATAATATAATTAATGATAATTATCCCATTGCATTTTTTCAAAAAAAAAATGTGTACTTTTAATTGATGATATTACTTTTATAAACACCTAAAATATCATATCTTCCAATTAATAATATTTCTTTTATAATTAAAATACGTTTACTTTTAATTTCAAACATAATCTTGCAATAATTAATATATACCAAAAAATATCACACCATATCTTCTAATCACTAACAAAATATAATAGGAATCCGTATACAACGAATAATGATCATTAGATTCTTAGTAAAAAATCATAACCGTTAGATCTAATGATTATATTATTTGATAAAATTATTTACTAAAATTTCAAAGTTCGAATTCCATCAACGACGTATTTATTTTAAAATTTTATAACATAAGTTTTAAACCATGCATATCATTATTAAATTATATTAAATTATTTAAATTAAAATTTAAAAAAATATTGTTATAATGATTATGTAAAAATATAATTGTAACATAAAATAAAATTTATTACATATCAAAAGAAATTCGTGCATCGCACGGGTTATAAGCTAGTAAATCATAAGATGTCACTTGTCAAAAAACTTGCCACATTAACAATATTCCATCGTTCGTTAGAATCTTTTGGATAGAAGGACCTCAACAAGAAAATTTCGAAACTTTAATTACCGGAAATAGAAAATATTTTGTTCAAGGAGTCAAACAATAAAACATGATTAGTTTAGGGACGTATCATTTAATTTTTCCCTATTCTAGAACTTGTTCAGCTTGTAGTACAAGCTATTCTGTATTATGTTTTGCTTATAGGATATTGTATTACAACAACTTTTATGAAAATGTTACTAAACATTAATTATTAATTGCTAATGTGATCATCTAAAAAATGAATTAAAAACAAACTTAGAAAGTTTGTTATCGAGGATAATCGAAAAATAATTTCAAGTGTCTCAGTCAAAAATATTGAGGGAGAATGTTGGTCGAAATGTTGGAGAGAAAGATGGAGCATTCTGTTACTTTTATATATTCTAATTTAAAAAATTATATATGATAGACCCTTGGATCTGAAGTGAATGAATGGTGTAAAATAGGGTCTTCTAAGTCTCCAATGAATTTATTGTCTCTATTGAACTTTTCCCATAGAGCATCAAATAGGGGTGATTTACGTGGCATGACAGTCTTTGGTGCCTCCCATTGGATTTACAAGGGTGTCTAAAGATGACGGGAGAAGTTGCCAACTTTTGGCACCCGCTTGTCACCCCTCTAAATGGAAAAAAATCCAAATACTGTATTAAATGTATATATATTAACCACCCCTATTACATTATATCTAATATTTCTATTATTCGTTTAAGGACCATCTAGGCACCTTATATAGGGTGTCAATTACTGGAATTAGAGGGTACAATATATAAAGAAAATAAAAAACTACTATTTATGATGTGTTGGACATGTTTGGCGCCCACCAACGCTACCTCTATCGGAGATGCTCTTATATATTCACGGAACATAATAATAATATTGTTTCTCTCATATTATTAATCTTTGTATCTGATACCCGATTCGAACAAGTATGTTAGTTGTTGATACTTTTATATTATGGTGCTTACTATATTTTTACGGCTTACTTTTGTTTTTCAGTGAGTACTTCGAAGATGTCGATCGTACTTGGGAGAAATTTGACCAGATATTGTGGGGTCATATATTCAACTTCTATAAACTCTCTAAAGAAAGGTCACATCTTTTTCATGAATAGAAATATATAATAACTTTCTTGCAATAGTGTTTTTATTAGGCGTAGCTATACATGTTGATGATTTTTTTTTGAATAACTTGAAAATATGTGTATATTAATTCATTTCTTCACATTTTTTTAAACAATTAAGACCAAGATATATATGGTTTAAGTAATGGTTATCAATATGCTCAATTAAATGTTAATTCACATGGCTATTTCGTAAATGCAAATAGATTAAGTCTCATGTATATTGCGTAAGTTCTTCTTGATTTGTTTTCTTTATAATTAATTTTCATGTCTTTTCGATAATAATATATTTGTAAATATTCATGTATAATTTAGAAACGGGCATAATTTATTGATAATAGATAAGGAGCATGCTAAGTGGGGCACAACTTATTTGTGCAAATGATTATAATATTTGAGAATTTGAATTAGATATCTTTAACAAGGGTTCATGTCTCCAAACCGGGCATCTTTGTTTTCTTAATAAGCAGCTTTGTTTTCTTTTTAAGAACACCTTCAATTTTTCTGTATGATAACACTAATGGGAGTAGTGGCTGCAAATGCCATTTATTACATTAATACCTTTTTTAAGTATATTATTGGAGTAATGCAACTTGTTCATTATCTATCCTATTAATAATTACTCAAAAAGAATGATATCTAACATATATTTTACGTTGTGTAGAATTTAAGCTATTTATTAACTTGTTTTATCTGAAGTAATACTTGCGTTTACCCTATTGCAGCCCACAAACACTTGTTCGTGCTTTAAGGTATGTCTAATTTTTGTTGTTTTTCTCAATATTCTACTAAATATATGATTTAATCAAGGTTTGCATTATAAACAATTATATATTTTATAATGCTCAGTACATACTCACATCGCTTTAGGACCATCACAACGATATTGCGACACCATATTTGCAATGACATGCATTTGACACCCACGACGTTTACATGAAATATATTATCAATAATGCATGGTAATAACAAATTGTTTAAATTTTGTATATGTAATATAAATAATTCTAAAATTATACTTTCCCTCCCCTTTTACATGTCCATTTTATAAAAAGCACACATATTAACAAAATGTTAGTTGCATAATTTTTTACTATGAGTACCACTAATTATTACATTGAAAATGAGAATCACTAAAAACTATTGATTTGAATAGTTTTAAATTTTATTTATATGCACATGAATATCACTACCAATTCTGACATATACAGTCACCACCACCACCTCCGTTCGGGACAATTAGCTTTCTAATTACCAATATCACCATATATTAGACTTCAATGAAACTAAATTCGACCAATTATATCCCAGTGAAATGTACACAATCATGCACAAGGTATATACATCATGACCTGTTAGGATTCTAGACAAATTATAAGACTCAAACAAATTGCAGAATACTCTCTGGACAGATAATACAACTTAAAGAAGAGCAGAAAACAGTAAAGAATTATCACACAAAGAACACAGAATTTACGTGGTTCGATCAAGTGATCTACATCCACAAGGCAAGTGTTTTTTTTCCTATATTCAGAGAGCAAAAGGAGATGATTCAACCAAGATAATTCTGAACCTTACAGCATACCAAAAATATCTATTGTGCCTAACTGCCTCAAAAGTCAAAATAACCACACTTGAACAATTTTATTATTCTATTTAGAAGACATTACAAATATCTAATGGGCAGCTGTCCCAAAAGATATAAGCCTTATAAAAATAGAAAACAAGACAATTAATATAACAAATCTCCACCTTGGCTTGACTTCGTCAAACCACCAAGAGGCAAACATTTTGTAACATGCCTCTAAGCTTCCTTGAGCGAACTCTTTGCAAGAAACAAAAGACATGCAATAAAATGCCTACTTCATATGAAACAAGATATAGAAAAAAATAAATTCTCGCCTTTCAATCCCTCCACGGGGCAGCTCCTGAGTTAACAATAAACACCACTCCAATTCAAGCATTGCTTGAATTTGTTACTTGGTATTGATTTTGTTAACATATCTGCAGGGTTGTCATGAGTGCTGATCTTCTTTACCAAAATATTCCTTTCGGAAACAGCCTCACGAATGAAGTGGTATCTTACGTCTATATGTTTCGTTCTCTCATAATATGCTTGATTTTTAATCAAGTGTAGAGCACTTTGATTGTCACAAAAGACAACATAATTAGGTTCCTTCTGAACCCCAAGCTCAGTCACAAGATTTCTTAACCAAATAGCTTCTTTTACAGCTTCTGTTGCAGCCATATATTCTGCTTCAGTAGTAGACAATGCTACTGTCGACTGTAAAGTCGATCTCCATGAAATAGCTGCAGCAAAAAATCTAAAAATATAGCCTGTCAAAGATCTCCTTTCATCGAGATCACCTGCATAGTCAGAATCAACAAAACCAACAACAAAAATTCCTGAAGAACTAGCACCATCAAATACCAAACCCATGTCAGTAGTACCTCTAAGGTATCGAAGGATCCATTTAACAGCACGCCAATGCAACTTACCAGGATTAGCCATGTATCTGCTAACCATACTAACCGCATGCGCAATATCAGGACGAGTGCACACCCTAACATACATGATGTTTCCAACTGCATTAGAGTAAGGGACTTGAGACATAGCCTTTTCTTCATCATTATTTTGCAGCAAATCTAAAGCATGGTAAATAATAAAAATTTTGCATATGATTGATTGATTTAAAATTTAGAAATGAATTCTGATTGCTTCTAAAATAATTTTAATTTTTTGATTGGTAATTTATTCACCAACTAATAATAATACTTTTCTAGCGTATATTTAATAATTAAAGTAATTAAAATATATGTAATGCTGGCTTATATGCATTTATTAATTAATTTTATTATCATATTATGAATAAATATATTTTTGAGCCTTTAAAAAAATCGAGTCTTTCAAGGTATGGATTTTATTTAAGTTATTTATAATCTAATTTCAAATCCAATTTTTTTAGATTTCTAGTTGAGTTAGATTATAATGATTTAAAATCAATTTTCATTGTACAATGTATATTATGATAATCAATTTATAATGTATGATAATATGATTGTGATTGACTTTATATTAAAAGAGTGGTTGATTATTGAATGATTAATTATGAAGTTTAATTTAAAATATATAATAGTATCTCGTGATTGATTTCAAATTAAAATTGTGATTTTTTAGTAAATATTTTTTGATTTAAAAAATATGTATTTATGGATATGTTAAATACAATCATTATTGTATTTAAATTAGAAGTGTTAACTAACCATGGTTAATAAGGTAGGTTGAGAATGTAAATAAGGAAAACTCTTAATATAAAATGATTGGTCTAAAATTTAGGATTGCTCCTAAAGTAATTCATAATTTTCTGATTGGTTAACTTCACATTGTTAAATTCGGATATTATAATAAAAGATGGTGTTATTTACGATACACCATGTTTTTTCCAAATTATAAATTATTTTTTAAAAATAAATTACTTTTTAGCATATGATACAACATTTCTCTCATTGATGTATAAATATTTACAAGAATTGAATATGCAAAATATGTAATTAATAATAAAATATAATTGTATATTATGTAGAAGAACCTATGTTATTCTAAGGTTTTAAGTCTAAACTGGCTTAAATCGGAGCTTGACCATATATATATGTGCAATTTTTTTATTGAAATTAGATAATGAGATTAGGGAACCAAAGATACAGTAAGTTAGGTGAGATATAAATAAAGAATATTATATGTAAACATGGGATGAGTTTTTTTGTAAAATCAGGATTCATTTAAAATTTTAATGATATTCTATTATTTTGTACTAAAATCTTAGGAAATCCTTTTCTCATAGATAATTGTACTTTGCATTTTTCAAATATTGTAGTTAAAAAAAAACAAACGATATAGATGTCCAAATAATTTTGAGATATGGATTAAGAAAAGGTAAATAAAAAGAGGAAGGGATATGATTAGGGAAATTAGAGGGAAGATGCGAGTTCAAAAGAGAAAAAAAGAAAATTATGTTAGTTTTATATATCGATAGATTAGAAAAGAGGTAGAGAGATTTTAACACCCTAGACACACAGGCATGTACGACAATTAGTAGTCAAGTACTACTACCAATTGTACCAACAAAATTTTACCAAAAAATCATGATTTGGGCTTACTTGTGATTCGGTTACGGGCTTTCAACTGATTTAGACACCTATAATATTCAGAGCCTACACTCGAAAGTTGACCGGTTAAATTGCCAAAGGTGGAGACTGGTGGTATTATCATATATGGTATTCAAGGCCGACTCTCAAAAGCTTGATGCATTAATTTGCCATAGTTGGGGACTGGTGGTATTATCCCATGATAGAGATGGGGAGTCGGGACACAAAGCTAGCCAATATTATCCAATGGCTATAGAGGTATGCTTGGGGTCTATGGGCTATCTATTCAGGCCTTACGAGGAGGCTTTAAATGGGATTGGGAAGTTTGTAAAAATGCTAGGGATATATATAGGAGGGGGGAGTTTGTAACAACCTAGTCCTACATCGAGACATGTGAGGCAATTAGTTCAGTTTATAAGGTCAACTACTACAAATTACAGGAAAAAAATCATAATATTTTGGCAGACTAGGCTTCTGGATTACCTAAGTCGTTGAATTTAGGCCAGTGTACTTTGGCCTTATTTGTGATTCAAATTCGGGATTTGGCTCGGTACTCTAGATTTGATAAGGTTAGAAGATATAGGAGGGAATATGAGAAAAATGAATCTTGCGTTTGTAGTTTGCATAGGTGTATATATTACAATATGTATAATTATAAATACTAAGTAGAAATATAATATGTGTAATAACATTAAAACATCAATACTCCAAAAAGTGAACCTTAGGTTGTTTGGATAGTGGAATTAACCCGGTCATTGAAAATGAGTTCTTAATATTACATTTAACCTTAACCGGTTAAAATCTCAGTACAAATGCCCGTAGTTTACTTTGCCCAATTCAAAGAGTATACATATTTTAATTTGATATTTTCCCCTAGCATAATACAGTGAATATGAATCCATAAGTTTATTATTTTATATTAAAAATTTGTGATGGTTAAATTTTAATTGATTATTATTATATGTTATGATTTTATTTGTTAAGAGTTGAACCCAAATTAACATTGAATAAGAGAATATTATTGGTTTTCAAGATTTGAAACAATCCTCTCGGCATATAATAAGGAATGTTATTCGATAGTATCGATCTTACGGTTGTTATGTGTTTAATAATAGATCTAACTGTCATTACGTTTTCTATGCTACTGAAAACCATATAGTGACTACCAAAAATTTAGATTAGATCCCTCATACTCTTATTTTATATAGCTTATTATAAGTTTTGACTTGTCAATCGTTTTTCACTATAGGGTTGTTGAGATGCAAGAAATACTTGATCAACAACTTGCTGAGGAAGCTGTTGAGGCTGAAGGAGATGGTGCAATGGCATCACTTGCTACTACCCGTGGTGCTTCCAAGTAAAAATCTTCATTTAATTATGTACATAAAATAACCTGATGATTCCTTAGTATGGTACATATACTAGTAGGTGTATTTTCCTCGTCTATGAAATAGAAATATACTGGGGGTAGTCAGAAATACAATGCACCGTCTCTTGTAGTATATCAGTTTGTCAGATATTAATGATCTCATGTCTTTCTGTCTGCAGAAGATATACTTCATCGACAACTATTTCTAGAAATCTTACTCAACAGAAGCAGAAAATCGGAAAGGGCTACAAAGACAGGTGTTACGACGAAATAAGAAAGTCTGTAGAAGCACGGTTTAACATACTTCTTACAGAGGTACTACCTACTGCCACAACTACTACTATTATTGGTGCTACAACAGTTATTAGATTCTGACTGTAATAACTGTATCAGCTTGGGTTCGAAGATCTAAAAGCATCCATTGAGGAAGCTAAAGCGGTATGTAAAATTTGATTTAGCAATTCATGGTTTAGTTGTTCTCCACTATGTTTTCAAGAGAGCTCCTTCAATATTTGAAACATTTGGATTAGGTTCTCTCGGAAGACGAGTTTAGACTTCAGACATTTTCTTTTTTTCTTTTTTGTTTGGGGAAAGTGTAAATAATGTTAACTCATGTTGTTAAAGAAATAATTGTAAATATCTCAAATGATGTATCTCTAATCCAACTACAGCATATCCAAACAATATTTAGTGAGAACTGAATTAAGTAATACTTCCACAAACCACTACTTTTAAAGCATGTCACAGTCGAGCCTCTTCCATAAACCATGTCTCAAAATAGCACCAGTGGAGGCGTGTGGTCCTCATGCGACACCAATGATGGTAGTGTATGTGGCGTACAACTTTCTACCACGTGTGTCCTCATTTGACATTAATGAATATTTTTAGACAATGTATGAATTAAAAATTTAACTCTGACAACCTCAAAGGCTTGTATTGGTCAATTAAAATCTGTAGAACCGATAACATTACTATTGTACACATGTGTTTACAACTTTGTAATGAGTACTCGTATTTAGAAATCATATTTATGATCTGAATTTCACAAAATTTCAGATTGGAGAAGAGCTTGGAGATGTATATGATTATGTGGCTCCCTGTTTTCCTCCAAGGTTTGCCCAGCGCTCCGTCATCTTATTATTTTATTTAATAAATTTTGTTTGCCTGTGGTTGATTTTTTGTTAGTGTGACACCTGATATTAACTTGCAAGAATGATCTAAACTTAGCAGATTACAGGTTACAGAATTTACAATTGAGTTCTTTCATTAGTTTAACCGTTTTCCTATAAAAGGTAAAAATATGTGATCAAGGAAAAGTGTTTTAGCGAAATTTAATTCAAATTCCTGAAAGTTTAATATATCAGTGTACGACAAGATTGTCGAAGAAACATAAATCAGAATGCCAGGCTTTTCTTTATTTTAATTAATAATTCCTGAAGCACTTTTTGAACATGTTTGACCGAACAAAGCTCTATACAGTAGAACCCGTTTAATTAATACTCTCTAAAATGATAACCTCTCTAAATTGATAAAAAGTGTCGGTCCCAAGTCAGGACCAATACAAAAATATAATAACCACTTTATCGTGATATTTAATATTTTTTTAAGAAAATTGCAGTGTAAAATATAGGTCCCAACTTTCGCATAAAGTGATATTTTTGATAAAATACGCATTTTTATACATTTTATGAGTATGGAAAATATTTATGATAATATTTTGGCAAAGATTTTCTTGTCTAGGAACTTTTAAACCATTATTCTCATCTTTGTTGTCTTAGTCGCTGTGATCTTCATATTATGAAAAATGTTAATAAAAAAAATACTGCTATTTAATTCATAACTAATTATTTGACGTAAAAGTGCAAATGTACGTATTTTTAGTATATATTCTTCAATTCAAAGAAATCATATACACAATAAACATTATGGTGTATAAAATATAATTTAATTATTTCAAAGTTGAAAATGTTGAAACCTCTCTAAAGTGATAATTTTTCTTGGTCCCAAAGATTTCACTTTAGAGGGGTTCTAGTGTAATGCAGAGGCACATACAATATACTGAAACTGATAAGTTTATTGTAATATGAATAATATTAAATTTGTATTTGTACAAGTAATGAAAAATAACAACTTAATAAACATATCTGGATGATAATATTATTGAAGTTAAATATATCTATATATAAGTAATGATGAAAAAATTAACTTATGAATAGGCAGATAAAAATAGGAAAATTAATAAAATATTAAATTTGGTACTTACAAAATAATTATTAGTTATTATCTATCGGGTACTCATAGCTTGAAACTTTTGAAATACTATGTGTAAATGCTGCACACAGTGCCCTTTTTTTCGTTTCATTTATTTAATACTTTTTTCGAAGTCTTTTACAGGCTCAGAACTGTCCAATTAGAAACCAAAGGATGTTGGTATGAATGTAGAGTTTCTTTTATGGCGAATGCGTTACAGATGGACTTCTATGTTATTTTCGCTGTTTCCATAAATGAAAGTGTACAACCTGATGTGTAGCCAATGGCAATTTTCGATTTTATAGGATCAAGGCGATGACACATGAAATAATACTGGAGTAACACTAATCAATGAGAAGATGAACAAATCTGTGAAGTGTTGAGATGATTGGTTATATTAAAAGCCAGTCCTAAAATGAACTGCGTAGATGGGAAGTCTTGTACAACAAAAGGGTGAGAGTAGGGGTAGAGGGAGATTAGAAATTACTTTTGGGGAAGTGGTAGATATAGACTTTCATGAATGTAACTGAGATATAACTTGTGGATTCGGGTGGTTTCTAATTTTTGTTTCTCATGGATGCGTGCTCAGCGCATAAAAAGACCTTGTTAATTTAATATTCTTCTCTTTCGAAGTAATTGGAAAAAAGATAATGACTTACAATTACCTCTACATAAATATCAATATTTTTAACCTATTACTAAACCGTAGGTGTCATTTGACTATTAATGTTTCAGGAGTTCACTTGAAATTATTAGTGCCAGTTATACTATATATTTTGAATTTCAAGGCATGCCGGACTTTCTATAAAAACTGAAAATAGATTGCTATCATGTGATGTATAAAAGTAAGCTGTAACATCATCTAGCACCATTTTTTGAGAGCTGTGCGCAACATCTAGCACCGCATTTTCTAAAAAATCCTCTCTTATTTTTTCTCCGCTCACAGGTATGAAATATTCCAGCTTATGGTAAATCTCTATACTGAGAGGTTTATTCAGTGGTTGAGACTCCTTAGTGACCGCCCTGGTGATCTAACGAATATAGAGATTTTAAAGGTGGTGTCTTTCATTATTTACAATCTTGAACATCTTCTGATATCAATAATATGAACGGAGATTTTCTTTCTAAAAATGTCAATATACGACAAATTTTCTTGATTGATAAATACATTCTTCTTCGTTGTGGGCTTCCTAGTATAAGTCTGAAATAAGCTGTTTTTGTTTTTTCTGTCTGATATACCTATTTCATTAGTTATTCAGAAAATACATCTTTGTTAATCAGATTACCGGTTGGATTGTTGAATACCAAGAAAGTCTTATTGGACTTGGCGTTGACGAGACTTTAGCTCAAGTTTGTTCTGAGAGTGGCTCAATGGATCCCCTCATGGATGCGTATGTTGAAAGAATGCAAGCCACAATGAAGGTAATGGCATAGCATTGACAGTATGGTGGTATAATTAGTCATTCGCTGATGTTTGTATACACTTAGATAACATATGTTAGTTAAATTATTTGCCACTTATTCCTTCACCAGAAATGGTACTTAAATATACTTGAAGCTGATAAGACACAGCCACCAAAAGCAACAGATGATGGGAAGCTATATACACCAGCTGCTGTGGATTTATTTAGGATACTTGGAGAGCAAGTTCAAATTGTTCGAGACAATAGCACGGATCTCATGTTATACAGAACTGCTTTGGCTATTATTGAGGTAAGTTCATCTTACACTTTTTTATACGTAATATTTCCAAGGAAGCTTTATCCCGACTTTGTAGTGAAGGTAGGTTCTTCTATATTAATATATTAATTATATATTCGTGCAGATATGTTTATCTATGCCAAATTGCCAATCAAGTTGCTAAAAACAGAGGTTGTATTAGAACTTAGAAGAAAGATTCCCCCACCCCTTCTTGTTTTAGGTTTTGCATTGGATCTACTTTACTCTATTAGTGGGACTTTGTTGTATATAAGAATATGCTGCTTCATTCAATTGATGGGGAACGGAAGTGAAGAATTCTCATATGTGTTGTACATCTATCTATACTATTATCAATCTATCTATACTATTATACTATACCTTCCAATCATTCATATTGCCTATTCTAATTAAAACAGAAATTGCCTATTCTAGTTAAAACACTTACCCTTTAATTAAAACATATTACCTTTTCTAAATACTCCTAAAATATACCTCATAAAACGAGAAAATGACCTAAATGCCTCGATTTCAAGCTACTTGGCCCAACATGTCCAATCTCAGAATGATGGCTCCAAATACCCACGAAATGCGTTATTGCGTGCACCGTATTACCAACTGATACGGTTTCCTGTTGCATGTGATGATTAGATATGCTCGAGTGGAAACTCAAGGAGTAAGTAATCATGACAAGGAAGTTTACCACAAGTAGAAGAATCAGTTGCTTTTAAAATATTTATTTATAGCACAGGTCACCAAGTACAAGTCTCAAAAGAAAGCTTGTATTCTTTTAGGTCCCACATCGAGCTTTGTTTGTTCCTATCTACCTTTTTCAAATTCAGTACAAAGACTGTTACTATATCATCCCCTAATGCGGCATTTCGTCTACCACTTATGAACTAAATACGGTGAACCAAGTATTCAACTAATACGGTAGGCCAAACAGCACGTCTGTCCAATGCTACACATCACATGGCGTATTAAATATAGTATTTAGGACCATGTTTGTGTGCTGAGGCATTTTGGACATCATTATTTTAAATTTGGGTATTTAGGGCCATCACCCTCATAAAACAAATTTGGGTATATAGGGCCATCACCCAAACGAGAAAATATTACCTTCTGTAAATACACCTAAAATTACTAATTATCCTATATTCATTAATATACACCCAAAAGTACCATACACTATATTTTTTCCGGTCATTAATAAAATACATAAGAAACCCGTACATGTTATATGTTATTTATATATAAACCTATTATAATGGAAACAAATCTCTACGCCCACTTATTTTTTTAACAAATCTACTTAATTTGTTTTAAAATACAAATAATAAAATAACAACTATTAAAAGCAATTTCTGCATTGCACGGCTATAAGCTAGTCTATTATACAGATAAAAATATATATTTTATATGTGAGGTTAGTAGATAAATAAATATTTATTAGATTATTTATAATAAGCCCAATTATTAACAGGCATTAATCTATTAGGTTTATTACTAGGTTTTTTTCAGTTGTTAACGGGCCTTGATCTATTAGGTTCAACACTAGGTTTTTATTCTCTGAGTATTATAATCCCTACTTATCAAATTAGGATTAATATATAGTGATTAAATTAGTCTCTTTCTAGGTTGCGATCTATCATAATTTAAGGTTGGGAAACCTTGGGGTAGTGGTTTTTTTGCGTTTAATCCACCCAAGTTCTATCTTTTATCGTTTTTCTCCGTATATTCATTGTTTCTAAAAGGCATAAAATAAGGGGAATTGATTCAACAAAACTTGTATCTCTTAAGTTGCATAATAATTCAAATGTTTAAATTATCAAAGGAAATATGGAAATTTTGAAATGAAGCTTGAGAATTGAGAATCTGAGATGCTTTATCTGCATTATAAAATTGAAGTGCCCCATAAACTGAAAGTTTATATATTTGGTTGGACCAGTTTGATTAGTCAACCAGAATCCTCTTCCATTCAGGATTTTTGTTAACAGAGGGTTATAGGTCAACACATATTCTTACCATTTTGTCAGAACAAAGGACTGAGTCATTGCTTTAATTCTTTATCCTTTTAAGCCCATTTGTGTTTGCTTAGGAGTTTTAGTTAAGGAGACTTTGCATTATCTTTTAGTCTGTACGACAGGTATAGACGTTTCATATAGCTTTGATCTCTCAAAAAATGGTCCTTCTGTCGTCAAAAAACTTAAACTGCAAATATGACTTTGTCTCATGAACCATAACTTGTAAATTTTACGAACAAATAAAAGATTTTTATCCTAGTCTTGTACTTCCACCGTCCTCAAAAGGTGTCTTTATGTATAATTTTAGATGCATGTATATTATACACACAATTTTTACTCTTGAGCTCGGACACAGTCTCTTATAGACATTATTTGGAGAGAACTATTTGCTGCATTGATACATTATATTTCCAGAGTGGAGGGGAATTTGTGGCTCTCCTTTTTTTCCCTCCTACTGCAACCTATAGGCATATTAAAATTATCACTTGAAGTCTTATACCAGCAAAACACGATTACATTTTTTTGATAGAAATAAGCATATTTACTTTATGATTTGTTACTTATTAGATTTGCTAAATTTATATATGGAGACTCATTAGTTATTTGCCTGATGCTTTATATGAATAAATCTTTTTATTCCTTAGGTGCTTGATGATTATCAAGAAGCTCAAAGGAAAAGACTGGGGGAGGAACCTGCTTCAGATATTGGTCTAGAACCTCTGTGTGCTATGGTCAGTGAGTTTCCAAATATAGTTTAGCTGAAATCTCTTTATTTATGGAAGATTTTAAGTCCTTCATGGATGTTGCTTAAAAACTTTTATGTAGACAGATTAATAACAATCTCCGCTGTTATGATCTTTCAATGGAGCTAAGTAATAGCACACTTGAAGCTCTCCCCGAGAATTATGCTGACCAGGTTATGCCGTGTCCGTCTGATAATTGCATCTCACATTTATAATTAATATTTTAAGCTTTAGAGTTGCTTTCTTCTAATGAAGTTAGGTGTTCTTAACTATCTCTTGTGTTCTGATATAATGTTAATATACTGTTACAAATAATTATAACCAATGTTCAGGTCAACTTTGAAGACACCTGCAAAGGGTTTTTGGATGTGACCAAGGTATTAAAATACTTCAACCCAACCTTGTGTTATCTATGGGACTAACGTACAATCCTATCTTTTATATCCATATTTTAGTTTAGTTTAGTCAACATATCTTCCCTATACTGAATACTGAATTTTTGGAATTGTAGTGATTTGACTTGTGGAAAGGATATTATGAAAGTAGTTGTTAAGTAACCAATCGCTCTAAAACCTTAAGGTGTCAGAGGAAGGCCCCAACAATATCTTATGCTATGCAACACTTCCCCTCAATCGTACGTTTCGTACCGAACGGGGGTGGGAGGACTAGAACCTGAGACCACTTCCTAAACCGAGCTCTGACACCATGTTAAGTAACCAATCGCTCTAAAACCTTAAGGTGTCAGAGGATGGTCCCAACAGGATCTTATGCTATTCAACAGTAGTTGTACGTCAGTACCCCCTATCCCATCTTGCAGGACACAATTCTGAGTGGTGATATGCGATGGATTGACTATGAAATAGTTTATATTTCTACATCACCCTTATCTTATTCACAATAAAATTTAACTGTGTATAAAGTTTTGTTATAGAACCTCCTAAATTTCTTTAAGTTATTGATCATATGCATTCAGTATATATGGACTACTTCACCAGAGATATTAGTACAAGATACATTTTGCTGCCATACCTAATTTTTCATGGGTACAGGAAGTTGTGCATCAAACAGTAATTGTTATTTTTGAAGATCCAGGAGTGCAGGACTTGCTCGTAAATCTGTATCATAAAGGTAATGTTAAATAATCTCGTTCAACTTATTTTGTTTGTCATTATTTTTGAGAAAATAAATTTGTTACTCTGAGATACTCAATTGTTGATGTGTTCTTGTCTTGGGGAGGGTTTCTGCATAGTCTGTGGTTAATCCAACAAATTTTTTTTTTTTTTTTTTTGATGTTTTACTTCTTAATTTTTGTCCTAGATCAGCATATCTAACCACAACTACCACCTTAGCTAGGGGAAGAATAAATTTACTCCTCATTCCTCAAGTTGGTGGGAAGACCAATTTATATGCACTGATTGAAGATAATTAGAATGAAAACCTTATTACCAACGTGCTAAGTCAAGGTATTAGCAAGTCGATCGCCTATTCTACATGGAAGATAATTGAGACCGCCATCAGGTTTTCTTAGAGTAACTTTCCGATCTATCTGTATGGGCTTTGTAAACCTGTCCTACACAAGGAAGACAATTAAGACCGCCATCAGGTTTCCTTATAGTAACTTCCTAGTCTATCTTATCTCTATGTGCTTTGTAATGTCATGGTAGATCATAATTTGAGCAATGTCTATAACAACCTTGTTGGCACAAATGCCTTTATACTACCAATGTCTGCTGCAATAAACGAAACTTTAAAGAATGTACAAACAATTTTAAATGACTAAAGCTCGCCTTATGAGCATACTAAAGTCACGGAACACCATATCATAGGTGCCTGCAGTGACATGGCTTTGGTACCCCACAACTTGATAAGTTGGCATACCCTAATAAATTCTAAAGGGTTCTAATGTGATGTGCCAAATATTCAAGAGATAGTCAAATCTTCCAAATAGATGTCAACAAATAGTTCTGTTAAATTTATTTTAGTAAATTCATATAAAAACTACGTGAACAAAGTTGAGCATATGTGCACTTTGACAACAGTATTCGAATTGAGAAGTTTATAACAAAATAGATTCTAGAAGTTAAATATATGGACAGAGTGAACAAGAGGTAAATATTCAAACTAATCAGAGTAGCACAGAACAAAAGACGAAATCCATACCTCAGATATGAATACAATCTCCAAGCTTCCTCTACTTGCTCTTTATAAAAGTATATGCATAAATAACAAATAATTTCAAAATTGAACAGTCTAGAAGATGAATAAATCATCATCTATAAACGAACTTGTTCGGACCAAATACTATAGAAGAAAGTTGTAGAGGACTTAGAGATTTTCCGAATGATAGGATTGTTGGAATGAAACTATAAAAATTCATAAAAGATTTAATTTGGGTTGACTTTTTGGACAAATCAGTTTTTTTTCGACATTTTTAAATTATTAGATAAAGTAATCGCAGATACACACTAAATGGAAGTTAAAGAGATCAAAGTTTTATTTTTCTAGATTAGTATTGTTCAAACTTGAGGACTAACCCTCTATTATTATTTCGAAGTCTACTCGTACTAGTCGTTACAGGTTAAACAATCCACATTGCATGGCGTAATCTTTTTAAAATTGCAGTAGACGATTTCTGTAGAAAAATTAGAAAGTTATTTTCAAGAAGTCCATAACCATTTCTGAGATAATGAATTCACTACAAATTTTACGAGAAGACGAACTGTTGTTAAGAAAAACAAACATTAAGAAAGAAATATGAAGAAGAACAGAGATCTTAAACCATAAAATGATTCTTCAAGAACTCATATTTCACCACAAAACAAGAACCCTAATTTCAGAATGTTCAAACGGTAGAAAATCATAGGTTCTAAATCTTAAATCGTAAGGTCAAGTAATTACAAGCTTAAAGAGATCACACTATTTTCTTTATTACTTAAGAACCCTAGTCTCCACTTTGCTCACATCTCCTCTTTCTCTATCGATATAACAATAGATTGTCCCAAAACTTTTAAGTATTTCTACATCTACTTATTTTTATATCAATTTAATTCTAATTAGTAACTGGAGTTGAATTATAGAAATAATTAATTATTATAAAAAAAATCTCGGATATTACCCCAGGAGCCATAGCTTGATACATGAGAGCATCTCCAACCCATCACACTATTTTGGTGTAATTTCTACATAAAATTGGTGTAAAAATTACACTATATTAAAATTTAACTCCAACCCATTACACTAAATTTTACACCATTCTTGTACTACTATATAAGTTATTTTATTGTTAAAGTTAAAAGTAAACTATAAAAGTAATAAAGTTGGTGGGATATAAATGCAACAAATTTGTTTTAGGTAATGAGTGGAAGGGCAATGTTGGAATATACAAAAACTCTAAAAATTTGGTGTAATTTTTGGTGTGACACCAAAATGGTGCAAGTTTTAGAGTTGGGTTGGAGAGGAATTTTAAAGTACAAATTTGAAGTTGGGTTGGAGATGGTCTGAGTCTATGAAGCAAACTCGTACTGGTTGTTTGTTTCTTAGTTCACCAAGTGGCAGAGTTTCCTTAAACAAAAATACTTAACCTTCTTTAGCTTGATTGTTGATTTCTATAACCACCTTATATCCATTTCTCCATTTCAGCAAGTCAATGTAAAGAACAATTTGTTCGTAAGGATGTGAAGTGATTGTCTTAATGGAGCAACCACCTAGTGATGTTGCTCATGAGGAGTTGACAGTTGGTGTGTAATCATTGATATATGTACTCTCTCGGTAGGCATTAGTTAAGGACTCCCTTAACTGTTAGATATTTGACTACATGGTTCCTATCTTTGTTCCAACAATCCAACCTGGATTCCAAAGTATTTGCATATATTTAGCTCCAAAATGGTGTGAAGGACAGAAATACTTTTGCTGTTAATTTAAATATCTTATCAAAGGCATCCGGAATTTCCTTTGCTCAATCTTTTCTGGTTTATGGTTTGAACCTGCTCTACTTTATATTGACTTCCATATAAACATTAAAGGCATTCTGCATGTAATTGCAAATTAGTTAATTTTTAACTTTTAAATGTAAATAGTTACAATAAATTTAACATATATACCTCTCAAGACCCACTGGCCTTGCCTTGGTTGTTTCTGTTCTTTATTACAGAGTGGTTTGAAGGACAGGTTACCGAGTACCTAATTGCAACCTTTGGTGATTACTTCTCTGATATACAAGTGTAAGTACCTAATTGCAACCATTGAATTTTGATTGCTTCTCTGATATAAAGATGCAAGTTTAATCTTCTTTGAGGTTTTTCTTTTCAGATTGAGTTATACTTTAAAATTCAAATGCCTGTTTGTATGCATTGATTTAATTTAGGCTTGGCGACCAACGACCTAAACATTCAAATGAGACCAATATGGTCAATATTTATGACTAGTTTTATATAAATTGCCATTTTAAATATGGACCGAGTTTGGTTTAATAATACATATTTCACTTGAATATGGTCAGAACATGTGACAACCACGTTGAACCATATTCTAAATAAAGACAACATGATATTTAATTTGATAACTCTTTGCATTAAATAGTTTCACATAACATTATATAATGAATAAACACGTATTATGTCCCAGAGAATTTGTATGCATAAGATTAATAATTTTTACATTTATTTATTTTTACTATATACATATACAATGGTTCCACTAACCACTGGATGATATAACCTAACGATTGGCTAGTTAGAATAGCGGTGAGAGGATTTTCAGATATGCTTGCAGAGGGACTTTTGGATACATATTAAATATGTAGATACTTCATATACATATAAAAAAAAATGTCACCTGAAACATATAGAAGACCAGTACCAGACAAACCAAATTAAAAAAAAAAAAAAAAACTGAATTTTTTTAAATATGATTTCCTTATGTAGATTTGGTTTTTTAAATCGTCCAGAATCATATTTGGCGAATCAATACCAGATTGAACAGAATTTTTGCAGGACCAAATTTTTATTATGTAATTTCTTGTAAGATTTTTTGATGTTGGTTTATAAAGGTACGTTGAAGAACGGTCATTTAAGCGATTTGTCGAGTCTTGCTTGGAGGAAACTGTGATCATTTACGTTGACCATCTACTGACTCAGGTTTCTAAAAGAATAAGCTTTGCACTTCTTTGCAATGAGGAACTTATTTTCGCAAGATAATTATCAATTTGGTGCATGTCTTGCAGAAAAATTACATCAAGGAAGAAACTATTGAACGGATGGGGCTAGATGAAGAGCTGCTTTCGGAATTCTTTCGGGATTATATCACTGCTTCTGTAAGTTTTGCCACATATATTAATATCAATGACACATGTACAGCATCCACTTTCTCCCCCAGTTTAATTACCGATCACCAGTGTTTTTTTGTCTGTCTCTACTAATTGTGTAGTGATTTTGTGTACAGAAAGTGGAAAAGAGACTACGCACACTGACCGATTTAAGAGACCTTGCTTCATCAGAAAGTCCTGATTCTTTCACCCTCGTCTATACAAATATCCTTGAAACTCAACCTGATTGTCCTGTAAGTGAAACTTAGCTCTGTCTGTGTGTGTGTGTTTTCAACACATCTATATATGCATCGGCTTGATACACAAGCATATGCTTGTTTGGAAAACTTTAGATGAGCTTATTTTGTTGGCCCTCGTTGAAACCGATGAAAAATGTTATCAACCTATCTCTTGTTATTCTTTTCCTATTATCTTTGTGGTTGAGATAAAATAAAAATTGTATTGCAGCCTGTTGTCGTTGAAAAAATTGTGGGACTGCGAGAAGGAATTCCGCGTAAAGATGCGAAAGAGGTAAACCCCCCCCCCCCCAAAAAAAAAATGATAAACAAAAAGAAACGATGTTCTTCTTGGTTAGTCCGTGCTCTGACCTGCGTGTATAGCCTCTCTTGTCTTTTAAAACAAGTATTAGATCTCGTGTTTATTAAATATTCACTTAAGCAACCAATTAGTTAGCGACTCCCCTCATAAGTTAAAAACATTATAACTTACTTTTGAGAGCTTAAATTGATACCAACAACACTTCATAGTTATGTTACTGGTGGTGTATGGAGTTATATTCCTTCTATTCCAAGGACATGTTCGCATTTATGTATAACGTTCTATTGTGAAGAGTGTGGTACTGATTTGAACTGAAGATAGTGGGACAAATGACAGTGTCCTCTATTGGATAACAAGATATAGAAAGGGCATAAAAACTTTTTGTTGAATTTTGTAGATAACAAGATATTTTGTTAAAAATGGATCTTATATTAGGTAAATTCACTCTTCCTCTAAAACCTAAAGGTGATAGAGGAAGGCCCCACCTGGATCTTATATTATATTCTAACATATTTGTATGAAAACTGAAAAGTGAATAATTCTTTTTGATCAGGTTGTACATGAGTGCAAAGAAATATACGAGAATTCTCTTATTGATGGGGAACCTCCAGGTAGGGGTTTCGTATATTCGAAGGTGAAATGTTTAACAGCACACAAAGGTATATGGGGAAAGTTTAAGTCGTAGATGGGTAGACAACTTTGATTGGCGTCTATTTCTACTGGAATGCACCTTCACTAACTGCTGAGCTATCAGTATCTCTGAATGTGAAGTTGTTCTCATTGTATTTGTTAATTATTTATTCTTCATTTCTTCCTAGCAAAAGACTAGTCTTGTAATTGTCCAACAAAGCAAAAGATTGAATAATCTTGTAGTTATGCAACAGAGGATAGTCTAACTGTATCGTTGTAGTACTTGAATTTTGGCTGCTATATGATCATGGGGTACACCAACTAGATGACAACAAGTAATACGGCTAATGTTTTCCAAATTCGAAGTTGAGTATTTCTGAATGATGTTACCTTTCTCAAATTGAATTTTTAGCTTTTGCCCTTGAGGATGCAACAGTATTTTAAAACTGTATTTGCCTTTCGAAAATTTTAGAGACATTCAGCTAATAGCATTTGGATTCAGTTGATAGCGAAAAAATGACAAAAATAACTGTTTTTTGAAGAAAAATGATGAAAATACCCGTTTTTGGAAAAGTGCGCAAAACTACCCGGTGGGATACGTATTTGCCAAATGGGTATCTGGGATACGCTGTATCCTTCACAAATTCTTTTTTTTTTTTTTTTAAATTTTGGTTGGGATACGCATTTACCAAATGCGTATTCAGTGAACACGCATTTGGCAAATGCGTATCTCAACCAGAATTTAAAAAAAGAAAAAAAAATTTGTGAAGGATACGCATTTGCCAAATGCGTATCCCATCGGGTATTTTTGTCAAAAATTCTAAGAATGGGTATTTTTGTTACTGTTACCTAAAAAAACGGGTATTTTTGTCCTTCACCCGTTGATAGCAGTGTAGAAGTTGAAGATTAAATAAAAGGCCAGTAGTCTTTGGGACCAAAACCTGTATTAGGGGTCTGATCCTGAATGTATTTACGGACTCAAATTATTATGATAAATTTCACGTATCAAAAATTTAACATAAATCAGTTTTGTGTTATGCCAAATAAAATGGAAGTATGAGTATGAACTTCGAAGCCTCTCCCTTTAATTAAACATGAAATTGTGGAGTATGTAGTTGGATTAAGAAAAGAAGATGTTAAAAGAAAAGAATTATTTCTAAAATTGATGGATCAACAAAAAATTAGAAGAAATAATGCCCAAAATACACTACTTTCCCAAACACCTTACCCAAAATGTCTGTTTACGGGACTGACCGCCCTTTTTGCCCACGGTGTACGCATGTGTATCATGCGTACACTGAGATACGCATTCAGGGAACGCGCATCTGGGGTCATGCATTCCCCAGATGCGCAATGACGTCAGCATGCGTCATTTCTTCGTTAACAGCTCTGGAGCTCCAACGACCAAAAAATCGCCTGGAAATCGCCTTCCCCCGTCCATTCGATTCAAGCCACCTCCACAAAAACCAAGCACATCAAAATGATGTCCAGACATTGCTCTACATATTGCCATATTCAGTTGATGAGTTCTGGCCCCGCAGGGGCGTGTACGAACGATCTGAAAACTCAATCGGAAAAAGCACTCGATTTTGGGACTTTCGTTTACGGCGAATCAAATGGAAAATGGTTGGTATGTTCTTGTAGAATACGAAAAGGCGATCGTTTTGGTATATGGCACGTTATTGAACGATGCCTGGAATGGACTGAATCGTTTGGTCAAAGATTTCGTCAATAAAACGACGTTGGCGCTGTTGGGAGACGATGAACAGTAGTGAGGCATACGCATGTTGGACATGAGTATTTGGGGTCACGCATGCTCAACATGCGTATCCTCAATTACTGTTCATAAATTCAAAAGCAATTTTAACAAACGCAACGCATAGGTACGATGCGTGGTCGACCTCCACGCAATACTAACATGCGTATACCCTCCATGCATGTGTGAATTGCGCGGTCCGTAAGTAAAAAGGGCGGACAGTTTCATTCGTGGGTATTTTGGGCAGCTGGAATTAAAATGTGGGCATTTTGGTTTTTCACCCAAATTAGAAGAGGTGAAAAATTTTAAAGAAGGGAAAGAGATAGTAATAAACGAATAAATGATTCAATTTACTTCGTGATCTGTTTAAAAAAAAGATTTCATTTGTATTTGATCAAATAAGGTGTTTGGGAATTAGCAAGAAGTAGGTAATACTATATTATAGCCCGTGCTACGCGCACACAGGTATATTATAGTTTTTATTTTAATAAAAAATTATTATTAAAGAATATATAATATAATATTAATGATGATAAATTAATTATTTTATATTATAAACTGAATGATATTTCAATATTATTACAACGTATAGTACATATATTTTATAGTTTCAAAACACATTAACAAATAATAATTTGAAATATACAATACTGAAATAGTAATAATTAAGCTAAATTATAAATGAAGAAATAAATATTTTAACCTTGACAATATCACAATATTAATATAAATGCTTATTTTAAGTTAATATATTTGATTGTATATGTTATGTTATAATTTGTATTAATGAACTTACCATGATAATTAGTTCAAAATTTAAAAATCAACTTACCATAAATTTTGAAACTCATTAATGACAATTAATAGAAAGATGGGTCAAATCATGGATTTGGATCTTCTCCAAACGTAAATATGAATACAAAACCTGAAAATGGATATCCAGTGGATCAAATTAAAACTATAAATTTTATCTGAACCAAAATATGGATACCAAACTTGAGGAATGGGTTATCCAGTCTTTTATAATACTAGCTTAAAACCCGTGCGATGCACGGATTTCTTTAATATTATATGAATTTTTTTATTAATTTAAATTTTTTAAAAACATGAATTCTGGAGGCTTAAATTTTTATATGAGATGATTTGATAATAATTATATAAATGTTATCTGTAACATTTCTAGAAAAAGAAGGATTTTAATTAGAAAATATAGAAAAGATGATAGGTTTTAGTTGAAAAAGGTAATCGGCTAATTATTAGTATATTATTATTTTATTTTATTAAATAAAATGCCCGTGATATGATTAGAAAAAAAGAGAATTTAGTTAGAAAAAATAAAAAAGGTAGCATGTTCTAGGTGAAAAAGGTAAGGGTTTTATATAAAAGTGGCCACTCCGTTCGTCAAAAATTATCACTTAACCCACCGTTCTCATCGAGGTCTCATTTAAACCACTAAACTAAGAAAATATATCATTTACCCCACCTGCATTCACAAAAATAATACAATTTATGGTGGTCTAAGTGATATAAGGGGGGCAAATGATATGTTTTCTTAGTTTAGTGGTTTAAATGAGACCCCGATGAGAACGGTGGGTTAAGTGATAGTTTTTGACGAACAGAGTGGCCACTTAGTTTATATATAATAATTATAATTTAATTACGTTATTTTACTAAATACAATTGCTCGTAATATTTTTAGAAAAGAAGAAATTAATATTGTCCGTGACATTTCTATTAAAAGAGGGATTTTAGTTAGAAAATATAGAAAAGATTATATGTTTTAGCTGAAAAAGGTAATCGGTTAATTATTAATATTATAATATTATTAGTTTATTGTATTATATAGACCACCCGTGATATAATTGGAAAATAGATATTTTAGTTAGTGAAAATAGAAAGGTAACGTGAAAATTAAAAAGATGACATGATTTATGTAAAAAAGATAATTGATTAGTTTATAGTAATTAAATTTAATTATGTTATTTTACTTAATAAAATTACTCTTACTTTTTAGAAAATGAGAAATTAATGTTGCCCGTGATATTTCTAGAAAAAAAAAAGGGAATTTAATCAGAAAAAATAGAAAAGATGATACTTTTTAGCTGAAAAGGTAATCGGTTAATTATTAGTATTATAATATTATTATTTTATTTTTATTAAATATAAACTCCCGTCATATAATTGGAAAAAGAGAGGTTTTAGTAAAAGAAAAAAAAAGGTAACGTGTTTTGGCTGAAAAAGGTAACCGCCCATGATATAATTGGAAAAAGAGAGATTTTATTTAGAGAAAAGAGAAAAGGTAATGTGTTTTTGCAGAAAAAGGTAATTGATTAGTTAATATTAATCATAATGTAATTATGTTATTTTATTAGACAAAATTCCTGTGATATAATTGGAAAAAGAGAGATTTTAGTAAAATAAAAGAAAAAAGGTAACGTATTTTGGCTAAAAAAGGTAACTGCCCATGATATAATTGGAAAAAGAGAGATTTTAGTTAAAGAAAAGAGAAAATGTAACGTGTTTTGGCTGAAAAGGGTAATTGATTAGTTAATATTAATCATAATGTAATTATGTTATTTTATTAAACAAAATTGTTTGTAGTGTTTTTAAAAAAGGAGAAATTTTAGTTAGATAAAATGTAAAAGATATTGTATTTTTAGGTTATTGAAAAATAGAAAAGGTAATATGTTTAACCTGAAAAAGGAAATTGATTAATAATGAAGAAATTTTAGTTAGATAAAATATAAAAGATATTGTATTTTACTTGAAAAGGAAACTATTTAGTTATTGAAAAATAGAAAAGATAATATGTTTAACCTGAAAAAGGAAATTGATTAGTTAGTAGGATGTATTTTATTTAAATAAGGGTAAATAAGTAAAATCAACAGGTAACGTACCGACCGACCGACCAACCAACCAACCAAACTTTTAATGTTTCGGCTTTTATATAATAGTATAGATATAGATATCTATCATGTAAGACTTATTTTAATAGTTAAAAATCATATAGTAAAATTTTGTTATATGAATTTTTTTAATAATTTGAGATTTTAAAATTTTTCAGTGATAGTGTGGTTGTAGAAGTATGTTTAAATATTGTTTTTAATAAAAAATATTAATTATTAAAAAAATATTAATTATAATATTAATGAAAGTATCTTAGTTTTGATGATAACATAGTTAGCAAACTGTTACGCTTGTAATGTTATATTATGGCAAGCTTCTTGTGTATGTTTCTAATTCTGTTTTGCAGGACATATAAGTTATGCTATATACAAAGATGTTAGTAATTATTTTATTTCTAAGCAAAACAGGCTATAACAGCACCTGGAAAGAAAGGTTTTATTCTAACGCAGCAAGCTGGCAGACAGAGTCCAAATTTACCAGAAGTCCAATTTTCTTGGAGATCTATTAGGACTTGATATTTGTAAGGACACTACCGGTTATATAGATTGTGTAAATATATATGGGCTCAACTGATTTCAAAAACGTTTTATATATTTATATATCCATATATTATCTTGAGAAAAAGGACCCTGAGATATATCTCAGGGAACTTTTCCTAAGATGCATATAAAATATTCTTTAAATCTTGCTGGGCCCGCAGGGCTAATTAAAAATCTTTGAAATTACTAAAATACCCACCCCATTTTAATATATAAAAAATAGTTATCTCAGTGAACTTATCTGAGATATATCTCAGGCTCCCTACTCTCTATTATCTTCTATCATAATAAATAGGAGTTTTGTTTTCAAAGGTTTTCTTCTCAATAAAACTCTATTCTTCTGGGCTTTTATCTTCAGATGGTTGTTTGTACTTCAACGTTTTTATTTCTTTAACTCTCATCTGTTTTTAAATCTTTTCTGAACGTTACTTTTCTAAACGTTTTCTTGAACGTTAGTTTTGAATAATCTAGCAACAAATACGTGAGACTTAGGTCAAGATTGTTGGGGTTGTCTGCTTAATTCAGAAATCTTGTTCATTATAAATAGAATTGTGTGTTTTCCATTCTGGGTTGTTGAACGACTTTCAAAAGAAACACAAGTGCTGTTATCGAACTGATTTGATATATCTTTTATATACTTGAGCTATATATATATATATATAACACGATTTATATTCTTGCTAGAGTTCATAGTTTCAATTGTAATTCATTAAATCTTGTATTGTTCAACTTGTAAGTTGGTAGTTGCTGGATTGGCAAGCTTGGGAAACATAGGTTAAAGAACTAGATAGCTAGAGGAGTTTATACTTGGAGTAGTATAGAACTTAGAGAGCTGTGTTCAAGGAACAAGGCGTTTCAGCAAGCTGCAATCAGTGACTGGGAGAATCAGGGAGATATATTATTGTATCGTGTAATTGTAATTCATTGTGATCAATAATATATTCTTTTACCGAGTTGGGATAGAAGTATGGATGTTAAACATTTCAACACTCAAATGTTCTATAGTATGATTATATTGATCAAGAGACATTTCTACTGTAGTAAGAGTGGGTACCTGACTAGTAGATGAAGATTCACCATCCCCGGAATTAGCCATCACGGCAAAGTTGCAAATTTCAGCTTCTTCATTATCACTGTCTGATTCATCCCAACACCTTCCTCCAACTATGTAGGCTTTTCTTGAATGTTTCTTCAATGCTTCATACTTGGCTTCTAGCTCCTGATAAGCCTTGTCTTTGTTCTTTGGATTTCTACAATCATTTGCAAAATGTCCAAGTTCATTGCATTGATAGCATCTCACAGTAGATCTATCCACAAATCCAGTTTTGTATCCTCCTTTTGGCTTCATTGGTCCTTTTTCCTTTGTTGAAGAAATTTTTCTTTGGCTTTGCTTTGAATGGCTTATTCTTCTTGAATCTTAAGTTGGGAAATTTTCTTGCCATGAAAGCATAAGAGGTATTCTTCAATTCATCCAGTTCTTATAATGTATAAAATTCATCTTCAGCATCTTCCCCATCCCCAGTTTCCTTATCTTCAACAGCCTCATCTTCTACAACCTCTTCAATTCTCAACTGGCTTGTAGCAGCTTCAAGACTCTTAACTGATTTTTTCACAATTAGGGCACATGAGGTATTAACCATGTTCCCTTGATTGGCTTGTATAGATCTCTTTTGAATCAGTTCAAGTTCATGAGTCTTCAACACACCATAAAGCACATCATATGTAATTTTGCTTAGGTCTCTTTCTCTTAAAGAGTTTACCCTTGGCTCTAGATGGTTTGGTACAATCAATAGAAGCTTCATGTTCAGCTCCTTGGTGCTATAGGTTTTGCCATCCAGCTGTAACTCATTTAGCAGTCTGTGAAACCTCTCAAACACCTCAGTGATCCCTTCTTTGAGTTGAGCCATGAAAGCCTCATATTGTGACACCAAAATCTGCGTTTTGTTTTCCCTAACCTCCTCAATTCCTTCACATAGCACTTCAATATGATCCCACATCTCCTTTGCACTTCCACAGACTGAAATGTTGCCAAACATTATCATGTCCATGGAGTCTATGATGATTAGTTGCAGGTGACTATCGAGTGCTACTTTTTCTTTCTCAATGTCTGACCATTTGGCTGATTCTTTTAAAACCCATGTGGCTGAAACTACCTCAGTGCCAACTGTTGTTGCAGGAACCTCTTTTAGAGGTACAAAAGTCCCAGTCTTTAAAATTTCTGGAAACAAAGGATTGGATGCTTTAATGAACAATAACATTTTCATCTTCCAAAGATTATAGTGTGCTTTATTAAACTGTGGAATCTTTATACTGCAAGTTTTCTGTGTATTCATCTTGATCTTATACTGTTTGTAAAATCAACAGCCCGCTCTGATACCACTTGTTAGATATGAATACTACAGGGAAACAATACAGAGGGGGGTGAATGTATTGTTGATATCTTTTCGAAATATTGAACTGTTTTTGATTGAATAACAATAACACTTAAAACTATGTAGCAATATTTGTGTGTGTGTGTGTGTGAAATGCGGAATATAAAACAAATAAAAATATACTTCAAATCTAAAGTTTTATTAGATTCAATGTGTTGCTACAAACTGTGAATACTGACTTGTATTCTCCGCTTCTTTTCTTAGAGAGAGTATACAATTTGCTCTAAGCTCAATACAATATGAGTATACTCCAATACAGCTAATAGAAGTGAACCTATGCACTTATAACATTGTGCACAACTTACAATTTCAGAGTTAACTAATCTAATTAAAAGACAAAATTACATTCGTATTGTGTTTTTACCATTATGGTGTAAGTTGACAAATGCTTAGTTTTTCCATTGTCCTTTAGTAGCACATATCCACTAATTAAGCTGTCTTTTTCTCAATACTCTCTTCCAAGCTTCTTTTGTAGACTTTCCATGTGATGCCACAATCTTGGGAAAGTTACAGCACACTTGGTTGAATTGTTTTCCCTTGATTGTCTCCTAGAAGTTTTGTCCTGAATAGTGATTTGAATTTTGCTAAGTCAAATATCGAGAACACAGGGATTCGATAACTCTCCATATAGACTTCTCGAATTAGCATTCGACTCATCGATATGTAGACTTCTCGAATTGCCTTTTATACTTGTCGATATATGACTTCTCGAATCAACCTTGTGACTTCTCTAATTTGAGACTTCTCGATATAGTGCATATGACTTGTCGATATGTAGACTTCTCGAACTGGTTTATATGACTGATCGAAAAGATAACTTAAAAAGCTACCACATATAACTATTTAAATTTAAATCATCTTCATAAAAAGAAAAGAAATATAAATAAAATATTAAATAAAACAAGATAAGTAGTCGGTCGGTCGATCGGTACGGTAGATATTTAATTATTTTACTTATTACCCTTACTTAATTATTTGTACTTAATTATCCTTAGTTATATTTAAGTATTTTACTTAATTACCCTTTACTTAATTATTTTTATTTATAGATACACATAATAAGATCCTATACTAAAATTTAAGTATCGAAGTTGGGTTAAGTATCGAAATCGGGCTTTATTACTTAATTTTTGTTATTTTGGGCCCAAAATAGAATATAAACAAATATTTAGGTCCTAATTATTTTAGCAACCTTTTTTAAGGATCTTATAATTTAAAAGCTATTACTACGGGTACGTCAATTCAATGCCGATTTAAAAAATAACCACATATAATTATTAAATTTGAATTAATATTCATGAAAAACAAATAAATATAAAATAAAGTATTAAAATACAAACAAGATAACTAGTTTAAAAGTCACACGTGCATCGCACGGGGTAGTTGGTCGGTCGGTACGGTACATATTTAAATATTTCACTTAATTACCATTACCTAATTACTTTTACTTAATTACCCTTACTTATATTTAATTATTTTACCTAATTACCCTTATTCAATGATTTTTACTTAATTACACTTAATTATTTTATATATAAGACCCGATACTAAAATTTAAGTATCGAAACGGGCTTTATTAATTAATTTTTGTTAATTGGGCCCAAAATAGAATATAAACAAATATTTAGGTCATAATTATTTCAACAATCTTTCTCAAGGATCTTATTATTTAAAACTTATTGCTATGGGTACATCAATTCAACGCCAAATTAAAAGACAGCCACATATAATTATTTAAATTTAAAATCATCTTCATGAAAAGCAAATAAATATAAAATAAAATATTAAAGTACAAACAAGATAATAATTTTCAAAGTTGTGCGTGCATCGCACGGGCTATACGCACATATTTTATTTTATTATTTTCACTTTAGTCCATATATTTTTGCAATTTGGCTTAATTTTTAAATACAACAATTTTAATTAAAACATTTCTCTAAGATATTATTAAACACAAAACTCTTGAAAGACAATTTAATCATGATGAAACACAAACACCTACGTTAATTCAACGCCGATTTAAAAACAATCACATATAATTATTTAAATTTAAAATCATCTTCATGAAAAGCAAAGAAATATAAATAATATATTAAAATACAAACAAGATAACAAATTTAAAAGTCACTCGTGCATTACACGGGCAATAAACTTGTACAATCAAAGATGTTACAATTATAATATATGTTTAATTTTTCTTTTTTAATAATCAAAATTTAGAATATTATTAGTAGATAAAGGCCTATAAATCATAAAGGAATAAGATTAGACATGACTAAAAAATTATCTAATTTCCGCTTCTAAAACCCAAATCAAATCACTTATTTTTATATTATAACAAACCATAAGCAAAACATAGCATACCACATATTAGAACATAGACATAGAGATACATGCCATTTAACTCAATGAAGTGCATGCATGTAGCTTGGACCTTCTCTTGCTTTTGCCGAAAAAATCTTGAAATTCCCCATTCAACTCTTATCTAGTTGTCTCATTCTCCATCGGCCTCATCTTGCGTTGCTTCATCATGCTTTTCATGGTTGCCTATTGAGTTCCTCTAGCAATGCTACCATCCGAACATCTTCAACTGACATAAGAACGACTACTTGTTGTTGCATTCCCTCAAAATAACCTATAACTTCCACCTCATGGAAAGTTATTTGAATTTTGATAACTGAGTAAACATAGATAGATTATCTACTATATATTTTAACTAAATTGCCTCATATTTATCTTAATCTGAATGCTTATTGCTATTTTTGTTGATTTTGTATTTTTGGATTGGCAGCTGAACCTTTTGTTTAAATTAATTATGCAAACTAGATCAGTAGTTTGTTGAACAAGAACGAACATCATTTTTAAATAACTTCAAACATGCGCACTCTATACATGAGATATGAGGAATAAATAGATATATAGGAGTTTCATGGTTGCTAAAAAAAATGCTCTATACATGAGATATGAGGAATAAATAGATATATAGGAGTTTCATGGTTGCTAAAAAAAAATGATAATGTTTTCATGATGGCTTAAAATACAGTTTATTGCTCCTTTGCTAATAAAACAGGGGACCCTCGGATATAGGCAAACCAACCAGTGTTTACCAGTCTGAAAAGAGAATGGAATTAGAAGATGAAAGTTATGTTATTCATGGGTGCTCTGGAGATCAATGGAGCGACCTGTTGGGTTTTGCAGTGGCCACACGGCCCTTCAAGCTCCCAGACCCAATGCACTACATTGCCTGATCAGTAAGTCAATGAATGGTTATATCTCATCAAATGTGGTGCAATAGTGGGATCGTAAAAATTGTTTAAATGACTCATAGACCACTACTAATTGCAAACAGGGAACAAAGCAATCAATTCAAGCATGCCCTCCCCAAACATTGATCAGCCTTGAGATCATCCAGATTTAAATTATCACGCCTACAAAATGAGGAAGGCCAGAGAGATCAGAAACTTTAATTTAAGGGATAAAAAAATGGAGGGAAAAGATTTCAATAAACCAAATCAGTCAAAGATATTTTACTAATGATCAATAAAATCCTAAGCTTTACATGACTTATTCAACTGACTGAGGTTTCAATCAGAGTTGTAGAAACACATATATCATGAACAAGAAAGATTCTGATGAAAATGTGGGAAACCATCTGCATCCAACTCGTAAACAACAAGCTCTTCCGAAAAGAAAGGCTTGGCAATTAAAAAACTGTCGTATTCTGCGACACATTGCAAAACAGGTTGCCCCTCGTTATTCGTATAGATTTGCTTCATATCTATCCATTTAACTGTTTCTGTGTCAAAACAGTAAGAAATGCCCCCGTCAAGACAAACAACAATCTTGTGGTCCCAAGCATAGAGGGCACGAAAGAAATTTCGAGTAAGTAAAATATTAAAGTCATCATCACTTTCAATGAATCGAGAAAAGGGTGGAGGAGGCAGAGTTTCCCACTTTCCATTATCAAAGACCTCGAAACTGGGCAGATCCCCGAATTGGGTATAGGGCCAGAACATAGATTTTCCTGTGAAGGGTAACCACTAGAGGATCTACCTTTGGACCAGCTAATCCAGGAGCAATGGTAGGCGGGCAGGGGAGGAATGACGGAGACTTGGCAGTGTCAACGGAAAGGACGTCGAGAAAGGGTTTAGAAAATAATTTTGGCCATTGTTGTTGATGGATAAAGACATCCCCCACCATAAAAATTTCATGTTTTATGCTTTGATATTTTAAATAACCATTAAAACAAAAATATCATCTGTTAGATTATTTTTATAATCTAATAATAATTTATGGGCTTACAAATTAAAGACAATTATATTTAATGTTTATTCTATATTTGGACTAATTAAATGGTCTTAAATAAATAGTCCAATAACATCTTATTCGGTATGAGTTTTGTAATGTGTAATACCCAATAGTAATCTAATTAGGGTTAACGGGGTCTAATTAGAGTACTATATAAAGAACATAATAGGGTCTTGGTCCCAAGGCTATTCACAACCTCTACTCCTCTATTCCAATCAGTCAGAGCGAGATATGGCTAGAGACGAATCAAGTCTGTAGAAGATCAAGTCCCGAATCCGTATACATATTTTACCGTCATGGAATCAGGTACGTTTCCGTACTACAGTTTTATAATGTAACCTTGATAATATCGCATAAGATGATCCGTGGTTATTTATTTAGTTCTAACCATTGGTATCACAGCCAGGTTATGTTGAATTATTAGGGTTGATCATATATATATATATATATATATATATATTATATGATTGTTTTTCCTACATGTCGATTAACATGGACATGTATATATATCTCATAATTTGTGTATGTGGTGTGTTACGTAATCCACTTAATTGGCATAATCGGTTTCGATGTTCCTGGTTAATCATATTATATATGATGATTTTTTGTGATTGATGCCTACATGCATATGATATCATTCTTTGACCTATCAATTTTGTTGTTTCGAGGTTATGTACGTGTATGTATGCCTCAGATTTTTATTTACGCTTTGGATATTTTTTTTCCTCGTTAATCGAGAATATAGTATGCAATTATGCATAAGTTAATTATCTTGCCAATTCATGTGTAACGGCATAATATTGTTTCTGATTGTTTGATCATAGCGTGGATAAGGTATAAGGTCATGTACATATATATGTTAGAGTGTGGTGTTTGTTTTATTAACATGATACTGACGACATGGTATAGTATTTTTTTTCTCCTGGTTTTAATGATTATAATCAGTTAGAAATACTTTTGTTTGATCGTCGTGAAAGTTTTTGTTTTTTCACTTTTGAATTGAATAAAACGCATGTTTTATTCTGGTTGTAAATAGTATTAAAATATTTTGGTGATTTATTTTAATATTTTACAACAATACGGATTTGGGCACATTTTTTTTGAAAAATAATGATTATTTATTTTTCGTCCTTTTATTTCGTGAATAAGTAAGTTGAAGCAAAATATTGCCAAAGTAATATTTATGTGTAGATTTATTTATTTTGAAATAATAGGATGTGTATGTTTATTATTTATGCGTTAAAATAATCGGCCAAAAGGAAGATTATTTAATGGCCAAATAATGAATATACGTGCGGGAATAAATATGTAATAATTAAATATTTTTCAAGTGAGTAATAAACCGGCCCAAAGGAAGGTTATTGCTTGACCGAATTTATTATTAATATTTGATTCCTGCGTGGAGAGTACCACTTGCAAGTTAATATTTCTGTCCAAAGACTAAATATTAATGTTGTGCTAGGTATCTTGTTTGAATGGGCCCACACACTATAGTATTTAAATTCATGTTTTTTTGTGTGCTATTATGTATGCATATGACATGAATTTCCATTATGCGAGCTTATATGTTTTTTGTTCCAAATTGCTAGTTAATTCATCTGCTAATATAACTGCCAACATGAACTCTATTCACGTGCTTAACGTCACAAACTTTAAGAGCTAGTAAGAGAACTTTCTGTTAGTTCTCGGCTGCATGGATTTAGACTATGCTATAAGGAAATAACAACCTCCTTCTCTTAAGGATGAAAGTTCTAATACTGAGAAATTGAACTTTGAGAAGTGGGAGCGTTCTAATTGATTAAGTCTAATGATGATAAAGCGCAGCATTCGTGAAGCATTCAGGGGCGGTATGTCTAAAGACTCTGATAAGGTATCTGTTAAAGATTTCCTTGATGAGCTTGAAAAGCATCTTGCTCTAGATTTCTTGAGGATGTTGAGTTTGAGGGGGAAGATAAAGGCAGGGATGTTGTCTTTGAGGAAGAATCAGTTTCTTTGACTCATGTAGTTCAAGACAACAATGTGGATATACCTGTACAATTTCCTACTCAAAATCAAGATGATGCTCAAGTAGAGCAAACTCAACAAACTCAAGAGGAAGTGCCACTTAGGCGATCCAGTAGAGACAGAAGGAGTGCAATTTCGGATGATTATATTGTATTTCTTCAAGAGCATGAGTTTGACGTAGGGGTTATGAAAGATGATCTTATCAACTTCCAACAAGCCAAACGAAGTGCTAATAGTCAAAAGTGGATTGAAGCCATGAATGATGAGATGAAATCCATGAAGGACAATAGCGTTTAAGATCTTGTCAAATTGCCTGAATGTGTAAAACCGATTGGTGTATATGGATATTTAAAACCAAAAAGGATTCCGAGGGCAATATTGAGAGATATAAAGCACATTTTAGTTGCAAATGATTTTTTCTCAAAGAGAAGGCATTGATTATAAGGAAATTTTCTTAGCTACCCGTATGTGATGTGGAATCGCAAATTTCATCAAACCATTGTCTCATACGGTTTTGAGTCCAATGTTGTTGAAAAATGCATATATCACAAGTTCAGTGGGAGTAATTTTATATTCCTTGTGCTTTATGTCGATGATATACTATTGGCTAAAGGAGACAAGTTTAGTCTCAAACAGTGCCCTAAGAATGATCATGAAGGAAAGGAGATGAAGAACATTCAATATGCTTCGGCTATTGGGAGTCTTATGTATGGTCAAGTTTAGTACCCGGCCGGATTTGGCATTCATTGTGGGTATGTTAAGCAGATATTCGAGTAACCCTTTGAATAGATCATTGGATTGCAACTAACGGGTTATGAGGTACTTGCAAAGAACTAAAGATTACATGCTCGTTTTATCAAAATTTTGAAAATTTGGAGATCAATGGGTATTCAAATTCTGATTTTGTTGGTTGTGTAGATACAAGAAAATCTAGTTTTGGTTAATTTTTGTTGTTGTTATGTCTAAACATATAGACATTAAATATCAAGTCATTATAGAGAGAATGCAATGTCAATTAGTGTCTATTGAGTATATAAGAACAAATTCTATGCTAGCAGACCCACTTACTAAAGTTTTTTTGACACCAAAAAGTTTTCTCGGGCATACTGCTCATATGGGTGTTGTCTCATTGGAGGATATTCAGTTTTAGTGGGAGTTTTTTGTTTTGTTCTTATATTCGGTACTCAGTTTTTATTGAAACTACGGTGATATTTGTGTTATTGTATTCTGCAGAATAAAGTTATTTTATTTATTTCTCTCTATTGCTCTATATGAGTTATCTCTTTCAATTGTGGTTTTGACATAAAGTTTGGAAGAATAAAAATTGATCTCACTAAGGTATTAAGGACCAATTGGAAATAGGCATGATTGAGATCACATTGCATGTAATTTCCAGTTACACATCCATACTTGATCTATGTCATTGAATGTATTAATGTGGTGATCATTGAGGATCAAGTTACGACAATGTGACAAAGGTCGCTTTGGTTCCATGTTTATATATGAGATGGACCAGATTGACTAAGGAAGATGTTTTCTAAAGAATGAACAATTTCGTGCGCACTTATGGTTATTGAATGTAATTGTTGTTTTTGAACAATTTATAGCCCAAGTGGGAGATTGTTAGATTATTTTTATAATCTAATAATAATTTATGGGCTTACAAATTAAAGACAATTATATTTAATGTTTATTCTATATTTGGACTAATTAAGTGGTCTTAAATAAAGAGTCCAATAACATCTTATTCGGTATGGGCTTTGTAATGTGTAATACCTAATAGTAATCTAATTAGGGTTAATGGGGTCTAATTAGAGTACTATATAAAGAATATAATAGGGTCTTGGTCCCCAAGGCTATTCACAACCTCTACTCCTCTATTCCCATCAGTATACGGCGGAAGATCAAGTCCTGAATCCGTATACATATTCTACCGTCATGGAATCAGGTACGTTTCTATACTACAGTTTTATAGTGTAACCTTGATAATATCGCATAAGATGATCCGTGGTTATTTATTTAGTTCTAACATCATCATGTTGGATGGTAGCCCTTTTTGCCAGCTCCTGAACATCATCTTTTTATACTCCTCATAGATCATAGTTTTCCCCATTTACCTTTCATGAATGCGATTTTGGGCTCTAATTTTTTGTTGTGATTTTTTTGGTTATTTTGTGTATGGCTTCAAAGCCATGGCATATTCTAATTTTGTGGTTATGGTTATGTATGATTGAGAGTACCTCCATGTGATTTTATGGTCATGGTTATGGATTATGGATATGGATCATTTCACGGGTCCCTCAAGAAGAGAGCTTTGATACCATATGTTGGTCTTGGTTTTATGGGGATTGGTGTATCAACATGATGAATAAAGCAGAAAAAAACAAATATAACGTGAATAGACTTGTTTTATTAATGATGGAATGGATGGACTCATATAGAGCCCATTCTAACAGAAACATCTTATCAGCTAAAAACCCTACTACAATTCAAATTTAAACTAAACTACTCCTAAAGATATGGTCAACATAACCAATTATTTAAATAATTCAAAATTTAAAATATCAAAAAAAGGAGGAGTGTTAGAATTATGCTTTGATATTTTAGGAGCCTCTTCCCTCATGAGCTTCGTCTTCAACTTGTCAAACCATACAGATGCATATCTTGTTAGCTTCTTGTTGGCAATTTTATAAGACTTCTGATCATCAAAACCTTTATAGTCAAAGATTTTTTCCATCTGTCTCACCCATTCTAAGAAATCCTCGGCATCACCTGCTCCACTAAATTCTAGCACATCCCACTTCAAGCTTTTATCATCGTCATTGTTGTTAGTGGGTAGAGGGTTTCTTATAAAACCTCCATGAATAGGTGTATTTTCTACCGTAGCAATAACCCCCTCAATCATCTCGTTTGTAACTTGTAAACCATCAATCCTCTCGTTTGTAGCTCGTAAACTTGCCTTGATCTCTGCTTGTTCTGTTGTACTTTTTGTTAATTGCTCCGTCATATTAGCAATTTGATCAGTAATATTTTTAAGAGTTAACTTCAAGAAATCTCCACCGGATCCTTCAAGTTTTAAATCTTCATACCCCGCCATTAACGTGCAACAGTGCCGTGAATAGTGCTGATGAACAGTGCCGTTGTAACACCCCCGTCCCACATCGAGGAGATTAGGGATTTCAGTTTAGTTTAAATGGCAAAGTACTACTACTAAGTGCACCAACAAGTCATGATCTTTTGGGGGCCTGTGGTGGGCTTGTGGACTACCCAAGTTGGTTGCATTTAGGCCAGTTCGCTTTATCTTATTTCGGAATCGGGACTCGACCCGATTTTCGAAAAGACTCGGGATTTGACCTGGGTTGTCACATATGGTATCAGAGCCGACTCTCGAAAGCTTGATTCATCAAGTTACCGGAGGTGGGACACGAAGGCTGGTGGTATTATCCCACAATGGACAGAGTTCCGGAGGTGGGGACACGAAGCCAGCCGGTATTATCCCACAATGGCTAGGGAAGAACGATCTTGGACCTATGTGATATCCGTTCAGGCCTGACAAGGACGTCAGGAGTTTAAGTGGGGGAGTTTGTAACACCCCCGTCCCACATCGAGGAGATTAGGGACTTTAGTTTAGTTTAAAAGGCAAAGTACTACTACTAAGTGCACCAACAAATCATGATCTTTTGGGGGCCTGTGGTGGGCTTGTGGGCTACCCAAGTTGGTTGCATTTAGGCCAGTTTGCTTTAGCTTATTTAGGATTTGGAATCGGGACTCGACCCGATTTTCGAAAAGACTCGGGATTTGACCTGGGTTGTCACAGCCGTGAACAGTGCCGTGAACAGTGCCGATGAACATTAACTTTTTTTTGCGAAAACCCTAGATCTCCCAACAACTAAAAAATTGATGGAGAAACCTCAGCTCTTGATACCAAACTGATACGAAAAGTGATGTGTTTATGATAATATGTAATAATGATAAAGATAAAGTAAACTCTGAATCACCAAAGACGGAGAAACAAAACTCTAACTCTGAATCTCCGAATGGAGAAACAAAACTCAAACTCTGAATTCACTCCTGAATTCGATTCTCAAAGCTACCGAATAGCCAAAATTTTATTATCAATATCGTCCCACACGACACAGGAAATAGAATATGACTTCCCACCAGAATCAACTTCAAATCCCAAAGCATCAACCTTGATCTCCACAGGCTCATACAATGGCACAAGATCAACCACCGTGGTCACGTAAACACTCCCATACCTTGTTCTTTTAAGAGACTCATCAGAAATCCATGGAGGCCTCCACAGTAGTGGGATGAGTGTCCTCCATGTCTTCATACCTCTGTGAAGAGATGTCTCCAATAAAATCATTTATAATGATGGTACTGGGGGATTTTGGAACTTCTTCTACAAGGGTTGAAGTGAAAACTTTTTGATCCCCTATAGTTGTGATGGTATCATCATGATATGCCCCATCTGAATGTGGGTTCTGGGTGGTGAGCATAGTGTCAAGCACCATGTCACTTGAATTTGGCTCAACAGAGATAGAATCCTTATGATCAATAACATGTGACTCAGTTTCCTGAATTACAGGCTCCAAAGAAATTTCTTGTGTTTGAGGGGTTGAGATAGTTTGCTCAGATAAAGATTTTGGCAACTCCCCCTGAGGTAATAGGTGGTCTCAATAGATATGTGCTCCTCACCAAGTGTTGTGCCAGCCTTATCACTACCATGTGCAGACTCTGTATAGAAAGGTGCATTGGGGTGAATGCTTGTTTCAATAGAAACATTCTTTTGAGAGAATGCCACTAGTAATATGCTAGCCCCTGATTTTACAACATCATCCATTTGAGTGGATGATGAGGTAGTCTTAATATGCAACTTCTTTGGTCAGTGTAAGGGTGACTCAGTATCCTCACTCTCAATGTTAGTAGCCACTTTAGATAAAATTTTAAGTGGGGTCTTGGATTTCCTCTTCTTCTTTTGAGTGACATCAGCCTTTTGGGAGACTGATGCACTTGGTTCACTACCATCTAGGGTTGTGTTTGCAATAGGTTTGGCAGATGGGCTAGAGATCTTTTGGGTACACTTGTTGGGTTCATCTAAAGTCTTAAGATCTCTTTCAACAGAAATGGAATGAAATATAGGTTGATCAAGTGGATACCCCTTGAAAATTGAGTCCATATATGGAATAATTTTTAAGGGTACATCCACATGATTCCTTGAATCCAATGTGCCAAATAGAATTTTGGACATAGATTTGGAATAACAATTCTACTTTTATCCATACCTTCTAATTCAATATGTTTATTATTTTTGAAATTTAAGACAAATTGAATAAAACGAGGTAGGAAGATTTCATTACCTCTCTTTTTGATGGACGTGCCCAGCCTCTGGAAAAGTTCCTCAATAATCATCTTTTTGACATTCATAAATTGACCATAAGCCAAAGAGTAGACCAATCTTTGAGCAGAGTAGCTTACTTGGTCAAACCCAATTTTTCTGCAGGATAAAACTCATATCATTGTGTCATACACAAAGCTCCACTCCTTTTTGATGAATTTTTTGTTTATCTTTCCCAATTCCAAAGTAGATGAATATTGTATGAACTCCAAAAAGTCCCTTAGCTGTTCCTCAGATGCCTCCTTGTTCATATCCTTCTCATCACAGCTTACAGTAATCCCTTGAATTGTACATGTGACAATTGTCTTTTCTTTTCCATCTTCAAGGGCTACCTCTTCAAACAAAGCAGTTGCCCAGAATTGCTCCATTATGTCCAAATAAAGTGTTGGACGAGCAAAGAAAGCCCCCTTCAGATATGACTCAGCAAGAAAATGAACAAAACATGTGTATCTAGGGCTTGCTTCAGAATCACTAGCAATTGTTAGCACGTTTGTGGTTTCTGGAATGACATATTTCTTAGATGAAGCAGTTTGAGATTTGGGTGCCATTGTAGTGTTTGGAATTGAAGTAGAAGAAGAAATATGTTGAGAGTGTTTGGGTTCTTGAAATTCTGAGAAAAATCGATAAGAGTAAAGTGAAAAGGGTTTTGGAGTTTTGAAATGACTGTGACTTCTCGATATAGATATATGATATGTATCGATAAGTTCCAATTCAGGAAATGACCAGATCAGTAAGTCCAAAAAGAAAGGATTCGAGAACTCAACTTATCGATAAGTCTCAATTTGAGAACTCTAATGACAAAGATTCAATAACTCTCAGTTTGTTCATTTGAATATGAACCGAATTTGATTATAAGTGAAATTCAATTTGAATTAAAATAATTTCAAATTAATGGTATCTTCAGACTTTTCAATTAATTGGGATATAATTCGAGAACTCAAAGTATTATAGTTCGAGATCTCAAATTGTACCTAATCGAGAACTCTACAAACACTAATTTGAGAACTCAACCATGTTCATTTCGAGAAGTGAAAATGAACTAGATCGCGAACTCTCAATAGCTTATGTTGAAAACTCTAAATATGCTGTGTCGAGAACTCAATTCAATAAGTCTTAAATGAGCTAATCGAGAACTCTACATAGTAGTATTTATACTAATCGATAAGTCTAAAAATCACAGGTATCGAATAATTTATAATGAGAATTTGAACTATTTTGAGAACTGTCATAACAACTATGTAAAGAAGTCTAGCAATTCAAATAGTCACTTAGAATATTTTGGTAAAAATTCTAAGTTGATGAAAAATATGATTTTTAAGATTTACATCAAAATGCTTAGATATTTATAAATCATATCTCAGCCAACTTTCACTTCAAAAATATTGAGCATTTAAGTAAAGTGAAAGTCTACTGCTACAACAGTTCTCATAAATTTTGACTTAGCTATTCGATGAGGTATTTAGCATTCCAATCTCACTAACCAACCTTGTGAAGGTGGTCTCATATAATGGCTTAGTGAAAATATTTGCTAACTATTTTTTGTGGGAACATAATGCAACTTAATAGTTCCATTAGAAGCATGTTCACTTATAAAGTGATATCTGATGTCAATGTGCTTTGTTCTAGAATGATTGACAGGATTTGCAACTATAGAGATTGCACTTGTGTTGTCACATATAATTGGAATTTTCTCCAACACAAGTCCATAGTCTCTAATTTGGTTTCTAATCCAAAGCACTTGAGCACAGTAACTTCCAGCAGCTATATACTCAGCCTCAGCTGTGGAAGTTGACACAGATTGTTGTTTCTTACTATACCATGACACTAACCTTTGGCCTAGAAATTGGAAGCTTCCTGAAGTACTTTTTCTGTCCACTCTGCATCCAGCATAGTTAGCATAAGTAAAGCCCACCTGATTGAAACCAGTATCCTTTGGATACCATAACCCAAGGTTTGGAGTGCCCTTCAAATATCTGAAGATTCTTTTGATTGCAATCATGTGTGACTCCCTTGGATCAGATTGAAAACTTGCACGGAGACATGTACCAAACATGATATCTGGCCTACTTGCAGTTAAGTAGAGAAGTGATTCCACCATACCTCCATAGACTGTAATATCCACCCTTTTTCCTTTCTTATCTTCATCAAGCTTGGCGGCAGCAGGCATAGGTGTCTTTGTAGAGCAATCTGCTAAGTCAAATTTCTTCAATAAATCCTTGACATATTTTGCTTGACTGATAAAGATTCCATCCTTCCTTTGGCTCACTTGTAATCCCAGGAAGAAAGTTAATTCCCCCATCATGCTCATCTCATACTTACTCTGCATTAGCTTAGGAAACCTTTGACAAAGCTTCTCATTATTAGAACAAAAAATGATATCATCCACATAGATTTGAACTAGGATAATATAATTGCCATGTTTCTTATAAAACAATATTTTGTCTATTGTGCCTCTAATGAATTGATTATCAATGAGAAATTGTGATAGAGTGTCATACCATGCCCTTGGAGCTTGTTTGAGACCATAGAGTGCCATAAGCAGTCTTTAGACAAATTCAGGAAAATGAGGATTTTCAAAGCCAGGTGGCTGTTGCACATAGACTTCCTCTTCATGTTCTCCATTTAGAAATGCACTCTTGACATCCATTTGATACACCTTGAAATTTGAGTGTGCAGCAAATGCCAAGAATATTCTAATGGCTTCCAGCCTTGCAACAAGAGCAAAAGTCTCATCATAGTCAATGCCTTCAACCTGTGAGTACCCTTTTGCTACCAGCCTTGCTTTTTTCCTTGTGACTACACCATTTTCATCCATTTTTTTCCCGAACATCCATTTTGTACCAATGACTATCCTATTCTTTGGTGCAGGGACAAGTTCCAAAACTTTGTTTCTCTCAATCTGATTAATCTCATCTTGCATGGCCACTATCCAATCAGGATCCAGTAGTGCATCATTAACTTTCTTAGGCTCAATGATGAGTGCATATTTTTGCATATTTTTATTACCTATTTATTGTTTGAATTCGTATTTTAATAAATTATTTTGTTGTATTTCAGGAAATTCAAGAAAAATTGAAGAAATTGCAAAATAAAGAAATAAAGGTCAAAGAAGAGAAAAGGAAGAAGAAGAAGGACCAAAATAGAAGAAAAGGAAAGAAGAGGGAGTTTGGTGCAAAAGCTGAATTTTTATTTAAAAACTAAAAAGAAAAAAAAATAATAAAAAAAATAATAAATAAAAATGGAGGGCTAGGATTTAATCCCACCAAACAAAAATGAATGGTGGGGATTAATCCACACCAACCACAAATCTCAATCTATTTCCTATAAATAGATTCATTTTTCTCTCTTGTAAAACCACTTAGAATTAGGATTACACCATTTTTAGTCAGATTTAGGATTAGTACATTCCTAAATGCAGTTGTAAATTTTCTTTCTGTGTAAACATTTTTTTTAGTTCATAATTTTGTTTTCCTGTATTTTCTGTCTTTATTTTTGGCAATTCGAAGCTCCTTTCCTTTTCTCTTTTTTTTTTTTTTTGCAAATTAAAACCAAGTTCATCTTCTTTTTATTTTCAAAAATCAAAACATCTCCCTGTCTCCATTTTCGAAGCAAACCCAGTTTTCCCCTTATTTGTTTTTGTTTGTTGTTTATATAAGTCCCCTGTTCCACTCTCCTTCCTTCATCTCCATATTTCTTCTCGAGTCCCAATCACAAACATTCCCTCCCCTGTTCTTCTTTAATCTCCATCGCCTTTTCTTTCCTTTCCCCATCAATTCCCTTAATTCCCTTTCCCCTCTCTTTTAGTTGATTTTCGCTGCAAATTTTTCCCCTTCGCTGCTTCGTCGATCGAGTCCAAGTTGCTGAGTTCTTTAGTTCTTAATTTCGATTTTATTCGCGAGTTCTGAGTTGCCGAGTTGTGGTCAATGTTTCGAGTTTTGCTGCGGTTCTACGGTTGTGCTGCGTTTTTGAGTCGTTTATGTTGTGGCGTTGGTTTGTAGCTGTGTTTGTAATGGAGTTTTTAAGTCATAGCTAGTTTATTCGAATTATGGAGAGTTTAGAGTTTAGATGTGCTGAATTTTGTTTTCGTTTCGTTATAGAAGTCGAAAGTTGTAGTTGATTGTAAAATGCTGTCGAGTTGTCTGTGCTGAGTTCTTGATTGTATGCATCGACTGTTTTGATTGCTTTGTTTTGTATCGTTTTAGAATCGTAGGAATTGCTGCTTAACGTTTCGTGTGTGAGGTTCTTGCTGAGTTTACTGGTTAAGTCTCATTTGTGTTTGGTTGATTGTTTAGTTTTCAGTAATGTTGCTAGTAAGTGTTTGTCTGCGTTTGGTGAGTGCCGAGTTCTGGGTTCTTGATTTTTGCGATCGAGTTTCGAAATTGAGTTTTGTCGAGATCATTCATTTTAGTTAGTGAATTTTGTTAGTGAGTTTTGTATCTGTTTCGAGTGTTACTGCGACAGTTTCCACATCTGTGTATGGTTTCGTGTGTGTCGAGTTAATGATGTTTTTGTAAGTTTGAGAGTTAAGATTCTTAGTGCTTCCCGAGTTGTTTCGAATTGTTACCGAGTTGAATTTGATTGCCGAATTTCTGGGCAGGTTTTTAGTTTGTAGTTCACTGTATTGCGATTTGTAATTAAAATTAGTTAGCTAAATTCTTAATTTTGGTATAAATGGTTAGTAAAAATTACAAACGAATCATGTCAAAATATTTTTTTTTTAGAAATAAATAAAATTTTCTTTTAGTTCTTAAATAGTGATAAATCAAAATTGAGTTTTCTGTTAATAATTCCTATATATAAAAAAAAATCTTGTTTAATTTGAATTTAGAATTGTTTAGAATAATTTTTAGATTAATTTAGTTTTAAAATAATTTAGAACTTTTAGTTTAATTAGAATAAATTAGAGTTTAAAATTAGGAATTAATTGTTAAAAATCAAAATTATCAAAAACCCAAATTGTCTAGTTCGATTAAATTAAATTTTAAGGATAGCGAAATAATTATTCCCTGTGGATCGAATCTTAAAATACCAAAACGATGATCGTGCGCTTGCGATATTAAAATGTACATATTTCTGCCACATCACTCAACTTGAGATAAGAAATAGCCATCCAAACATTCATTTTGAGTGGCTCTTCTAGTTCTCACACCTGAACTAGGATTGCCTATAATTTGATCAACTATGTGATCTCTATCCCATCTCCTTTTAGGCTTATTTGTATTCCTAGGTACAGATGTAGCTTCCTCATTGACACTATAGTTTCCATGTGAAACTCCCCCTGTGTTAATGCTTTCTTCAACAGGTGAGTTTTGGGTAATAAGTTCAGCATCAATAAATTGCACTATCTCATTCTCATTGACTTCATTTACTTGAGTTACAGGTTCTTCAATCATCACTTCAGTTTGCTCCAAGTACCATTGATTCTCAAATATTAATGGTACCAGGGCCGTCTTCAGTAATTTGGAGGCCCTAGTTTGGATTGGTGTAAGGATCTGTCGTAAATTTTGGTCCCGAACATTTCGAAGGATAAATTGATTCTTTAAGTTGTTTACCTCGTAATAGCGGGCTGATGCTTGTGGGTCGGCAGAGGAATTGACAAAAACTCTGTATGTGCCTTTTTTCCACTCATAATTAGTAAATGAAATCCAACTGCAATATTGAAGAATTCTTAAAATTTTAAAATTTTAATTTTTTTTTTATAAAAATACTTCTTTTGTCTAAAAATGCATTTTGTTTGAAAAAAAGGGCGGCAATCAAAAACAACTAAGACATAGAATATTAAATTTTTGGAATAAAATACCAAAATTAACCAAATTTTTCTAGAACTCGAATTTATACTATATAAAATTTTAAATAATATTGATATTAAATAAAAAATAAAAGAATATGATTATATTTTTACTAATATTTTATTTACGTAATTAAATAATTTATGTACTATGTGAGAAAAATATGGCCCCTATAATTTGGAGGCCCTAGGCACAATGCATAGATCAACTCCCCTTACAGCCGGCTCTGAATGGTACTTTGTCACTTTCATCAGTTTCCTTCAGGCCAGGGTGCTTTCCATCATCAAAAGTTACATTAGTGCTCTTCATCACTATCTTTTGGTCCACCACATAGACTTTATATGTTATTCTGTCCAATGAATATCCAAGAAAGATTCCAACAAATACTTTTGCATCAAATTTTCCAACATATTCAGAGTTGTCTTTTAACACAAAGCATTTGCTTCCAAAAGCATGTAGGTGCTTGAATGAGGGCTTCTTTCCAGTCATCATATTGTAAGGTGTCTTTCCAGTGCCTTTGTTAATAACTGCTCTATTATGAATGTAACATGCAGTGCTGACAGCCTCAGCCCAAAAACATGTAGGTAAATGAGCATCTAACAACATAGTTCTTGCAACCTCAATTAATGTTCTATTCTTCCTTTCAGCTACTCCATTTTGCTGTGGAGTTCTTGGTGTAGAGAATTACAGAGAGATGCCTTTATCCTTGCAGAATGTCTCTAGTACACTGTTCTTGAACTCAGTGCCGTTGTCACTACTTAGAGCAATCACATTGGAATTAGGTGATTCTTTGTCAATCCTCTTGATATGCTCAATAATTACCTTAGGAGCCTCATCCTTACTTGATAGAAAATCCACCCATGTATACCTTGTAAAATCATCAACCATAACCAAGGCATATTTCTTTCTTGATAAAGACATCACATTGACAGGTCCAAATAAGTCCATGTGAATAAGTTGTAATGCTTCTGTGGTGGAGGGTACTATCTTCAACTTATGACTTGATCTTTTGATCTTTCCCTTTTGGCAAGCCTCACACACTCCTTCTTGATAGAATTCAAGTGCAGGCATGCCTTTAACTAACTCTCTTTTGACTAGAGAATTAGTTGCCTTGAAGTTCAAGTGTGATAACCTTTTATGCCAAATCCAATTGTCTTCATTTGATGCTTTAGTATAGAAACAACACACTTTCTCCTTATTAGTGGAATCCAAGTCGGCCACAAATAAGCTTCCTTTTCTAACTCCAGAAAGAGCTAGTTCACCAGTCTTCTTATTAGTTATCAAGCATGCATCTTCATCAAATTCAACTTTGAATCCCCTGTTAGTAAACTGACCAATGCTAAGTAGATTATGCTTGATACTATCAACTAGTGCCATGTCTTCAATGATGACATTACCAACTTCTAACTTGCCATATCCCATTGTAGTACCAATGCTATCATCTCCAAAGGTAACATATGGGCCAGCCTTCTCCTCAAATTGTGATAGCAGGGCCATATCACCAGTCATGTGTCTTGAGCATCCACTGTCCAATACCCACACAACCTTCTTTTTCTTCTCTTTGCCCTGCATCCACAAATTGATTACTTAGACTTGGGTACCCAAACAAGTTTGGGTCCATGGGATTAGAAACATTTTTATCTTTAATAACATGCTTAGAAACATTTTTGGGCCTAGTCTCATTGTCACTTGTAGATTTCTCAGAAGAGGACTTCTCAAGCTTTGGTGACAAAGGTGCCTTCCTAAATTTAGCATCATGGCTTATGAATCCTGTGATAAATTGTCTTCTCAAATTGTAGCAACTAGTCATAACATTCATATTGCATGGCATACAATCAAATTTATCACAGAAAGGTGCATCTCGATTCCTAAGAGGCACAGTGCAGTCATAAAAAGGCTTAGGCACACTACCAACAGGTTTCTAACAAGCATGTGTTAAATGGTTGGAACTAGAGCAATTTTGACAAATTTTTCTAGGGACATTAGGCAAATAAGCATAGTTATTATTCTTGTTAATACCTAGCTTCCCATTTTTGTTCAGTTTTTTTCCTCATTTGCTTTTTCACTAGGTTCAATCTTAATATTCTTATGAGTTTCAACTTTCACCTTGCCTACTCTAACAGATTCACCAGATTCAGATCCTACTTGATGCTACACTTTGAGTTTTCAGAGGTGTAGATTGTGATGATGTGAATGCTTCATCTTCATCACACAATAGTTGTTTAATGATTAAAGATTCCTTATCAAAGTTCACTCTGGTTTTCTTAAAAATATGATTTTTAGCATGTATTAAGATATGAGGCACTCCTTCATTCACAATCCTCTCTGTGTCACTAGGGGCAGACACCTTATTATACATCAAAGTGTCATAATCAAATCCAATAGCAGATTTACAATTTTCCTGGTTTTTATCATGGTAGACTTTAACTAGACTAGAAGAATTTTTATAAGCATTGGCTTTAAGTTCAGTTTCCTCTATCTGTTCCCTCAAAGCTTTTTCAATTTGACTTGCACATAACAATTTATTTTTCAGATACTCAACTTCTTGATTAAGATTTTCAATGAGAATGACTAATAATTCAAGCTCCTCATTACTCTTAACCAAACTAGCATTCACAACAGTTAACCTTTCAATTTCTTCATTTGCAGAAGTCAGAGGACCAGGACGTAGACCATTAGGACACTACAAGGATTTTTGCTTTAGACGACACTCAAAACGTGTTGTCTGAATGTACCAAAAACTGTTGACTATTGAGAAGTCGTCTGATACACACCTCAGACAATACACAGCAAGCTGTTGTGTGAAAGTTGAAAGACAAGTAAAAGCCACCTGAAAAGAGTTGTCTGATACCCAGAAACAACAACACTTTCTTTGGAAACCTGTTGTCAAAGCTCCAATAATGCAACAGGTTTTAACGAATATATTGTTGTTTTAAGTAGTAAAGACAATGGTTTTTAAAAGAAAGCCTATTGTTGAAGTGCAAAAGATACAATCCTTTACTTGATCAGGGCTGTTGTTGTATGTCATTACAGACAATGGTTTCTTAGCAAAAACGAGTTGTTTTATGGTTAGATGTACAACATGTTATCTCATATGGCATGTTGTTGTAGAGTAGGAAGGATAACACTTTCTTAGTATATAACATGTTGTTATTTGTTAAAAGAGACAACAGTTTTGCAGAGTATAACATGTTGTTATTTGTTAAAAGAGACAACAGTTTTGTAGAGTATAACATGTTGTTATTTGTTAAAAGAGACAACAGTTTTGTGGGTTTTAACCTGCCGTGTGTATTCTTCTCCCACATTACTTTGTTAAATGGTACAAGTTGTTTGATTGCATTTTTTACAACTGTTAACATTAAGTAGTTTTTATTTTCCTGTTGTGTGAGTCATTCTCACAAGGGATTTTAATAAAAGCATTGCTTGATATATAATACAACAAGTGTTAATCATTGGTGGGCATTGGCTAAAAGTATCTTAAACAATGGTTCTAGACATGTAAAGAAAACCAAACTACACTATAAAATGAAAATGCCAAGAAACAAACAATAGAAACCAATTCAATCCATCCCTCCATTACGACCAATATTCACCATACCATCAACCAAAACCACACAAGCAATTTTTCACCTTATAACACCAACACCACCAACAAACGTACACAACCAACTAACCAAGTACATAATTAAAGTCTATCCATATCCAAAACAACTAATACATAAGTCATATTTTTAGGTGAACAAATCCACAAAAGAGACGGACTAAAAGTTTAATTTACGATACTACCATGTTCAATAAAAGACGACAGAGTTCAACGAGCCAGGTGCTTCAACATATACTTCGCCAAGTCAGTCCTTATATCATTAAGCTCAGCCATGCCATAGTTCAAGTTGCTTCTGCGTCGCCACTGCAAAATGGAACATGTATTGGAAGTCATATATCTTCACCACAAAACACAAGGATATCAGAAAAAATGCATTGTTACCTTCATAGAAAATTTCAATTCCTTATCAAGACATATCTCCTTCATATAACGCATCACAAACACGCCACAGTCCTTGGACCCAGGTTGAAGAGGAATTCCCTGAAGAACATGTAGAATTAATTATATGTCTACACTGTCCTTGTGGAATTCAGAGATACAAAAAAAATACTTAAGAAAAGGATAATACCGCCAGGTTCTCCCATGTAATTTTGTTTTTGGTAAACTTCTTCGCATCGTCATTATAGAGATTGATGGCACTACGAAATATAATGTAAATAAAATTTATGACATTTAACTTAATAAGTGGTCTCAAATGAAATTAAGTTAATATAAAATACTCACTTGTCGACCACTTCCGTCCATTCTTCACATGTAATTCGGCGGTTCAAAGGATCCATCTGGTAAACGATTTGAGCATCTAGATATACAGCGGTGAGCGTCCAATGGTTCCTAATAATTCATGAAATTAAACTATATTAAAGTGTGCATTTAAAAAACATTAACACTAGCACCACACATTAAATTAAATCAGATCACATGGTCACTCCTATAAAATTAATAGACTTGATAGCATATAAGTGTTAAAAAAAAGAACTGACCCGGAGTTATATGGTAAGAGAAAATACTGGCCAGGCTGAGCATTCTTGAACCTGAGAGATAGGGATCGCAACCTCTCTGCTGGATTACCACAACCGAGGGCACCAATCGTATCAGGATCAACAAACGCTATCATATCAGTCATCTTGTGTTTTTTCAAATATTCCTGCAGAAAACTGTATAAAAAAAAGTCATTACACAAGCAGTCCATTTTCATTGCAGAACTATTTACAAAGTCAAATAAATTTTTGAACGTCGATACTTACTTAATGTATAAGCAAATGACGCCCCCTGACATCTCACCCCCACAACACAAAGCATGAATATCCGACAAAAAAAGGGGCTTCTTAGCAGTTGATCCGAAAGCTTCTTCGGATATCACAAAAGTAGATGCTCGGCCATCCACCAAAGCATCCTTTGCCCAAAGCCACAAACGTTTCAAGGCAGAGGGAAAGTCAGGACCGAAGTCCAACACATACTCTGGGACTAATTCCAGATCTTTCACCTTCTTCCACTTCTTTTGTCCATTTTTCTTGCTTCCCTGAAATATGACATTAAAAAACAATTGTGAATGAAAACTGCCTAATATAGTAGGTTTGTTAAAGTAAACTGCCTAATATGTTTATTTTAATTATGATTTAATAGATTACAAAGAATTTAACCTTTGTACTTCCATTCTGTCTGGCAGTGGTTGTCTTCAATTCCGTTATGAGATCTTTTGGCCATGCAATATAAGTCCCGATAGCTTGCTCCATAGTTATGATCTCATCTTGGATTGGAAAAGGAATCTTTTCAGATCCTTGAATTACACGAGTGATAGAGACTCGGGCATTCTCTTTTGTCAAAGGTTTCCCATGAAGAATCTGACTCTTTGTATCAATAGTAGCATGTGCAACAATATTATTTGGGGAGTTAATTGCCAGTCCCCACTCTCTATCATTGTCATCTTCCACTTCCACACACAAATTTACAACCAACTCCTGATCATCCTCCAAATGAACCCCCTCAACAGCCTCCTCCATTTTTTCTACCACGTCAACAATCTTCTCAGTCCTTTCTCCACCCTCCACAACCTTCTCATTATTTTCTTCCACATCAACCTTCCCATTCTCTTGATCCCCTTCAGGAAGAATATAATCACCTTCGAGGAGATTGAGTCTCTTCTTTCCACCTGGCAACTGCAACTCCTTGATACCCTTGGAACAACTTGCTTGCTGAGATCCAATATTTGGACTACCTTCAGAATCATTTTTATTTTCACATAAAGCACTTTTCAGCTTCTCAATCTCAGCAGACCAAAAGGAATCTCGCTCTCGAACTATCCTCTCTGATTCCTCTTTCATATACTTCTTAATGCCCTCCTGAATCCTCTCATCCATTGACTTGCCGGTCTTCTTCTTCCGTGGAAGATTAAAGTATGTAGACTGCTTGACATAAGTACCTTGTCCACGTACCCTTCCTCGGTTCTCAAGGTTACCGAGAACCTTGGTCAAGACATCATCTGTGCCTTCCACAGAAACTTCTCCATCCCTAACCCTCTTCTTCATTATCTCCTACAAAAAGTGACATGAAAAATATATGTACATGAAAAATATAAGTACGTTAACTAAAAAAATAGATATCACAGTGAAAGAACTCAAAATATAAAATAAATGAAAAACTTACAATCTCTTTTCCAATTTTGCAACTTTTGCAGACTTATAATTCCCATTTTCATCCTGCCGCGCACGGAGCCACGTATCCGTTCGATCTATGTCAATTCCTCAGGATCACCAAGAGCGAGAAACTGTAAAACAAAGTATTATTGTATTGTTTAACATACAAGTCATCGTAAAATTAAACACAATTATCATGCATGTTTCAAAGGGATATATGTATGATTACTAACCATTTCATGTTCTAGGTTAGCATAACCTTTTCTTGACATGTTATGAGGATATTCGCTCAACTTCCTCCTCTTTGCGAGTTTTTCGTGGATCACCTTAAGGAACAATGATCAAAATATTAGTAACTAAGCTTTTCAACTATATAATTTTGTAATCTCAGAAATTCAAAAAGAAATATGGTAAGAAAACTTACACCAAATTTTTTTGACAGACGGTCAACAACAAACATGTCCCAATGATCCTTCTTAATAAAGGTGTAGTCAGCAGGAGGAACCTGTAGCAAATCAGGCTGATCATAGTGTGGCAGGACGTATTTGGTTGACAAGCGGCTCTTGAACTCTCGCCATTTTTTGCCCGCAGATTTCAAAACCATCTTCTTGGCGGTTGGTGGTACATCAAATGCCATCTACGTAGATAAGTATTTTAATTAGCATACATGTATTAACTAAATAGGTGGTCATGAAAGAAAAGTTATTCCATAAGATGTAATTTGTTTTACCTCCACACACTTCCAAATCTTGTTTTTCCTTTCAGTCGGAACAATTAGCCAGGAATCATAGTAGATTGAGACTTTACTTCTCGCAAGAACACCAATATAAGATTCCATTTCCGTGCCTGCTTTACCGTAAGGCTGACCCTTTTCATTGAAACTCACCAACGGCTTATCTCCCAACATCTTACGCCTAATAATCTTGTGCATCGTTACAGGTCCGCGCTTTAAAAGCTTCAGTCCAGTTGTTTCCTTTTTCGTAGCCAGCAGTTGCTCTATTCGTTTCCTCTTCTTAGATAAAGTGGTTTTTAGGTTCTTAGAAATAGACTTCTTCACAGATACAGGGGATGATGAAATAGCCCGTGTCACCGGTCGATTAGGGGATGATGAAATAGCCTGTGTCACCGATTGATTAGGGGATGATGAAATAGCCCGTGTCACCGGTTGATTAGGGGAAAACTGCACCACCTTATTCTTCAGGTCAGGGCATGACTCCGCCGGCTTTTTCTTTATTTCCTTCACTGCAGGGCTAGACTGAACCATAGTCTTCTTCACTGCAGGGGTAGACTGAACAGTTGAGTTCTTTTTTAGTGCCTTCATAATGGTTGTCATACTTGCTTTGGGAACGGATTTTCTCTTCGGCTTCATGATCAATCTACAACACCACATGTTGAGTGAATTATTTAGGTAAATGTAAACACACACACACATAACTTGACATAAATCTTCAACACCATATCCCTATGCCTAATTACCAAGGCAGAAAACACATTACTAAAAACAATACATTCAGTAAATCAATCCCAACAATACATTAAAACAAAATCTACTAAAATCCATAGAGATACACTAAAATCTATCAAAATTCAAATAAATCTATAGAGATACATTAAAATCCATAGAGACAGAGAGAGAAAGAGAGAGAGAGAGAGAGAGAGAGAGAGAGAGAGAGAGAGAGAGAGAGAGAGAGAGAGAGAGAGAGAGAGAGGTAGAGAACATAAAGATAGAGAGTAGCAGAAATGTTCGATTTAAGAGCATGCATAACCATATATCATAGATCCATATGCATAACCATATATCATAGTATCCATAAGCATATAACAGGGAGAGAGAGCGTGAGAGAGGGAGAGAGAGAGAAAGAGATATATATATATATATATATATATATATATATATATATAGCGACGATCTAGGGAGGGAGAGGGGGATGAGTTGTGGAATACCTGAGAGAGAGGGACGAAAAGTGAGCTCTCGATTTTGGGGTAGGGATTTAGGGGGGAGTGATTCTGGGAGATGGATTTAATTAGGTCAATTTAGGGGGAAACTGAGATTTCGCAAAGGGGGAAAGTGAGCTCTCGATTTCGGGGGGAGTGATTTAGGGGGGAGTGATTTGGGGGGAGGGATTTAGGTCAATTTGGGGGGAAATTTTGGGGAAAAGATGGGGAATGAAAATTTGATAAGGGAATTAAAATATTCTAAAATATTAATATAAAATATGAAAATATTAATGTAAAATAACCGTAACCATATTCTCGAACCGGGATTTCGAAGCCCGGGTCATACGGTCTCAAAGATCCATAGTCCGCTATGTTAATATAAAATATTAAAAAAATAACAGGTACGGTTGACCAGGTGAATGTATGTTCAAACGCAGGTTTGACCGTTAACCCCAAAACAGGACTACGCCCCTCTTAATTGTATCCATATTCTCGAACCGGGATTTCGAAGCCCGGGCCGTATGGTCTCAAAGATCCATAGTCCGGTATGTTAATATAAAATATTAAAAAAATAACAGGTACGGTTGACCAAGTGAATGTATGGTCAAACGCAGGTTTGACCGTTAACCCCTAAACAGGACTACGCCACTCTTAACTGTATCCATATTCTCGAACCGGGATTTCGAAGCCCGGGCCGTACTATCTCAAAGATCCATAGTCCGGTATGTTAATATAAAATATTAAAAAAATAACAGGTACGGTTGACCAGGTGAATGTATGGTCAAACGCAGGTTTGACCGTTAACCCCTAAAGAGGACTACGCCACTCTTAACTGTATCCATATTCTCGAACCGGGATTTCGAAGCCCGGGCCGTACGGTCTCAAAGATCCATAGTCCGGTATGTTAATATAAAATATTAAAAATATAACAGGTACGGTTGACCAGGTGAATGTATGGTCAAACGCATGTTTGACCGTTAACCCCTAAACAGGACTACGCCCCTCTTAACTGTATCCATATTCTCGAACTGGGATTTCGAAGCCCGGGCCGTACGGTCTCAAAGATCCATAGTCCGGTATGTTAATATAAAATATTAAAAAAAATAACAGGTACAGTTGACTAGGTGAATGTATGGTCAAACGCATGTTTGACCGTTAACCCCTAAACAGGACTACGCCCCTCTTAACTGTATCCATATTCTCGAACCGGGATTTCGAAGCCCGGGCCATACGGTCTCAAAGATCCATAGTCCGGTATGTTAATATAAAATATTAAAAAAAATAACAGGTACGGTTGACCAGGTGAATGTATGGTCAAACGCAGGTTTGACCGTTAACCCCTAAACAGGACTACGCCCCTCTTAACTGTATCCATATTCTCGAACCGGGATTTCGAAGCCAGGGCCGTACGGTCTCAAAGATCCATAGTCCGGTATGTTAATATAAAATATTAAAAAAATAACAGGTACGGTTGATCAGGTGAACCCTAAACCCTAAACACTAAACCCTAAACCCTAAACCGTCGAATCTAATATTTTTAAAATAGACGATGAAGATTATATCATATTAGAAAGAAAATTATAATATAAAAAAGAAATAATGAAAAATAAAATTATAATATGAAAAGTATATAATTAAAAAAAGATACAATTGAATTTTACTTAATTTTTATATTAATATTAAAAAAAGGTTTATATTTACTATTTAGGTCATATCCCCAAGATCTAAAAATCAGATTTTGGATGATTTGAATATGTAAATTAATGATATATAAATTTTAAGAAAAATAAATTATATAATTATAGATATAATTATAATCTAGTAAAATAGTAAGTTATTAAAAATAATTTAGCTGGACAAAATGACACATTAATGTCATCGAGATCTTTGTCTGAACATCTTAACTTCAGTTTTATACCCACTTTTCAATTCACCTCCACATCTGTCCTCCTTCGTCCTCCTCCATCAATTCACCTCCACCTTCGTCCTCCTCCATCAATTCACCTCCACCTCCGTCCTCCTCCGTCCACCTCCACCTCCGTCCACCTGTGCTCTGTGCTCCACCTCTGTACCATCTTCACTCCACTACCCTGCGACACCTGCGTCCTTGCATCTCATCTTAGTAGTTTTGAAGCAGCTCCATCTTCGTAGTTTCAACGAGCTCCATCGACATCTCCATTAAGGTATTTTTTATGAAATTTGTTTCTAAAAATTGAAATTAGGGTTCATACTTGTATTTGGGGATCTGAGAAGATTTTATCACATTATGAAAATACTAACTTATAATGTGTCTCGGTCACTCGATCTAAATCAGCAGATGAGACACTTTTGCCATGAGAATGAGCTCCCATGTACACCACATAATAATTTTAGATTTGATAATCATTAAAAAATTGGACAAATCTCATAATCATTTTAGATTTGATACCTTTTTTCTGGCAAAGGTGGGGGTATGCAGTAGTGATAAGAGAATAAGTGATAGAAAGAATGGCATATATAGTAGAAAGATATGCAACTTTTACTATTCTATTCTATTGCTTAAAGTATATGCTAAATCTGCAATGCACAAGTTATGCAGGCAGTAGTCCTTTAATATTATACTTCCTTTATAACAAGTAAATTGTGTTAGTGTTAGTTTGAAATTGTGTTTGTTAGTGTTACTATGTGCTGATTACATTTGTTTTTTTATTTTAAAAGATGGACAAGTCTTGAATGAATGCTGATAGAAGAACAAAAGAGTTCGAAAGAGGAGTGGACGAATTTTTGATGTTTGCATTGGAGAACGGACAGGATGGAAATAAAATCAGTTGCCCCTGTAAATTGTGCACATAGTAAATCATGGAAAGCTCGAATTGTGAGGGGCCATCTTTTCCAGAATGGCATCGATCGGAGCTACAAGTGTTGGATTTGGCATGGGGAGGTAAGTACGGGAGAAAGTCAGCATCCCGCTGAAGATACTTCTAGTTCTTCACAATCTGTAGATCAAAACTCGATGAAAACAGAGAATGCCGGTGATACCGATGACAATGCAGATGACGTTTCCCTAGATTCCTCGGATGTATTTAACCATATACAATCTGAACATGAACCGCTCTATCCGGGATGCGAAGGATTTACAAAGATGAAGGCTTTAGTAAAATTATATAACTTGAAAGCAAAATATCAAATCTCTGATTCTGGCTTCTCAAAAATTCTTCTTTTGGTTGGGTCTATGCTTCCAAAAGGCAACAACTTCCCTTCTTCTTTCAGTGAAGCTAAAAAAAGCTTGTGTGCTTTGGGAATGGAGTATGAAAAAATACACGTTTGCCCAAATGATTGTTTAATATACCGTGGAGATAGAGATGAAGATGCGACCAGGTGCCGCATTTGTGAGGCCTCTAGATGGAAGTTGAATAAAAATGGGGATGAATTGGAAGGGGTTCCTGCCAAGGTTCTCTGGTATTTTCCGTTAATACCACGTTTGAGGAATTTGTTGTTCACCTCAAACAGCCAAGGAGTTGATTTGGCATGACACGGAGAGATTGAAGGATGGTAAAATGAGACATCCTGCAGATGCACAGACATGGAAGGAAGTTGATGCTAAGTGGCCTGAGTTTTCTTCGGATCCTAGAAACCTCCGGTTAGCTTTATCGTCCGATGGATTTAATCCGTTCTATAGCACAAATGTTGATTACTCATGTTGGCCAGTTTTGTTGACAATTTACAATCTTCCACCATGGCTTTCTATGAAGAAGAAATATATTATGCTATGTTTGTTAATATCTGGACCAACTCAGCCCGGCAATGATATCGATGTGTTCCTTCAACCACTCATGGAAGATTTAAAAAAGTTGTGGCATGGGAAACAAGTGTATGACGCATACAAGAAGGAGTATTTTTTGCTTAGAGGCATTTTGTTATGGACAATCAGCGATTATCCAGCCTATGGCAATTTGTCAGGCAACATTATCAAGGGTTATAACGGGTGTCCTGTATGCGTTGATAACACAAAAGCTACAAGGCTAGTTAATTGTCGTAAGTGTGTGGTCATGAGGCATCGGAGGTGGCTGCCCCGTCATCATCCATATCGCCGACAGAAACAAGATTTTGATAACACCGTGGAAAAGGAAACTGCTCCAATTCCCCTAACCGGAGAGGAGGTGCTTCAAAGAGTACAACATTTGAAGGGCCATGTCTACGGTAAGACACAATGCCAACCTCGATTAAAGAAAGGTGATGTTCGACCTATTTGGAAAAAGGTATCTATATTCTTTGAGCTTGAGTACTGGAAGTTTCTACCGGTTAGACATGTTCTCTATGTGATGCACATTGAGAAAAATATATGCGAAGCTTTACTTGGCACCATGCTTAATATACCAAAGAAAACAAAAGACAAAGAATCTGTTCGTATTGACATGGCTGAAATGGGAATAAAAACCGAGTTGAGGCCAAAAACTCCAGGGAAAAAGGAGAAGTTACCATTAGCATCTTGGAATTTGACTCATTCCGAAAAAAAGGTTGTCTACTCTTCCTTTCTTAACATGAAGTTGCCTGATGGTTTTTGTTCTAATGTTAGGAGTCTAGTTTCAATGGAAACTCTTAGACTTACTGGAATGAAATCTCATGACTGCCATATGATATTGCATCATTTGCTCCCAATTTCAATTCGGTCGTCATTGCAAAAAAGAGTCAGGAACATAATTATCAGGTTCTGCCTCTTCTTTAAGGCAATTTGTAGTAAAGTTATTGAGCCTGATAAGTTGGAGAAAATGCAATCGAAATTGGTAATTACTTTATGCCAACTTGAAAAATACTTCCCCCTTCCTTGTTTGATCTAATGTTTCATATATCGGTGCATCTTGTACGAGAAGTTGAGCTCTGTGGACCAATTTTCCTTAGGTGGATGTATCCTTTTGAGAGATACATGAAGACATTCAAGGGATATATAAAGAATCGGGCTCGTGCAGAAGGTTGTATTGCGGAGGCCTATATAGCAGAAGAGGCGGTGGAATGTTTGGTGGACCATGACGAAGGAACAACTATCGGGGTACCGAAAACTGGTAGACATACTAAGGATGCCATTTTCAGGCCATTATCGGGTGCAACCGTAATAACCCCGAGTAGGACTGATTTGCACGTAGCACATTTGTGTGTTCTCCAGAATACTAATGCAGTTATACTGTTTTTCAAGTAAGCCATGAATTTAATTTCTTTATTTTCTTTATTTGCATGCATTTCTTATGTCATTTTTAATGACTCCAGTGAACACATGGCATTTTTTATGACCAAATATCCGGAACATGTAAATGATGAAATGTGGCTAAAGAAAAAGCAAAATGAGACATTCCCTAAATGGTTTAAACAAAAGGTATTATGTGATTTTAATAATAGTTTTGTGATTTTTTTACAACTCCCTAGCTCAGATGAATCATTTTACAACTTGTTTATTTTTTTCAGATTGCTTCAGATTTGGAAGACAAAAAAGAGTTATCAAACGAGATAATATGGATCGCAGACGAACCCAACAAAGATGTTCCTACATTCAGCTGATACAGAATGGATGGGGTTACCTTTAGTACCAGGGAACGTGATGACATGCGTCAGGTTCAGTGCAGTGGTGTGTGTGTAGAAGCCGATACAATGGTTGTGCACGGTAAGGATAAGAACATTGAGCACACATCACATACATATTACGGAGTTATAACAAGTATATGGGAGTTGGACTATAATTACCTTAGGGTCCCTATTTTTCATTGTAAGTGGGTAGATATGAACATAGGCACGAAGGTAGACGACTTGGGATATACATTAGTAAATTTGAATAGGTTGGGCTTTTTAGATGATCCATTTGTATTGGCAAAACATGTTAAACAAGTTTGTTACATTGATGATCCTCTTGATAAATCATGGTCCGTTGTCTTGAAGTTACCGGAGAAAAATTACTATGAAGACAATGAGGCATCTGTAGAAGTAGAACTTGAGAATGACTTCTTTATGCCCAATTTTCCGGATGTTGATGAAGACATGCCTACTAGTTACATTCGAGATGATGTTGATGAACTAATACAACTTTCGTAATGTAATAAATTAATTTGTGACTATAACTCTTGATAGATTGTTGGTTGGTTTGTTCTCTTCTGTTTGGAGTTTGTTGTTTGTTTGGTTTTTTGGATGCCAATTTGGTAGGTTAGTCATCTTTTAAATATTTTTTTTTCATGTACAGTTCATTAGACAACAGTTTTAAACAGAAGACACTTGTATGAGTTGAAACACACAATAGGCCAAAACCTGTTGTGTGTTGGATTAAGTTCATACAACACTATGTAAAGCACTTGTGTTAAATATCATTACACATTACCACATTGGAAACCACTTGTCTCATTCTAACAATACTTTTTACGAAGTATTGTCTATGCTTCATTCACATAATATTTCGAAAAAATGTTGTGTGTTGGTTCACTTTCACACAACACTATGGATAACATATTGTATGACTTCTCATTAGACAACATGCCTAAAAACACTTGTCTGAATGCAACAACGGTTTTCCTGTATATTGTGTTGCAGGCATTCACACAACACTTATTTGCTAAGGCTTGTCTAATCTTAAAAATACTTATGCATTTGCACAACACCCCTGGTCAAGAAATGCTTGTCTGGTAAGATTTATCACACAACGGTTTTGGCCCATTGTGTAAATGTAGGATTACACAATACTTTTTCGAGTTGGAAAATAACAGTTGTCTGATCATTTCGGGCAACACTTTTTTCCATGGGTGTTGTCTGATACGTGTCGTCTATAGCCAGATTTGTTGTAGAGGGAGATAGGGATCGAACCTGGATAAAATTGTTGTGTGTTCTTTACTTACTGCACTTTACATTTACTGCAATGCATAACTTAGCTAGCTGCCTGTACATTAATTCTGTGTATTGTGTTAATCCAGTAAGCTGCCAGACAACATTCCAGACTGTTTTGTTTTCATACAGTCAAGTATACTTGGTAAAATTAAAATTGGTCACTGTTAATTATAACACATATTCACCCCTTCCCTCTAAGTGTGCATTTTCAATTAACATCGTTTAAATAATGAAAAATATACCTTAATTTCTTTTCTGTTAGCCGACATCCCTTTAAGGATAAAGGGATGTCGACTATAAAACTAAATACTTAATAAAAATATTTTTATAATTAGATATAATATTAGTATAATATTTTGTAATAAAAATAATATCTTAATTATATTTTAGTTAGCTGACATTAAGTTTTGTGAATACCAATTATAAATGTATAAATTCATAAAAGTATTTTGGTAACTTTATTTTAAATTTAATTATAAAAGAATATTAATTGAATTAATACCGAAATATAAATTTAAGAATAAATGAAAATTGAATATGACTTTATTATTCTTCAATTAACAATATCCCTCATAAAATTCTCGTATATCAAAACACTTTAATAAAAATAATTGAGTTGTTTAATTATAAACTTGTAAGTTAAACAAATATTACCTAACATGGAAACTTTGATAAGTTGAATTAAAATAATGAAATGTATATTCAATATTTTTAGATAAAATATTAAAAAATTAATAAATATAAAAAACTTATAAATTCAAGAAATGTCATTCAAATTAAATTTTTGCAAGCGGATAAAAATAATAAAAGTAAAAAACACAGAGTTAATGAGCATCCATTAATGCTTGTATTTATTCTTGAGAATGCACACGGGTGAATAGGTGTTATGGCCAACTATACCTAATTTTAAAGATTACTCAATATTAAAACGGCTGACTATGCCTGTATTTAATCTTGAGAATGCACACGGGTGAATAGGTGTTATGGCCAAATATACCTAATTTTAAAGATTACTCAATATTAAAACGGCTGACTAGTCAGTTTGTTGTAAACTAGTCTATCAGCTAGCTATATGTAATGCAATGCAGTGCAGAATCGTAAAGATAGAAAAATAAAGAACACCAAGAATTTTAGCTAGATTCGATTCCTAATCCTTACGTTCTACGTCCTGGTCCTTACCAACCCAGTAAGAGAATATATTATTAATCAACGAAAATACAAATTATTCTTTTTACATCTTGTTGTTGATAGCAGCTTGCTAAAATACCTTGTTCCTCGAACTCTATGCCCTCTAAGCCCTATACTTTCCAAGTACAGTCTTTTTTAGCCTCTAGTTCCCTGAATCTTTGTTTCCAAAACTTACATATCTAACGTAATTACACCTTGAACAATACAATCAAAAATAAGATGTCTGAGTATTACAATAAGCTATAAACTCTCTTTTATAATACAAGCGTATATAACAATAAAACTCAGAGTTTATAAACATAAAAAAGGCGAAAACTATCTTTTATAGATGGAAAAGATCATTATAACTCGTATAATTCTAGAAAAGAAACGAGAGATATAAATGAATATTGGGCATGAAACTGTACTAGAACAACCAGCTGGACTTTAAGCTAATTACGGTTAAGAAAAACAAAATAAAAAATTTAGCCCTTAAAAAATGAACTAGGGATGCTAATCAAAAGATTAGTCATACCTCCAATCCTGATGTTGATGTTCAAATATTGATGTTCAAGTGTTGATGTTCAAATACTGATGTTCCATGTTCCAATGCTGACGATCGACGTTCAAAGACTGACGTTTGAGGTTCAAGTATTGGGATCAGCCGACTGGCCTCCAAAACGAAGCCTCAGCCGACTGATCATGGCCGATGGAACATTCCAAGGAAGGCTCCAGCCGAGAGAGCCCGGCCGAGTGACCTCCCGAGGAAGGCCCTAGCCGAGAGACCTCCCGAAAAATGCCCCAGCCGAGAGACCCTTGTCGAGGAAGGCCCTAGCCGAGAGCCTTCAGTCAAGAGACCTCCCAAGGAGCCCCCCAGCCGAGTGACTCTAGCAGAGAGGAAACCTAAGGAGCCCTTTGCCGAGAGAGCTCAGCCGAGTGACCTCCCGGGAAGCCCCTGGCCGAGTGACCTTCAAATGGAAGGCTCAACCGATTAACTGAGGCCAGGCCGCATTCAAACGCCCAAGTCAGCATTTAAACGTCCCTTCTAATGTTTGAAACATGACTGACTGGTCACCGTTTTAGAAAAAATGAAGCCGGAGTCGAAGCCGAAGCTGAAGTTGGAGCTAAGCTCGTTTAACGCAGTTTAACACCGTTTAAACGTCATTTAAGGTTGATTAGTGCCGTTTTGCACCGTTTAATGCCGTTTAACATCGTTTAAATGTCGTTTAAGGCTGATCAGTGCCGTTTAGCGCCGTTTAAACGTCGTTTAAGGCTGATTAGTGTCGTTTAGCACCATTAGTGCCGTTTAACACCGTTTAATTGTCATTTAATGCTGATTAGTGCTGTTTGATTCCATTTAACGTCATTTAACGCCGTTTAACACCGTTCAACACCGTTTAAACGCCGTTTAAGGCTGATTAGTGTCGTTTAGCGCCGTTTAATACCGTTTAACACCGTTTAAACGTCGTTTAACTCTGATTAGTGCCGTTTAGCACCGTTTAGTGCCGTAACGCCGTTTAACACTGTTTAAACGCCGTCTAAGGCTGATTTACCCAAAAAGTAGGTAAACATCATCGTAAATGCATCGGTCACTCCACGCTTTAGATCAAGATGGTATTCGTGAAATAATAGTGCCCCGAGTCTGGAAAAAGACAATTACAACTTCTACGAAAACTTGAACATTTTTCCAGAAGTTGGGGGGCAAATGATATGGGCTAAAAATATGCCCTAAAGACACAATTAATGATGCATTAATTAAACCTAATTTGGTCCAAATACCAAGTGAAAGTGTTAGTCCTAAATCCAATCATGTATGATGAATTTGGAAGAACTTTCTTGTATTCTTATTTGATTTCATTAATATTAATAAAAGACTTGTTTTGGTTTTATTACGGGCTTTATCTATTTAAAGTGTTTTAAATTAGATGTTCCATAGTTTAGAGTAAAGCTTCTAGAATTATAATGAGATTGTAATATTGAGATCTAGAAGATGATAACTCTAGACTTAAACAGTTCCTAATCATAGGATAACTAATCGGAAGTTAGTGAATCCGCAAAGATTGGTACATACTATGCTTGCTCCATTCAGGAGGATGTCTATTCTCATAGGCATTTGTGTGGTGACACTATAGCTAGTTTGTAGGTGCTTATTAGGGAATAAGTTCACTGAACATGACTAGATAAATTGGACAACTAATGGAGATTACTCATGTGTCAATAGTTATTCACTGAGTGATAGTTGTACAAGTGTCCTTAGACTTGAGATCGTTAAAGTTATCTTGTATATAATGAACTGTGCTTTGGTTTAGTCCTTAGTCTCAAGGACATCAATTGGTATTGATATCAGTCCTTCCCTGTGAACGATACTCTAAAAATACATGATGTAGTGTATTTTTATGTTCGTTCGCAGGGAGACAGGTTTTATCGATTTTAATTTAATTGTCACAAATTATTTCTATATTAAAAACACTTATTGAGAATTTTTATATAACTAAATAACGCAAATAAATGTGTTTTGAAGTCGATTAACTAAAAGTCTAGGGCGACCGGGTTCACCATGTTTACACCGAAATAAATTATATGGATGTAGTAATTTAACGAATTTAAATAATTAGAGCATGTGTTAATCTCTCTCAAGCATTAACGCTCTCGGAAATTCAATTATGCTCTCGCACTAAAATTCAATTCCGCTAACCGTATGTATGCCTCTAGTGAATAAAATCTCTCGATCTATTATTCCTATTCGCAAATAATTAATTAATGATACTGGCCGATAACACAAATTAAATTCCATAACATATCGATTAGAATTATTTTATATCCGTTAAACAATTAATAAAATTAAAACATTATCGTGGTGTAAACATGGCTCCCCCTTACACCCTAGAAATAAACTACTCACTCATGCTATTAATAGAATTGACAAAAATAATTAAACAAGACATGTAAAACATATATTAATAAACAAGATAAAATTAAGGAGTATCTCAAATTTGCAATAAATAGAGAATTAAGCCGAAGAAAATGTACATAAAAGAGAAGAAAACCAAGCCCCTAACTCCAAAATACAAAACTTAGCCGAATGAAGATGTGGTGTGTATGTTTTAGAATTTGATGTTTATGCAGTGTATGTATGTTGGTCTAAGTTGATGTGTTTTTGCCCTCCTGCAAGCTTCCATTTTATAGCCTTGATACATGCCTTTAAGGATTAAAATTCCTCTACCATTCTCTTTCATCATTAGCCCACCTTGCAATAACAATTCTTTTTCTTTTCTTTTCAAGGCTAACCACTCCACTTTCGGCTGCACTATTTTTGCAAATGGCTAAACAATCAATACACATGCTTTATAAAATAAATTACAATAAAATTCCAAATCTAAAAAGATTTCCACTAAAATTCGGAACTGAATTTTCTCCTCAGATTTTGAGCTGCTCCAGTCGGATTTTTGCTTATTTAATCCCTCCGAATTGAAGATAATTTTCTAAGCTTCGCGTGGACTGTAAGATCCTCCAAATCCGACTCCTACAACTCCGGATATGAAATAAATACCGTCGAAAGCGGGTGTAGCTCAATAAATCCGAATTTCTTCCATTTTTAGCTCCAAAATAGCTCTTTAATTCCAAATTCAGGAATTCTTGCCTTCTACAATAAAATATTAAGATTTATTAAATAAATATCCAAATTAATGCAAAATGCAAATAAATATGGGAATAAAATTATCTAAAATATATATAAAAATATATCTTATCAAACATCCCCACACTAAGCATTTGCACGTCCTCGGGCAAATAAGTGAAATAAAAACTAAATCCTAACTAATATCACTTTCGTAGATGACACAATTGCATTGAGCACATGCAACAAGCCGTTAAACCCCTAGGCAGCCCTAGTAGGACGAGTGTTGTCTCGTGAGGGTTTATAGTGAATTTACCCACAAAATCCATTTTTTTCTGCCAAGTCTCAAGTATGCAACATATCATAGTACTCCACACAAGTAAACCTCAATTGCACAATACTGAAAGTCTGTTCACTTACACATCATATGTACAAGACTATCCAAGTAAGCACACAGTCTAGATAGACAAAAAGATCATGAAATATATATCATGCCGCATTCAATGAGTAACATGCTATGGATAGAAAATCTCACATAACTCTCAAATCACACAAGTGTATAGGTGAAGTGTATTCGCTCAAGTTCAATCAATTAAGTCATGTGCTACCATATGCTTGGTTGTCCACCAAATCTCCACTACTTTGTATACTTGCATGCACAAATCAAAAGGTCTTTGTTAAAGGTTGTAACGTGGCTAAGGTGAAGGGTAGGGAATGAAGAAAAAAGCTGACAAGTGGCTAACTCGACAAACTAATAGAGCACAATGTTCATTTCTAATTAAAGCACTCAACATGAAATTTCGATCATGTAAAAGCTGAGCAAACTCCCACAAACATTAAACCCCAAGCACATATTACCGTGTACTTTTCCACTTTCATATTGCACAAACCAATGAACATAACTCTACTTGATCTTTTATTTTCTTTTTTTTTTAAATTCCCACCAAATTTTCACACTTTTACAAAGAAATCCCCACACTATGCACTTACCAACCTCCAACTGAATCAAAATGCTCTACTAGTAAATCAAGAGAAGAATAAACAAGTAGGCTCAAGAATTTCGATTGGTGATACACAAAAATAACGGATAAAAAGCTTAAAGGGGTTCACTAAGGATATATGATTCAAGGGTACTGTATGGATAAATACGGTTAATCCTAGTGCCTTTATCATTTTCATGCATACAGATATCATGTAATCTCAAAATGGTTTGAAACAAGTTCTAGAGCAACATGCCAAATGATGAACAACACACAAAAATAAAATTCGATTGATATAAGATGTACCAATCATAAATTAGGCTCAAGATCTCACAAGGTGAAAGCATGCTTCAGTACTCACTAAAATTGACAAAAACGTAACTCAAGTTTTAAAATTTTTGCAAGCACGTACAAGGAATCATCAAGTAACAAATAACTTTCAGAGATATGACATGTCAAATAATCATGCAAAATATGCTCACAAGATGTGTACCTATCCTTGTTAACACACTACGAGATGAGGCAATTAATTTTCTAATTTTCTAATTTTTTTGGAATTTTTAATTTTATTGGATTTTTTTAATCATCGAGAACTCATCCCTACACTTAAGTGGTTCATTGTCCCCAATGAACAATTATATAAAAGAGAAAAATTTAAAACAAAGAATCCTAAAAATTATAGAATAAAGAAATATAAGAAAGGGTAGAAAGACTCCCCTAACAGCTTGCCCAAAGCATTGGGTTGCCTCCCAAGAAGCGCTCTTTTACCGTCATTAGCTTGACTTCTGCCCTCGAATCACGGTTCCATGAAGAGATTGTCGAGACGAATCATCTCCATTTTTCCAACAAATCCACTGTCCACATATAATTTCAAGCGTTGACCGTTTACCTTAAATTTCGTCCCATCATGTCCCATAATCTCAATAGCACCATAAAATTTAACTTCAGTCACAGTGAATGGGCCAGACCATCGAGATTTGAGCTTTCCGGGAAAAAGTCGAAGCCTTGAATTAAATAACAAAACCTTGTCACCAACTTGAAAATCACGCCGTTGGATCATTTTGTCGTGCATTTTCTTCGTTCTCTCCTTGTAAAGCTGAGAATTATCATAAGCATCCAATCGAAGTTCATCCAATTCATTCATCTGAAGAAACCTTGCTTCACCCGCAGCCTTTAAATCCATATTAAGCTCCTTTACAGCCCAAAAAGCACGATGTTCCAACTCAACTGGCAAGTGACATGCCTTGCCATACACTAACCGATATGGGGTAGTTCCAATAGGGGTCTTATATGCTGTTCGATGGTGAAAATGAGAACCACCATCACATATCACCGCTCTTGGAGCTCCAAAACGTGGGAAGATGATCTTTTTGTAGAGTTTCATAACAACCTTTGAATCGTTGGTTGGCGATCCAATAGCTTCTACCCACTTGGACACGTAATCAACTGCAACTAAAATGTACTTCATCCCACAAGAAGTTGGAAAGGGTCCCATAAAATCAACACCCCATACATCAAATATCTCGACCTCAAGAGTACCGGTTTGAGGCATCTCATGGCGTTTAGAAATATTACCCATTCGCTGGCATGCATCACAAGCCAAACAGAAAGCACGAGCATCCTTAAATAGAGAAAGCCAAAAGAAACCGGATTGAAGTACCTTAGCAGCAGTTTTAGAAGGACCATGGTGCCCTCCACATGCAAGAGAATGACAATGCATGAGAATGTCATTAACTTCAAACTCAGGGACACATTTACGAAAGATCCCATCAGCACATTTTCGATACAAGAAAGGGTCATCCCAAAAATATTGTCTAGCATCATGATAGAACCGCTTTCGTTGTTGATAGGTCAAATCTGGATGATGAGAGCCACTAACACAGAAATTTGAAAAATCTGCATAACAAAGAGTTTTTGTGTCAATAGCAAACAGGTGGTCATCAGGAAAAGAATCATCAATTGGAGTGTCAGATACAGCATCTGATTTGAAACGCAACCGTGAAAGGTGGTCTGCAACCACATTCTCAGCACCTTTCTAGTCCTTGATTTCCAAGTCAAACTCTTGGAGGAGTACAATTCATCGAATAAGCCTCGGTTTTGCCTCTTTATTGGCCAATAGATATTTAAGCGCCGAATGATCAGTATGAACTATGACTTTGGAACCAATGAGATAAGTTCGAAACTTATCTAAAACATAGACCACAGCAAGAAGCTCCTTCTCAGTAGTAGAATAATTCACATGTGCTTCATCCAAGGTTTTACTTGCATAGTAGATTGCATGTAATACCTTTAGTTTTCTTTGGCCGAGAACTGCTCCAACAGCATAATCACTTGCATCACACATAATTTCAAATGGAAGATTCCAATCTAGCGGCTGTATGATTGGAGCACTTATCAAAGCTTCCTTGATCCTGCAAAAAGATTCTAGACAAGCATCAGTGAACTCAAATGTGTCATCCTTAAGCAATAATTGAGTGAGGAGTTTTGCAATTTTTGAAAAATCTTTTATAAAACGTCGGTAAAATCCCGCATGACCTAAGAAACTCCTAACTCCCTTGACATTTATAGGAGGTGGAAGTTTCTCAATCACCTCAATTTTTGCTTTGTCAACTTGGATGCCACGTTCAGAAATAAGATGACCAAGTACCACTCCTTCATTGACCATGAAGTGGCACTTTTCCCAAATTAAAACCAAATTTACCTCTTCACATCGTTTAAGCACCTTAGAAAGATTATGCAAACATGCATCAAAATCAGAACCATAGACACTGAAATCATCCATGAATACTTCCATAATAGACTCAATGAAATCAGATAATATGGCTATCTTGCAATGCTGGAAAGTAGTAGGGGCATTACACAATCCAAAAGGCACTCTTCGATAGGAAAAAGTACCATATTGACATGTGAATGTAGTCTTTTCCTGGTCGTCTGGGTGTATAGGGATCTGAAAGAACCCTGAATACCCATCTAAATAGCAAAAGAATTCTTGTTTAGCAAGTCTTTCAAACATCTGATCAATAAATGGGAGAGGGTAATGATCTTTTTTAGTGACTGTGTTTAACCTGCGATAATCAATACACATCCGCTAATCAGTGATAATCCCAGTGGGAATTAATTCATCTTTGTCATTTTTAATCACAGTTGTCCCTCCTTTCTATGGAACTACCTAAACCAGGCTTACCCATTTTGAATTAGAAATTGGGTAGATGATGCCTACATCAAGCAATTTTATGACTTCCTTTTTAACCACTTCTTGCATGTTAGGATTTAAGCGATGTTGACCTTGTATGCAAGGTTTATGATCCTCATCAAGATTAATTCTATGCATGTAAAAGTCTGGGCTAATCCCCTTAAGATCATCAATACTATACCCAATGGCTTTTCTATGCATACATAACACAATAAGAAGCTTAGCAATTTGATTATCATCAAGTCTAGAACTAACAATCATGGGACAAGACTCGTCATCATTAAGAAACACATACTTAAGATTAGATGGCAAAGGCTTTAACTCTAGTTTCTTTACCTGAGGTTCATCACAAGAAGTAATAATGTTTGTTACCTCACAATTCCCTGAACTAGCCATACCATCCAACTCAAGGATCAAAGAGTCAACGTTAGTATGTCCTTCTCCTTCTGAAGCTTTCAGCATAAGAACTGCCTCCAATGGATCGTCCAATAAAATTTGAGAAAGCTCATCTTGGACAATTTCATTGATGACATCAATCCTGCAACATGTATTCTCAAACAAAGGGGGCTTAAGAGCAGAGGTTAGAGTAAAAAAAATTTTATCATCACCAACACTCAAAGATAAAGTCCCATTTTTAACATCAATAACAGCACCTGCAGTACATAGGAATGGCCTACCTAAAATAATAGGAATCTGGCTATCCTCTTCCATATCCAAAACCACAAAGTCTACGGGGATATAAAATTTTCCAACCCTGACAGGCACGTCTTCTAAAACACCCAATGGATATTTTATAGAACGGTCTGCCATTTGTAATGCCATTTGTGTGCATTTCAATTCTCCCATGTTTAATTTTTGAAAAATTGAGAGAGGCATGACAGAGACGCTAGCACCTAAGTCACATAAAGCTTTGTCAATAAATAATGCACCCAAATGACATGGGATTGAAAAACTTCCAAGATCTTTAAGTTTGGGTGGAGACTTATTTTGTAAAACAGCACTACACTCTTCAGTAAAAGCAACTGTCTCTACTTCACCAAAAGATCTTTTCTTTGTCAAAATATCCTTTAAAAACTTTGCATAAGATGGAACTTAAGAGATTAAATCTGTGAAAGGAATTGTTACCTCAAGATTTTTTACAAGTGTCATAAACTTACCAAACTGTCGTTCTACCTTTGTTCTGTTCATCCTGCTAGGGAATGGTAGCTTAGGCACAAATGGTGGAGGAGCAACAACAATCTTCTCTTTATCATCTTTCTTGCTTCCTTCAGTTCCACCCTCGTCAACAATTTCAACTACCTTGTCATCAGTGTTTTCCTTTTCTTTCTCATCAGTCACATCATGAGTAGGCATCGGTGGACCATCATATGTGAGACCACTTCTAAGAGCAATAGCATTCACATTCTCCTTTGGTTGAGTTGATTGTGATGGTAAGGAGCCAGACTGTCTTGTAGAAGAAGAACTGGCCAATTGGGCTATCTGAGTTTCCATCATCCTATTGTGAGTTCTCAACTCTTTGATCTCCCTCATGTTATCTTCCTGATTTTTCTGCATTTGTATGAGTATCTTCATCATATAACTCGACTGATCAGGTTGTGGTGCTTGATTGGCTAGAGGAGCATAATTTTGAGAGAGCTTCTGAAATCCAGGAGGATTCATAGGTCCTTGAGAAGGCCTAAACTGCTGTTGTGGAGGAGGTTGATATGAATGCTGATACTGCTGCTACTAATTAGGCAAAGATGGATTCTGAGCATTGTTATTTCTGTATGAGAAATTTGGATGATCTCTCCACCCCGGATTATAAGTGTTCGAGTACGGATTGTACTGTTGCCTCCGTTGAAAAACATTTGCTTGCTCCATCTGAAAATTTTGTGAATTTTGAACATTGTACGAGCATTCGTTACCAAAGTGGCCTTGGACGCCACATACTTCACAAAGAGAGTTTTGCATAGGAGCTGTAGATGATAATGCATTAATGCTCATTGGAGGAGTGGCTGACTGTGTAGTCTTCAATGAATGGATCTCCTGAGTTAATGCAGCGAGTTGAGATGATAAGAGAGAATATGCATCAACCTCGATTTTACCCCCCTTCTTGGGCGCTCTCGGGTTATTAAAGTGATTAGCAGCCAAGTTTGCAAGAAAGGCATATCCGTCATCAACTCCTTTATCTAGAAATACACCACCTGCAGCGTTATCAACCATGCTCTTCGTTTCTGGGTCAAGACCATTATAGAAACATTTAAGAACAAACCACTTCTCATGACCATGATGGGGACATGAACGTTGTATATCCTTGAATCTTTCCCAAGTATCCCTAAGAGATTCTCCATAATCTTGCTTGAATGAAGTCAGTTGATTTACCAATTCATCGGTTCTGTTCGGAGGAAAATACTCAACTAAGAAGGCATGAGCAATTGCATCCCACTCGGTCTCTTTAATATCATTCAGCCATTTTTGAGCTTTGTCTCGAAGAGAAAAACTAAACAACATGACTTTCAACTGATTTGCAGTGACTCCCTGATGTTTGATGGTAGAACAGAGCTTTTGAAACCTTTGCAGATGAGGTGTAGGGTCTTCGGAGGGAAGACCAGCAAACTGATTATGTTGGATCACACTGAGTAACGCCGGTTTGATCTCAAAATTTGCTGCTTGAATAGCTGGCATAGCGAGACCAATGGGTACCCCACTTGGAGAAGGATGTGAATAGTTCTTCAAAGATTTAGAAGGAAGGTTGGCCATTTTAATATCTGAGAAATGGATTTTTCGCTGCATTTTATTTCTCTGTTTATCGATATAATGTTGCAGAGGTTCTTCGGAATTAAGATTCTGAGTAGAATCAAGAGTTCTAATTGCGTCTTCTATAGACCTGTGCATCAACAACAAAAACAAGAAAAGCAGTAAAACCGATCTCAATTGGAACTAATGTTCCAATGAGACAATGGAAAAAATGGATGATTTAAAACTATAACAAAATTTAACAATTGAAACAAAATATGTATTTTTTTTATTTTTATTTTTTTTTATTTTTTAAGTATTTTTTTAAGTAGAAGTACACGCTCTTTTTAAGTAGAGGTACGCACTCCCACTTATTATTTATTTATTTTGAATTAAAGAAAATTTATTTACAGGAAATTTTCTAGAAAATTGGACCTGGCATGTTTGTAAAACGACTAGCCAAAAATACAACCAACACAAGCTTTTTGATTCAACTCGAAATTTAACGACCCAAAAACAACAAAATGTAGAAACTAAAAAAATGGAAAAACGAGTTGACTCGGCTGCAAACTATAAATTCGACTAATCACAACAGGAAAAATTCAGTGACTCGACTTATTTAAACAAACAAGTTAACTCAGTGAACGAGACTCAGTAAAGAAACTCAGAAGATACTCGCGAAATCAAAAACCGTGATACAGACAACTCAAACGGAAACAAACAGGCACCATGGCAACTCACAGAACCAATTAACTCAATACAAATCACCGATTCAACCCAATCAACTCGGCATAGCTGTGTAACTCGGCATCTCAGTAAAACAAACTCGCGGACTTCGACCACAACTTGCAGCAACTTACAAACTAGCAGACGCAGAGAATGAACAAAAACAACTCGACAATTAAATTGACTGAAAACGAAACCAAGCAAAACACAGCAACGCGGTCTACACAGAAATGCAGGAACCAACGAAACTCAGACAAGAAAAAAAAACTAACTCGGAAAACAGGAGAAGGTTTGTTGAGAAAGGAAGGAGAAGGGGAGGTTTTCGAGGTTCAGTGAAGAAGAAAACAACGGGGGTTTGTGTTTCTGGGGAAAAGGAGGCTGGGGTTTTGAAAATTAAAACAAAAAGAGGGGGTTGTTGTGGGTTAGTGGTCAGGGAAGGAATGGATGAGGTGGTGAGCAAAGGAAGGGCGAACGGAGTTGGAAGAAAGAGGAACAGCGCGAGTGGAAGGAGATGGGTGGAGGAGAAGGGGATGGCTGCGTATGTTGAGGGAGAAAGAAAAAGAGGAGGTGGGTTTTGAAAAAAAAAATGAACTCGGTTTGTGTGTGTTTTAATTTTTGTGAGAACAGAGTGTGAAAACAGTGGTGTCTCGAATTAAACCAAAAAAGAAACAGAAGAACAGAACTTAAGGCTTCGAATTAACACATAAAAAAACAGGTAAACAAAATGCTAGAAATTAATAAAACTACTAATTTTATTTTATTTTATCTTACACTAACACAAAATATAAAATTTAGATCTACAAATAAAATTATAAAACCCGGACAATTAAACTAAAATTTATAAAAACTAGCCGCCTCCCCGGCAGCGGCGTCAATTTGATGTAGTGTATTTTTTATGTTCGTTCGCTGGGAGACAGGTTTTATCAATTTTAATTTAATTGTCACAGATTATTTCTATATTAAAAACAATTATTGAGAATTTTTATATAACTAAATAACGCAAATAAATGTGTTTTGAAGTAGATTAACTAAAAGTCTAGGGCGACCGGGTTCACCATGTTTACACAAAAATAAATTATATGGATGTAGTAATTTAACGGATTTAAATAATTAGAGCATGTGTTAATCTCTCTCAAGCATTAACGCTCTCGCACTAAAATTCAATTCCGCTAACCTTATGTATGCCTCTAGTGAATAAAATCTCTCGATCTATTATTCCTATTCGCAAATAATTAATTAATGATACTGGCCGATAACACAAATTAAATTCCATAACATATCGATTAGAATTATTTTATATCCGTTAAACAACTAATAAAATTAAAACATTATCGTGGTGTAAACATGGCTCCCCCTTACACCCTAGAAATAAACTACTCACTCATGCTATTAATAGAATTGACAAAAATAATTAAACAAGACATGTAAAACACATATTAATAAACAAGATAAAATTAAGGAGTATCTCAAATTTGCAATAAATAGAGAATTAAGCCGAAGAAAATGTACATAATAGAGAAGAAAACTAAGCCCCTAACTCCAAAATACAAAACTTAGCCGAATGAAGATGTGGTGTGTATGTTTTAGAATTTGATGTTTATGCAGTGTATGTATGTTGGTCTAAGTTGGTGTGTTTTTGCCCTCCTGCAAGCTTCCATTTTATAGCCTTGATTCATGCCTTTAATGATTAAAATTCCTCCACCATTCTCCTTCATCATTAGCCCACCTTGCAATAACAATTCTTTTTCTTTTCTTTTCAAGGCCAACCACTCCACTTTCGGCTGCACTATTTTTGCAAATGGCTAAACAATCAATACACATGCTTTATAAAATAAATTACAATAAAATTGCAAATCTAAAAAGATTTCCAATAAAATTCAGAACTGAATTTTCTCCTCAGATTTCAAGCTGCTGCAGTCGGATTTTTGCTTATTTAATCCCTCTGAATTGAAGATAATTTTCTAAGCTTCGCGTGGACTGTAAGATCGTCCAAATCCGACTCCTACAACTCCGGATATGAAATAAATACCGTAGAAAGCGGGTGTAGCTCAATAAATCCGAATTTCTTCCATTTTTAGCACCAAAATAGCTCTTTAATTCCAAATTCAGGAATTCTTGCCTTCTACAATAAAACATTAAGATTTATTAAATAAATATCCAAATTAATGAAAAATGCAAATAAATATGGGAATAAAATTATCTAAAATATTTAAAAATATATCTTATCAATACACATCAACATCTGGCCAGAGTGTATGAAATTAGAAAGGAGTTTCTAATTTGCATTAATATAAACTTTGCATTATGATAAGAAATCATATGATTAAATTTGATAGGCCTGACACGAGATCCATGCTTTGTATTTAATCGGGATATTGTAAGGGTAGAAGTAATTGATTGTACGGTAACTAGTCACTGACAGGTTCTTGGTATTCTAAGCAATGAATTCATATTATCCGGATAGTCGCGATATCTTGAGAAGCATCACTCATGATGTAGAATAAATATAATTAATTAGTTAATTATATTTAATGAATTTCAGAATTCATATAAATAATAAATAAAAGTTTATCATTATTTATTTCTACTACCGGCTTAATATTGAACCTACAGGGTCACACCATAAAAAGATTAATTTATTGATGAAGGTATTTTGAGAGAGCAAGTTGTTTTCTAAAGAGTTTAGAAAAATAATAATGATTAAAATAGTTTTAATTATTATTTAAACATTTTATAAAATAAAGTGTGGGATTTATATAATAATATATATTGATATATTAATTATACTAAAACCTAGTTGAGCCCTATATATAGAATGAGATGAGAAGGTGTTTAGTATGCAAAAGTGTTTTTTGTGAAAAACCTAGTTGCCACCCTCTCTTCTTCTTCTTCATCTCTCTCTCTCTCTCTCTCTCTCTCTCTCTCTCTCTCTCTCTCTTAAAAGAATAAGGGTGCCATTTTTATAAAGCTCCATCTTTATAAAAGCTTCGTCTAAGGATCAATCTTGGTGGATACCGGTAGAGAGCTTCACACTCTGAGAAGCTACTGCTAGCAACCATCCATTTTAAAGCTTCGATTATCAAGGTATGGTTACGATTCCTCCGCTCTCTCGTTTTTATATGCTTTTCTATATGTGTGATACATGGTTTTTACGGAATAAATGTTATATCACGCTTCCGCTCGTCCGTAAATTCCTTCATTGGTATCAGAGCCAGGTTCTGCATATAGAGATTCATATAAAAAAATTCAGATTTTTTTATGCATGTATGGATTTATTATGATTTTTGCAAGTTTATTTAGATTTAATTATGAATTAATTTGAAATAATTTGTGCATGGGATTTTGACTTCTGATCAGGTTCTACAAGTGTTGTAGATCATCTAGGTATTTTTTTTCATAATTTTATGATGTGTAGATTATTTGTTATGAAATTTTTAAAAATTGTTTTGGTTAAAATTCATAGAATAATCATGCATGTGAATAATATGAAATTAGAATTGCACAAGGACCCCATAACCACCTGGTAATTTTTGCTACTGCCTGATTTAAGAAATCATATTCCTATTTTTTTATTAATTAATTAATTGTTAATTAATTTACTAATAATAAAATTATGATATTAATTATAAAAGTTATTGTTAGTAAAGGAGGAGTTAGTGTAATTAAGCGTGGCAACAGTTACAAGGCACCTGGTGTTTCCTGTATAGTACAACGGCACTCTGATATATAAATAAAAAAAAGTTTTTGTTGTAGATATTGTTACTCGCGCGTGGCGCGCAACCGGGGGGAGGGGGTCGCGTATTCCTGGAATGCGTGATTGGTCTGTCGCGCATGAGCGGCATGCGTTACGCAATTTAATGGCTTTAAATTGTTGTAACGCATTCCAGTAATGAGTTACAGCCCTTCTGTCCAAATTAAATTTTGATTTTTTGGGAGTTTGGTAACTCCGTTTTGGGCGTGCAATATACCGTTGGATTCGTTTTTCGGAGAAGGATCTAATGGATTGATCAAATATTTTTTATATAATAGTTTTGAACTATTTATATTCCCGGAAGTGTTTTAAAGCATGTTTTAATTGTTTTTAAATACTATAATAAATCCATACATCAATATATCATTGTGTGACATGATATTACTTGCATGCTTACTTGTTTATTTATTTTTATATATGAGATATATGCTTATGTTTACCATGTGATGATAGATTTAGGTGAACTTAAATCAAAATAAGGCGTGCTCTAGAAAATCTAGAATATGAATCGTTTATTGCCTTAACAATAATATTATGAATACAATCATGAGATTCTTGTGTTTGTGAAACATGTAATTAAATATGAATTTTCAATATTGAGAGAAAGGATGATTCTGTCAAAAACCAATTTTGATCTGTAAGAAAGGGGTATTAAGTGACGCCTCTTGACAATGCTCCCCCCGATCTGGGAATCATCCAATTATCGATTATTGATTTGAAATATTTAATTTTAAAGGAAGAATCTCTTTATAATATGATTATGATTGTAACATATTATAATCCCTCTAAAATTAAATAATATTAAGTAGTAATTGGCCAATGATACAACGGGCTTGTGTCGGTCATAGCCTTCCAACATGGTAGAAAGTAGTTCTCATTTTTGAATCATTGTCGTTTCGTGCTACAGCCGAGGGCTTTGATTTCGAAATAAGAAATACTTGTCTATTACATAGAGATGTGTACAATGAATTAGAATCTAATGGTCGTTATGTGCTACAACCGTGGGCTGTTGGAGACTGATTCAATTGTGTGAAATGTTGGGTTAGACTTGACATAGAATATTGAGTTTGTCGTGCTACAGCCATGACTCAATTATTCAAGAGGTTAAAGTTTTATTAGGGAATAACATGAGATGTAATTGACAAGAGTTGTCTGCCTATTGAACATCACATGGTGTTTCGTGCAACAACCGAGGTTGTGTGATGGAATGTAGGATCCCTATTCCCACTAGCATTATGAATGCTTAATATTTCACTTAGGGGGTTGTATAAATTAGATAAGCTAGTGGGAGCCATTTGTGAATAAAGACCCGATTCATATAGTGTTTTTAAAATGAATTTGAATATTTGCTAATTGTTGTTATGTGTTTATCATTTACAGATTTACTATATACATTATGTCTTCTGAACTATCACTCCGGAGCATACTAGATGCTCACAAATTGACTGGTCCTAATTTTGATGAATGGCTTCGAAACTTGAGAATTGTTCTCAGGGTTGAGAAGCTGGAAAGTGCTTGACTCACCTAAGCCTGCTGAACCTGCTGATGATGCATATAATGATGAACATGATTTGTATCGTAAGTGGATAGATGATGCAAATGTTGCTCAATGTATCATGCTAGCTTCCATGAACATTGAGCTACAGAAGTAGCATGAGCTTATGGATGCTCACACTATCCTAACGCATCTACAAGAGTTGTATGATGTGGCAGGGAGGACATCTCGATATGAGATATCGAAGGAGTTGTTCCGATGTAGGATGTCTGAGGGATCATCTGTGAATGACCATGTACTTAAGATGATCAATTTGATTGAACGTCTTGGACAACTTGGTTTTGCCCTGGATAGGGAGCTGAGTCAAGACTTGGTCTTGCAATCACTTCCGGGTTCGTTTTCGAGTTTGTTGTGAACTTTTACATGAATAAGCTGGACGTCAGCCTGGCTGAACTCCACAACATGTTGAAGATTGCGGAATTGAATTTCCCTCTAAGAAGAGTTCTGTTCTTCTAATTGGTGAAGGTCCAATCCTAAGAAAAGGAAGAAGAACCTTCTAAGAAGAAAGTAGGTGAGAAAAATCCGGTTCCACCAAAAGCTGAAGACCCCAAGAGCAAAGCTGTTTGTTTCCACTGTGACAAGGTGGGGGCACTGGAAGAGGAACTGCAAGGTTTACCTTGCAGAATTGAAGAAGAAGAAGGGTAGTAAGACTGCCGCTTCTGGTTCAGGTATGTTCATGATTGAAGTGATTATGTCATTAAGTCAAATTTATACTTGGGTATTAGATACCGCCTGTGGTTCTCACATTTGCAATTCGTTGCAGGGACTAAGGAGAAGTATGACTCTTGAGGAAGAGGAGGTGATTCTATGGATGGGAAATGGAGCAAGAGTTGCTGCTGTAGCTGTAGGATCATTTGATTTACATATGCCTACGGGCAAGACTATTGTTTTGAATAATTGTTATTTTGTTCCCTCGATTGTGAGGAATATTATTTCTATTCCCATGTTAGACTTGGCTGGATTTTCATTTGTTATTCAGAATAATAAATGTTCAATTCTTAGAGATAATGTTCTTTATGGTAGTGGTATTTGAAATAATAGTTTGTATGTATGTGATGTAGAGCATAATTTACTACAAATTGAACATACTAATAAAAGGAAAAGGGATGATGAAAATCTCACCTATTTGTGGCACTGCAGACTTGGTCATGTTAGTGAAAATAGACTTCGGACATTGCATAAGGAAGGCTTACTTGAACCCTTTGATTTTGAATCATATCCTACATGCGAGTTTTTTCTATTGGGTAAAATGACCAAATCTCCATTTAGTGGACATGGAGAGAGGGTTATAGATTTGCTAGGATTGGTACACACAGATGTATGTGGACCAATGTCTACGCAATCCATGGATGGATTTTCGTACTTCATTACTTTCACAGATGATCGATCTAGATTCAGATATGTGTATTTGATGAAACACAAGTCTGAAGCCTTTGAAAAGTTCAAAGAATACAAGTATGAAGTGGAGAAACAAACCAAACATAGTATTAAAACCCTTCGATCAGATTGAGGTGGTGAATACTTGAATGGAGAGTTTCTAGATATCTAAAAGAAAATGGTATAGTCTCTCAGTGGACTCCTCCATATACTCCACAGTTCAATGGAGTATCTGAAAGGAGAAATTGAACTTTGTTAGACATGTTCGGTCCATGATGAGCTATGCAGATCTTCCAGTATTCCTTTGGGGTTATGCATTGGAAACCTCAGCATATTTACTGAATAAGGTGCCTTCCAAATCTGTTCCTCAAACTCCATATGAGATATGGAATGAAAGGAAACCGAGTCTTAAACACGTTAAGATTTGGGGATGTCCAGCTTATGTCAAGAAAGTTCACCCTGATAAGCTGGAATCTCGATCCGTAAAATGTAGGTTTGTGGGATATTCTAAAGTGACTTTAGGGTATTACTTTTACACCGATCATAGGGTGTTTGTCTCCAGACGTGCTACCTTATGGGAAAAACAGTTTAACCTTGAAGGAAACAGTGGGAGCAAAATAGAACTTAATGAAGTTCAAGAAACACAAACTACTACGGTTCAAGAGGAAACACCTGTTCAGACTGAACAACCTTCTGTGGAACAGCCCATTCGTAGGTCAGAGAGAGTGTCTCGCCAACCTGAGAGGTATTATGGCCTTGTCATTGAGAATGACAATGAGTTGTCAATCATTTATGATGACGACCCTATGACCCATAATGAGGCTATGAGTAGTGTTGACTCAGAGAAATGGCAGAGTGCCATGAAATCTGAAATGGATTCTATGTATGCCAACCGAGTATGGACTTTGGTTGAAGCACCAGAGGATGTGAAGCCTATTGGGTGTAAATAGGTACAAAAGAAAGATTGGAGCAAATGGCCAGTTGGAGACCTATAAGGACAGGCTCGTGACAAAAGGATTCAGACAAAGGCAAGGGATTGACTTTGATGAAGCTGTTTCGCCTGTAGCCCTGTTGAAATCAATTCGGATTTTGCTTGTGATTGCTGCATACTACGACTATGAGATCTGGCAAATGGACGTGAAAACGGCCTTCCTCAACGGGAAACTTGAAGAGGAAGTGTATATGACACAGCCAAAGGGTTTTGTTTCCAAAGGGAATGAACATCTCATAGATGGAACATCCGTTTTGATGAAATAATCAAAGAGTTTGGTTTTATCAAAAACATAGATGAACCGTGTGTCTACAAGAAGGTTAATGGGAGCGCGGTAACATTTCTTGTATTGTATGTGGATGACATACTTCTTATAGGAAATGATATACCGATGCTGCAATCAGTCAAAGTGTGGCTATTGAAGAACTTCACTATGAAGGACTTGGGAGAAGCATCCTACATTCTCGGTATGAAGATCTATAGAGATAGATCTAGAAGAATGATAGGTCTTACCCAGGGTACATACATCGAGAAAGTGCTTAAAAGGTTTAGCATGGAAAACTCCAAGAGAGGTCTCATACCGATGAGCCATGGAGTATCCCTTTCCGAAAAGATGTCTCCTAAGACACCTGAGGAAAGAGAGCGTATGAGTAAGATTTCTTATGCTTCAGCAATAGGATCTATCATGTACGCGATGTTATGTACTAGGCCTGATGTTGCTTATTCAATTAGTGTGACGAGCAGATATCAGTCCGATCCAGGTGAAGACCACTGGAAAGCAGTGAAGAACATTCTTAAGTACTTTCGAAGGACTAAGGATATTTTTCTTGTTTTTGGTGGATCTGAGTTGAAAATAGAGGGTTATACTGACTCTAGTTTTCAATCCCAAAGTGATGATAACAAATCCATGTCAGGGCACGTGTTTGCTCTAAATGGTGGTGCGATTAGTTGGAAGAGTTCCAAACAGTCTACAATGGCTAACTCTACAGCGGAAGCAGAGTATATAGCTGCAAGTGAGGCTGCAAAAGAGGCCATTTGGATGAGGAAGTTTGTTTCTGAGTTGGGATTTGTTCCTAGCATTGAGGAGCCTATTGTGTTGTATTGTGATAACAACGCAGCTATAGCACAAGCCAAGGAACCTAGGTCTCATAAAAATTCCAAACATGTTTTGCGGCACTTTCATTTGATTAGGGAAATCATTAAAAGAGGAGATGTCAAGATTGAGAGATTTGACACACATAACAACGTAGCAGACCCACTCACAAAGTCATTGTCTTAGATTCACTTTGATCGTCATAAAGAGAAGATGGGTATTAGATACCAGGGTAATTGGCTTTAGTTCAAGTGGGAGATTGAAAGTGTTTGTCCTAAATCCAGTCATGTATGATGAGTTAGGAAGAACTTTCCTGTATTCTTATTTGATTTCATTAATATTAATAAAAGACTTGTTTTGGTTTTGTTACGGGCTTTATCTATTTAAAGTGTTTTAAATTAGATGTTCCATAGTTTAGAGTAAAACTTCTAGAATTATAATGAGATTGTAATAGTGAGATCTAGAACATGATAACTCTAGACTTAAATAGTTCCTGATCATAGGATAACTAATTGGAAGTTAGTTAATCCGCAAAGATTGGTACATACTATGTTTGCTCCCTTCAGGAGGATGTTTGTTATCATAGGCATTTGTGTGGTGACACTATAGCTTGTATGTGGGTGCTTATTAGGGAATAAGTTCACTGAACATGACTCGATAAATTGGACAACTAATGGAGATTACTCACATGTTAATAGTTATTCACTGAGTGATAGTTGTACAAGTGTCCTTACACTTGAGATCGTTAAAGTTATCTTGTATATAATGAACTGTGCTTTGGTTTAGTCCTTAGTCTCAAGGACATCTATTAGGTCTATTCTTGGCATAGGGATTTGTGTATGGAGATAGTTAACATTAATAGATGATCTACCCCTTCCAGTATAGGAAGAGAATATCCTATGTTATTCTTAGTATGCGAGTTCTTGAATCTCTGGTGATAGAGTATACATTTATATGTATTTTATATGATTTTATTCTCATATTTATTGTATTTTATAAATAATTGGATATTATTAATTAAAGTTTAATGTTTTATGACAGAAAATAAAGAATTCCCAAATTTGGAAGGAATTAAGTTTATTTGGACTTAAATTACAAGAAAATTCGGATTTATTGGGCTGCACGCGCATAGATCACTGTTTGGAAGACACACTACGAATTTTATGTTTAGAATTCAATTTGTTTTGGAAAATTACTTGTATTTTCTTGGAAAGCATTAAAAACTCTTTTTATATTAGGTATACATATATTGTAGAGAGAACATATCATAGAATAGAATAGAATAGCCGTACTTTTGGAGAGAGGAGGGAGAGAAGCACTTTGAGAGGGAGATTGGAAGAAGGAGCGAAGGGATTCGTCCGGACATCCAAGGAACTTTTAAAGTTTTATTCTTAGTACTTAAACTCTTATACTCATGGTTTGTGGTATTAATATATATATATATATATATATATATATATATATATATATATATATATATATATATATATATATATATATATATATATATATATATATATATATATATATATATATATGTTTTATTCAATCATGAGTAGCTAATCCCTTTATCCAAGAGTTGGGTAGTATTCGCTGGCTTGTTATATGTTTGTTTGATTGTATTGTGGTTTTCTTGTTATTGTTAATCTGTCATTGAGTGCTTTATACAATTAGAAGAGTCGCGAACTTTTAATTGAATCTTTAGGAATTATAACGAATCGGGAGAGGAGTTGTAATTCTAGTACATGATATGATAGACACAATTTAAGTATTAGATCGGGAGATTGATATGCGAATTGTGAAACCGATAATCCCGGGTTCTGAATAGTCTATAGTCATACTTTGATGGACCATGGGAGTGGCGATTAAGGGATGATTGTAGGCACTATAATTTACCTTGGAATAGGATTTTATAAACATTAGAAGGATTGTTTTTAACAAAACGAGAGACACAAATTAGACATTCATGATAGCCAATTGAATAACCCTAATTCTTGGATTGTTTTCACTCATACTTATTTTATAGTTTTTTTATTTGTTTATTAGATTAATTAGTAGATAACCACACACCTGCAAATTCTTCCATACTTTTAGATTGTGAGAGATAAAAGACTTAAAATTGGTATTGATATCAATCCTTCCCTGTGAACGATACTCTAAAAATACACATCAACATCTGGCCAGGGTGTATGAAATTAGAAAGGAGTTTCTAATTTGCATTAATATGAACTTTGCATTATGAATAAGAAATCATATGATTAAATTTGATAGGCCTGACACGAGATCCATGCCTTGTATTTAATCAGGATATTGTAAGGGTAGAAGGAATTGATTGTACGGTAACTAGTCACTGACAGGTTCTTGGTATTCTAAGCAGTGAATTCATATTATCCGGATAGTCGCGATATGTTGAAAAGCATCACTCACGATGTAGAATAAATATAATTAATCAGTTAATTATATTTAATGAATTTTAGAATTCATATAAATAATAAATAAAAGTTTATTATTATTTATTTCTACTACCGGCTTAATATTGAACCTACAGGGTCCCACAAAAAAGATTAATTTATTGATGAAGGTATTTTGAGAGAGCAAGTTGGTTTCTAAAGAGTTTAGAAAAATAATAATGATTAAAATATTTTTAATTATTATTTAAACATTTCATAAGATAAAATGTGGGATTTATATAATAATATATATTGATATATTAATTTTACTAAAACCTAGTTGAGCCCTATATATAGATTGAGATGAGAAGGTGTTTAGTATGCAAAAGTATTTTTTGTGAAAAACCTAGTTGCCACCCTCTCTTCTTCTTCATCTCTCTCTCTCTTTCTCAAAAGAATAAGGATGCCATATTTATAAAACTCCATCTTTATAAAAACTTCATCGAATGATCAATCTTGGTGGACACCGGTAGAGAGCTTCACACTTTGAGAAGATACTGCTAGCAACCATCCATTTTAAAGCTTCGATTATCAAGGTATGGTTACGATTCCTCCGCTCTCTTCTTTTTATATGTTTTTCTATATATGCGATACATGGTTTTTACGGAATAAATGTTATATCACGCTTCCGCTCGTCCGTAAATTCCTTCACAAAGCCCATTAATGAGGCCCAAAACCCTAAATTAAATATTTATTTCGTAATTAATATTGAGGGATAATTAACAGCTTGGAAATAAGAGTCAAATATGGATATTACTTCTACAAGAAATAGCCTCCAAGGCACTTAATCATACATGGAAATTGATTCCTACAAAAAAGGATCTAGAATTCCATAAAGGAGGTGACTTGTCCACCAAGTCTCCTAACCCTACTCTAATTCTTAGGCTCTCAACGCCTATATAAAGGGCCTGACCCCTCATTCTCAAAATTACGTTTTTGGCTTAATTCTAAACTCTGAGATACGTATGCATCTTGTGAGGACCCGATTTAAGTCACGAAACACAAGCGCAACCATTAAAGTTCGAAACTCACTAACATTAGCATTAAATATACACAAACCCTAGCCGCAATCCTAAAACTAGTTTTGTTCCACAACAAACTGGTTATTTCACCTAAAATTTTCTAATTTTTTTTACGCAAAAAATCAGGTTTTCTTGAAAAAAATAGAAAAAAAAACATTTTTCATGTCGAAAAAAATAGTCAAAAATTGAAAATGAAAGTTTTTGTTGTTTAAATTGAAAAAAATGACATTTTTGGCCTCACCCTAAAATTTCATTTATTACTTCTTTACATTTTCGAACATGACTAATTGTTTTTTTCTTAGTTATCTATACTAGGCTATAATAAGTAAATTAATGGATAATTGTTCGTAATTTGGTTTAATGGTTCACCATAAAAACAATAATGATCGTTAGATTTTTAATAAATTGATGTGAATTGTTAGATCTAACATTAAGGAATATTCCATATTTATGCTAATTTAATGAATATCCAAGGTTCAAATGTCGTTAACAACTAATTAAAGTTAAGAATTTATATTTTAAGTTCTAAACAGTACATGAGCTTTTGACTAATATATATTAAATTAAAATTAAAATAATTATTAAACTAGAAATTTAGATAAAATTTTAATTTTGTTGTAAGAAAATATTACTCCCTCCGTCCCTTTTATTTCTTTACAATTTTTTCATTGATTGGCACACATTTGAAGACTCATATAAAGATAAATTATTTTCATTTTCTTCTTCTGAATAAAAATTTAATGTTTAAATTTTTATTCAATAAAAGAAAATTATAAAAATAAGTTATGAAATTATATTTTATATACACCTTAAAATATGTATCAATCAATACAAAAAATTGTAAAGAATCGAGAGTGATAGAGGAAGTATATCATATTTAAAGAATTCCGTACAGGTAGTAAATTATAATTGTGGGATAAATTTTATTTTTTTTAAAGAATTGTGGGACAAAACAAAACCATGTTATTTTTACACAGTTTTTTTTTTTTTTTGCTAAATTTATTATTACACATTTAATTTGTAAAAATGATGGAGATAGTTGAAAACATAGAGGAAAGTTTTTAGGGCTTTACAGATCTCTCCGCCAAGAGGCTTCTTCACTCTCCGGTAACTTCCATTTCTTTCACTTTGATATATACATACACACACACGCACTTATAATGTTCATAACATACTTGGCCTTAATTGTTTTGTTCATATTATTCATTGATTGGAAATGAATTGTTTATGTATTGTTTCTTATGCTTTTGTTAATCAACGCTGGAGTTTTATTTTAATAATTATGATCTTTTTCGGGTTTTATTATATCCTCTGTTGTATTCGTGCTCGGTTTTTATTTATTTCGGGTGTTATGATTAGCACAAGGAATGTATACTATATATTAAATTCGAAACATTGAAAGTTTCAATTTTCCGGTTTTTGGATATTGTGTGTAATGATTATTATGTATTGCTATTCCCAGTAATCTAATTGAGGAAAATAACAACTTAATAAGTATTATGTGTTAATTTCTAAACATGTAGTAAAAATTTCATTGCGTTTGCGGCTTATGCCAGTTCAACTTTCAAAACACAACATTAATTTCAGGTTTGCTGAGAGAGCTAATATGGATTTATATAGATTGGTGTAGTTTGATGGAAACAGTATATAGTGTTCTTGTGATGATTCCTGAACCCCACATCATGCTATGAATAATTATGTTTACAGAAGAGGATTTCATTGATTTTAAGAGTAGCTAGGCATGTAGCCCTTGAACCACTCAACCTACTTGATCTAAGCACTTTGATTCACGAGTTTGCGAGCAACCACCATTGTTGTGGTGGTACGAGCAGCACAGAATTTGGAAATGTCCCATCCCCTTTACTAATAAGGAAAAGAAAGCCTCAACAGAACCTTTGTGTGGTTATAAATTCAGATTGAATAGTGCTGTTTGGTTTTGTGCTTGTGGTTTTAGTAGAGCAAATATCTAGTTGGTCTGAGAAAAATTGGACACAAGTGGTTCAGTGTTCAAAATTTAGTAAATCTCAATCTTAAAGGTAATTGTCGGTGAGAATCTATGCAATTTATTTATTATGATAAAAGGTTAAATATGAATAAAAACTAGTACAAAACATGGTCTGAATTGATGAGACGAGGTCTGGATTATGGAACTAAGGGTGGCAAATTCTTAATCCTGGAAGATGTAGAATATAGGAACGATGAATCAGGAAGTATGCTGTGAAGTCTTTTTAAAATTGAAATCCTGGCAGTCGTAGCTATATGATACTACTTAAATGAGATATTTTGTTAAATTTACTTATCTGTAAACTCAAATGTTGTCTTTATAAAGAGTCTTACTGTATTATCTCCTCTGTTTGTAGTTTGAACTAGTAAAGAATGGGTCGCAAAGCTGGTGGTTTGTACATAAACCCAAAGAAGTTTGGCAGTCTTGCAAAACCTTGCATGAAGGAAACTATGGCATTTCTTAATTGCTTGGCACTAAACAATGACCGTGATGAGAAGTGTGTTCGGCAAAAGGACCTTTTGATGGGTTGCATGGATGCTCAGGTTCTGTAGTTAGATCTTTTCTAGTAAAAGTCCTGTTTTAAAATAAACAAATCTATTTTAGCACATATACTTGCAGCTGTCACATTTAGCGTTTCACTACTATTCATTTTATTTTCTTCTCATTAATTTACTATATTTTCTCAGGCTGGCAAAAGTAAAAAACCATTTGGTAGCATCAATTACCACCTTCAGAGGCTGAACAGGGGGAAAAAGTAGTGTAGCTTCCTCAACAAAATTTGATTAAATGTAATCACAACAAATTTTGGAATATCTGAACTAAAGCTACAATATGCTGAACAAGTCCTTAAATAATCTATCGGTAACTCCCTTTAATGGATCTCTTGTTTTCTAGACATACGTACATCAATTTAATTTGATATCAGTCTATTTCCAGGATAATTTATTACTGTTTTATTGGATACATTGATTATGATCAGTACTGTAGAAGATGATTGATATTGGAGTATAAATTTATGTAGATTTCTGCAGAGTTTATACCAGTTGGGTAACTACAACAAAGTAGCTGTTGAAGCTCGTTGAGCCTATAACATTATTATTAATTTAAGGGCGCATGAAAGTTGGGTTAATACCTGTAACAAATTGAAAATTAATGGTCCAAATTTAAAACTTGTGAACCTAGGTTACACATCATTCACAACAGTGCCCTTCTACGTTCTAGGAGTGATATCTCAGTTCATTTTGTTAAAAAGCAAGCGAATAAGGCAGCTCATATTATGGCTAGGCTCCCTTGTTCATTAAATAGCTACAAAGTTTATGTGTCTCCTCCGCAAGCTTTGTTGGAGACGATTATGTATGACTTACCTTCGAGTTAATAAAATTTGCTCTTTCTCTAAAAAAAAGGTATTTTATTCAACATCTACCTCAGAAGGGAGGTTCTAGATTATTCAGAAATCATTTCCAGATAGCAGCTCTACTTTTTGTTAAACAACCTAATGAACCTTCCCAGGCATTGGATGCCATGGGGTTTTATTACATATAGTAGGTTCTGTTATCAACCCACAATATCAACTTTCTGGAAACCATTGTAGACAGACTCTTTGATTGCATCCATTGTCAGTTGTGTCTTCCTACTATAGGTTGCCCACTTCTTCTCCGGTTTTGCACCATTGCTTTTGATATTAGCCACCAACCTCGAAAACTCCTTCAACATCACACATTCCTGAGGAAGATCAGCTGTCACAGTATGCTCGCTTGGCTTCAGCGACCACCCAGTTGACAGATCATTAAACCCCAACTTGGTACCTGTAGAATATGTTGCTCTGCTCTCCTCGAAAGGAATATTGAAATCATGCATATGCAGTGTCCCCTTGGTTCCAACAAGGGTAACATCCATGGTCAAGTTTTCCAAGAAAGAGCAGTGCAGTGTTGCTGTTTTTCCATCTTCCCAGTGTAAAGAAGCACTGCATGATATAATCACCCCTGCTTTGTTGAGAACAGGACCTGGCAAGGCAACTGCAAATTTAGGCAGCTCGAAATCAGCTGCCCACAAGATTGATCTGATGCAGTGCCACCCAATATCACCAAGAGCGCCAAGACCATCAAGATCTGGTTTTGTTCGGATATTGTTTGCAAGATAATCAGGACTAGCAGCGAAAGTGAAGCAGCTAATTATCTGTGATATTTTAAACAAAGATAAGAAACATTCAGGAACACCCAAAACAGGTCACAAAAATTAAAAAGACCACTTTCAAATTGTTTCTAAGGAGATCACTGGTTTAGCGTCAAAAAAATGAAACAGATGTATACCGATCTGAGTTCACCGAACTTCTCCTTATCATCTAGAAATTCCCTCATCTTGGCCGACCTGGGATGATGCTGCAACATGGTGCCATCCATGTACTGCACTCCATTATCCTCACAAGCCTCAAGAATAGAATCAAGCTCAGTAACATGTAGTGCCACAGGCTTCTCCACCAGCAAATGCTTCTGCTTCTGAGCAGCCAAAACAGCCCACTTGAGATGAAGACTGGTCGGGAGAGGCATGTAGATCACGTCAACATCAGGATCTTCCAAGACAGCATCATAGCTACCATACACTTTAGCAGTTGCAGGAAAGCCATTGGCAGCAGCAAACTGAGTGGCCTTGCTGGCAGAACGGCTGCCAATGGCAGAGATAGAAACATGTTCAGGAACTAGGTGTATAGCACGAGACAGCTTTCGGGCTATCTCTGCACAACCCAAAATTCCGATTTTGACAGGGAGTACTGAGAGCTCGGCCATTGTTGTGAAAAATGTGAGAAGTTATGAAAGGTGGTGAAGTGTTGTGATAAGCTTTGTTTGTTGATGACAAAGCCAAAGTTGATGAGTTGTATATTAAAGGAATGTGTGGATGCACTTTGGCCTTTCAAGTCATCTATTTTGGTCATTGTTGGAATTCACCGTCCATACCCTAATATTTATCAAGGGTTTGTCTAGTATGTGCCCAAGTACACATGATAAGAATCCGTATTTAATGAGTTGGAAAATTTTGATTAGTTGATATTTTTGTGTATGCAAGGGGGTCCATCATTATTAATGAAATCTCCACCCATCAAAATTTTCCAACTTATCAAAGACGAATTCTTAACATGTGCCACACACTAAAAAAACCGATTTATCAATTATCAAAAAAGCAAATATGGATTAATCAGCTATTGTTTCTGTTTACGTTTGATTCGACTCGACAATATTCGTAGATGTCGTATGATTTATCATTAATGAATTAAATTTTACTAAAAAAAATCTCCATATTTATCCAGAAACCAAATATATTTGATTTATCATTTAACAAAAAAGCAAATAAATCTCCATATTTATATGTTGAGCTGCATGTCGTCTAATGAAACATTTTTTGAATATATCAAGAAGCTTCACTTGTAAAGATAAGAACAAATGTCATGCATTATGAACCCCATGGCGTTACCTAGAACCTGGAAACGTCTTCAGTCTTCTATAAATATATATATATATATATATATATAAGCAAGTGCTCAAATACAAACCACTTTTAAAATACAAACCTACAAACCAACACTAAATTAATTATATTTCATTTATTCTAAGGTTCCCGCAAAGGGTACCTTCACAAAAAATGCTTAAAATAATTGGTTCTATCCATAAAAAAAAAAAAAAAAAAAAAAAAAAAACTTGCCGTGGAAATGCGAAGCATTTAAGACAGTAAACGGATGAGTTAGGTAGTCATGAGGGCCGCAGGCCCTCGACACACCCGTCAATCGTCTATTGCCTTTACCATTGATTGCCATTCCTTACAACTTTAGAATGATAAAGGCGCGAAGCGCCGTACAAGAAGGTGCGAAGCACCGTTAACCAGTGAAATCCACTGCCACGTCATCACGTGAACAGTGAATTTTTTTTTATTTTTTTTATTTTTTTAATTTTTTTGTTGGATAGAGCCAATTATTTTAAGCATTTTTTGTATTGGAGTACCCCTAGTTTGGTCATTAGATTAGCTTGAAATATTAGATTATGCTTGGTTTGTAGGTTTGTATTTTAAGGAGGTTTGTATTGGAGTAGCCCCTATATATATATATATATATATATATATATATATATATATATATATATATATATATATATATATATATATATATATATATATATATATAAAAGAAGGGTAAATTTGTATGGAGTTCTTCAAAACACGTCTTTTATTATTTTGTGCTAACAAATGGGACGATTTAGACAAGTTTGAACGATTTTTTGTGCAGTAGCATTATCCAACGAGGAGTAACTATAAATGTCGCGCGGTGATTTCATATGACCAACTTTTTGTTTTGAGTAATATTTTTACGTACAAACTTTGTACATGTATTCTGTGGCTGGCACGAGTAGCATCGATAGTCGGAATGTGATGGCACACTATTCAAGACCTTTGAGAATTGAAGTATACCGTACACATGATTTCGTTCTCCGTCCCTGGTTCAAATTTTTTCGTAACATAAAATAAATGAAGTAATTGGTAAGTGTGGAACAAATATACTATCACGTGGTCTATCGCTCTAAAATCGATTCCAACTGAATATTATATTATATTCTAATACTTTCCCTCAATTAAAAGTCTATTTTTGGATTGAGGGTGAATCATGAACGCCCATTTTTAGGATATTAATTTGCCTTCGTGTCCACAGTAAATTGTGAAAATATTGAGAATCGTAGAAAATCAAATCTAAAATCTCTACGTGATTGAGTTCTGATACCGAATATTAGAATATACTCCCTCCGTCCCTCTTTAGTTGGCACATTTGCAAAAAAAAATTGTCCCTAAATAGTTGTCACATTCCTTGTTCCAAGATATAGTTTTACCAATTTTTCCACATATACCCTTTATTTCTAATACCAAATGTTTGACTTTATATTTTATGTACACACTCATAACTCATCATTTAATGCTAATATTATGGACAAACATGAAAACAAATTACATAATTAATTTTTCCTTAATATGTATATTTTTACAAATGTGCCAACTAAATAGGGACGGAGGGAGTAGTAGGAACATTCACAATGCTAACAACTGAAATGATTGTTTGCATTTTCCAACTCACCCAAAATTACATTATCTCACATCCAACTCATTTCTAACAACATTTCACTTCAATGCTAAACAACCTTACCAAAGTTGTTAGTACTCGTATTATTATTAATTAATACTTCCTCCGTCCCTTTTTAGTTGATACATTTGTAAAAAAATATACATATTAAGAAAGATTTAATTATGTAATTTATTTCCATGTTTGTCCTTAATCTTAACATTAAATGATGAGTTATGAGTGTGTATATTAAATATAAAGTCAAACATTGGTATTAAAAATAAAGGGGTATATATAGAAAAAATTGGTAAAAATATGTATTGGAACAAGGAATGTGACAACTATATGGGGACAATTTTTTTTTTTGTAAATGTGCCAACTAAAAAGGGACGGAGGGAGTATATACTAGTTTTATAACTGAACAACACGTGGGTCCCAAAGAACATAAAGAATTGATAAAGAAAGCTAAATAAAGTGAACAACAAACCCAAGCAATTGTAGTAACAACCTGTGTTATTAAAATCGGACCGGACCGGCCGGTTCAACCGGTCCAACCGCTGACCGGTGGCAGGTCCGGTTCGGTTCACCCCTAAAACCGGTCTCCCGGTTTTCCTGTTAAGAACCGCTCAGAACCGGCTAAAAACCGGTGAAAATCGGTACCGAACCGGACCGGCGGCCGGTTTTTTGAAAAAAAATCGGTTTATGAGATCTGAAAAAACCGGCTTATGAGAAAAAAATCGGTTAATGAGAAAAAAACCGGCTTATCAGAAAAAAACCGGTTCGGGTAAAATTTTTATATTTGAATTTATATTATATATTTATAATTTTTCATAATATTATATATTATATTATATATTAACTCTAAGTAAAATGCAGATTATTCATAATTTTTCAGATTATATTATATATTTATATAATTATATATATATATATATATATATAATTAAATATATATTTATAATTATATATTACATAATTATGACGTCATCCGGTTGAACCACTGGTCGAACCGGTTGAACCAATCGAACCAGTAACCAGTAGGGCTTCCGGTTCGATGTCCGGTCCGGTTTTGAGAACACAGGTAACAACTACATACTCCAATGTGTAGCAATCATGTCAGATCAGTAGATAACCACCTAAACAACATGCATTGTGGCTGCTCTTAGTCTAATGGTCAATTTGGTTTATCCTAAAATAAGTAATTTATAACTTAAAGTGATAAGTAATAAGTGTTATATAAATAATAAGTAAATCAGAACTTATAAGTTAGTAGAGTAGTTAGTAGAGTATTTGGTAAATCAGAAATTATTAGTCAGTAGAGTGTTTGGTAAATTAGAACTTATAAGTTAACTTTTTATTATTTTTAAAATATTTGTTCAAAATATATTAGAACTTATAAGTTAACTTTTTATTATTTTTAAAATATTTGTTCAAAATATGAAGATATGTATATATCAATGTATAGATCTCCGACGAGTAAAGAAATTTGAAGAAATTTGATATATAGATATCAATTTTCTAATGAACAGATCAAAAGATATATTATTTTGAAAATTGAAAGAATATTATATATTGCGTGTATCGAGAAAATAGAATAATCTGAAAGTTGAATGTTAAGGATTTCTAACTTTCAACTTATTTCCAAAAAACTAGCAAATAAGCCTTCTCATTTATTTACACAAACACTTGCAAAAGTGATTATGGGCTTTTAAGCCCAAAAGCACTTACTGTATTTGAAGTGTTGCCCAACAGGTACTAAGTGTTAGAGCCCATTTGGGTGGGACTTTAGCTTAAAGTGATTTTTGATTTTAAATTGAAAAATGTTTGTTTGTGTAAAAAGTGGGAAAATGATTTAAAATTAAAAAAATAGTTTAAAGTTAGAAGTTGGTGGTATGCATTATTTTTTTGAATGACTTATTTTATTTTGATAATTTTATTTAATAAAAGTTAATATCTTCATTTAAATTAATAATTTATCAAATTTAATTTTATTTTTACATTTTTAATAATTCATAAGTTACTCATTATACAAAATTACCCAAAAGGATAATGACTTAAAATTTTTATTTTCTACTTATCACTTTAAACAATTTTAAATCATAAATAATAATTTTAAATTTACCCAAGCCATCCTCAACTAGTTCTTATATTATGTTCAACAACCATTTTATGCCAATATATTAATGTAGTTCATCTTAGTTAATATCATTGATCATGTGCAACTTGTTGTCAATACACGAAACATCAGCCTCCTTCACAACATCCTCTAAAACTCACACACTGGCTAATCTGCCCAATCCTCCTAACTGAAATGTGCACCATATATTTGCTCATTGTTCCCCGGACCTGGACCACTCAACCTTACAAACAAACATTTGTAATCTTGTGCAGACAGACACCCTTGTAGCTACACTTCATCAAAAACTCAATACAAACTCGTACAAATTTGTTAAGATGTGATAAACAATTGGTTCGAATAAACTTGGATTGTTCCTAGTTTAGTAAGTTGCAGAATTTTAGGAGATTCCAGTTCTGGTTATGCATTTAAATATGTTCATTCCCAGAAAACTGAGCAATCTTTATTCTGAACTACTTATCGAATAATTATTTTCGAAATTGTAAATTAAACTCTTTTTTCTTCACTACTAGTCTTCAAGTTAATTATATCAAACAACTTAAGTAGCAAATTGATTGAAATATTGACTGGTACAGGCTTTACATTGTTACATGCTCATGGACGGATCTAGGATTTTTATTAGCGTGGGCAAAAACCAAATAGGAAAAAAAAATTCGGAAGTAACAGATAGGATTCAAACCCAAATAAAATCAAATGGCTCGACCATGGGGGCAAGTTTTTGAATCTGAACTAAAAACATCAAACATATCTACAAATATTTAAGAACAAACTGGGGCATGTGCCCTTATTGCCTCCTCTATAGATCCGTCCTGCGGATAATATTCAATTGACAATCTCCACTTTCTTAAAACCATTGTGGAGAGATTCTTTGACTGCATCTAGTGTCAGTTGTGTCTTCCTACTAATGGTTGGCCATTTCTTCTCAGGTTCCGCACCATTGTTTTTAATATTGGACACTAACCGTGAAAACTCTCTGACCATGAGACATTCCTGAGGAAGATCTGTAATGACTGTGTGGTTGCTTGGCTTGGCCACCCAACCAGTCTCCAGGCCGTTCAACACTGTCCCTGTAGCCGTATAAAATGATGCTTTGTTTTCGTCATACGGGACAACAAAATCGTTCACATGCAACGTCCCCTTTGTCCCGATGACAGTAACGTCCATGGTCAAGTTTTCCAAGAAAGAGCAATGAATGGTTGCTACTTTTCCATCTTCCCAATGTAAGGAAGCACTGCATGTTAAAATCACACCTGCTTTGTTCAGGACAGCTCCAGGCAAAGCAATCACAAATTTAGGCAGTTCAAAATTAGTGGCCCACAGGATCGACCTGATGCAGTACCACCCCACATCACCAAGAGCACCTAGACCATCTAGATCTGGTTTCGTTCGAATATCATTCTCAAGAAAATTACGATTAGCAGCAAAAGTGAAGCAGCTAGTTATCTGTGAAATTCAAAATACCAGAAACAGTAAAAAAGAGTATTACAATGCTAGAATTAAATAGAAAAGAGTTACTCCAAATAATAATCTTAAATGTAGTAGCATAGAAGAAGAGAAATAATTGAAATGTAGAATTGTATTAAATGGATGATATGATTACAATGAGGAAGTATCCTCTTAATATAGGGAAAGATGGAACAAACATAATAATTAAAGTGCTAGTGGTGTGAGTTGTGTGCTTAGTGGAGATAAGCCTTTACAACTTTGTGGTGTGCTGTGTGCTATAATTTAACACTACCCCTCAAGTTGATGCATATATATCACTCATGCTCAACTTGCCTAGAAGAGGATGTAACATTTTCCCGGCTAAACCCTTAGTTAAGACATCGGCTAATTGGTCTTCTGATCGAACAAAGTGAATGTTAATAACATCACTATTAATTTTTTCTTTTATAAAATGCCGATCAATCTCGATATGTTTAGTCCGATCGTGTTGAACTGGGTTGTGAGCAATGTTAATAGCGGCCTTGTTGTCACAATATAGCTTGATAGGATTTCCGGATGAAAGGCCTAATTCCTGAATAAGAAGCCTTATCCATAGTAGTTCGCACACTCCTTTAGCCATTGCTATGTACTCTGTCTCAGCACTAGATAAAGCAACAACAGGTTGTTTCTTGCTTCGCCAAGTAACTAAGTTACCTCCAACAAACGTACAATATCCTGAAGTAGAACGTCTGTCATCTAGACAACCAGCCCAATCTGAATCTGTATAACCCTCAATCTGAAGGTGACTGTTTTTAGTAAACATCACTCCCTTTCCGGGAGCAGCCTTAAGATACCTTAATATCATATACACTGCATCCAAATGAGGTTGACGAGGGTCATACATATATCTGCTTACAATTCTCACTGCATATTCTATATCTGGTCGTGTATGTAAAGATAAATCAGCCTACCGACCAATCTTTGATATTGGGATTTATCGACAATATCACCTGTTTCTCCACAAAGTTTATGATTCGCTTCTATAGGAGTCTACATCCCAACATACCAGTTTCTTTCAAAAGGTCAAGTGTATACTTCCGTTGAGAAAGGAAGATGCCACCTGAACTTTTGGAGATTTCAATGCCAAGGAAATACCGTAGTTTTCCCAAATCTTTCATCTCAAACTCAGAGGCCAGTTTCTATTTTACATCTACAATCTCAAATGTATCGTTGCCAGTGATCACAATATCATCAACATAGACAATCAAGACTGTGATTTTTCCCCCTTCTCTTCACAAACATTGTGTGATCCAAATCACTCTGTTTATAGTCAAATTTGACCATTGCTGTCTCGAATTTACCAAACCAATCTCTCGGAGACTGCTTCAAACCATAAATAGTCTTCTTTAATTTACATACTTTCCCAATGGTTGCAGCTGTAGAAAAACCTAGTGGGATATCCATGTAGACCTCTTCTTTTAGATCTCCATGCAAGAATGCATTTTTCACATCCAACTGCTGAAGTTCCCATCCAAGATTCGCTGCACATGATATCAAGATTCGAATAGAGGCCATCTTTGCCACTGGAGCAAAAGTTTCCTGATAATCAATCTCATAAGTCTGAGTATATCCCTTTGCCACAATTCTTGCTTTGTACCTATCAACCAATCCATTAGGCTTTTGCTTCACAGTGAACACCCATCTGCATCCTACTAGTTTCCTTTCAGCAGGAAGATGAGTTAACTCCCAAGTGTTATTATGTTTCAATGCATTCATTTCCTCTATCATGGCATCCTTCCATTTAGGATCACATAGAGCATCCTGCCAAGTATGAGGAACAGAAATACTCGACAAGGATGATACAAAAGCAAATGAAGAAGGAGATAATGCATTATAAGATACAAAATTTGAGATAGGATGGTTAGTACAAGAACGTACACCCTTTCTTATGGCAATAGGAAGATCTAGAGAGGGATCATGAGTATTACCGTTTTCTGGCTCAAATATAGGATTTGTAGGATCTGTCTCGAGGTACGAGGTCTCTGGATGCGGTAAAGTGGTGATATCATTACTTTTCCGTCTGGAATATGTAATCAAATCTGGCTTATCAAACCTATTTAAATCATCAGACTCATTATTCGTAGGCAACGATTTTGAGGTAATGTTTGGAATAGGTATGAACGGAAGTGAATGTGACTCACTGTGATCTGACTCATTTGTTTCATTATCAAGATTGTGTCTGTTTATCTCCCCCCTGAAGCAAGGAGGAGGATCCAGGAGAGAAATAAGAAATGGACTCCCAGAAAGTAACATCGTAACTGACAAATACCCGACGCGAGGGAGGATGGTAACATTTATACCCTTTCTGAGTGGAGGAATATCCAATGAAAACACATCTAAGGGCCCGAGAATCAAGCTTATCTCGAGAGGGTGCATGATTATGAGCAAAACATACACTCCCAAATACCCGAAGAGGAAGTGGATGAGAAGAGGGTGCAGGAACACTTGACAACGGTGTTTTGAAGTTTAGAACATTGGTAGGAAGACGGTTAATAAGATATGCAGCAGTCATGACTGCCTCTCCCCAAAGATATTTAGGAACATGCATGGTTAGCTTAAGAGACCGTGCAACCTGTGTTAAGTGACCAATTTTCCTTTCGGCTACCCCATTTTGTTGAGAAGTTTTAACACACGTAGTTTGATGAATAATACCACATGTGTCCAAATAAGATGTAAATGGACCTCCATATTCAGTACCATTATCACTTCGAAGGATTTTAACAGAGGCATTAAACTGAGTTTGTAGCATGTGATAAAAAGATTTAAAACACCCGAAAACTTCACTTTTTTGTTTAAGAAGATAAACCCAAGTAAGTCGAGAATAACAATCAACAAAGACAACAAACCACCTATACCCATCGTGTGTAGGATTTCTAAATGGATCCCAAACATCAGAATGAATAATAGAAAACAAGGTAGAACTTCTTTTATTTCTGGATGGATAAGTTGATCTTTTATGTTTAGCCAATTCACATGGTTCACAAAAAAAATCTTCCTTATTACAGTGTTTTACTAAAGCAGGAAATAAGTGTGTTAAAACACCAAAGGATGGATGACCTAACCGTCTATGCCATTGATACAAGGATTCACAAACAGAATTAGATGACACCTGATAATTTGAAGGAGAAACAGAATTCCCTTCCATAACATAGAGACCGTCAACCACTTTACCACTGCCAAGGACCTTGCCTGTCACCAGATTCTGAAATACACAGTGGGAAGGAAAAAAGGTTACCGAACAATTGAGGTTGTCAGTAATACTGTAGACAGATAGTAAATTTTCAGATAAAGAAGGAACATGCAAAATATCTAATAAGGGTAATGATGATGAAAGATAGAGAGAGGTGCCCTGTCCACGAATAGGTGCAAGATCTCCATTAGCAACACGGATATTGCCTGTTTTGTCATGATATGATTCCAGAATACTAGAATCTCCAGTCATATGTGCTGATGCTCCTGAATCAATGATCCAAGATGTTGGATATTTATCGGAAGTAAGGTGACAAGATATACCTGCATGGGCAGAATTAGCTGTAGGAGAAGGGGTCTTGATTTGTGACATTAATTGGCAGAAGGCGTTGAGCTCTGAAGCGGTCATCGTCCCTGTTGAAGTGTCAGGCTCGCATTCTGAAGTAGTATGATGAGCATTAAAGGCCCCTCTTCCCATGCCTCTACCAGATGAGACACCACGGTAACCACCTCGGCCACGCCCACCTCGTCCCCGAATTCTGAGATGAGGGTGCAGATTAAAACATGTCTCACGAGTGTGGCCTAATTTTTTGCAGTAGTCACATTGAATAGATCTTTCTCCAATTACAGCTATTGACACATGCTCCGGCTGTTCTGGTTCTGATTGCTGAACACCCTTAGTTAAGAGTGCGGATCGATCAGAAGGGACCATTGGGTCATGCTTTGCTTTCGGCTTTCCTCTAGCCTGACACGACCATAGGCCTCTTCAACAGTAGGAAATGAAACTTGTCCGATAAGTTGATTTTTAATTGAATCATACTCGTCCGACAATCCATCAAGAAATTTCATCACTTTTTCTTCAGTGATCATCTTCTGATATTTTTCTTGATCTTCAGCATTTTTACACTCAAATATAGTGTAGTGTCCCAATTCACTCCATAATGATGTTAGCTCAGAATAATACTGAGCTAGTGTGAGGCTTCCTTGAGTCAATGCCCTCATCTTCTGCTTTACCTCAAACCGCTTGGCTACATTCCCGGAGAAGGAATAAGTCCGAGTAAGAGAATTCCACACATCTTCAGCAGCATCAATGAAGATATAGCTTTTTTGAATATCTACCTCCATAGAGTTAGATAACCATGAACACACCATGACATTTTCAAAATCCCAATCATCAAAATTTGCATCATTCTCCTTAGGTTTCTTGGCTTTCCCGTTGACATATTTCATCAATTTATGAGATTTTAGTGCCAATGTGCAAGATTTCGACCATTCGAGAAAATTTTTTCCATCAAATTTAGGATTCACAAATGGAGTACTATGAAACCCAGATTTACCACTACTTGTAGCAATATCCTCTTTTGTGTGTTAATGATTTCAGCCATTATGTATTATATGCTCAGAAAAATATCCAAACAATAACTATTGGACATAAGATATCAACTCTCAGTGAATATATATAGCAGGTTATAACACACCATATAATTTACCAATCCTACAGCAAGATCAGTAGCAAAAAATAGAGAAAAAAACTGAAATTTCTTGGATTCAAGAAATTTTACCACAACACAGATTCGGAACAGGAAGGAGATCAAAAAGTCCAACTGAAGCTTTTTCAAAATACCACCGGAACAGTGCCCACGCGCCGGCGCGTGACGCGCGTGGAGGCGAACTCCGGCGCGTGTGGGCGCGTTCGTGGTCGTTGCTGACTGCGGAAAATTCCTGGTAGGTCGCCTTCCAGAGTACGGTTTGGTGGTATATTTGTTTTTTTTGTTTTGGTAGATTTTGGTTTTTTTTTTTTTGATTGTTCAAAAAAGGTGCAGAGTGTTCTGTGTGTTTTGTGGTTTGAATATAATGTCTGTGGTTGCTCAATGATTCACCACCTGCTCTGATACCATCTTAAATGTAGTAGTATAGAAGAAGAGAAATAATTGAAATGTAGAATTGTATTAATCGGATGATATGATTACAATGAGGAAGTATCCTCTTAATATAGGGAAAGATGGAACAAACATAATAATTAAAGTGCTAGTGGTGTGAGTTGTGTGCTTAGTGGAGATAAGCCTTTACAACTATGTGGTGTGGTGTGTGCTATAATTTAACAAATAATCATCAGAGCTCTGCTTATTTATGCTTTATTCCTTACAAAGATACAATCTTCTAATTTCATAAAACACATCTATTAGTCGTAGTTATTTTAGAACCCCAAGTAAACACATACATTTGGAAGCTGAAATGGCATGACAAAGTTGTGTTAGGTGGCACCGTGTTTAATACTAGCTTTAGTTGTGACTTGTGAATGTCAGCAAATGCTCATGTTCTTCCTCTTTAGAAATGTTAAACACAATTTATACAGATTTAAGTTCTCATGTTCTGTTTTTTTCTTTCTCAATTGAATCCTAAATAGTTTGCCATTTTATTGGTTTCTTGCACACTAAAACTCACCTAGCTTAGAAGCTAATTTTTAAGTCATTGTTTGAAGTTGGCCAAACAGAAAAGGAACTCATTTGGGCTTTCTTAGTTACCTAGTAAGAGTTAGAACTGCTACCGCATCAACTAACATTTGATTGTGTATATGCATAATATTGAGTTGCGAGATCAAATTTAAAAGATATGTGTAATCAACACTCGCAGATATAATAATGCATACTGATTTGAGTTGACCGAACTGTTGAGAATCAGATAAGAACTCTCGCATAACACTCGTCCTGGGATTATGCATCCACATAGTCCCATCCATGAACTGCAACCCATTATCCTCACACGCCCCGATAATCTTATCAAGCTCACCTACATTCATCGCCACAGGCTTCTCTAACAACACATGCTTCTTGTTCTGTGCAGCCAAAACAGCATATTTGAGGTGAAGACTTGTTGGTAACGGAATGTACACAGCATCAATATCAGGATCGTTCAAAACAGCTTCGTAGCTGTTAAGCACCTTGGCTGTAAGAGGAAAGTTGTTGGTTGCAGCAAAATGAGTTGCTTTTTCATGTGAGCGGCTGCCGACAGCAGCAAGAGTGGCATCAGGGATGAGGTTGATAGCCCGAGAAAGCTTCTTGGCAATCCCGGCACAGCCTAGGATGCCGAAGTTGATGGGGAGTATGGATGATTCGGCCATGTTGTCGGTTAATGAGTTCAATGTAAGAGTTACAGAGAGCAAGGAACCCTGGACGGGTAGGTTGAAACTTGAAACCTGCTGACCTCGTGAAATAAAGTGAATAATTTTATTTTAGCTCCGATTATCTTAAAAATTTCGGTATATCGTTTTCGGATGATTGATGATGATAATGATTAAGTTTGTAGGGAGTGAGGAGTGAAGGAGCGTGCGCCATATTATACAGGGACAGGGGAGTAGGTTGGGTTGTTTGGTAGACGAAAAATATTCAAACAATTATTTGCCTCTGACTCTGTCCCAAGGTGGGCACAGATATAAGTATGGGGTGTATGGGATAACTTTTTTCCAGAATAAGTCAACTTATTTTAAGATAAAGTTAGAGATTCCTAACTTTTTTCTGAAAAAAATGTTAACTTTTTTTTGTAACTTATAGTATCTCGAACATACATTAAATACTTGTATAAAAAAAATTATCAAAATATGAAATTTTTACCCGAAAATAAGTTCCAAAGGACTTAAAAAAAGTTAGCCACACAGGCTCTATATCCTTTCTGTCAAGTCCTACCTAATTTTGGAGAGAATTAATTAATAGTTTAATTAGAGAACGAGTTTCAAGTGCTCCACAAAAAGTAAACTGTTTCTGGTAATTTTTTCAAAAATGATCATTTGTATAATTAGATACCTAGTCATAATTGAGGGAGGGAAGAGGGGGGGAGGGGGGGGGGGGGGCGCTTTAGCAGAAGACACTGGTAAAACTTTCTTCAAAAATCTGTAACCACTGACCTGTTCAATGTTAACGTTCATCAAAGTTCTGCGTAAGTGGTATGGCACATGAACATGTTCCCAGAATGCCGTAGGTGTTTTCGATTTTTACTGCTAAGTGCTCAGGCCTAGGCTTATGTTTCAGACATTACCAGACTCTACGATGAACTTGCTTGTTACAGTTTTTCTCAGCATATGATAACATATTAATTTATTTGACATTTCGCGTATCCTGGTGGTATTCAGTAAAACTTAATAGATTTTCTAAATGTTTAAGCAAATTTAATGAGCTGAATGAAGAAATTAATTGTTCAAGCATTTTCGATTAGCTAAATGAATAAATTACTGAAGCCTTCTATTCCGCTATGCGGAGACTGAAGATACTACAACAGATGGTCCAGATTTGAACACAAATGTTTGGCATCTTGTCCCATGGAATCTTATCATTTTCCATTTTAACTTACTCAAATGTTTTATTCAGGTCTCGAAGTCACATGATTGATCAATGCGGATGCAGACTTATTGTTCCAAGAGGTAAGGAAAACCATAAATAGATTATTTAGCATGTACAGAAACATACACTTTGTGATTTCTTCACAGCCTAAACTATCTAAGAACAAGTAACAAAAATGCTTCCCAACTCCAATAATAACCGGCACAAATAGTTCATAAATAATCAATAAGTTCCTTTTGCAGACACAAAAGAGAGATAAAGAGGAAGCTAACCTCATGAAAGAAAATATGGACCAAATGATTGACAGCGGGTGTTGTTGTACAACATCGTTAATTATGACCATCTCTTTTGGTACAGTAGATGGATTCCAAGAATTTCTTGATTTGCTGTTAACTCATTCAATCGCATACACTTCCCAGGAGTCGGGGGGACGTACCAGGTATGTTGGTTGGTTAGGTAATTCAGTCATATCGGTCACCATTTTTTACTAGAAGACTAATCTTGGTACTAGTACTACTACCAGTTCACCATGTAAGATTATTTGTAACAATTATGAAAAACCACTTGCTGTAATCTTGACAGAATAAGTAGTTCTACCAAATTTCCAGCTATGCAATTCTACAGACACTGTTGACCCTAATTATTCTTGATTGACTGATCCAATAAGGTGACCGATTAATCCAATCCTCAAACACCTCTGAGTCATATTCAGCATAAGTCTCGATTTGATGTCCAAATCCAGAAATCTGTTACAACATTTAACAAAAAGAAAAGTTCGCAATTGTTTAAATAAGAACAAAAATTCAAATTTTACAATTTGTGCTATTGTCATACCCCATATACACACCCTACGCACCACTCACTCTAAATATGGGATACGCTACCTGCAGCACCCTGTACACAGCCACGGAACATAGTGGAAATTAAAAATCTAATTTTGCAGCTAGATAAACCTGATTTCTCTTTAGAATTTAAGTTTGATTAGTGGATCACTGTTATCACATACAATTTGTTATGCAATTTGCTTTATCATTAATTGACCAATTTGTTATCATCTAATTCTTCAGTTCATTATCAAACTTCTAATGGTACAGACTTATCAGAAGATAATTGCAAAGTGAGGGGAAAAAACGTGAACCGCGAATTGAAATATCTTATTTTAAACAAAATAAAAAGATAAAAGATGGAATTTTTTGAACTTTTTATAATTTGACTATATAATTAAGAATTACTATCCTCAAAAAGAATAATTAGTAATAATAAATAAAGAAGAAAGTGCACCGCGAGATCAAACAAACCTGAAAGAAACCTTGTGTGATATTATCACTTTTCTTCTCTTGATCACTCTTCTTCTTCTTCTTGTCTTCATCCCCCTTATTACTCCTGTGATGACTTCCTCTCTTATCACTTTCATCTTTATCATCATTATCTTTATCTCTCCTTCCCTTACCCATCTCAGGAACAGAGCCTGTTGCTATAAATGTCTTCAATATGTACAGAGCTTCCAATTCTTCAGCAGTTCTGATTCCTTTCTTTTTGGTTAGTTGTTCAATGACTGAATGAATCAAACTTATGTTCTGGGAGGTGTTTGCCAGTAGAGATGAGTTAGAACCTGCCAAATGAAGCTTCTTAATAGAAATGAGTTCCTCCTTGAATCTGTGTCGAACCACTACAAACTGTAAGTTTTAAATCCTCCAACTGCTTTAACTTGGATAGATTTGGTAATATTTCCAAGGATGCACAACCTTTTGCCCTTATCCTCTTCAGATCGGGAGGAAGTTCTGCAACGGACAACAGATGACAACAATTTTTAAGATCAAGATGTTCTAATGATCTGATATGTCTGATCGAATATGGTAATTTTGAAACATTAAGTCCCCATCAACAAGCTCTACCAGGAATTTGATGCTCCCTAATTCAGTAGGCAATGCTTTCAGACTACTGCAACCACTATTATCTAGACTTTCCAATGATCTCAGGTTGCAGATGGTATCAGGAAAAATTTCAAGGTTCATGTTATGCTTCAATCTCAACGCGATAAGCTTACTAAGACAACGAGTCCCTCCATATCAATCTCTTTTTAGGGATTCAATGTCCCCAAATTTTGAAGGCAATGCTTTCAGACTATACCAGTTGACAATATTTAGAATTTTTAGCACCCTCAAGTTGCAAATGCTTTGCGCAAGACTTCTTAGGATCAGACAACCATGCAAATTTTAGGAAACAAGCCTTACCAAACTTCCAGTTAATATGTGGACCTCTTCCAAGCCTTCATAACCCTTAACATTTAAAACTTCAAGACCTGGTATTTTACTGAAGTCTGGAGTTGTAGTTAAATCTTGAGAATATGACACATTTAGAGTCTTCAAGTACTCAAATAACTGCGGAACCTACAGAATTAAGTGCAACTGGGAGAAATTAAACCAGACAATTTTATATAAATTATCAAATATGCAAAAGATGTACTCAGAACACCTACCATGTTTGGTTCCCATATTGTTCTAATTTCGCTGCAAGGCAATGCAAGTATAACAAGTTTGTTTTTGCAGGTAAAATCCCGAAGGCAAACACTTCAAAGGACAAGACTTCCAGAAAAGCCACCTCAAATCTTCATATGTATGTTCAAAACTTCCAGTGATATTTACATTTTCGATGGAAAGAAAATCTTAATCTACTCATCCGCTTGAGTGTTTTGGCAGTAAATGATACTCTGTTAAGTACATTTTGGTGGTAAAAGTTGCCAGGTATAAAACCTCTAATCGCTTCTGTTCCCTAAAACAAATATATCAACAAGAAACGTTGACGACCAATGTAGTATAAATAACATAATAGAGAAGGGAAAGTTTGCTGAGTCATATCATATAACCCGATGAATCTGAAACAATTTAGGATGTATACACATAGAACTTACCTTGTGCTGCTTCAACGCATAGCATATATCTTGTGGTCTCCACAGTCTACTATGTTTTCCAGGCTCATCGGGATAGCTGTCATGTGCAATTTCTCTTCCTATATCCCGAACCAGATCATGCATCTCGATTTTATCTCTGTAATGCATAAATTATTTATGGTAAGTTCTATGTGTATACATCCTAAATTGTTTCAGATTCGTCGGGTTATATGATATGACTCAGCAAACTTTCCCTTCTCTATTATGTTATTTATACTACATTGGTCGTCAACGTTTCTTGTTGATATATTTGTTTTAATTACTAATTGCTCGTTGCTATAAGCCAATAACCAATTCTAGTCTTAAACCATGCTTCCAATTTTATAGGTGGCCTATTCTCGACTGTTCTTGTTATTTTCATTCTACTTTTCATCTTAGACAAGTAAACCTGGCCAAATTTTAAAATAATAATATAGAAGAACATACAGTTTGAAAATGAAATGAGGTAGTCTTACAACATCATAAAAACTATGCATAGAAGAATCAAAATAAAATCTACTTGCATATTTCGAAGAACCTGGTATCCTTTTAGGTCCGCCACAGGTCAATGTTATACGCCACTTGTATAATCTATCCATGTCAAAGCTAGTTTCATGTTGTATGAAAGACTCCTTAAACTTCCAGTTTGGTGTCGCACATCGAATGGTTCAATGTTGTAAAATATGGAATATGAATCTATCCATGATCTCTACAAGCTCGTCAAGGGCTCAAGGCACCATCTCGAAGAAGCATAATTTTCAGACAAGACAACAATGGAAGTCATGGATTTCTGGATAGCTTGGGGCAATGCATATGATATCAATTCTCTGCTGCGTAGCTCAGGATCATCCCTAAATACCAGTTCGATGCAATGCATCGTGTAGATAATCAGTAAATGTATATCGTGTATCTAGACCTCTAAAGCTTAAGAAAACGTCCCACTAGTAGGAGGTGAAGTTGAAGAATATGGAGTTTGATTAGAACTTGTAAAAGCCATTTATTTTTGGACAACGGATTCAAGAATTTTCCAGATAAAAGTCTGTAAGAACTGATGAGATTATCAAGTGGAAGATGATTCAAGTTCAAGTATGAAGAAGTGTAATATAGTGACTTGCAACATTTTTTTTTTTTTTTTTTGACTAAATGCATAGAATTATATTACTCGATCAAAAACTCAATATAACAGCGGGACAAACCCCCGACTGTCAATACGACGACCAGGCTGAAAAACAAATAAATTGTTTTCTGATCGTTTAACAAGATGAACATAAAAGTTCTTGAAGCTAAAAACAAATTCGAAAACATCTCAAGCGATTCAAACTGCGCCAAAATCCCTGAAAACAGCGTTATCACAATTGACCACATCACATAAGAACTGTTGATACCCCAGTGTTCAGAATCCTCACTCCAGCTATCTACATGCCGGATACCAGCTATAGACTTGCCGAACATGGAAACCCCCAAAGGATGAGTAGCACCCCAGCTATCTACATGCCGGATACCAGCTATAGACATGCCGAAAGTGAAAACCTCCAAAATATGATGAACCATCTTTGGTTGTGAGTGGTGAGCTCTTGCAATAATCTTCACCGTCCTAACTTCGATACAGTCCTTCCAGATCCCCCAAGACATCAACAAAATTATTCTCAGCAGATTCAACCACGAACATAGAGATACATAATTAATTAAATACATAAAAACACTCCAAAAGGAGAGACATACGCCAAAAGGCGAGACGAAAAACCAAAAATTCAAATACCTCGGAATGACACCAAATTATGGTATGATGTTAAGGAGGACAATTTGAATCTAAAGGTATTTTTTATTTGGGGATTCGGACTCAAAACCAAGATAGATCTGAGAAATAAATTCTAAGATATTAGGCTTTGATTCGATTTTTATTGAAAACTGGAAAAACAAAGGGGGAATAGAAGATTGGGGGGGAGGATCGGAGGATGGATGGATGGGGAAGAGGAGATGAAGAAATGGGGCGGAGTCACCGGCGGTGGACTCTCATGCGGCTGAGGAAAAGAGAGAGAGAATAAGTATAGTTTTGCTGATTGCCCTCAATTTGAATTCTATTTCAACGTGGATATCGACTCGCCTAACTTTACCTTGATGTACGTATGTTCTTAGTGACTTGCAACATAGTCAGCAGAGTTGCAATACAAAACGAGCGAAGCTAATTTGTATTAATTTGTGTGTGTGTATTAATTTTATTACATTACTGAACCATGTAATTTTTAAAATTCTGATCATTGATGTACTTTAGTATTTAAAAAAACCAAGTGATGTTGAGTTAAGGTTTTTTTTTCCAAAAATTAGTAATATAAAGTTTGGATCAGAGGAACTGTTCAGGATAAGAAGAATACTAAAGACCTGGAGTGATCTATTTCTACACAACCAAACACAGAAAATATGGAGAAAAAGAAATATTAATCAAGCCCAGTATCTGTTTTTACTGCTGTTCAACGTAAAAAGCCTATGCATATCGTATACTTGTTTGTCTAGATGATGGCTGATCAACGATATAATGTCAATGACTATCTCAACATTTATGTACAAGCAAACATGCAATATGTAAAAATCATATGAACATATTTAAAGAGAGGAGAACACAATTAAAGTTTAATATGAAAAAGAATCTTCTTATAATAATATTTTCTTTGGAAAAAGAGTAGAAATTAAGCTTTAATCCTAGATTGGCATGAAGCTCTAAATTTGATGCACAATAATGGATTGAAAGAATCACCCACAAAACATTACAAATTCCATTCCATTCTGGGCTGATTTCATTCCTTCCAACAAAGTGAGGCCTTAATACTCGATCATGAAAGACAACGATATTTCTCCTCATGTTTTTACCTTGCAACTAAGCTTAAGGTGATTGAACAGGTGACAATGCCGACTGCACCAGTACAGCATTAAGATTACCAATCTCTTCGAAAACTCTAGATCGGGGCCTGGGGGACTACACTAGAGAAATCTCCTCTCTTTTTTTAAATATATATTTACCTTCAGAAATCTTACCTACAAGCAAAGCTCCTTTTTTTTCCCAGAATGTACCCTTGTAACATATGGTCTACTAATATCACCATGAAATGTGTCCCTGAAATAGCTTCACAGAAGCACCGATTAACACCCACAAGAGAGCACAAACTACACCGATAAGAGAAAAGCTGAACATTCCCCCAACAAACTTCTGCACCCTCCTCCCACAAGTAGTGGGTTTACCTGCTGCAGTTTTAGTTTTCACCCTACTAAAGCTAGACATCCGCTCAAAAGCCTTATTTACCAGAGCGTTTTCCGAAGCTGAAGCAGGAGTTGTAGGAATAGACTCCACAAATGACCAAAGAGCAGTAGAGAACCATGAATCTGTACCATCATCCTCTGTGCAGCACTGATTTTGAACGGCTCCAGCAGGAAGACTTGAACCCTCCCCATTGCATAGGCCACCTAAACATATTATCAAAAACTTGCAAATATTAAGGAATTGAATGTACACTTAAATTAGCAGAAGCTCTTAAAGGCTCAAGCCCCTCAATACACAATGAGGTACGAGGGGTCCTGCCATGTGGGAGATGACATGGTCTGCAAATACCATCCATCTGACCAAGAGCTCTAAAATGTTGGCCGGAGAGTAAACATACAGACAAACAAAGCCAACCTATATTAAAATTTGCTGCCATGTACAATACAGTTTAGTTACTGGAATATGCAATAATTACTGTACCAGGAATAGGTTCAAACACAGCTTCAGGTGCCCAGATTTGGAAGCTCGTCTGATTCGCTTCACTATGGAAGGGATGAGCAAGATTGTTTGCAGCTTCATTCTCGACAACATTTAGATAAGAATGTGACGCAGTATTTGATATTCCAATATCAAGATTATTAGGAAGATATGGTTGTAGAACTGGTCCTAGTCCACCTTGCCCCAAATCACCAATCTCACCAAGAATCATAGCCACATCATTGAACTGATTTGCTTCGGCTAATCCATCCATTCCATTGGATACCAGGGTTCCTGGTAGTTTCTCAGAGTTTTCGACATTAGGTTCTGGACCAAGAAGATCATCCATTTCAAGAAAATCTTCAAAGAAAATACCACCCAATCCTGGTTCAGAATTCTTTGCAGGAGATGCTACCAACTCAGGTGCTTCAACTGGTAACGGAGAATTAAGAGATTGCGGTTGGACAAAGCTAGCCTGCACATTAGAATGCTGATAATGGTGAGGCACCATGCTTCGATCAGGTAAATTTATATCTCCAGAGCAATGATTAACCAATATAGGTCCATTTTCTTTCTCAGCAATGACTTCATCAAATGTGAATGAGTAATCAACGGTAAGGGGTTGAACAAATACAGCTTCATCCGCAAACAAAGGGTCGTCTGCAACCTTCTTTAAAAACTCATCAATACCATCTTGTTCCTGTAGCACACTACTAACTATGTTATTATTAACAGGAGAAACATCATTCACCTTCACGATATTCTCCTGTTCTTGGACATTGTTAGTAGGAGAAACATCAACATCCTTCACATTATTCTCCTGCTCTAGGAAACCACTAAAACTCACACAATCAACATCAGCCCAATCCTCTTCTCTAAAAGGTGCGCCATATTGCTCACCGTTTTTGGGACCTGGACCACTCTTCTTGTAAACCTTGTACAACAAATAGTTTTCATGTACAGGCGGACACCTTTTAAGCTCATCTTCATCCAAGGTATACTCATGCATCACCCAATCTGTACGCTCACCATTAGGCGCGCGCCCTTTATAATAAACCAGGGTCTTCTTCAGGCCAACTGATCTCGAGTTGCATCCAATAGTCCGATCTTTACCAGTTACTTTCCAGTAACCATGCTTTGTAGCTCGATGGGATCTTCCACCATTAGGATACTTCCTATCTCTAGGACTCAAAAAGAACCACTGCCTATCCCCAGTCTTCAATTTGGATAGACCTGATAAGTGATAAAAACCAGTTAATGTAGACCATATAGAAATACAAACTCTCCAAAATCAATATGAAACAAAACCTAAAATTTTAGCAACCAGGAAGTAGAGTTAGAGTTTTGCAACAGCAAAATGATTCTGGGACCAAAAAAGCCCTGATAAGTGATAAAAACCAGTTACTATAGGCCATATAGAATTACAAACACTCCAAAATCAATAAGAAACAAAACCTAAAATTTTAGCAAACAGGAAGTAAAGTTATAGTTTTGCAACAGCAAAATGATTCTTGGACCAGAAAAGCCCTGATAAGTGATAAAAACCAGTTACTATAGGCCATATAGAATTACAAACACTCCAAAATCAAAATTTTAGCAACCAGGAAGTAGAGTTAGAGTTTTGCAACAGAAAAATGATTCTTGGACTAGAAAAGCTTAAACAAAACTGTGTATGGGTGACTTTGTGCACAAATAGCCACAAATTCTCATCCCCCTCAAAAAAGAAAGTAATTTTTAACATGAGCTTATTTCTTAATTGAAGACATTTGTAGGAGGACGGAAATCAAAGTATAGTACCAAAGGTTACTAAATCAAGCAACACATTAAAGCTAATCCATTCAACACATACTGTCTTCCCTAATATACTGAGATCGATTAATCATATCATCAAGCTGGAAATATGAAAAGACAATCAAGTCCAACTCAATAATATGAAACATTAAGGAAATTAAACATATAAAACTCTAAAAAATCAATTAACAGCTGCCCCCAAGTCCCATCTCACTCACAATATAATCACACTAAACCAAAATTCATAATCAAAAAACCAATCAAACACAATTTCGCATCCTGTCCTGGCATCAACAAACTATATTCCCACAATACATCATAATCAACAGAAACACAAATGTCTCATACACATACTATCATCTAATCAACTAACTATATCATCAAAATACAATGAATACAATAATGTGAACAATAACAATCCAAATCAAAAATACGAAAAACCACCATACCAAAACTCCATACATTCCGAAACCAACCCGTAAACACGATTCGCTAAAAACCCATTAAATCAATCCACACAATCCCAAAACACACAAAAAACCAAACATTTATAAACCTGAAAACAATCAAATCACCACCAAATCAAACAAACAAAAGAATCAAACAAAACAACGAAAAGGGTTGTTAAAATACCAGGTAACTCATCGGGGTCCCACTTGTAGACGTCAGTCTCAGCGATCATATCGGGTTTTAATTTTCGTTTACAGATCTTGCGTTTAAGGTAGTACAAAACGAGCTCTTCATCAGTTGGGTGGAAACGAAAGCCTGGTGGGAATAGTTTAGAATCAGATGAGGATGAGTTTGGGGGTTTCTCGGCACCCATGATCTGATACGAGGTTGTAAGGAAAGCTAGGGTTTGTTTGATACGGAAAAAGTCTGTGTGTTTCTCCGCGAGAAGAGAGACCCCGAGGGGTAGGTGTGTTGTGGAGTAGAATGAGTTGTTTGGTCAAAAAAATGACCTTATATATGTTTGTACAAATTTTTATTATTTTGTATTTACTTATTATAAATAAATAAATATTTGTTTGAATTAAAAGAATTGTTATATTTAATTATGAGGATTGGGAACCTGAGAAGTATCTCACGTAAATTACCTGAGATATATGGGATTTATATGTAAAAATAAGATGGACAATTTTGTAAAATCAAACATTTTTAAATAGGACCGATTCATATTTAGAGTATACTAGCTTATAACCCGTGCGATGCACGGATTTTTTTATATGTAACAAATTTTATTTTATGTTATAATTATATTTGTATATAATCATTATTTACAATATTTTATTTTAATTTTAATATAAATTTAATTAATGATATACATGGTTTAAAACTTATATTATAAAATTTTAAATCTAATGGTCATTATTCGTAGTATACGGATTTTTATTATATTTTGTTAGTGATTAGAAGATATGATGTGATATTTTTGGGTATATATTAATTATTGCTAGATATGATATGATTGGAAGATATGATATGATTGATGTTTTTAGGTGTTTATAAAAGGTAATATCTTCAACTAAAAGTAAATGTGAAAAACACAATCGACAAATTAACATAATTATATTATGTTATTATTTATTTTAGGTGCTTTAATAGTATAGATATTATATATATTTTTCTTTATAATAAAGGTTAAATAAGTAAATTCACGAAATACTAAAATACATATACCAAAAAATAGGTGCCAAAATTTTTAATGTTTCGGCAAATGTTTCCTTATTATAAACAACGTATACATATTTTTAATATATTTTATTCATAATTGAAAAATATGATGTTATATTTTCGGGTATATATTAATGATTGTAAGATTAGTTTTAAATTAAAAAGATAACGTGTTTTAATTCGAAAGGAAATATTAATTATTGGAAGATATGATACGATTGATGTTTTTAGGTGTTAATAAAAGGTAATATCTTCAATTAAAAGTAAATATGAAAAAAGGCAATTGACTACTTACCATTAATTTATATTATGTTATTATTTATTTTAAGAGTTTTAATAGTATATATACCATATATATTTTTGTTTATAATGAAGGATAAATAAGTAAATTCACTACGTATATTAATGATTGTAAGATATGATACGACTGATGTTTTGTAGGTGTTTATAAAAGGTAATATCTTCAATTAAAAGTAAATGTGAAAAAAGGCAATCGACTACTTACCATTAATTATATTATGTTATTATTTATTTTAGGAGTTTTAATAGTATAAATAAAGGGTAAATAAATAAATTCACTTAGTAACAAAAAACAGGTACCAAAACTCTTTTATTGTTTCGGCTTTTATATAATGGTATAGATATTTGTGATTGTAAGATTAGTGGGTGTTTATAAAAGATAATATCTTCAATTAAAAGTAATTATGAAAAAAAAGCAATCGACTACTTACCATTAATCATATTATCTTATTATTTATTTTAGGAATTTTAATAATATAGATATCATATATATATTTCTTTATAATGAAGGGTAAATAAGTAAATTCACTTAGTACCAAAAAACAGGTACCAAAACTTTCAATGTTTCGGAATTTATATAATAGTATAGATTTTGTACATATCTTAGGAAAAGTTTATTGAGATCAATCTCAGGATCCTTTTTCTCTTTAATTAAATATAAAGAACTCTAAAAGAAGTTTATAAGCATTTTAATTCTATTTAATTAGTTTTTTAAACTACAAAATTTTAATTTAAAGAAAACTTTTGGCCAAATTGTAAGGAATTAACTATTCTAATAAATGAGCGCGATCAAATAATTTAAGTGCTTAAATTTTATTTCATACCATTTCAAAATTTGATTCTCTCTTATCCCAAACTTTATTAAGAACAGATACATATTATAAGTTATATAAACTTACTTATTAAAGAAACCATTTGAAGAAATTTAATCAATGTATAAAAAGATCGCATTTGTTAATTTTAATTGCGAATCGTATAAAAAGCTACATTTGGTTAATTTTGCTTGCAAATAGGTTTTCATAAATATTTTTAGAAGATAACATAGGCACAAATAAATTTAGAAAATAAAATAGTATTATTTGTATTTTTTTATTAATTTTATTTGACAAAATAGAAGTAATTTTTATTTTGAATCCAAATTAATAAAAAATTAAAAGGAAATACATATTTAAATAGATTAAATGTTGGAAGTTAAAAAAAACCGGTACGGTATAATGTTAATAATACTTGCTTAAAACTCGTGCGATGCACGAATTTTCTTTAATGTTATATAATTTTTTCAATAATTTAAATAAATTTTTAAGATATGAAATTTTGTAAATTAAATTTTTAAAGGATATTGGCCGTAATATTTTTAAAAAATAAAAGTTTTAGGATATAGATAAAATGATACTTTTAGTTGAAAAGGATAATCAGTTAATTATTAATTTTTATGGTATTATTTTGTTGAATGCAATTTTCGTGATACTATTGGAAAAGAAGAAATTTTAGTAAGAGGAAATATAAAGGCAATGTGTTTTAGCTGAAAATGTAATTAGTTACTTATTAGTAATTATAATTTCATTATTTTATTTTATAAAATCTAATTACTCGTGGTATATCTAGAATATAAAGGATAACGTATTTTACCTAAAAAGAAAATTAATTAGTTATTAAAAAATAGAAAAGGTAATGTGTTTTTTATAAATAATAAATATTTAAGTAATGATAATTAAGTGAGAACAACAAGTTTTAAAATGAGACATTTTAGTTAGAAATTATAGAAAAAATATTACGTTTTAGCTAAAACAGGTAATCATTTATATTAATTTATTTCAATAAAAGAACGATCCGTTATATTTTTGGAAATGAGCGATCCTGTTAGAAAAAAGATAATGTGTTTTAGTTGGAAAAAGTAATTGGTTAGTTATTAGAAACTACAATATTGTTATTTTATTTTATTTTATAAAATATAATTACATGATTTTACCAATAATAAATATTTAAGTTTGGATAATTAAGTAAAAAAGCAAGTTTGAAAAGGAGATATTTTAATTATAAAAATAAAAAGATATTACCTTTTTGTTTAAAAAAATAATAAGTTATTTATTAGTAATTACAATATTATTGGTTTATTTTATTAAATAGAACAATCCTTGATATTTTTGGAAAGAATATATTTTAGTTGGAAAAGTTAGAAAATGTAATAGTTGAAAAAATTAATTGGTTAGTTATTAAGAACTATAATATCATTATTTTATTTTATAAAATAGGATTGCCCGCCATAAAATGAATATTTACCAAAATAAAATAAAATAAGTGAAGAATAACTAAGTAAGGGTAGTTAAGTAAACACACGAAGTATCGTACAGACCAACCAAACTTTTAATGTTTCAAAAATATAGAATAGAATTACCTGTTTTTACCAATAATAAATATTTAATTAAGGATAATTAAGTAAAAAATGCATGTTTGAAAATGAGATATTTTAGTTAGAAAATATAGAAAAGATATTACCTTTTAGCTGAAAAAGCTAATCAGTTAGTTATTAGCTCTGTTATTGAAATCGGCCGATTTTTGAAAAATTGCCGATAAATCGGCCAAAAATCGATCAAAATTTTGGAACCGATTCGGCCGATTTTTCAAAAATCGCCGATTTTTCAACCGAATCACCCGATAAATCGTAAATCGGTAACTCAACCGAATAGTTTCGATTTTCGAAATCTGCAACACTGGTTATTAGTAATTATAATATTATTAGTTTATTTTGAACGATCCATGATTTTTTTGAAAAGAAGAGATTTTAGTTAGAAAAGTTAGGAAAGTTAATAGTTGAAAAAAATAATTGGTTAGTTATTAATAACTATAATATCGTTATTTTATTTTATAAAATAGGATTGCCCGTGCCAAAATAAAGGAAAATAAGTAAAGAATAACTTAGTAAGGATAATTAAGTAAACTAGCATTTTGCCCGTACTTCGTACACGGCATCTTATTTAATTTAAAACGATAATAGCAAAATTTTTACAAATTTGATTGTTTTCTTAGAAAGATATTCTATGCATTTATATAAATACTGAATTCTTAAAAAGATATTCTATACAGTTATATAAGTATTTAATAAAATAGTAATATGCTAAAATTTATATAAAAGAGTAGCATACAAATCTATTTTGACAATGTTGTCAATTTATTTAATCCATCAAAATATGCAATAAAAGTAATAAATATTTTTACAAATATTGTTCTCCAATTGAAAACAATAATATATTGTTCTATACAGTAATAATACTGTTAAAACGATTGGAACTTGAGAGCTATTAGTGGTAAAATAATATTTGAATATCCTTATTTCTATCCTATTCCATATTTGAACAAATTGCCATTTTTTCCTTTTTGCATCATAAGTTCATACCGTATGGCGTATGTGATCATTAAGTTGGTTCAACTACGGATCTTTTTAAAATTTCATAAAACTGATATAATAAATAAATTTAAATATATGCCTACATTTACAAAAATGTAAATGTGCGTGTAGCGTCAAACTTGAACGCTTTGGTGTATACTTGCCTACATGTATCTCCCAAAGGGGAGTGTTGCAATATGCTTCAGTAAAAACAATTCTGCAACTTCTAACCAAAAAGAGTCGAAGACGTATGAAAGTGCCAGTGTGTTATCTTTGGCAACATTTGCATCGCTATTGATCGAGTTTGTTGCAAGGCTCCAGAATCTTGTTGATTCATTCGAAGAGTTGAGCATTAAAGCAGACTTTAAGGAAACTAATGATGAGGTTGTAAACATTTATGGGTTGCTGTCAGTGGGTTTGTATATATTTGTAAACTTACAAACAATAAATTAGCAACATTTTTGCCTGAATAAATATTTACATTTGATTTGGTCTATAAATATGAATGTTTAAAACAAATAAAAATCAACTTAAAATTTTTGTCAAACTATTTACATAAATATTGTGGCAAACAATATATTAAATATCAAATATTTATTATTTGTTATTTGATTGTATTTGTTCTTATTGCAGTCTGGAAACTTCAATTGTGAACTTAGAATTAGTAATGGATATTAAATATCAAATATTAGACTAAAACATCTTAGACTGGTGCCATTTTTAGGCCGACATGATAGTCTTGTAAATCAAGTCCTGTATAAATCACAGCAAGTCTGTTATGTCAAATGTGTAGCAAACGTATACAACATATCTTTTGAGACCAATGGGCCGGTTGGTGTAGAATAACTGGCAGTAAATATTGTTGGATTTGAGGATCTCTTGTGAAGAGCCACAATATTACTGGAAAGAACCGGAAAAAACTGATGCAGTTCTTGAAGAAAGGGCAGAGAGCCTTAAGAGCTTCACTGATGCGGGTAATGTGGGAGGTCCTGTTGGTGTTGCAGATCTATCAACCCATCCTCATGATGACAACCTTCTTGTACCAGCACTCAGAGGTCTACATGCCTACATGATGTTATCTCACCCGATGCAGATTCTAAAGGGGTTTCTGCATGCTGCAATATCAATTATTTTTAGCACGAAATTTTCTCTTGCAAGCTATGTACACAGGAGATCTAGAAACTTAGAAAGTGAGACGTCTGAAACCAAGCGCACACAAGAGATCTAGAAACTTAAAAAGTTGAAGTACTTATGAATTTAGTATTGTAACATCTACAAAAATTTGCTGCCAGTCAAAATTAATGGAAGCTCACTCCAATTTTCTAACATGTTGAATCACTTTTGAGCAACTGAAACTATTTTGAGCAATCAAGGCCTAAGAGAAGCACATGTTCTTCTTTAGTCATTCTAAAACTACTAAAAGAAGTACAGGTTCAACATAAACTCGATTAATTCACTGGAAATCACATTTTACAAATCCATTGAAATCTGGTGACATAAATCAGTTGTTCACACTCACACACACACAAAATCAACCGCAAAACCACATCTTACCAATCCAATGAGGTGAAATTCAAATAGTCATTCGTTCATACACATGACCTATTCCCCAATGAGATTGCAAGACTTGGCCTAGAATAAAGAAGCTAAAAGACATAAATATAAAAAACCCTTGTCACCAACCCATGCTCCCAATATAATTAATGATACATACCTGAGCAACAATAGCTCATTCCCGTGTTCTTACGCTACCTTGGTGCTCTGTATTTCTTGCCTCGAGCAAAGAAGTCTCAACTTCCGGAACAAATTTAAGCAATAACAATTCTTTCCAAATCAGAATTGTGTTTTGAGAGAATACATAATGTAAATGGCAAAATAAAACTAAACATATTACAATAAGTATTTACTTTCTAATCAAATTAATCTACCTGAAGTTTCTCAAATAGTGTAAATTATATCCAATTAGCTGAAATAATCTTTAATACCAACTGCAGAACATCACAATAATTTTAGATAACCTCAAAACAAAGCTCAAATAACAATGTTAGAAGTAAAACTACATAACCCATCGCTCCGAGGGACTGAAGATAGCGTGCACTGGACCATAGCCCAGAGTTTTTTTTAAAAGTTTCGTTTGATCTCAAAAGCGGAAGCTGAATCTGCTGCACAGCTGCAAGGGATTTGAGAATCGAGTATTTGGGATTCACCTGGAATGGGTCGACATGGCCTATCTTTGACCAACAACAGATGTGGATCCCCTCCACCTCTTTGTCAACCTTTCACTCTTTCTGCTTGCGCCAAATTGTAGTTTTACTGCAAAATGAAAATGTGCAAATTTAGTTTTTGTTCAAAATGAAAATGTGAAAATGAAGATGCACATGCTGATATCCTTTTAATTCTTTTACTAATCATTCTATAGTGCAACACTGGGGTAGCCTTTTAAAAATCAATGTTTTATATTCACATTTAGTGGAACTATTTCTTGAAACCTAAACATGGAAGTGAAAGATTCAAAAGAACTCGCACAACTAATCAAATTCTTTTAAAATCATAAAATAAAAATTTCAAAGTGACCAAGAAGTAAATGTGAGGAGGAGGCAAAGTGCAAGACCACTTTTTAAGATTCATGTACCTAGGTAGAAATTTCCCAACAACATTCCATATAGCTAAAATGAACCTGCATTTTTAAAAGTAAAAGAGAAATGTTAATCACTAATACAAAGTAATCCAGCAAATCAATAACGATCCTCATTCTTAACTATCCTCTTTGTTTCTACACAACCAGTACTATCTCCAAGTCTGACCTGCAAGGTGGGAAGAACATGTTGAAAGGGAGATATGGGTAAATATTTTTACCTAATAAAGGTGGAAACCAAGCCAGGATTTAATCTTGCCTAAATAAGCTATATTAATTAGCAATAGTAAATTAACGATTGTCAAAATCGAGAATATAGTACTTAGTTCTCATCTTGGAGCAATGCTTCGGGACTTAGTATACCTTATTAGTAAAGCAAAAATATTACAATTGTAATATTCATTAATATTGATAAAGTTCGGGACTTATCAGTTACCACACCCTTTTTCAATGGAGTGCAAGCTAGTGAAGGTTTAATTGTTTGAAAATTATTCTCAATGCATAGAGTAAACATAGCAAAGAAAAGTGAAAATTTATTATAAACATAGTACAGCGTATAACGCCATCAATATTAAGACTTGTATTGTTAATTATGTCATCTTGAACTGCAACTTTTCTAAAAAAAAATAGTAAATAAAAATGTCATCCATACCAGGTGTTGTGGCGTCATTTCGGTAGTAGTTCTTAATAGCTGGTTGTTCCATTCTATGCAATTCCACCTACATATCATATAAGACGAATGTTTAAGGAAAAGGTTCTTTGAAGTAAGTAAAATGACAATTAGAAGTCTCCATAAAAATTAATTGCACAGACACAATAAAAATCACTTGTATGGACACAACTTAGACTTCACTAACATATTCATTCTAATACGCATTTTAACAATAGTAAAACAGTATCTTACAAATTCTAATCACAAGATGTACATAGCATTAATATAGATATATTGCAGCTAATTGATCATAGAAAGACCAGGTCAAACATGGATATTTGGTTCTAGTTCAGTCCACGAACCCGAAAAGAGGTATGCAATGAACTTGTCAGTTGTCAGCATCCAAGCCTCAACTTTGCGAGTAACAAAGCATCTTACTGTATTACTAATACAAAAAAGAATTAGGAGAAAAGTTGCAGAAATGTTAAGACATGTGCTCTCGAATCCGATGAAAGGATAAATTTAGAGTGCAAGGGTGAAACAGGAAAACTAATACGTAGTAATAAACTAACTGTAATTTCCTTAACATTCGCCCACCTTCTCTTTCTCAAGCTTCAGGCTTTTAGGAATTTTAAGTTGATAGTGTTAGTTGGTTTTTTATTATTCTTTAATCTGTGAAACCCTTTTTGTACAATTGCTTCTGGTGTTTAACTAACTTTGTGCCAATGCAGTACCGTAAAAATGGATTTGCTATTGGATTACTATATTCAGCCTCCAAATATCATCTATTGAAGTTGTTCAAGCAGCTAAGTTAAAAAAGGATCCTTACATGACAAATATGTAACCGCTGATCATAGTTGTATGAGTAGCTACATATTCCTTTTTTATAGTTAATTCTTAATTGTCTTTATATGATATTTTGAGAGCCAGATCCTTTATTCTGTACTGTTGATACTGGAAAATGGTTTGTGGATCTTGTTTCCTGTATGATGAATTGTGTATTAATGAGCCTTCTCCTGACAGCGTAAATAAAACAATAAGTACACATGAAGCCAATGGGATGAGGTTATGCAGTTCTATATATTCTACCATATGCTAGGTGCCTCTATACCAATTCTTTACACATTAAATCGAAAGTCGACCATTGGGATATTTCAGTAGATATTGTTTCCTAGGAAGTGCACACGTTGAGCTTTTTTCTTCCTTCAGTTTTCTTTCAGTGACATTAACAAATGCCTATCTGATGAGAGTTTCTTTTTTTTACAGGTAGCATTCAGAGCAAAAGTTGGGGACGAATATAAGCTTCCTCTAGGACCTGGCCTAGAAAAAGAACTGGGAGTGGTGTGTTGTTCACTCTTAGCTTAAGTCTTTAGCTGTACTGTGTCTTTGATCTTGTTTACTCCATTGTGTATTCTTTTTTCCAAATCTAGTATGTAAATGAAAATGGATTGGGTTCCATACATACCATTGGAAAATAGGTCTTAAACACTTTACCATAATTGTTTTGTAAAACTGTACATGTTATATAGGGATCGTTCTTTTACTATACTTCTGTGGTTACCTCTTTTTTTGCTCTCATTGTTTATTAATAACCTTTCACAGAGACTCCCAAGTCGAACGACTGAAGTCCCAAATATTTATTTTGGGCTGCACACAGAGAAGGTATTATTCTTTTTTTTTTTTTAACTTGTATTATTCTTTTTAAGTTCTTCTGTGAGTGTCATATTAATATGTTCAGTTAAACTTGGCTACAATAATTTCACTCCCTCTGATTACATCCAAATCTTACAATAAACACAACCAAAAGATAAAGCAATATCTAAAAAGCCTGAAAATCGTGCAATTTCAAAACCCAGAGTAAGAAACATTCATAGATATGGATAAATATATCAATATGTGCAGAGTTATAAAACCATAAGAGAAACCAAAAAACAGAAAAAATCTAAAACAGTATCAACAATCATATGTCTGCAGTGAATTCAAAATTAACTTATTGTCTCAGATAATCTACCAATAAATAATTAAATAAATATACATAGAGGATTTTTACATAAACAAAGCAAAGCAAGTGTTTGTTTACCTATAGGGTGTAGTTGGAGAGCTCTGAAATCTTGAATGCCTACCGAGTATTTATTTGCACAGCCCTGCGGGGCCAGATAGGGTGAGAGAGATACGGTCCAATACTACTGCGTCTGAGATGCTGCCATAACGAAGTAATTGAGTGTATAAATGATTGTATATGCAGATGATTGTTGAATATAAAGAAAACTATGTCTGTAAATTAGAGTAACAGTCATCAGAAGAAAAATACCCGATTAAAACATGGATATCCATTAACCCATTAACCCCATCAAAAAGTAAAAGGATTAAAAAGCCTATGTAAAAAAATTGGATAATATTGATTTCAAAGGATAATTTAGAGTAACAGTCATCAGAAGAAAAATACCCCATTAAAACATGGATATCCATTAACCCATTAACCCGATCAAAAAGTAAAAGGATTAAAAAGCCTATGTAAAAAAATTGGATAACATTGATTTCAAAGGATAATTGGTGTAATTTAAAAGTAAAAGGACTAAAAAGCCTATGTAAAAAAATTGGATAATATTGATTTCAAAGGGTAATTGGTATAATTTGATTAAATCCTTCACTAAGCATCATTAAGAATATATTGATACATGAAATACCGTACCGACCAACCAACCAAAATTTTAATATTTCGGTTATTATAGATACTAGATTATAGCTCGTGCAAAACACATGTTACTTTTAATTTTTTTTAATTTGTTTATAATATAATATTATAAATATTAATTTTAATATGTTATTGGAGGATTTGGTCATTAAACGTTTGTGTAACATTAGATCTTTGTATATAACATATTTTTGAATTAAATCTAAATTAATATGTTTAAAATGTTATTGACGGGATTCGAACCTTGAACCTCTGTAAATAAAATTTTTTAAAATTATATTTAACGATTATTATCTATTTTAATTAAAGATCTAATGATTGTAATAAAAGGAAAAAATGAGCCATAATTATAAATGGGGTTAATCAAATTATAAAATATGTCCCTTTTGTTTATTATAGTTTAGTATAGATAATATAGTTTTTACTTTGTAGAATCATAAAAAAATTAATTAAAGAAAAGAAAGTGTACGTGGATAACAGAGGACGGTCATAGCTACACAAAATTGTTTTGTGTGACTATTTTTTTGAAATAAAGGTGTTAATTCAATAATAAAAAGCCATACGGCATCTACACCAATGATCGAGTCGAACAAACAGTAATTTGTAATCGCCTGTTCTCATGAAGATACAGTTAAGCGATATTTTGAAGATAAAGTATATACAAATCCAAGTACCCACTTCGTGCATCCTCGTTGGATTACTGGTACCCCCTTCATGATGGCCCGATGGAGCTATCGTCTGAGCTATTGACCAAAACTGCAATCCCATACAACACTTCATCACTAAATCAAAACCCCCGCTCACAATTAAAAAGGGAGTAATAAAATCAAAACTATAAAGATCCATCAAAACCAATGAAATCTTGCAGATCTGAAATTCCGGATATTAAAACAGATCAAACACACAAAGAACACACCAAACTCTCACAAGAAGAGATAAACTAGACCAAAATAAATTGGGAAAACTCTCACCAAGAAGGGAGATTATTGAAAAATAAGAACAAAAACAAAGGAAATTAAAAGATTTGGGGCTTTCCACCGGTGAAAAACCGATGGAAGCCCCGATGATTAGGCAAGAAAAAAGAGGGGAAAAGTGAGGCGGCTATTCAAAACGTTTTGTGTGACTATTGATTGCCATTAAAAATGTGAACTTTATGAGAGGAATTTGAAATTTATATATACTGTTTAAATACTTGATTTGTCTTTGTTAGGATTATTAATAATTTGACCATTAAGAAAATGGTCCCTTTAATTCCAACTTATAAGTTACGAGAAAAATTTGTATTTACATACTTTTTTAAGAAAAATGTGTATAGGGAGTTTAATATTCGTTATCTTGCAAAAATAAGTTACTTATTTCAGAAAATAGTACATATTTACTTACTTTTTTTCCAGAATAAGTAATTTATTTCTCAGAAATAAGGCCAAATGTCTAAACTGAATGTTGGTTTTCCTAAACAGAGGTAATCCATAAATCTCCAAGTTCTTTTGTGTGTTTGTAAAATATGATGAAGTTTAAAGAATTCTGATAAACTGAAACATTTTGCTAAATCTCCAAGTTGTTTTGTGTGTTAGTAATATATGATGAAGGTTATAAAATTCTGATAAACTGAAACATTTTGCTAGGAATTTCAAGTTCAACCCATTAGGGCTTGCATTATTTACAGAGTTAGGTTGTGTGCCGGATCAAATACGCCCAAACTTGTATACTTGAGTCACAAGCACAACACTCTGTGGCATTTGGCAAGGCACCCTTCAGTCGCAAAATCTTTTATTGCATCTGCCAGTTAAATGAAGTGATACTTGTCTGTTTACTACTCGATCCCTGTTAGCAACAGTAGTAAACTGCAACAATGATATCCAAGAGATTATTAGTAAATATTCTACCTTCTGATGGTGAAGTTCACTAAAATAGTGAAGTTCGAAAGTCTTCAACTAATTTAGAAGCCTTTCAGTTGAAGTGAAATGTAACTGATTGCGTCGAGTGTGGATAGATATCAATCTACCTTCTGTTAATTCCTCCCATTCACATTTTTCGATGGTTAGTTCAGCAGGATGAACACCTTTGTGTTTATTAGTTGATATCATCTACAACTGAAGTGGCTACAAATGTGGATATGTGTATATATCTTCCCCAAAATGAAAATACAGATGCAGAGTTATTTGTTCTAATGTGCTTGGCGTAACTGGCTTAACGTTAGGCACACGTTTTTGGGAGTCTGAAAGATTTTAATTTAGGTGTTGGCAGTAATATATCCAAGTTCTATAAAACAACAGAACTTAAGTGACTCATTCGTAATCTCTGTACTTGTGACTTCATATAAACAGAACATACCCTTATCTTGTTGACAATATAGGCTTAAGGAGATTAATTAAGTATCCAAAGATAGAGTACAAGAAGTAAAAATATGTAAATTCCAGATCAATCTTGCTTCATTACAGATTGACAGCCTAATAATATCTATTGTGTGGCTATTAGATAGCACATTTATTTTCCCTACTCACTTAATAGTGGAGATTCTCTTCTCAGAGCATACGCTCCAAACATATTTCATTGGGACTAAATCAGATTAACAGTTATGCTGAGCTTGTATACACGGTTATAGTAGGTATGGTACTCCTAACAATACTAGTGCCCTGTACAGTTTCTTGCTCTCGCTCGCCTACTTTTTTTCATCGGAACATCTCTAGCATCATTAGTCACACCAGTAGAATGTATTGGGCTGTATTGGGCTGACTTGCCTTCTGAGTTTTGATATGCTTTTCATCCCCTTCGGATTCCTGATTGATAATATAATTTTGAACCTCTTGTTATAATCAGTCAAATTCTTATTGTTATGCCCAAATCTGGCATAATAATTATCATGATTTAATTAGGTAAATTAATGGTTCATAATTGACTATGGGCCTAGAAGATGACAATTGGGCCACTAAAGTCCACTATTGGAATTAGCCCGACACAACTACAAGACCACCTCGCTCATGATCCGGTCTAAAGGATCGCTTCGCGCTATCATCACATCTACAGGATTGCTATCTCTAACTCCTTATTGGAAGGCTCATGGCCAGACCTAAGGTCGCATGAGTAGCTGGACACTAGGATCGCTTCACATGGCCAGATCCCTCGAGGTCGCATGCTAGGCTCCATTTCACTTCTCTAACCATGCGAGACTATCGGTTTCCTTCTATAAACCATGGATCATGGATAGGATTGAGGACTCATTGCCACATCAGCCCTATACGAGTGGGCTTGGGCCATGACTTATTTTCTAAAACCCTAGCCCGCCTAGGTAACTTGCTGCCCAAGAACTACGTACGGCTTGATCCCTATAAATAGGGTACGTACGCACCTTGATACGGATGAGAAACAGTAAAACCTGCAAACACCTATCAAGCTCAGCCACATCTAAACACACAAACCCTAATCCTTGTTCTTCTTTTATTAGCAAAATATCCGTATTTTGCTCCGATAATCCAGCAAACCTCCAAAATATTATTATACAATATTCTCCCTATAACATTTAGGGCTAGAAGGAGGGCAGCCATTGAATTGGGAGAAGCGATGACTAAATCACACAAAAAGAAGAATGATGGAGAGACCCCGGGATCGCATAGGGTTAACAAGGACGATCCCCTGACGAGGGACCCCTCAGAGGACAAGGTGTCCAAGGACAACTCTAAGACTGGGTACAAGGAGGAGCACACCCCCCAGTACAGAGGGTGGCATTGACCAGCGAGGTTATGTCTTTTCTAAAAGGCCTCGGCGATCAAGTGACCGATGTACATGAGAGGGTCGCAAAAGTGGAGAAGTGCTATAGTTCTAAAGGATCGAAGAGGAATGCAAGGATAGGTGGTCGAACATATCAAGGGGAAGGAAGCAAAGTCCCTGCCAAGAAACTCATCGATGATTTCGAGGATGTCCTAACAGATCAAACGAACCCTAACTGGAATGAGGAGGAGCATTCGCTCGAAAAGAAAGGAGGATCGCATGACAAGGCCGCCTCATCTGAGGGGAGATCGGTTAGTGTTTTTGACCGTCTCGAAAAGAAGCTAACTGAACATGACCTCCGTCTCAAATTGGAAAAGATTAATGCGCCTCGGAATGAAGAATCTAAGAATAAAAGCAAGGGCCCTTACACTCTTCATGGTATTGGGATCGTTCTCGGTCTCGATGAGATGGGGGTCTGTCATCGCGACGATGGGACCGCTCGCGCTCTCTACGAGGAGAGGGGGGAAGGATGTAACGACTGGGAAAATTTCGTGTATTTTATTCTGTTAAAATATGTTTTTAGTTGATTTTATTGTGTTTTTATTTAATTTTTAATGCATTTAAACACATTATGATTTTTATTAAATAGGAAAATTATCTCATACGTGTTACGTGACTTCTGTGTAGCATAGATTATTTTATTATATTTTTCTGTAATTTTTATATTTTTAGAATACAATTATTTTGCATTTTAAATTCCGGAACCAGCCCCTATACTGAATCTGAGACCCTGTTTTTGATACAATTATTTTTGTAAAATGGTAGGATATGTAAAACTGAATTTTGTGGTAATTTTTGTAATATTCACAATTTTTGGGAAATTTTGGCATATATATTATAATTGTTTAAAATTAAAAATATTACATTTTTATCCCATAAAAATTATTTTTAAGGCTTAATAATTTTAATTAGGGGCTAAAAATATTTTTGGGGTATTAATTTTCAGATTAGTATAAATAGCTAATTTTATTATTAATTATTTAATTAAATCAGAAAATTCAGTTTTATTAACAAAAATTCTGAAAATTTCTGGAAATTGTTCTTGAGTGTTCTTCAGAATCAAACCCTCCGTTCATAGTGATTCCGGGCTCCAAATCAAACATGTGAGTAACCAAATTGAATCTCACGATCTGTACTACTTGATTATGTATGTGTTGATATGTGTGTGAGCTTTAATCGTGAATTGATATTTTGTTTTTAAACTCGAAATTTCATGAATTTATTGTGAATCGTATGTTGATGTGTTGTTGATATGGTTACTTTCTATAGATTGTATATAATCTCAGGAGTGTAATGATAATTTTTGTTTGATTTTACATAGCCTAGAACTCGAAGTCGAGTTTTTGTGTGGGTGAGGATTTTTGATTTCGATTTCTGGGTTCTTGATCGTTTTTCTGCTGTTATTGATGATTGGTATAGCTTGTGCAAGTTATAAGCTTCATTTTGATATATTAAACGTTGAATTTGGTTCCCGATTTATGCAAATCGGAGTTTGGCCGGATTTTTGGTGAAGCTCGCCGGAAACACGCGGGTTATGGCCTTTTTTGGTCGTTTTCCGGCGTGTTTTCACAGTTTATTTGGTGCTCAGTTTATGGGCAATTGTTTTGGTGTCAAAATCGGGCTCAACGGAGCCGTTGTGGGTCACCGGAATTTCTCCGGTGGCGGCGGCCGGCGTGAATTAGATTTTGGGGGGGGGGGGTCTGTCCATTCTAGGACTCCAGGAGGAAGACGATGTTGTTTAGTTTTTTTTTTTTATATACTTTTTTTTACTTTTAAATATTTTAAAAATTCTGAATTTAATTATAAAATTCAGAAAATTATTTTTTGAAAATGTTTTGGAAATGCAGAATTTTGTTTTTAATTAATTAATTAATTAATTTATTTATTATTTGTTTTTAACTTAAAAATGATTTAGAATTAAATACTTTTAAAAATTCAAAAAATCATTTTTAAATTTAGAAAAATTATTTTTAATTTCGAAAAATAGTTTTAAAATTTTAATAAATTATTTTTAATTCGAAATTTATTTTATTTGACTATTTTAAATCGATTTAGCTAATATTTTAATTAATTTAAATTGATTGGTTAATTAATAATAATCAATTAATTTAATTAATTAAATATTATTTAAATATGATGAAAAAATAATCAAATTTAATTATTTTGAAAAATAAAATAATTTATTTATTTTATAAATATTATTTTACCTTTAATATTTATTTCCTTATTTGTTTAAAATGAAATAAAATTGTTTTAAAATTCTAAAAATAATCCGGGAAGGGTAAAAATAGTTTTAAAATTATAAAATTGATTCTAAGACCGGATTAGGTAATTAGAAAAATATTTCAATAACCCAATAATTATCTGTAGGGTTTTAAATTATCCTTTTTAATCCGAAAAGGGTAATTTAAATTCTTTAAAATTCTGAAAAATGTTCTAAAAATGTTTATAAGGGTTCTAAAAATACCTGAGTGTTCTTTTATATGGTGAGTCATATCTGCTATGTGAATTATGTGTTTGATTACTCTGTACATGTTACTATTTGTTTAAAATATTTAGTCGGTAGCAATACAACGTACGGGTAGACCCTAAAACCGAGGTTTGATTGGTAATTGACCTTGTACCTAGCCAGATATTGAAATAGCACGTTTTATTGTAGAAGTGGGAGAAACCCTAGCTAGTGGGCAGAATTACCTACAGTATTCCTAGAAGTGAGAAAACCCTAGCAAGAAAGCATAAATTACCAGCAGTATATTCAGGCTAGTATTTTCTCCCTTGATCATCTTAAACACTTTTATTTTATGTTTCATTGATTCATATCATGACGAATAGCTATTGTTCAGAGCTATTTGTGATTCTTAAATATTTTGTGCGAACACGGTTGTTTGATATTGGTACCCTTGATGTGGGGAATTGTTTAAGATAAACTCTTCATATCCTTATTATCGTAGTAAATAATAGGGATGTGAACTGTATGTGAAACTAAGCATTTCCTGTTGAATTCGGAAATTGCTCTATTGGATTAGAAGATGATAAAGCGTAGGAGGCCATGGTAGCTGCCATGGTCCAGCAATATTTAAGGAGGATATGGTAACCATTCCATCTTCCTATAGGCTAACATTACTTGCCTATTTTGGTACCCTCATGAAATCCGGATTATACACACGGGTATAGCTGTACCAGTGGAGTATAAAGGGTCCCATTGCTTTTGAACCTGATCAGGGGGCAATGGTGTTTCAGTTATGTATATCCAATCCATATCGCCCGAATGGCTATTATATATTGGGAGTTGGCAAATGATTCAGTTTTATGTCATGTCAAATGATTTCAGTTATGATCAAATTATAATTCAGTTGTTGATTCAGTTTGATTTATAAACTGTTTTACTTTTCAGTCGATATTATGCAGCATTTATTCTGGTTTTATTTTGAAACTGTTTATATATACTTGCTGGGCTTTTCTTTGGCTCACTCTTGCTTTCACTAAACCTTTCCAGACGGGAAGTATGGTTCCGATCAGCAGTCCAGACAGTATTAGAGGGAGTCAGAGTGGTCGGGTATCCGCACCTCAGGCCGTGCAGGTACTTGTGCGTTTCAGTTGGCGCTAGATAGAATTTTAAATAAAATGGGATGTAATAATAAAATTGAATTAGACTGGATTTAAGTTGACTTGATTTGGTGATTTGTAATAAGTGACTAGTTTATTTTGAAATATGTCTGCTTGTATTCACACAATAACCTGTTTGTGATCTTTGGTTGCGGGGTCGGTTGCGCATTCTGATATTTTTGGTTGTGATTGGTTGGTGACCCCCGGATCTGGACCCCGGATTTGGAGGGGTGTCACAGTTGGTATCAGAGCTGACAGGTTATAGTCCTTGAAATAAGCAGATATATACCATAGGAAAGATTAGGCAGATCACATGAGATAGGACGACGTTCTTGTGTTACGTTGCTTTTTATTTTAGTCTAAGACTAAGTTGTGAGGTGATTGTGATATTATGTTACCGGGTTGCGCAGGTGTCTGTTGTGGTGACTGCACCGGTAGTTGCACCTCAGCCTATGCCGGCCCTGGAGTCAGTTACACCACCGCTGTTCCCACCTATTGATTTACCACCTATTCCAGCTATTATGGATCCTGACTACCCAGTGATGGGGGTAGACTATTGGCTGGGTTGGGAGTTTCCGCGGGAGCCGATGAGTCCCGTACCACCAGTTCATCCTGTTGATCCAGGTGAGTGGATGGGCTTACCAGTGCTTGGGGAGCCGAGTTATGTGGCACATTTGGGTATGGCTCATGAGGAGGAGATCATGGTGATTGACCCTCCAGCACCAGTCCCCGTACGGATGTTTGTTCCTGATCAGCAGCAGGGAGTAGTGATGCCACCCGCCTTACCTGAGCTTCATCTACCCGATGCAGAGGCAGCTATAGGAGGATTTCTCATGCCAGCTGAGTTCACGGATCAGTCAGACCCCACTGTGCAGGGTCCCTATGTACCACTCTCACCAGTTATACCTTGGCATCAGATGCCACCAGGAGAGGAGAGAGTGCGTGCTTTGATAGAGGAGGTTACAAGCGGGGCAGAGGCTGAGTCGAGGGGCCATATAGGTGCACCGCACACTGTTCCTTTTGGTGAGTACCGTGAGCTTTGGGAGGCGTATGACTTTTTGAGAGGGCAGAATGTGGAGCTGCGTAGGATGACAGGTCGTCCTGTTTCAGACTCCGAGATTCGTCATAACCTCCGGGAGTTGATTGCAGCCGGTACTTATGAGGTGGAGGCATTGAGGTTGGGTGATTCTGGTAATATTGATTATCGTCGGGCCTACCGTATCCTCCAGAGGATGTTAGCGGATCTTCAGCAGATGGTAGATCCTAGTTGGGATTAGAGACTGTGGGACAGAGACATAGAAGGAAGAATGCTACCTGTGTTTGTTTGGTTTTGGTTGTTTGTAAAATAGTGTATGTGTGTATTAGCAGCAGTTTGGTAGAATAAGTCGGGAATTTTGTTGTATATAGCCGACATTAAAGTCGTTGAGGTAGGTTATGAGCGATATGATGAAAAGTGAACCGATCAATAGTCATGTATGACTGTAAGTGGTTATCTATATATCAGCAGTACTTTTGTAGCGTTACTTGTATCGATTCCATCCAGCATGCATTTATTTATTTTTCCAATTCAAGTGAATTAGTGATTGGGTGACATGAGTTGATAAATATTCTTGATTCATGCTTCTTTTCAATGAATGTCTATCAAAAACATGTGTAGCCAATTACTAAGGAACTTGTGTATTTTCCTCTACCAGATTATGGATAATCAGCAACCACATGGAAATCACGCGGGAAATGCGAATAATAATCAGAACGCCGGGGAGCAGGGCAATATTAATATGATGCAGCAAATGCTAGAGCTGTTCCGACAACAGACCGAAAACCTCACTCGTCAGCAGCAGCAGCCGCCAGTACCCCAGGTGACGACCATTAAAACTTTTCAATCCGTTAAACCCCCAGAATTCCAAGGCTCGGCGAATCCAGTTGAGGCCCGAGCTTGGTTAAAAGAGATGGAGAAAGCTCTTGCATTGGTGAATGTAGAAGAGAATAAAAAGACCGAGTTTGTGAGTTACTTTTTGAAAGGAGAAGCGAACTACTGGTGGGAAGCCAGGAAGGCTTTGGAAGGAGAAGGGGTAACTACGTGGGAAAGATTCAAGGAGTTGTTTTTGGAAAAGTATTTCCCCGCTATATGCAGAATCAGATGGAGATTAAATTTTTGGAATTAAAACAAGAAGGCAGTGCCACTGACTATGAAGCAAAGTTTACAGAATTAGCCAGGTTTGTTCCAGACTTGGTTGATACTGAAGAGAAGCGAGCAAGGAGATTCCAGCAGGGTTTGAAGCCGTGGCTCCGAAGCCGGGTAGCCGCTTTTGAGTTGACCACCTATTCCGCTGTGGTCCAGAAGGCACTGATCATAGAAGGAGAAAGTGATAGCTCTCAGAAAGAAAGGGAAGGTAAGAAGAGGAAATTCCATAGCCAATCAGGGAATTCGTTCCAAGGCAGAGTGCAGAACAATTTTAGCTATGGACCAGCATTTCAGCCTAGAGGCAACGGAGGACCAGGGAATGGAACCCAGAATATTGGGAATCAGGGGAATCGATTTCGAAATAGCAATCAACAGCAAGGAAGTCGGTTTTTGAGCAATAATCAACAACAAGGAGGTCGAATTCCAAACAATAATCAGCAATAAGGGATGTGACCACCACTGCCAGTATGTGGAATATGTGGAAGGAACCATGGAGGTGCATGTAATCTGGCTAATGTAGTATTTTTTCGGTGTGGCAAGAAAGGGCATTATGCCAACGGATGCGATGTGCCAGCAGCTAGTGGGATTGGTTGTCACAAATGTGGAAACAAAGGGCATCTTGCTAAAGATTGCAGAGTTAACTTGAATTCGGGAAACCAGAATAAAGCTACAGGGACAAATAATGCGGGACAGCCAAGGGCCCGAGTTTTCAATATGACCATGTCAGATGCAGAGCAGAATTCTGATGTTATTACAGGTACACTTTCCGTAAACTCTACTAATGCCAAAGTACTTGTTGATTCAGGAGCTTCTAAATCTTTTATTTCGGAAGAGTTTGCGGGTAAGCTAGAATGTGAATGCCAGTTATTAAATGAAGCATTAGTAGTAGAGATAGCTAATCAGGAGCGTATACCCGTTAGACAAATTTACCCAGCATGTGATATCGAAATATCCGGTCAACGTTTTCATGCCAACTTGATTCCTTTCAAGTTGGGAGAGTTCGAGGTTATACTGGGAATGGATTGGTTGACAAAGTATAATGCCCAGATTGATTGTAAAAAGAAGGAGTTGAGGCTGAAGCTGGATGGGAATAAAGAAGTGGTGTTTCATGGGCAAAAGCAAGCGAAGAAACTTTTGACTATGATGCGAGCCAAACGATTGTTGCGGCAGGGATGTAAAGCATGCTTAGCTTATGTAATGGATACCAATAAGGAAGTGCCACAGATAGAACAGATTCCAGTAGTGAATGAATTTCTGGATGTGTTCCCTGATGAATTGCCAGGCTTACCTCCAGATAGAGAAATTGAGTTTGCTATTGATTTGGCACTAGGTACTGAACCTATATCGAAAGCTCCGTACAGAATGACGCCAGTAGAAATGAAAGAATTGGCCAAGCAGCTGCAGGAATTGCTAGACAAAGGAGTGATTAGACCAAGCGTATCCCCATGGGGCGCACCAGTATTGTTTGTGAAAAAGAAGGATGGAAGCATGAGACTTTGTATTGATTACCGGGAATTAAACAAATTGACGATTAAAAACAAGTACCCATTACCGAGGATCGATGATTTGTTTGATCAACTAAAAGGTGCATCATGGTTTTCCAAAATCGACTTACGATCGGGATATCACCAGTTGAAGATCAAGTCAGATGATATTCCCAAGACAGCATTTCGTACGAGATACGGGCATTACGAATTTTTAGTTATGCCATTCGGATTGACTAATGCACCAGCCGCTTTTATGGACTTGATGAATAGAGTTTTCAAGAAATATCTGGATAAATTCGTGATCGTTTTCATAGATGATATTTTGATATACTCTAAGACAGAGGAAGATCATGCAGAACACTTGAGAACAGCTTTAGAAGTTTTGCAGAAGGAGAAGCTATACGCCAAGTTTTCGAAATGCGAGTTTTGGTTAAGGGAGGTACAATTTCTGGGGCACGTTGTCACTAATGAAGGAATTAAAGTGGATCCAGCCAAGATCGAAGCTATTAAGAGTTGGGAGCGACCAAGAACACCAACTGAAGTTCGAAGTTTTCTAGGATTAGCTGGATATTATAGAAGGTTTGTTAAGGATTTTGCTAAAATAGCAGCATCTTTGACAAAACTCACCAGGAAGAATGAGAAATTTGAATGGAACGAGAAGTGTGAGCAGAGTTTCCAAGAATTAAAGAAGCGATTGATGACTGCACCAGTATTAGTTCTACCCAACGAAACTGGAGATTTTGTAATCTATAGCGATGCATCTCAGAAGGGGTTAGGGTGTGTGTTGATGCAGGATGGCAAGGTAATTGCTTATGCGTCTAGGCAACTCAAGAATCATGAACGGAAGTATCCAACGCACGATCTGGAATTGGCAGCAATTGTTTTTGCACTAAAGCTTTGGAGGCACTACCTATATGGAGAAAAGTGTGAAATATTCACGGATCACAAAAGTTTGAAGTATATCTTCACTCAAAAGGAGCTCAACATGAGGCAAAGACGATGGTTGGAGTTGATCAAGGATTACGACTGTACTATCAGCTATCATCCAGGCAAGGCCAACGTAGTGGCAGATGCACTAAGCTGGAAGGAAAGGTTAAATCTCTTAACCTCATCCGAGGAGTTGCTCAAGGAATTTGAGAAATTGGAGATAGATGTCCATACATCAGAAGCAACCAGTGAAGTATTGTATGCCATGACATTTCAGCCAGTATTACTAGAAAAGATCCGTAGATGTCAAGAGCAGGTAATGGAGCAAGACAAAGCAAAATTAACCGGAGAAGAAATCAGGAGTCAAAAGGATGATAAAGGAATTCTCAGATTTTCTTCACGTATATGGGTACCTAATGTCGCAGAACTGAAAGATGAAATCTTATGTGACGAGCACAACTCCAGGTATTCTATTCACCCTGGTAGTACCAAGATGTATAGAGACTTAAAGCAACACTTTTGGTGGCCCGATATGAAGAAAGAAATTGCAGAATACGTCAGCAAATGCTACACCTATCAGAGAGTTAAAGCTGAACATCAAAGGCCAAGTGGATTGCTACAACCTTTGGAAATTCCAGAATGGAAGTGGGAACATCTTGCAATGGATTTTGTAGTAGGACTTCCGAAGACTAAATCAAACCACGATGCAATCTGGGTGATCATTGATAGGTTGACCAAATCAGCACATTTCCTCCCAATCAACGAAAGATTTTCGCTAGAGAAACTGGTTCAACTATATTTGAAAGAGATCGTAGTACGACACGGGGTTCCCGTATCTATAGTATCTGATCGAGATCCTCGTTTCAATTCGAGATTCTGGAGGCAATTCCAAGAAGGTTTAGGAACCAAACTAAACATGAGTACGGCATATCATCCTCAAACGGACGGGCAAAGCGAGAGAACAATCCAAACCATTGAAGATATGCTAAGGGTATGTGCCCTAGATTTTAAAGGTAGCTGGGATGAGCACTTACCACTGGTGGAATTCTCATAAAATAATAGTTACCATGCCAGCATTGGAATGCCACCATATGAAGCTCTTTACGGCAGAAGATGTAGATCTCCGGTGTATTGGGAAGAAGTAGGAGAACGCGCAATCTTAGGTCCAGAACTACTTCAACAGACGAAGGAAAAGATTGGATTGATACAGAAAAGATTGATGGCCGCTCAAGATCGACAGAAGAAATATGCAGATCAAACCAGAAAGGACCAGAATTTTGAAGTTGGAGAATTGGTATTGCTGAAAGTATCACCATGGAAAGCGGTGACCAGATTTGGGAAAAGAGGTAAACTCAATCCAAGATATGTGGGACCGTTTGAGATATTGAAGAAGGTAGGGAAGCTGGCTTACGAACTAGCATTACCGCCTCACATGCAGAACATCCATAACGTATTCCATATATCGATGCTGAAGAAGTACAATCCTGATCCAATGCACGCAATAGAATATGAACCAATAGATATTCAACCCGATTTATCTTTTGTTGAGCAGCCAATTAAGATATTAGATCATAAGGATAAAGTATTAAGAAATAAGACAATACCTTTAGTTAGGGTATTGTGGAGTAATCCCTTGGTTGAAGAATCAACATGGGAAGTAGAGAGTGAAATGCGAGCTCAGTACCCTCAGTTATTTTCTTAAGTAGGATTCTGGGGACAGAATCCTTATAAGGGGGGAAGGATGTAACGACTGGGAAAATTTCGTGTATTTTATTCTGTTAAAATATGTTTTTAGTTGATTTTATTGTGTTTTTATTTAATTTTTAATGCATTTAAACACATTATGATTTTTATTAAATAGGAAAATTATCCCATACGTGTTACGTGACTTCTGTGTAGCATAGATTATTTTATTATATTTTTCTGTAATTTTTATATTTTTAGAATACAATTATTTTGCATTTTAAATTCCGGAACCAGCCCCTATACTGAATCTGAGACCCTATTTTTGATACAATTATTTTTGTAAAATGGTAGGATATGTAAAACTGAATTTTGTGGTAATTTTTGTAATATTCACAATTTTTGGGAAATTTTGGCATATATATTATAATTGTTTAAAATTAAAAATATTACATTTTTATCCCATAAAAATTATTTTTAAGGCTTAATAATTTTAATTAGGGGCTAAAAATATTTTTGGGGTATTAATTTTCAGATTAGTATAAATAGCTAATTTTATTATTAATTATTTAATTAAATCAGAAAATTCAGTTTTATTAACAAAAATTCTGAAAATTTCTGGAAATTGTTCTTGAGTGTTCTTCAGAATCAAACCCTCCGTTCATAGTGATTCCGGGCTCCAAATCAAACATGTGAGTAACCAAATTGAATCTCACGATCTGTACTACTTGATTATGTATGTGTTGATATGTGTGTGAGCTTTAATCGTGAATTGATATTTTGTTTTAAACTCGAAATTTCATGAATTTATTGTGAATCGTATGTTGATGTGTTGTTGATATGGTTAGTTTCTATAGATTGTATATAATCTCAGGAGTGTAATGATAATTTTTGTTTGATTTTACATAGCCTAGAACTCGAAGTCGAGTTTTTGTGTGGGTGAGGATTTTTGATTTCGATTTCTGGGTTCTTGATCGTTTTTCTGCTGTTATTGATGATTGGTATGGCTTGTGCAAGTTATAAGCTTCATTTTGATATATTAAACGTTGAATTTGGTTCTCGATTTATGCAAATCGGAGTTTGGCCGGAATTTTGGTGAAGCTCGCCGGAAACACGCGGGTTATGGCCTTTTTGGTCGTTTTCCGGCGTGTTTTAACAGTTTATTTGGTGCTCAGTTTATGGGCAATTGTTTTGGTGTCAAAATCGGGCTCAACGGAGCCGTTGTGGGTCACCGGGATTTCACCGGCGGCGGCGGCCGGCGTGAATTAGATTTTGGGGGGGGGGGGTCTGTCCATTCCAGGACTCTAGGAGGAAGACGATGTTGTTTAGTTTTTTATTTTATTTTATTTTATTTTTATTTTACTTTTATTTACTTTTAAATATTTTAAGAATTCTGAATTTAATTATAAAATTCAGAAAATTATTTTTTGAAAATGTTTTGGAAATTCAGAATTTATTTCTGAATTTTGTTTTTAATTAATTTATTAATTTATTAATTTATTATTTGTTTTTAACTTAAAAATGATTTAGAATTAAATACTTTTAAAAATTCGAAAAATCATTTTTAAATTTAGAAAAATTATTTTTAATTTCGAAAAGTAGTTTTAAAATTTTAATAAATTATTTTTAATTCGAAATTTATTTTATTTGATTATTTTAAATTGATTTAGCTAATATTTTAATTAATTTAAATTGATTGGTTAATTAATAATAATCAATTAATTTAATTAATTAAATATTATTTAAATATGATGAAAAAATAATCAAATTTAATTATTTTGAAAAATAAAATAATTTATTTATTTTATAAATATTATTTTACCTTTAATATTTATTTCCTTATTTGTTTAAAATGAAATAAAATTGTTTTAAAATTCTAAAAATAATCCAGGAAGGGTAAAAATAGTTTTGAAATTGTAAAATTGATTCTAAGACCGGATTAGGTAATTAGAAAAATATTTCAATAACCCAATAATTATCTGTAGGGTTTTAAATTATCCTTTTTAATCCAAAAAGGGTAATTTAAATTCTTTAAAATTCCGAAAAATGTTCTAAAAATGTTTATAAGGGTTCTAAAAATACCTTGAGTGTTCTTTTATATGGTGAGTCATATCTGCTATGTGAATTATGTGTTTGATTACTCTGTACATGTTACTATTTGTTTAAAATATTTAGTCGGTAGCAATACAACGTACGGGTAGACCCTAAAACCGAGGTTTGATTGGTAATTGACCTTGTACCTAGCCAGATATTGAAATAGCACGTTTTATTGTAGAAGTGGGAGAAACCCTAGCTAGTGGGCAGAATTACCTGCAGTATTCCTAGAAGTGAGAAAACCCTAGCAAGAAAGCATAAATTACCAGCAGTATATTCAGGCAAGTATTTTCTCCCTTGATCATCTTAAACACTTTTATTTTATGTTTCATTGATTCATATCATGACGAATAGCTATTGTTCAGAGCTATTTGTGATTCTTAAATATTTTGTGCGAACACGGTTGTTTGATATTGGTACCCTTGATGTGGGGAATTGTTTAAGATAAACTCTTCATATCCTTATTATCGTAGTAAATAATAGGGATGTGAACTGTATGTGAAACTAAGCATTTCCTGTTGAATTCGGAAATTGCTCTATTGGATTGGAAGATGATAAAGCGTAGGAGGCCATGGTAGCTGCCATGGTCTAGCAATATTTAAGGAGGATATGGTAACCATTCCATCTTCCTATAGGCTAACATTACTTGCCTATTTTGGTACCCTCATGAAATCCGGATTATACACACGGGTATAGCTGTACCAGTGGAGTATAAAGGGTCCCATTGCTTTTGAATCTGATCAGGGGGCAATGGTGTTTCAGTTATGTATATCCAATCCATATCGCCCGAATGGCTATTATATATTGGGAGTTGGCAAATGATTCAGTTTTAAGTCATGTCAAATGATTTCAGTTATGATCGAATTATAATTCAGTTGTTGATTCAGTTTGATTTATAAACTGTTTTTCTTTTCTGTCGATATTATGCAGCATTTGTTCTGGTTTTATTTTGAAACTGTTTATATATACTTGCTTGGCTTTTCTTTGGCTCACTCTTGCTTTCACTAAACCTTTCCAGACGGGAAGTATGGTTCCGATCAGCAGTCCAGACAGTATTAGAGGGAGTCAGAGTGGTCGGGTATCCGCACCTCAGGCCGTGCAGGTACTTGTGCGTTTCAGTTGACGCTAGATAGAATTTTAAATAAAATGGGATGTAATAATAAAATTGAATTAGACTGGATTTAAGTTGACTTGATTTGGTTGTAATAAGTGATTAGTTTAATTTTGAAATATGTCTGCTTGTATTCACACAATAACCTGTTTGCGATCTTTGATTGCGGGGTCGGTTGCGCATTCTGATATTTTTGGTTGTGATTGGTTGGTGACCCCCGGATCTGGACCCCGGATTTGGAGGTGTGTCACAAAGAGGATCATAAAAAGAAGGATCGCAGGAATGACCAGGAGGAGTCTAGCGTCCCAAAAAAGACTCAGTCACACCATGGGAGTACTGGGGAGAAAAAGGATGGTGACAAGGAAGTCAAAGTGGGAGATTATAAGCTGGAGGAGTTGAAAAAGGCCTTGGACGCAATGAACAATGAGAAAGGGATCTTTAGCACTATGGGCTATTCTTCACCCTTTACCCACGAAATACGAACTGCTCCACTCCCTGCGGTGTTTCGTGGGCATCATTCAGATATGACCTATAATGGAGATACCGATCCAGCCGAGTTCGTAGTTCGATTTAACAACGAGATGGATGTATACCAGGTCTCGCAGCTAGCGAGGTGTAGGTTGTTTGCCGCCTCGCTAAGGGGAAGTGCCCAGCAATGGTTTTCAAAGCTAGGGGCCCTAGTTACTATCGACTCATGGGAGCAATTTATTGATATCTTTGTCAAGCAGTTCCAATCTTCGATGCTTTATGCACCCCCTGTATCCACCTTGGCGAACATAAAACAAAAGGAAGGAGAAACTCTTCATGACTATTTCAAGAGATTCAATGCTGAGGTACCTCGCATACGGGGGGCGAATGATGAAGCTGTAAAGAATTTCCTTATCGCTGGAGTAAGAGAAGGGACTGAGTTCTGGAAGAAACTGCAAGAACAAACCCCTAACACCCTTTCTGAGTTGCACAGGGTCACTGAGCCTTTCACGCGCGTTGAGAAGTCACTTGCAGATCTAAAAAAGAATAATGAAAGGAGTAGCAGTTGGAGTAGGAACAGGGGAGTGAAAAGGAAGGACTCCAGGAGTCCGAGACGAAGACGGGATCGAAACCCAAGTCCGAAAAGGAAAGAACGCAATCCCCTTAGGCGATCCCCTCCTCGAGCTCGCCCTACAAGGAGCGAGGACAAATTTATTCCTCTGGTCGCCCCAATTGATCACATCTATGCTGTCAATGCGAACAAAGGGGTATTCAGGAGACCTGCATAAATGGGTCCAAAAGGAACTACAGACACTGGTAAATATTGTGCCTTTCATGAACAAACAGGGCATGATACAACTATTTGCCGGGAGCTCAAACAGCAAGTGGATCAATTGATTTGGGATGGAAAATTAACTGAGTGGGCGGTTCCTTGCTTATAATCAAGCTCCCCCACCTGAACAGAATCCAGTCATTAAGGAAAGGGAAACGCGAGGTGGAAGTATTCTTGTGATAATTGGAGGACCCCACATCGGGGGAGACAGCAATAGAGCCAGAGAGAGGTATGCTCGCGAAGCTAAAGAGCGACCCCTGACTAACGTTCATCACTTGCAGGAACGACCCCCAAAGCTCTTCAAGGGGGAAGATACAAATATTATGTTCACTGAAGAAGATGCGAAGTGGGTCCACCACCCCCACTCGGATGCCCTCGTTGTCCGAGTTCGCATTGGATCGCAAAATGTATACAGGGTCCTTGTGGATAATGGAAGTGCAGTTAATGTTTTAACATACGAGGTCTATCAGAAAATTGGGTTCGTGGACAGAGACCTTATCCCTACCGTAGGACATCTCTATGGTTTTACTGGAGCTTCAGTTAATGTCAAGTGCCTTGTAAGGCTCCCTGTTACCTTAGGGGACGAGCCCTGTATAACTACACAGATCGCTGATTTTATGGTAGTTGATCAGCCCTCGGCCTATAATGCTATTCTGGGGAGACCAATTCTGAAAGAAATGAGGGTGGTCACTTCTATTTACCACCTCTCTATGAAGTTCCCTACCCCAAATGGAGTCCGATGTGTTAAGGGAGCGCAACATGAATCTCGAGAATGCTATAACAAGGCCCTCAAATCAGCGGAAAAGGGGAGTAACTCTATGATTGATAAGATGGAATGCGAAGAGGAAGACAGGCCTCGCAAGATAGCCCTCATGCCTTCAACAGATTGTAACATGATCTCAATCGAGGAGCTTCCAGATGATTACTTTGATAACTTGGGTATCCAGGTAGAACCGGTCCCAGGAGCCCTCATGATGGAGGCCTCGCAACCTGTGATGGTATTCCAAGAAGGAATTGTAGAAGAAGCTAGTGACGAAGGAGAAAGCCCAGAGCAGGTAGCTGTGCGAGCCCGAAAAGGCAAATGGGTTCGCAAGGAAACTTCCACACTAACAGAGCTACCAAACAGAATCATACAAGAAACAACTGTTGTGAATAAATTTGGACATGTGGGTGCGACCCCAATGTTGGAGGATGCGACCCAACAAAATGGAAAAACTAATAACTGCGAGGCCGAGCCAAGCCGGGCTCGCGAGTATGATCTAGACCTTGATCCTCGCATCCCAGAACATGTAGAGCGAGCCGGATCAGCGGAGGATACTATTCCTATTCTTGTTGATGTACAAGACCCTTCTAAGGTGTTGAAGATAGGGTCGCAACTCAACCCTAGTCTAAGGGAAAGGCTTGTCGCTTTTTTGAGAGATAACTTGGATGTGTTCACCTGGTCCTACGAGGATATGGTTGGGATTGATCCTAATGTTATGTGTCACAGGCTCAATCTCGACACCAGCAAGAAAGGAGTCAGACAGAAAAGGCGACCTATAAGTGGTGAGCGAGCTGAGGCTCTCAAAGCAGAGGTGGATAGACTCCTCGAGGTCGGGCTCGTTAGGGAATCATTCTACCCTGACTGGCTCGCGAACCCAGTCCTCGTGAAGAAACCCAATGGAAGGTGGAGGACATGTGTAGACTTCACTGATCTCAACAAACACTGCCCAAAAGATAGTTTCCCATTACCGAGAATAGATCAATTGGTGGATGCAACAGCGGGGCATGCGCTCCTAAGCTTTATGGATGCTTACTCTGGGTATAATCAGATACCCATGTATGGCCCTGACCAGGAGCACACCTCATTCATCACAGATAGAGGGCTCTACTGTTACATAGGGATGCCCTTCGGCCTCCTTAATGCGGGGGCGACTTATCAAAGGTTGGTCAATATGATGTTTGAAAAGCAAATTGGAAAGACAATGGAGGTGTATGTGGATGATATGCTGGTAGAATCCAAGGAAGATGGGGACCACATCGCTCACTTGGCAGAAATGTTCAGCATCTTGAGAAAGTATAGGATGAAGCTCAACCCACAAAAATGTGTATTTGGGGTCGAGTCTGGGAAATTCCTTGGGTTTATTGTCAACCAGCGGGGTATCGAGGCCAACCCCGCAAAAATAAAGGCTCTAATGGAGATGAGGTTGCCAAGATGTGTGAAGGAGGTTCAAAGCCTAACAGGAAGGATAGCTGCTCTCAACAGGTTTGTCTCGAAGTCATCAGACAAATGTCATGAATTCTTTAAAGCTATCAAAAAGGTGGGAAAGAACTTTGAATGGACCCCTCAATGCGAGGAGGCTTTTCAGAATATCAAGGAACAGCTAGGCTCGCCACCTTTGTTATCTAAGCCCAAAGAGGGAGAGACACTCATTGTCTACCTCGCTGTGTCAGTACATGCGATAAGTGCAGTATTGGTTCGCGAAGAGGAAAAGGTTCAATATCCTGTCTACTATGTCAGTAAAAGAATGTTAGATGCTGAGACTCGATACACAAACATGGAAAAGCTAGCATATGCTCTGGTGTTGGCCTCGCGTAAGTTAAGGCCCTACTTTCAGGCTCACAACATTGAGGTTCGCACCGCCTACCCACTGAGACAAGTAATGCACACGCCAGAGTCTTCAGGGAGATTGCTAAAATGGACCGTAGAGCATAGTCAGTTCGACATCGAGTTCAAGCCTCGCGGCCCCATAAAAGGACAGGCACTTGCAGATTTTATCTTGGAGTTTCCTCCCCAATCTAAGGGAGATGACTGGGCTATCATAGCAGCACCAGAAATAACAGCTAGCGAGGTCAAAAAAGAGAATTCAGCCTCGTGGTGGGAGCTGTACGTAGATGGGGCATCTAACAAGGAAGGAGCCGGGGCTGGCATCGAGTTGGTAACTCTAGAAGGTCGTAAAATACAAAGTTCGGTACACTTCGCCTTCGAATCCACCAATAATGCAGCAGAGTACGAAGCCCTTATTATTGGTCTCAAACTGGCACTGGAAATGAAGGTGGAAAACCTCACAGCTTACAGCGATTCTATGCTGGTAACATATCAACTCTGGTGTGGGTGGCAAGCTAGAGGTGAGCAGATTGAGCTATATCTGCGATGTGCACAAAGGTTGATAAAAAAGTTTAACAATGTCAATGTGGTTCACATTAGAAGAGAAAAAAATCAAGGGGCCGATGCACTGGCAAAATTGGGATCGCGACGCGAAGCCACATTACTTGGAATTATCCCATTGGAAATTCAGATAAAGCCCAATGTACCGGAGGAGTTCATTATGGAGGTAGCGACCCCAGAGTTGACTTGGATGACCCCAATATGGGAATATGTGAAAAATGGAGCTTTCCCTCAAGACAAGAAAGAAGCGAGGAAGATTAAATATCAGGCAGCTCGCTATGTCATTTATGATGAAGTCTTGTATCGAAGAGGATTTAACATCCCACTCCTGAGGTGTGTAGATGGGGAAGAGTGTAATTACATTATCAGAGAAGTCCATGAAGGGATATGCGGCAATCATACGGGGGGTAGTTCGCTGACCCAGAAAATTCTTCGCCAAGGGTATTATTGGCCTACACTAAAAGGGATGCATTTGAGTTCTCAAGAAAATGCGATGCCTGTCAAAGGATCGCTAACTTCAGCAACATCCCTGTCTCTCAGCTTACCTCGCTAACGAGCCCATGGCCCTTTGCTATGTGAGGTATCGATCTAATTGGGGAACTCCCGAAGGGTAAAGGAGGACTTAAATATGCAGTAGTGGTCGTTGACTATTTCACCAAGTGGGCCGAGGCCGAGCCACTTGCAACTATCACAACAAAGAAGCTCAAGGACTTCGTTTACAGAGCAATTTTGTGTCGCTATGGGATCCCATATCAACTCATTTTGGATAATGGGAAGCAATTTGACAGCAAGGAAATGAAGGAATTCTGTGAAAATCTGGGGATAAAAAAGAGTTTCTCAGCTGTAAGCCATCCTCAGACGAATGGTCAAACCGAGGCCATAAACAAAATCATAAAACACACTTTGAAAGCTAAACTGGAAGAGAGCAAAGGTAATTGGCCTGAGGAGTTACCAAGGGTTTTGTGGTCATACAATACGACCCCAAGGTCGACCATAGGGGAAACACCATTTTCACTTACTTATGGATGCGAGGCCATGGTGCCAGTCGAAGTGGGCTCAGGGTCGTTTAGAAGAGAACATTACGATCCTGAGGCAAACGAGGTCAATCATAGGCTTTATTTGGACATGATAGAGGAAACTAGAAGCGAGGCCCAGCTACGCCTCGCAGCCTATCAACAACGAACAACGAGGTACTATAATGGAAAGGTCAAAGCGCGATCTCTACATACAGGTGACCTAGTATTTAGAAGGGTCATGCCTAACACTAAGGTCCCAGGTCATGGAGTTTTTGGCGCTAACTGGGAAGGACCTTACAAGATCTATGCTACCCTTTCAGAAGGGACCTATTATCTCATTGATATGAAAGACAAAGTTATCCCGCGAGCTTGGAATGCGGAGCATCTAAGAAAATACTATCAGTAAGGGCCTCGCCCCTGGTAGCCTCTCTCTACTACTACTTAGCATGAATAATTCATACAAAGTACTGGGGGGTAGTGATCATATAGACACCTCCCCTTTATGATGTAATGACTTTTGGGCCTCGCCCCAACTTATCAACTACTGGGCCTCGCCCCACTTATCAATGAAAGAGTTCGTTTGCTTTATGAATTGCTTACTTGTGCATTCAAAATTTTATTGCTTATCTATTAGCATTTACATTTCAAGGTCCAAGCCATCTCAACGATGCTGGAATCGCATTTAGCTACATCTTAAAGTAGCTGCTCACATTTCAAACCATCACATGCAATCAAAGGAACGCGAATCTAAAAAGAAAACAAGACACTCCGCATCTATGAATACAAGTTATATTTCAACATCTAAAAAAACAAGGGGAAAAGCTAAAACTAAAGCAACAGTAATGTAAGGCCTAGCGACTGCGAAGCTAAATTACTTGAAGAAAATGATGAGCAAAAAAGAAGATTCTTGACATTTGCAAAGAAAAATAAACGGATCGCATTGCGATCCCAGAATTCTTGGAAACAAACAAAGTTAGAGAAATCAATATTACACTTGCGAGGCATTCAAGGGGTGCCCACATCCCCAGTTTAAAGTTATAGCAAATTGTAGAATAAATTCATGAAGCAGGTGGATCCTGATTGGCATTGGTGGCCTCCTTGGCTATTCTTGCCTCCTCCTCCAGCCTGGCCTCCTCGGCATCCTCGTCAGTAATTTACTGCTTCAAAGTCTCTGTAAAGTCAGCATTTTCGGGCCCAAGTCGGTCCCAGTCAAAGTCAGGGATCGTTCGAATGAACCCCTTCATGAATGAGACCTGACCCTGGGCCACGAATGTCTCCTCGGCAGTTGCCAACTCAGCTTTTGCACCATCCAGTTTGCGTGTTAGCCTAGCGATCTCTTCATCCTTCTCCTTGGCAGCTTCTTCGCTTGATTTCTTCAGTTCCAGAAAGACTTTTTCGAAGTCATTTCTCTCTTTCTTGGCATTCTTAAGATCAGTACGAAGCGAGGCAGTTTCATGAGAAAGCTGCTTCTTGAACTCAGCCTGAAGGGATCGTTTATCTTCCACCTTCTGGAACTCAAGGACCTTGTTCTTTTTATCCAGCTGGAAGTAGTTCTTGGTATGTGCAGCCTGATGGATAAATGCTTCAGCTAAGCACTTAGTTAAAGCGTTAGCATTATCCTTAGGGGTCGCTTTCCACCAGTTGGATGCCTCAACCTCTTCGGTATACTTGCTCCCCAGCGAAGCAAAAAGATGCTGGGTCGCAGTTGCATTCACGGTTAGCGAGGATGGCTGAGACGACCCATCAAGTTGCCCATCCTTCCTCGCCCGCTTCAAAGGGCTCTGTTCAGGAGAATTCTGAGCTTGATCCCCAGAAATATTTGTTTGAGATGGAGGATCGCTGACAGGTTTGGAAACTGGTGGCTTGATGGGAGGAGGAAGGTCTTTCGAGCCAGGGACCGTCTTCGAGGTCACACCCTTCTTGCCACTCTGTAGAAATGGGGGAGCTTGACCTCTTCCGCTGCGAGTAGACATGTCTATAGAAAAATAAAAGACAAGTTACAAAACAGTTCAAAGAAAAAAATCTGGCACAAAGTAAATGCAATGCAATATGCAAAAAGTGGGGGGGGGGGATCATATCGCTATATAAGAATACCCTCTTCATCTGTTATCGTGACATGAGAAAATGAGGCCTCTTCTCTTAATTTTCTTTTCTTCGAGGCCCGCCTCGCATTCGAAGGCCCCGCTTCAGGAGAAGCACTTATTCCCTCCTTGAGGAATCCGCATTCTACTAAATTATCTAAGGAAAGGAGAGTCCTAATGTTCTTCTCTTCCTCAGTAGACTTGGTCAACACGTCGTCGGCACGTCATTTTTCATGACCTTTCAAGACGGTGCGAACTGGACCGACTGCGATGCCAAAGGAGTTGTTAGCTTATGAATAAAGAGCAAAGAATAAGGCAAAGGGCTACAGCCTCGATAGCTTACCAGGAAGATAGTTGAAGCTTGTTTTAACTCGAGGAACCTCATGGACATAGAAGAAGGGTTCTTTCCACGAGCCCGTGTTGCTTATCCCACCAGGAAGGAGGTTTTTCCTGTTGAATTCTGGCCATACAGAGAAGTAGACATAGCCAAAGTCTTTGGCCCCACATCGCTTCAGCTGAAGGAAGTAGCCCATCGTCTTCGCATCCATGGGCGGGTATCGAAGCTTGTGATAGAGTATGTACAAGGCAATCATGAATCGTTAGCCATTTGTGCTAATTTGAATGGGAGCTAGAAAATATGTCTCGCAGACATCTCGTATGAAGGGGTGAAGAGGCGAAGAGATGCCAATCTTCATTAAGGGAACCGTCAAGACCATTCTAGGCACCCTGCCTCCATTCTCTTTGTGGTTGAAGCGATAACATCGCATGGCTTTTTTAGGAAGGATGATTTTGCCTTCAGCCCTGAATCTAGCCACCCCTTCTGTAATGGTTTTAACAATCAAGGTCGAGGACATATCGCGACACGCGAGTGTGCGGGGCACACCGGGCTTCACCTTGGAACCAGGTGGGATTTCTTCAGGGCGAGGTCCCCCCACATATATGACGCCCTCGAGCTCTGGTTGTGGGGTTGGAACGTAAGGATCAGGCGAAGCCTCCGGGACATAATCATAATCTTTGAAATTTATAACTCTGGCCACTTCGTCAAGGTCGCCATCATCTGAGGAAGGTTCCTCGTAGTCAGAATCATCCGAGTCAGCCTCATTATCCGCACCCCCCTCAATATCATAATAGGCATCGCCTAATGAATCTATCGGAGAATCGCTTATATGGATGGGCGACATGGCTTGAGATGGGGGTATTTTAGCAAGAATTTCGGCTGTTTGAGAGCTAAATGCCTCTCCTTTCTTTGTCAACGATTCAATCTCACGTTCCGTGTCAGTCATCTCGATGTGAGGCTCGTTATAAGATGGGAGCACATCTAAGGATTGGTCACGTGAGCTCGCAGGGCGCTTGGATCACCACTAGTCTAAGGATACCTCTCTGGTGTAATCCTCATGGGACCACTGCGAGTCGAAATATAATTTGAAGGAGCTCTCTCTTGTGCTCGTTGCCCTTGCGATGTTGGCAGCGGCCTCGTTGCTAATTCGAACGTGTGGAAGAGGGGAAGGAGTCCTCGATCTATCATCGTTTGACATCTGAAAAGAAGTGAAATGATTAAGTGTGTGCTCTTACAGAAAGCAAGTGAAGGGAGAAAAGAATAAATAGGCAGAAGGGCTCTATGTGTTTTCGCTTCGCTTGTAGGAAATAATGGAAGGTTCATATTTCTAAATTGGTAAGGATCGCATCTATATTCCTAAAGGAGGGATCGCATTATTATTGTAGCGAGGACGGTATCACACATTAAAATAGATGATATGGGATCGCAGTTAAAATGGATCGCATCGCATACAATTAAAGTTATCTAATCATGCAAGAATGATGAAGAACAACAATTTAAATGCAAATGAAGAATGGGGACTTACTTTTTCTTGAAGAAGATTGACGGAATCTGGAGAACTTTGAGGTCGCTGGTGATAAAGCTTGAAAATTTCTTGCGTTTGATCTGGGAGCAAACTGGCAGCACTTCGGTAATGTGTTCGTGAAGATAAAGAAGGAAATGATAGTGACAGGAGTATATATAGTCATCAGGAGAGAGAAAGGCATGGACACGTGTCAAGATCTCAGCCGTTGAATACATATCTCGAGACGTAACAGCTGTCAAACCCTTTCACATTCTTGGGGTCGTGACGTCTCCAACGGTCATATTTATATCAACGAAAGGCCAAGGCTTCGCTTCGCGGTTTCATATATTCTCTCTTTGAGTCCACATCGCATCTTCGATGACAACATGGACTTGGGGGTAGTTGTTATGCCCAAATCTGGCATAATATTTATCATGATTTAATTAGCTAAATTAATGGTTCATAATTGACTATGGGCCTAGACGATGACAATTGGGCCACTAAAGTCCACTATTGGAATCAGCCCGGCACAACTACAAGGCCACCTCGCTCATGATCCGGTCTAAAGGATCGCTTCGCGCTATCATCACATCTGCAGGATCGCTATCTCTAACTCCTTATTGGAAGGCTCATGGCCAGACCTATGGTCGCATGAGTAGCTGGACACTAGGATCGCTTCGCATGGCCAGATCCCTCGAGGTCGCATGCTAGGCTCCATTTCACTTCTCTAACCATGCGAGACTATCGGTTTCCTTCTATAAATCATGGATCATGGATAGGATTGAGGACTCATTGCCACATCAGCCCTATACGAGTGGGCTTGGGCCATGACTTATTTTCTAAAACCCTAGCCCGCCTAGGCAACTTGCTGCCCAAGAACTACGTACGGCTTGATCCCTATAAATAGGGTACGTAGGCACCTTGATACGGATGAGAAACAGTAAAACCTGCAAATACCTATCAAGCTCAGCCACATCTAAACACACAAACCCTAATCCTTGTTCTTCTTTTATTAGCAAAATATCCGTATTTTGCTCCGATAATCCAGCAAACCTCCAAAATATTGTTATACAATATTCTCCCTATAACACTTATCAAATTGAAGTATGCAAAAACAGGAAAGAGGACAATAGTTAAAGCTCGAACATTAAATGTTAGAATATAATATAATATCCATACAAGGTCTCCCTCTAACACCTTAAGATTTTAGATGAGTTGGTTACTTAACGTGTTAGAATATAATATAAGATTCATACAAGGCCTTCCTCTAACACCTTAAGGTTTTAGAAGGTTTTAGAGGAAGGCCTTGTATATCTTAAATTATATTTTAACATTAAATCTGTTTAGAATACTCTGGAAGCTAGTTTGAACTCTGGCTGTAGGGCACACATGTATAGATGTTTTGCATTTGCAAGTGCATCTTTTTGTGGATTTTCATAGTGCGAACCCTACATAATGGAATGCCAGCAGCTTCCTTTCAAGTAAGAATATACCAACAGATATCCTGGAATAGAGGGGGGCCACCGGATCAATCTAACTTAAACTTTAGCTTGTTTTTGACAAACTTTATGAGCTATTGATTCATCATCCCAGTTGTTTAATTTCTTTTCTTATCTGTTATATATAATTAAAGTTCTATGTGAACATTTTCACAAGATAAGCTTATATTCTAATTGTCAAAAAGAAATATTCTGCGAATTTTACTGCATCTTCCTGAAACATCATAACAGAACGATTTGCACAGTCGGTGTATAGATTTTACTGCATCTTCCTGCATCTTATGATTTGAAACATCATAAGAAATGTAATCTAAACAAACACAAGTAAGCATTCTCGCTTCATTTTATTCAGTAACATTTCTTGTATTACATAGCATCGTGTAAGAAGATTCAAAATATTTCAACACACCCCTGCAGCTAGCTAGAGAGTTGCATCACACAAAAACCAAATGCTCCCTCTATCAACTACTTAAGCAAAGAGCGTGAAACATGAACAAGCAAGTTCATTACTCCCACAACAAAATTTTAATTTAGAAAAGCACGTATCATGTAGATTTACTATTTAGCAAGAGCGGAATGACAATGAACTAGAAAGGTGGTGGTGCTGGTGCTTGCGATAATTCTTATTGCTCTCTTTATCAATCTGCCACCGGAGATGAATGAATTCATCTACAGAGCATGGCAGCTTAAGGGGGCCAGAAATGTGGTATCCATAAACCTCATGAGCTCTATCAAGAAGTTGTTGAAATAATGGACTGTAGAGATACGAAATTGGTATCACAAATTTTGTAGGCCTTTCATTTTCTTCCTCCAATCCAACCTCTACTGCAATCCATCCTTTCTTTACCTTGATCTTCTTCTCCATCTTCGTCCCAATGTTTAGGCCAAAAGATATCGAGAGAGAGAGAGAGAGATTTTTTATATCTTACTATCAGATATAGAGATTGTGTGAGTGTGAGTATATTCTTCTACCATAGAGTTAAGTGCTATATATATAGAAACTCAGAGCCAAATACAAAGTAGATAGGTGTTTTAATTAACAAGATGACACAGTCCATGTTTACTTAATCTTTATTATCTTTCTAAGGGGTCCCCAATCTTGTCAAGGGCTGCCTACTTGATCATGCATGTTATATTCCTTAAAGCATCCACTTTCTCCTTTAGAGGATCATGGAGGTGTATATATATATATATATATATATATATATATATATATATATATATATATATATATATATATATATATATATATATATATATATAGGGTGCCCTTCCACAACCACGGGTGGTTCCGAAGGGTCAACCACCAAGCGCAATGTAACATTGAACCTGGTGCAATGTAACATTGCGCCTGGGGCAATGTAACATTGCGTTAGGACGCAATGTTCCATTGCGCCATGTGCAATGTTACATTGCGCTTTGCCAAATAAATTAAAAAATTAAATAAAATAGGAAAAATGATAAATTTTGAACTAAAAAATCATACACAATAAAGTGGTCATTCTCACTTTTTTTTGTCATGACTGTTACCCTAATTTGATTAATTTTTATAATTTGTGCCCATTTTTAACTAATTTGTCAAATAATTTAAAAAATTAAATAAAAATAGAAAAAAACTAATTTTGAACTTAAAATTCATACACAACCAAGAGGTTATACCACTATTTTTGTGATAAGTGTTACATTACTTTTACTATTTTTTCATTTTTTTATTTTTTCCCCATTTTTAAATAGTTTGTCAAATAAATTAAATAATTAAATTAAAAATGTAAAATGAAAAATTATGAACTTAAAATTCATACACAACCAAGTGGTCATACTCACTATTTTTAGAAACAGACTGCACTTTGAAGTTTTTTAAAAGTTTTACAGACTGCACTTTGTAGTTTTTTTTTGCAGAATGACCTGGCGCATTGATACATTGCCCTGTGTTTTAACAGCGCAATGTTTCATTGCGCCAGTACTACCAAAATAGGGTAAAACTGGATTTTTTTTAAGGAATTTTGATTTTTCTTTAATTATAATCAAATATTACATTTTTTTAAAAAAATTCAATTATTATAACATTTTTTTTAAAATTCGAATGGGAGAATGAATGAATGTTTGGAGGATGGTAGAATTTTGGAAGAATTTAGATTTAGGAAAGGTTAAAGTAATAAAGTGTAAAGTAGTAAAGTGAGTTAAAGTGAATTTAGATTTAGGAATGAAATAGTACCCCATGGGTAACAGCCACCCAGCACCACCAACATAATGAAATTAAAGATATCTACGTTACTGGCGCATTGTTTCATTGCCCCAATTCCCCCTGGCGCAATGTTTCAATGCGCCAGGCGCAATGAAACATTGCGCCAAATCCATATGGTGCAATGTTTCATTGCGCCATGTGCATTGAAACATTGCTCCATTTTTTTTAATGTATATTTAATTATTTAAAATTAAAAAAATCATTATTATCGCATTATAAATACTTAATTTAGTTCACTTAACTTAATTTAGTTGAATAAAAATTCAATTCACTTAATTTTAATATTTAGTTGTGAATTTTGTTTGAAATTTAAATGTATGTAGTTATGCAACTGTGACCTTATCAATTTAGTTTGAGTTTATTTTTGTTTTTTGTATCTTTAACTTAAATAATCGTAAATGGCGATATCTACAAATTAGAGATACCTCTTCGTTGAAAAACAGACAATAGTAGTAATATAGATGATATGATAGTTAGATGATAGTTCATTCTTAAGAAGTTTAAATAATTGTTAACATATTATTGAGACATTATCATTCAGTTAAAGTTTTATTTTGTATTTTGTATCCTTAAGTTAAATAAACGTAAATTGATATGTAAAAACTAGAGGTACCCCTCGTTGAAAAAACAGACGATAGTAGTAATATAGATGATAGTTCATTCTTAAGAAGTTAAAATAACTCTTAACATATTATTGAGACCTTATCATTCAGTTAGAGTTTTATTTTGTATTTTGTATCCTTAGATTAGTTATTTTTAATTTCATAATTAGTTTTAATATCCAATCTTACATTTTTTAAATTACATTGAATTAAAATAATAATAAATCATAGGCAACGTTACATTGCGCCTTGCGCAATGTTACATTGCGACCTGCGCAATGTAACATTGCGCCTGTTGCGCCTTGCGCAATGTTACATTGCGACCTGCGCAATGTAACATTGCCCCATGTCGCAATGTAACAATGCCCCATGTAATTTTTCAGCAGTTCTTGGCGCAATGTTACATTGCCCCGAGCGCAATGTTACATTGCCCCGAGCGCAATGTTACATTGCGCTGGGTGGATGTCCACCCGTGGTTCTTGACCTGCTTCCATATATATATATATATATATATGAAAACTGGTCACCAGCCAAAGTTGGATATTTTAATATATCCAACCAACCCATCTTATACCATTAAAACGTTCAGTCAACGGTCAGGATGAACAGGAGTTACGCTATATAAATATAGCGTATACGCTCTATTAGCCAAAGTTGGATATTTTAATATATCCAACCAACCCATCTTATACCATTAAAACGTCCAGTCAACGGTCAGGATGAACAGGAGTTACGCTATATAATATAACGTATACGCTCTATAATAGAGCGTAATACGCTATATAATACAGCGTAACAAATATTCCCATTTTACCCTTAATCTGTTCCGCTCTATTATATATCTTAGCCGAGAACTACACCAATTTCAGCTCAAACAGCCCTTCATGTTTTGAAATATCATTTCAAGAGTGTTCTTGAGTTTATACCCAATCTTAAATCATTTTGAGATATATCTTACACCATTACAAACTTAATCTACACCAATTTATACCTATTTCTACTTTACCAATCTTAGTTTATTTGTCAAATCTTACCCAAATTTGAAGATTTTGAAGATTTTGAAGATTGGGCTTGGAATTTAAGGTTAGCTCTCTATTTAACCCATGGCTTCTTTCATTTTTTTCAAAGTTAAAATCTCCTAATAAGACACCTAGTAAGATTGAGATTGAGGTAGAAAATGAAGATGTTAACGAAAGTCCACACACACCTAAAATAATAGATCTTAATGATGATAATAATGAAGATGTTAAGAATGATGATGGTGATGGTGATGTTGTCTATGATGTTGTTGATGATGGTGATGATGTTGAAGATGTTGAGAATGGTGTTTCTTTGGATGATTTGAATGATGTTTGCCCATGTGTTGGTCAATTATTCGATAGTTTAAATGAAGCGGAGAGGTTCTATAGAGATTATGGTAGGCGTATTGGTTTTGAAGTAATAATTAGAACTACACATAAACGTTCAAAAAATAACAAGATTTGTTCGCGTTTGTATATATGTCGAAAGGGTGGGAGATTAGCCTCAAAATCTTTGATGATGAAGATGAAGTTCCCAAAAAAAGGAGAAAAAGAGATTCTCTTGGTAGAACAAAATGTAAGGCGCGAATGTATGTTGTTCATAGAGAGAAATCAAATAAGTGGGAGGTAACATTGGTTCATTTGGTACACAATCATGAGATGGTTTCACCTAGTAAGGTACATTTCATGCAAATGCCAAGAAACATAACACCCATCATGCGAGAATTGATTATAATTTTGAGTAAGTCGGGTATTGGGCCTCAACAATCTTTGAATGTAATGGGTGAGCTTACGGGAAGCTTAGAGAATATTGGATTTACTAGTCAAGACATTCGAAATGTTTTGCGTGATATTAGACATCATGTATTTGATTCGAGTGATGCCAAAGAAGGTTTGACATTACTCCAAGAATTAAAATGTAATAGTTTTGGGGAATTTTTCTATCGAGTAGATGTAGATGAGGATAATCGGGTGCGTTCCATGTTGTGGGTTGATCCAAGATCATTAAATGCATATAAAAATTTTGGAGACGTGGTAGTATTTGACTCCACATACCGCATAAATAGGTATAGTATGTCATTTTTACCTATTACGGGGGTGAACCACCACTACCAATCCATATTGTTTGGTTTTGCACTAATAAGGAATGAGAAAGAAAGTTCTTATATATGGGTTTTGAAGAATTGGTTGGAAGCTATAGGAAACAACCCTCCAATCTCCATCATCACCGATCAAGACATTGCACTTGGAAATGCAATTGCCAAAGTTTTACCAAACACGAACCATCTTTATTGTACTTGGCATATAAGTACCAAATTCGGGGAGAAGTTATCCGGTTTGTACGCATATGAACAAGTCAATGACGGTTGAACAAGTCAATGACGGTTGAACAATTTGAAGATAGGTGGAATGATTTGGTTGAAAAATATAACTTGGTTGATCATGGTTGGTTGCAAGAAATGTATTCCGTTCGACATAAGTGGGTTCGTGTGTACACTAAACTTCATTTCACTACCGGGATAACCACTACCTCGAGAAGTGAGTCAATGAATGCATTTTTGACGAGTATGTAAATGCTAGAACCGGTTTGAAAGAGTGTATAGAGAATTCAAAAAAAGCATTGGAGAAACAATATCTTCGTGAGAAAGAAGCGGACTATGAAACAAAGGAAAAGGAAAGGTCAAGAATAACATCCTCCTCATTGGAGAATCATGCGGCATCTATTTATACAAAGGAAATGTTTAGACGTTTTCAACACGAACTTAAACAAAGTGGAGCCTATGTTGTGAATGAGAGAGATTCCATGAGTACTATGCTATTTAAGGTGTACGAAACATATAAGACCAAGGTGGCGGAGGAAAATAGAAAAGTGTATCAAATAAGCGTGACCAATGATATGATAAATTGTATTTGTCGGAAATTTGAAAGTTCGGGAATGATTTGTCGTCATGTTATTCGATACTTGAATATGATGCAATGGACGGAGATCCCTAACTATTTAATTAACTTGAGATGGACAATTGGAGCAAATAAAATTGTCGGGTCTATATCGTATAAACGTCCTATCATTGGCAATATTCTTCAATCACAACCCGCCCGATATACAACTTTGTGCAAAGCCTTTCAAGATTTAGCGGCTCGTGGAAGTTTTTTGATTCCAAGATTTAAATGTCATGGGATTGATTGAAAAAGAGGTGGAAGTTGTGGAAAATTTTCCTATAGAGAAGCCTTCTACGAAAAAAACTCCATCATGTGAGGATGAACGTGGAGGTGAAGATTTTGATGGATTTGAAGATTTTGAAAATTTGGAAGACCCTATAATTTCCACCACTAAAGGTCGCAAGAGGGAAAGAGTGAAGAGTGGCATTGAAATGTCCAACTCAAAAAAACCAAGGAAATGTAATTGTTGCAAAGAACTTGATGCTAAACATGATTCACGAAATTGTCCAAAAAAATTAGGAGAGTCGATTCCCGAAAATTCCAACTCAAAAAAACCAAGAAAATGTAATTCATGATTTTACTTTTGATTTTGTTGATTTGGTTAGCAATTTTCAATTTGTTGCTTTTGATTTTATTTTTGAGTGAATTTGGTATTGATCTTGTTGATTTGGTTAGCAATTTTCAATTTGGAATTTGGTGCTTTTGATTTTAGTAGAAATTTGGAGCTTGAATTTGGTATAGGGAAAAAGAAAAAAATAGAGCAAAAAAAAATTCTGTAATTACGCTCTATAATAGAGCGTAAGTGTTGAAAAACAGGGCGCGCTTCCCCTGTTTTTTTAACACTTACGCTATATTATAGAGCGTAAGTACAAAAATTTTTAGAGCGTTTCCCCTGTTTTTTTAACACTTACGCTATATTATAGAGCGTAAGTACAGAAATTTTTAGAGCGTTTGCCCTGGTTTTAACCCTTACGCTATATTATAGAGCGTAGGTACAGAAATTTTTTGCCCTGCTTCCCCTGTTTTTGCAACACCCCCTTTATAGTATTCCAAACAATCTCTAAAAACATTTCAAACACAATCTCTAAAAACAATCTATAAAAATTTTAACATTTGAAACATAATCTCTAAAAACAATCTATAAAAATTTCAACAATTCAAAATCAATTCAACAATCTATAAAAATCTCTAACTTACAATTCAAAATCAAACAAACTAGTAAGTTACAATTTCAAAAACAAACTAGTAAATTACAATCTTTAAAATTTCCAAAAACAAACTAGTAACCTACAATCCCGCTAGTCCACAATCGTGGGAATACAAAGACAAATGCCGAGCTTCGTTTTTATGGAGCTCCCAACCAATACGCCGTCGGAATATTTTAATCACATCTTCATTCCATTGGACACCACACCAAGCTTGGGTATTGCAAGTCATTATACAATCTATATACTTCATAACAAAAACTCCGCAATCCATACCATTGGTTTGCCTAGGTCGTTCATAGACGTTTTCAACATCAGGGAATACGACATGTTCAAATTTTGTAGGATCCAACCGATTCAACATGAGAGGGACCAATTTTTCCTATCAAGCAAACATGAATTGTATTAATAATGTATCAAACAAACATGGACTACTAGAAATTAAAAAAAGGAAGATAAAATATACCACAATGTAGAACTCCGTCTTGTATATCTCTTTTAATTTCATGTGCTTAGTATCGTCCCTTAGAGGATCAAACAAAGATACTCTAAAATTGGTCATTGACCACAAGAATAGGATCCAATGACCGCCCGTTGCAACCGGCATGATAATATAGTCGAAATTGGTTACCATTTCCCCCCTTCCTTTATGCCATATGCTCTAAAGTCCGTATCAATGGCCGTCCATTCACTAGCTTTCCTTTTTGCGGGATTCTTCTTCATAGGTTTGCAATGATGAGCCCCCATTACTTGGAAGAACCATGGAGACATGAAGTAATATTTGACGGCACCAACTTGATGACCAAAGAAGGTTCTTTCCCTTTTTTCAAGCAATACAGTATAGCAATCGACTATAGTATCCTCCACTTCATTGCCCGGTTTCAAAGAAATAATCGCTTTTGCACTACAATTACGCGGAAGGTTAATAGGCTTATCACATTCCCACCAATTTTCATTCAACCAATCCACTTTATTTATCTTGATCGGCTTTATAAGGGATCCTTTATAAAATTGAGCACTAGGACCAACCATGTCCCTTGGAGCCTCTTCCACTTCGAAGTGTGCACTAGGATCATCATCGAATTCAGTAGGATTAAGAATGGGAGCACTATGACCAACAATAAAAGTTTCCTGAGTATTATGATCATCGTCGAAGTGTGCACTAGGATCATCGTCGAATTAAGTAGGATGGTCATAGCGTTCATACCCCTCAAAATAATTTTCCTTCTCGGGACTAATTTCTTGGGTCTTTTTTGCCTTTCTTGCCTTTCTTTTAGGCAAACAACTCTTGAAATCGGGCCTTTCATAAGTCGGACCATATGTCTCGAGCATTAATTCATCAAATTTATTCACGAAGTTTGGCAATATTTCCTCGTGAAAAATCCCAGGCATATCATAAGAGCAAAGCCTACTCATATCTCGCGCGGTACATATGATCTACAATACATATGAAGCAAGGACAAAGTATAAATATAAATACAAGAATATTCAACGAAATTATCTCAAATAACATACTCCATGTTATAAAAAATACGTACCAAGTCCATTGCCTTGGGATTGTCGAACTTGTCTTTCGGTTGTTGGAATATTTTTGGATCCTTGGTTGGTTTTGAAGGCGGCAAAATCTTTAATTTGGTAACATTATAGTACCAATCCATATACTCCTCTAGAGATATGGCATTTAAAGGTGGTCCCAAAATACCAATACCATTATTCACAAATTCATTCCAAACAACTACACATCGTGCAAAATTGAGATAATGTTGATATACAAAAGAATGTTCAGATCTCACCCTCAACGTTGACATATCATCCGGTGGCGGCGGTGGAATGCTTAATGGAAAACCAAACTGTCTTCCCACCCTTTCCGGAAGTTGATGTTCAACATCTTCAAAAAACACAAGGGGCACATGAGCTAAACCGGCTATAAGGGCCCACAAAAATTGAAGATCAAAAGGCCGATAGAAGTGAGCATATGGCCTCCACTTAACCCATTGTGCATCAAAGTTATCGAACATCCCGCGATATGCATCAATATTGTGATGGACATTGAAGTACTTAGATTTTCCTGGCCAACGGGAGCAACCGCCCATGCCAAAGCCCTAGGCCATATATACTCGGTTTGAGATGCTAGCATAGGTTGTCCCGGGCGCAACCTCTCACGTGCCCAAAGCATCAATATTGTCAAGCATCCCGAAATGGACTTGCAATCCTTATGACTTGCCTCAAATAAATTCCTATATAGATAGGCAAGTGCTGCTGCACCCCAAGCATACCCAAAAATTCTAGAAGTATCAATCAACAAGGGAATTAATCTTGGATGAGAAACATTGTTTGATTTTGTGGGGAACAATATCGCCCCACACAAATAAAACACATACCCCCGTGTATATATTTCTAGAAGCTCCCGATCCTCCTTGTTCGGGCATTTGCGATATCTCTCCCTCAAAAAATTTAATTTCACACCACCTCTCTCCAAAGCATTCTCCCTTTCCTCAAATGAGAGTGTCGGATCCGGCCAATCACGTAACCAAAGATTTTTTACGTTAATTGTGTCACTCAAAGTTACCGCCTCTCCAACAACCGGAAGCCCCGTCAACATGTACACATCTTCAAGTGTCACCGTCATCTCCTCGAAAGTAAAGTGGAATGTGTTGGTTTCCGACCTTCAACGCTCCACTAATGACGTAATTAAAGACACATCATTTTGAATAACGGCTCTTGGGTTGGTAAACATTCCGAAACCCCAATGTTGTAAAAGATGAATTTGATAAGGCTCTAATTCCCATTGATTAAGCAACGAGGTACTTTGACGGATTGTAAGTTTATCTCGATGATCACCAACCCATATTCTACTACTTATATGGTTATCTTGGTCGGTAAGGAGAGAAGGATTAACCGGACCGCAAAAATCTTCCATCTAAAATCCAATACATATAAAAAACTTTAATGCATACAAAAAAAATCCAAACTACACAAATCCAAACTTCATCCACAATTCAAACTTTAATCCAATAAATTTTAATCCTAATAATTAGAAAATTATCCACAAATTCGAACCCTAATCGAAAATTATCCACAAATTCGAACCTTAATTCGAAAATTATTCACAAAATCGATCCCTAATTCGAAAATTATCCACAAATTCGAACCCTAATTCGAAAATTATACACAAATTCGAACCCTAATTCGAAAAATTATCAACAAATTCGAACCCTAATTCGAAAATTATCCACAAATTCGAACCTTAATTCGACCCTATTCGAAAATTATATACATACATGCATACATGTACACAAATCTACAATTAGATGATTTTGGTGATACATACATACATACATACATACATACATACATGTACACAAATCTACACACATCTTAATAATTAGATGACATCTACATACAAGAAATAGACACGAAATTACTCACTTTATATGAAGAAATGATGAAATTGATGATGATTTACTTCCGATTCCGGTGGATTTGCGATGTCCGGTGGTTTGTGGATGATTTGCTAACTTAATGTTTTGTAAAATAATGTATATGAACCACAATACGCTATATGATGTTCTGTGTGAAATAAACCCGGTTTCATAAAAAAAAACCGTTTACTCTATATAATATAGCGTATTACGCTATATTATATAACGTAAGTTTAAACCGGCACGTGACAGCACGTGGCAGATTTAGGGATAAAAAGGTAAAAAGGCTTACGCTGTATAATATAGCGTACATAAACTTTTACATCCCAGCCGTCCATATATATATATATATATATATATATATATATATATATATATATATATATATATATATATAGGCCATTATTCTAGAGGGAACCTCCTTATATAGAGTATAGGAGAGAATTCTCTCAATTAATCTGGACCGTACAATTAAAAATTATCCAATGGCTAATATTAATTAAAAATAAAAATCATTCTAACAAAAGCTGTAGGTGGCTTCTCTCTCTCTCTCTCTCTCTCTCCCACTCTCTCTCTCTCTCGTTGTTTTTGATTTCAATTGAATGTATTATGTTTTCTTCAAATCAAGCTCAACTGTGTGATTATGTTGACATTCAATCTTCATCAGGTTCGATTTATAAAATCAATTGTCAATTTGCATTTGTTTACAGCTTTTTTTTAATTCAATTTCGTGTATGTCTTCTCTGTTTGTTTTTAATATATGCTTTGTATGTCTTGATTATGCTCTGTATGTTAATGAAGATATGTGGTTTTGTTGTTTTTTGTAGTAGCTAAGCTCTGTTGTTTTTCTATTTTTTGTAGTAGCTATATTGAATCTATATGCACAAACAACAATTATGTTTTTAACTTGTAATGAATTTTTTTTTTGATTCTACTGTAGAATCAAAAAACGGTTTATAAATAGTTCGTTGCATTATTAATTATCTCCTGCATTTTTTTTATTCCACTGTAGAATCAAAATTTATAGAGTAATTTATTGTTTCATTTTTTTTAAAAAATTTCAAAACTACAAAGTTGATTCTACTATTGATTCGTCTTTTGTTTAATTCCATTGTATATTTTTAATTTGATTTTTTATTCTGTTATAGAATCAAATTGGTGAGTTAAAAAGTTGATTTCACTCTATATTTATCTTAATTTTGAATGTTCTGTGTATTACAATCAAATTCTCTGATTCTATTAAAGAATCAAAGTAATTAATCAAAAATTTGATTTTATTCTAGATTTGTCTTAAGTTTGATTCTACTGTATATTTCCACTCCAATTTTCTGATTCTACTACATAATGAAAGTAGTTAATTAATTTAGTAAATAGTGTTATTGATTAATTTAGCGTAATTGTCTTAATTACGAGAATCGTCCCTATGAATATGATAATTTGGCCTAATTACGAGAATTTAGCTTCTGTTTTGAGGTGATTTGGATTGTAATTGTTATTGTTAAGTCAAGAATGGTGTTATTGTTACCAAGTATATTGTATGCTAAAAGGGCGATCATCATGATACTTCTATGTCAAAAGATCTTGATGCGAAATCTGAATCATCTCATTCATCTAGTACTATTGGTATGCAAGTTAGAAGGAGAATGACGGTCTCCAAAAAATGTTAATGCAATGCCAAAATTATCCCCAAGTACACGGGCTTGAATAGTACATTTTTATGCATTTTTAAAATATTATGTTAGGGTAAAATGTCTTCAAAAATTCATAAATATAGACGCTATGGTGGAATGTTGGATTCTCAAGTGTTTTACTGATAGAGTACAAGAGGTTTCATACAAAGACGGATGAGAAAACGCTTGGAAAGCTTAGTTGAGGTAAACAAGCTATGGGTGGCAATGATTATTATCTCACACATAACCATTTGATCATTCATCCAAATTCCTTGCATGCTAGTATTGTAATGTACTACTATGTACTTTATTTTTTTCCTTAAACTGGGAACCTTTATAACAGTCTGCTGCATTTCTATTACAAAGTACAGATCCTGCATAAAGCAAGCACATAAGAGGATCATATTGAAAAGGCCCAAGGTATGTCTCATTTCATTTGTTACACAAGCTAAGTTCTTATCGACAATTCAAGGTCTTACTCGGGCGAGATCTTATAATAAGTACAGAGTGTCTTTCCAAATATGTTAATTTGGATCCCTGGAAGACAATCATATTTCTGCCCATGGTTTAATATTTTTTTTTCAGCTAATAAAAAAAATCTTTGATCTGCACTGTCTTTAGTGGAATTGCCCCGTATCGAAAACTATTTCTAGTAACAGACTTTTCTTCCAGCTGATCGATCAGGAGTTAGTTACACTCATTTGTTTGTTTTTCAGTTCATCAATACTCACTGAACATAGTACATCTAATGCAGGACATAGACACAAGAGGAAACTGATTAACTTTTCAAGATCCAAGTTCTTTAGGAAACAGTTCAATTTCAAAAAATAGATGAAGCATTTACGCTCAAAAATCAAAATACATGGACTGGGTGAATTTCTGTTTTTTGTAGTAGCTATATTGAATCTAAATGCACAAACAACTATTATGTATTCAACTTGTAATGAATTTTTTTTATTCTACTTTAGAATCAAAACAACTGTTAATACATAGTTCGTTGCATAACTAATTATCTCCTGTATTTTTTTGATTCCACTGTAAAATCAAAATTTATATATTATTTTATTGTTTCATTTTTTTAATTGTAAAAAACTACAAAGTTGATTCTACTATTGATTCATCTTTAGTTTAATTCTATTGTATATTTTGAATCTGATTTTTTATTCTGTTATGGAATCAAACTAGTGAGTTGAAAAGTTGATTTCACCCTATATTTATCTTAATTTTGAATGTACTGTGTATTCCAATCCAATTCTCTGATTCTATTAATCACAGTAATTAGTCAAAATTTTTAATGATTGTTAGCAGCAATGTAATTTCTAAAGAGATCAGAGAGTAGCTTAATTAATTAAGTTTTGTGTAGCTGCCGGAAGTTGAATATGTTGATATTATGGCCATGAATGGATGTGTTTGTATATTAAAATGAGCAAGCCATATTTGCAGTTGTGCATTAAAGTTTTACATTAGACTTGGGTGCTTGACACCATGTGACACATTTCTTTATTTTACATTAGACTTGGGTGCTTGACACCCTGTGGCATGTTAAGGAATAATTGGTATGCAGAAATTAAAATGAAATATTCTGGATGTTCGAAAATGACAGTCTACAAATTGGATTCTTTTTCTACCTTTTCAGAGACGGTGGCTTTTAGAACGGATCTTGCAAATGTATGAGGAGGTGTTTGATTGTAGCTTGGCATGACACAAATACTAGACAAATTTCTATCACTAAATTGATTAAGGAGTGTATGGATAGTTTTTCTGATATTTGCAATCACTGTAATAAAGGGAAGCATTTCAATCATTTGTCCGTGATCTGGTATAGATCATTTCTATAGTAATCAGGAAAGTAAACAATCAGCAAGATGATGACAGGTCTCTACAGTTAGTTTTTCTATTAAAAAACAAAACAGTGGCAAACATAAATCTATACATTCTGTTATCTAAACAGAGATGTGTAGATTCCATCTCAAGCTAAAGAAAGCAGAATCCTGGATAAGCTGTTTGCTTGTAGGGGTAATACAGGTTTAGCGAGACTGAGACGTGCTTATCAGTGAACTTCTACACTATTTGTCACGAGCTACAACATTATCGACTGAGAAGAGAAAATGAAGGCAAGTCCTCGAGCCTAGTAATATTATCTTGCACAAGCTCTGCTTCCAGCTGACGACGAGTTGCTTTCATCACTGCCTGCAGTGGAAATGATGTTACATAAGCACATTTAAAGAAGGCTTTACTTGTACATTTACTCAGGTGTTGCACAAAGATTATGAAATATTTAGTTCCAGAAGACTTGATTTACTGATATGCCAGTACACAAAGTAACTTAGTCACCATTTATGGAGACACGATAAACAAAAGAGAACATACTTTTCATAAGAACCTTTATTATTACAAGAGATTAAACCTAATGTTATAAATAATGCATAGTATACCTACTTAACAAGTTATTAAAAGATAATGCGCTACATTATCAATGATGCGTGTAGTGAATCCAGTAAGAGCATACATGGACTTTTGTCCAATTTGAACTTCACATCCAAGTTACATATTACCAACAGATTCCAATGGTTTCTGCTATTAAACCAATATATTAGCATCCAAGTTATTCCAATGGAAATAATATTAAAAAAAACACATCATTCTTTAATATTTACTTACGATTGACACATTGGAACAAAGACATATCTTTGTCCATAAACTTTTTGTTTCGAGATCCATCTTATAATATCCTTTCTTGAATGGGTTCAATTTTGAATGTACATGGCCAACAATAAATAGTCTACATTTGCACACCCTATTGTTCTTTGACGGGGTAAAGTATTCCAGAATGCCCTACAAAAAGCAAATATATTAGACAGTCCTATTATGATCTTATAAGTTGAACTATATAATGATCCGACATGCTTCATAGAGCCTGACATGGGGACATGCAAACTATCTTATATCTGATTGCATATCATACTTATAGGGGTCCATATTTGTTTTAGACGGAATTTTTCCTAGAAAAGTTGACAGTTTGAAACTAACTCAAAGCCGAAAATCAACCCCATTGCAAAAGTGATGTGAAGGGTTTTCTCTAAATGTAGATACTCGATAAGCAAGCCTATTGTGCACATAAACATTTTCCTAAACAACTGTACTAATTATGTTCCCAAGGTAACGGCCTATTGGACATCAGAAAATTATGAGATGACGCATGACAAATTATAGAAACACATTGCCTATTTACATACTTCGTCACACAAAAAACAAAGTCACGTCTTATTTGTATACCAGAAGCAATCACTGATCAAGTCACTAAATGTTAAATTATTCAAACAGTAAGGTTTACCTTCGATATTCATCAAACGTTTTCGTACTTAGTTGTTCTTCTACATCAAAAACATCTTCTACATCACGATTACTGGTTCTTGTTCTTCTCATTCGATTTTTCCTGGCACATGTTGTTCCTCTTCCTCTGCTCCTTATAAGTCTATTGCTTGAATGCATACCTGAAAATAACAGAACAAATAGATTTTAAAATCATAAAAAATAATTTAAACAACTTAATAAAATAGTTCAAATACAGAATGCTCAAATCAGGTCAAAGCTTAAAAAATTCAAAAGAACACAGCTAAAACAACTTGGATAAACATAATTAAATTTCTCTGTCAAATATGTGGTTATAGCATACGTTGGTGTTTGATAAGCAGAGTAGAATGAAACTTAAATTTGATTCTAACATAGAATACTCAAAACTGATTCCAATTAGATTTATTATAAATATGACTCTACAGTGGAATCAAAAACACAAAAAATATGCTTCAATAGTAGAATCAAAATATATTCACAACAAATACACATGATTAAAAACCTGATCTAGTAAATACATATAAATCTTAGAAGATATACAAGTACAAATACAAACATGATTCTGTAGTAGAATCAAAAACAATAATATAAAAAAACACAAAAAATATTCTACCATAGAACCAAACATAAACATAAACTCGATTCTATAAGTACAAACATAAACTCGATTCATTAAGTATAAATTCGACAAAATATACACACCAAGTAAGTGAAATCATATTTTTCTACCATAAAACCATAAATTATAAAAAAACACAAAAATTCTTAAAAATTGTTTTAAAAAACTATGGTTCTACTACAGAACCATCACAACAAATTTATTATACTTCTACCACAGAACACAAAATATACAAACCAACTAAGTGAAATCATATTTATTCTACCATAGAACCATAAACTATTAAAAAAACAAAAAAATTCTTAAAAATTGCTATAAAAAAAAACCAAATATGAACATCACAAACAAAAATCTACTATAGAACCATCACAACAAAAGTGAATTATAAAGTGTATAATAATCAAATTAGAACATGGACTTAACGAACAGTAAACAGATCAGAAATGGACTCAAAACAGACCAGACACTAAATATGAATAAAACAGACAAGGAGAAGACACTAACAGAACTATAAAAACTGTACATATTTATTCTACCATAGAATCATAATTATTAGGTGTGTATATTCTAAACTGTACATATAATTCAACTTAGAAAAATCATAGTATCAACAATGGACTCTAACACACATTTGGTTCTACAGTGGAATCAAACACACAAATGCAAATACACATATGTTTCTATAGTACAATCAAAAAACTAAAACAAATATCTACAACAACAATAAAATATACAAATAGTGCTTCTACTACTATAGAATCATCGAACACTATAATATACAAATATACAAATAATTCTTCTACTGTATATCAAAACTACATACATGCAAATATAGATGAAGTTATAAACAAGCTATTAAAGTAAGATCTAGTAAACTCAAGCAAATCTATCATTTGATTCTACCTTAGAATCAATAAACTCAAGCTATAAATTCACAAACTCGATTCTATAAGTACAAACATAAAATCGATTTATTAAGTATAAATTCAAATTCTACAATAGAATCTTACCTATTCGGTGGAACATCATTCAAGCTGAAATTGATTTGAAAAAATGAATGAAAAGAGTATAAATTTCATATAAAAACGGTAAATATACGAATTAAACGATATATTAACAAAGATAATGAACCTTCTGTGATAAGTATTATGAAAACTTGGAGTATACAGCTGCAATCGCCGAGATACTGTTTTCAGATCTATTTCTTTCTCTCTCTCTCTCTCTCTCTTTCTCTCTCTCTCTCTCTCTCAAATGAACGAAGTGTGTGTGTGTGTGTATAGTTGCTCTGTGTGTATAGTTGCTCTTACTGTGTGTATAACCGTACTACCAGGCACATACACGTGTCTTGATTTTTTTAGCTAATTACAATCACAACTTCAGATTTTTTGGTTCTAATACAGAACTTTTATTTTAAAACAAAATTTTGGCAAAAATAAAATTACACATGTCTATGCTATAGAAATACAGTTTTATGAAAATTTTGGTTCTGTTACAGAAACACAATTTATACCTTACAATTTAATTCTATAACAGAAACACAATTATACCTTACGATTGATACACAAAACTGGTTCTATTACAGAACCACAAGTATAACAGATGTAGATAAACATGAAAATAACTATAAACTCGCATTCTACTACCGAATCAATGTTATAAGCAATAAAAATTGACTGACATCAACAAATAACCATAGACTCACTATAGAACCAGATCTAGTGTTAAGCATGCATATACATTTTTTTTAAAAAAACACCTAAAATACCTATTCTCCTCGAAAACATTTTAATCTCTCTATCCGATGGAGATTAACCTGAAAATTACAATTCAAAACCATAAATTAACGAAAAATAATATTATAATTTAAAGAATAACGAAGATTATAAGAAAAATAAGAACCTTCCTTTGATGAATAGCTCGAATCTGAAGCTCCAATGGCGTATTCTTGCTGTTTTCTGTTCGATTTCTTTCTCTCTCTCGGTGAGAAGCGTGTGTATATAGCTGTATGTATAGCTTTGTTCCGTACAACAGTTGTTGAATTTATGATACGTGTCTGGATTATATTTGTATTTTAAAAGATAGTCTTAAAGTTTAATTTAATTACAAAAATGTCATTGATAAATCCTGACCATTTAATTAAATGGATGGCTAAGATTATAATTCTCCCCAATTCTCCATATAATTGTTTCTCTCTAGAAGGGGACTATATATATATATATATATATATATACATTACCATTATTCTGTTACTCTCAAAGACGTATTTCACTTTTATTTCGTTTTAATTTTATTCATGTCGATCAAAATTAATTTGAAATTGATGGAATCGAGTTGGATATGGCGGAAATCAGAAGTAGAATGAATATATGTGTTACGTAGATCTTGACATTGTCGAAAATCCCTGAATCTGCAGTACTTGATCGTCTAATTAAGCAGGGGATGATTAAATCATAAAAAAACCAGTAACTACCAAAAAACGTGTACACTTTGTATCTGGTTTGATCAGGCTGCGCGTCGACAGACACCTTGAATTGTACGTAGGGTCTCGCAACTAAACTAAGTAATAATACAAGAATTAGTAATCATTTTGGTTATGGAATTCATTGTAAGGTGCTCATGGGTTTGACTACATGTAGTGTGTGTATGTATATCTATGGACTAATGATACAACACTACTGAGTTTGACTCTTGGAGATCTAAAGACAGCCACTGAATTAGTAGACGACCTCTCTCTCTCTCTGAAATTATGAGAAATGCATGTCAACTTCAGATGGCAAATCTTTTACACCGGCCAGTCTCCACTATCAGAGGTTTAAAACCAAGGGGGCAGATCGACGAAGCTAAACGAAACTGTAAAGGGTCCAAATTCTTTTAGAAATTACTAGATATGGAATATTTGAAATTTATAAGCATCTTCGCATGTTACTCCACTTACCAGATTACAAGTCCCCACAAACATGGAACAACTGGAACTAATGGGGAAAAAGAAACTGTAGGGTATTATGGTCCCGTTTGGGAACTCTTATTTTTTTAGAAATAAGTTACTTAATTATTCTGAAAAAAAGTGTGAATATGTACTTTTTTTCGGAAATAAGTAACTTATTTTTGCAAGATAACGAATTTTAAACTCCTCATACACATTTTTTTTAAAAAAAAATATGTAAATATGGGGGCCGTTTGGGAAATCTTAAAATAAGTTACTTAACACATATATGAAGTAAGTAACTTATATGAAGAAAGTAATAAGTTACTTACAACTTATATTTTCGTGTTTGGATGTTTAACTTATAAGTTGGTAAAATATTTATTAAATTAAATTAAAAATTTTAATTATTTAATATAATAATCCCAGCACATGCATATGACATTTATAAATACAAATGTAAAAATATAAAATATTAAACAAGTTAAAAAATCAAGTAATACGAAATAAGTTGGAAAAAAGTACGTCATTACTAACTTATCACTTATCAACTTATTTGATAAAATAAGTCCATTCTACTTATTTTACCAAACGGTCCGAAATAAGTTGAAACGGACTTAAGCTCAAATAAGTCCATTTTTCGGGGATGCCAAACACGCTCATGATTTTTTTCGGAATAAGTAACTTATAAGTTCTATTTTAAATTTGGCAAACATGTCCTATATCTATCTTAGACACTGCATAAATAAATTTAATCTTTTTATTGAAGTTTTACTTTTACTTATAAGTTAATAATGAAGTATATACAGACACTAAAATATATACCGTCTTTTATTACTTTTTCTGTTTGGGCTGAACACGTTTACCAATACACATTTTTTATCGTTAATATTTTTAATTTTCTATTAGTGTCGTTGTGGAATAAAAATCGGGTTATCGAATTGCGATTATGGTTTGTGTTTATTTAATGCAAAGGGATGGTGAGCTTCGAGCTTTAATGGCTGTTTCCGTGTTCGAGACTAATCGGTCCTCACAGAGTGCCTACATATCTCGTTATTAAGAATCAAGCCAAGACGTAGTTCTGAGATGAGGGGTCTGGCCCTTTAAATAGGCTGCAGGAGCCTTAGAATCGTAGTAGGATTCGGATACTTGGTGGGCAAGCCACCGCCTTGAGGAAGGTTCTAGACTCCTTCCTTGTAGGACTCCGTTTCCATATTGAATTAGGTACCTTGGAGGCTAAGTCTGGTAGGAATAGCATCCTTATCTGATTACTATTGCTGAGTTGTTTATTTCCTTTAATATTAACTACGAAATTAATATTAAAATAGAGATTCTGACCTCATTAATGGGCCCCCCCGTTTGGACCATGCTGGGTCTAATTAATGCCATATTAAGTGTGTCTTTAGGGATTATTTTCAGCCCATATCATTTGCCCCCAACTTCTAGGAAAACTGATCAGGTTTTTCCTCGAAGTTTTAACGGCCTTTTCGAGACTTGGGTCAGGGTTTATTGCTTGTTGTACACTAGTGTTTCACGAATACTGTCTTAATGTAAAGTGTGGAGCGACCTACACATTTACGACGTTTTGCTTTATTCGAAGCTAATGGTATTTACGTCTTACAGGGAATTATAGATAATTTCCTTGCGTTCTTTATGTACCCACAGGTATTTTACTATTTTTGGATATTTTACCAAAAATACTTAATGGTTTTCAGGCATAAAATAATTTTTAGAAAATTTTTTTCTATTATCCGGGATTTTTTGGAAATTATTGTCCAATTTCCCAATTTTAAATCATCATTGGCTTGTTTTCAGAATTTTTAAAGGATTTTCTTCCATTAATAATTTCAGAAAAATAACCTGCCAAAAATGAAGCGTCCTAGGCGGGGGTATTCCCGCCAAGGAGACCATTTTACTTAGCCACGCCAAGAAAGTTGGTCTCCTGGGCGTGGGTATGCCCTCGTCTATCAAAAATCAACCTGGGCGTGGGTAGGGCTGGCAGTTTCGGGTTTCGGGTCGGGTTCGTGTCGGGTCAACAGTGGGTTTCGGGTACAGGTACTCAACCCGAACCCGACCCGAAAATATTATGGGTCCAGGTGCTCAACCCGAACCCGACCCGAATGGGTACCGGGTGAGTTTCGGGTAACCCGACCCGAAAACAGAGTATTGTACCACTGACTTAGAATTTACTTAAATCACTAAAATCACTGAATTTACTGAAGATCACAACTTAGAATTTGAAATATAGAGTACAATACAGACTGAAAATCATCAATACAGAATTACAGAGGTCACAAAGTACAAACTGAATTTCAACTTAGACAATTACAAGTTCATACAAATCAACAAAGTTCATACAAACTGAAACTTGAAACTTAAAATATAAAAAAAGTGGTAATTCTTGACGTCCAATTTGCACATTAACTTGACAGTTGATAGTTAACCCCCCTGCAAACAAAATAAAACAAAAACATTAGAACATAAATGTACTATATCTTTGCAAGCATCAGATAATGCAACTCTCTGATTGCTAACATTATAAAAAAGGTTAAACAGAAACATTAATATGTACATCCTGCACATCCAATATGTTAATATTATATAAAATTATGGACTGGATCTGGAATATCTACTCAATTAAAGGATATGTTTACATCTTTTGACTATTATGCACAAATCACGGAACACTATTATGCACAAATCAATTGATAAGAACAAATCTAATAGTTAAGCACTGCCTAGTGCCTACTAATTTGAAGAATTTTATAGCCATATATTAACATCAGAATTACACATTATGTTGTGCATATATAGTGCAAGGGACAAACAATTTCTAATGTGTGTATAATCAAAGTACAGTTAATCAATTATAATTGATAGTCAAATAATTAATATGCATAAAAAGTACAGATTTGCTACTTCTCTCCAGGTAGCAGCACGGATGACATTAGCCTTCTTTTCTCACAGCCTACTAGCAGAAAACTACAACACGCAAAATATGTCTACAAAGAATAAAGACAACACCATCGGTAATAGCATCACGACAGAAACCAAGCTAATCACAACTCACTAGAACAAAGTTTAATCACAAAAGAAATCACATATTCTCCGAAATCGCAACACAATCAACATGAACGAATAATTGAACATAACAATATTTTAGTATCTGCAATGTTCACCTAAAACTAAACCAAGATGTGGAAGAAATTGACGAAGAGTCGAAGAGTAATTTACTTGTTGTGGGAAATTCGTAAACTTACTTGTAATTGACGAAGAGTAATTGACGATTGAAGAAATTGGAAAGAAATTGAAGAAATTGTAAGTGAGCAGTGAGGCGGCGACAAAAAAAGAAAGAGAGTGATATTTAGGGTTATTAACAGAGGGAGGCTAACGATACTGATATATCATATATGGTATATGTTATAAACCTACATACGGAGTCACGGATATATTAAAAATAATTATATAATATATATATTCGGGTTAATTTCGGGTTACCCGAACCCGACCCGAACCCGACCGAAATCGACCCGAACCCGAAAAATAGAAACCCAAACCCGACCCATACGGGTTGGGTTCGTGTCGGGTTCGTGTCACGGGTCCAAAATTGCCAGCCCTAGGCGTGGGTACCCCCGGCAAGGAGACACCTTCCTTAGGCACGCCTAGGAAGTTTGGTCTCCTGGGCGTGGGTGTACCTTCGTTCCTCAAAAACCAACCTGGGCGTGGGTACCCCCGCCAAGGAGACACATTCCTTAGGCACGCCTAGGAGGTTTGGTCTCCTGGGCGTGGGTGTACCTTCGTCCCTCAAAAACCAACCTGGGCGTGGGTACCCCCGCCAAGGAGACACCTTCCTTAGGCACGCCTTAGAGGTTTGGTCTCCTAGGCGTGGATATACCCTTGTTTATCAAAAACCAACCTGGGCGTGGGTACCCCCGCCAAGGAGACACCTTTCTTAGGCACGCCTAAGGAGTTTGGTCTCCTGGGCGTGGGTATACCCTTGTTTGTAAAAAACGAGCCTGGGCGTGGGTATCCCCGCCTAGAAGGTACTTTGCGAGCCAACGCCTTGGAGTTTTATCCTCCTGGGCGTGCCCTTTTTAATTGGGCTTCCAGCCTTTCAACTCTGACAGATCTTTATCCTATTTTCTAAAAATGTCATAGAACTTTCTAGAATTTAGTAAAATCAATTCAAAATTTGAATTTCATGGGCTTCCCGCCTATTCAAAGGCCCAGTCACCTGTTGACAGCCCATTTACTTACTACAAACGGTTGAGTGACCGACCGTGAACTCTATAAAAGAGTGGTGTGCGTTCCTCATTTCACATCTCACTTTTCTGCAAGAATTTTCTCTCAATATCCCCCAAATACAAGCTCACAAAGGAAGCGCTTCAATGGAGGATTCTTCAGGCCAATCTCAACTTGCTCATACCTCTACCGCTGCTCCAAGGGTTTCATGGAGTAAGAACCCTAAAACATCTCTTGTTCATGCCAGTGTTTTTTCCCTTAGAGATCTTTAAACGAATTTGGCCAAGCTTTTCCCAATATGCTTCACTTAGATGCTTACGAGTATAAATCAAAATACAAACATCATAGGGTAGATATTTTAGCCCAACTTTTTCGTATTAATGGGCCTTATAGGGCGGTTGTTCCGGTCCCAAACGAAAGGGCTTGTCACCCAAAGCCTGGGGCAATTAGGGTTTACAAAGAAACTTTTTATGCTGGTTTCCTCCTTCCACCTCCTCCTTTTGTTTGCCGTCTTTTAGCTGAAGCCAGGGTTTGTCCAACCCAAGTTATGCCAAATGCATGGCGTTTTATTTATTATTTCATGGTCTAGTGTAAGAAACATGGGCTTGAGCCCAGTATTTCTGTCTTTCGTTATTTATTCAAGTTTGTCAATTCTTCTGACAACTCGGGTTGGGTCAAAATCCAACACCGTTCTCTGGCCCGTTCTTGTTTCGTTTCGGATTCCGCTCCCGATTCCCTTCCTGATTGGAAGAGGGAGTGGTTTTACGTCTTTTTGGATGGGGATGATTGGGACAACTATTTTCGGCCCAATTTCTGCAGAGCCATTGATGGGCCTGTCAGGAGTATAAAATTGGGTGTGGAAGAAGAGGCTGCCATAGCTTTGTTAACATCTGATAATTTGCATCAATGTGCAAATTTGATTTCTGAAGATTCGTTGCAGGCCCATGGGCTAAGCGATTTAGGCCCTGAGGGTAATTAACTTGAAATCCTCACTTCTTGCCTTATTAAAAATTTTATGCTGGATATAATTTTCTGACATTTTGTACTCATTTTGCAGCCAAAGCTGCTCTGGGAGCAATTTTCAAGCAGAGAGAGGCTGCTGCTGCTGCTAGGGTAGTAACAGAAAATTCTCGGGCAAAATGGGCCAGGACTGAGGATGCCTCTCCTGCAGTGGAGCATGTTCCTGCCTTTCTTCAAGAAAGGCCAGTTCCAATTGATGAAGACCTCACTCCTTTCATAGTGGGATGGGGGTTATGCAATAGGGACACAGCTGTGGGCGACTCTAGGGCCGCAGCTGAGTGGTCTAGGAGCGTGGTTACTCCACGAGATAGGGCCCACATTGTGGAGTCTTCTGATGATCTGCAGATTGAGCTTCTTGGGGCCCAAGCTGTTGCTTCGGTAATTTTTTCTTCAACTCCTTAATTTAATTGTATTTCCATTTCCCTTATTCACTTGTTTTATTTGCAGATGAACGCCTACCTTCAGGCCGCCGTTCATAATCTTAAAACGGTGCGTGCTGACAAGACTATAGCCGAGAGGGACAGAGATAGATACTTTGCCTCCTTTGAGGCAAATTTTGCCCGTTTTAGGGAGGTGGAGAAGGAGCTGGCAGCAGAGAAGGAGAGGAACAGGAAGCTGCAGCTGGAGGTGCAGCAGAACAGGGAACACATCATAGCTGACTACAAGGCTTCTAAGGACTTTCAAGATGTCCTGAATGCCGAGTATGATGCGAATTTTCCTGGTACCTTTAAGGAGTGTCGGGAGGAGATCATCGAGGAGCTGAGCGGGAAGATCGAGGGGGTGTCCCTGGAGAGATTCCCGGTTCCTGCTATCCCTGGAGTAACAGCTGCTTTGGAGGTTGCTACAGAGGCAGCTGTGGATGGGGACTCTCAGCCCACTCAGGATCCACCTTCTTCTCCTGGGGTAGAGGAGTTAGATAGCTCTGCTAAAGGAGCAAATCTTCCTCTTACCCAAGGAGATGTTGCAGTTGATGACCTTGATGTGTAGATGGCCCTGCGTGGCTTATTTCTGTTTTTTATCTTTATTTATTCCGAACTTTTGCCCTTCGGGGTTTATGATGTAAAACTTAAACTTAACTTATCTATGCAGTTAGTTTCTTTTGTTTCCATATTCTTGCTTTTGCTTATAGTCTGTTGCGCTCTTGTACTTGGACCCTTGGCTTATACTATACTCACAAATTTATACATCGTTCGTCTTTTAAAATAACAAAACGAAAGATGTAATCTGATGGAAGCAAAAACAAACTTTATTGATAAGCTAACATAATGTCAATGGAATGGGTTCAACCCTTACATAGATAGTCTACTTCCTACTCTGAGCTTAATGGCTCTGGAATGGTTTCATCGAACCTTATTTCTATTTCTCCTAATAAATATATAGAAAGCTGAATCTGTACAAGGATAGCTCACACATAATAAATCTTCAGGTTCAAAGCATGCCAAGTTCGTGGCACTTCGTTCCCATCTAATGTCTCCAACTTGTAGGATCCTCGTCCTAGTGTCTTCTTGACTCGATATGGCCCTTCCCATTTAGGGGCTAGCTTTCCTTTCTGTCCAACTCCTGAAGCTTCTACTTTCCTTAGAACCAAGTCGCCTTGTCGAAAGAACCTCTCCTTAACCCTTAAATTGTAGTAGAAAGACGCTCTCTTCTGATGCTCTGCGTTCTTGGCATTTGCTTCGTCCCTAACCTCATCAATTAGGTCAAGGGCGAGTCTCATGCCCTCTTCATTAACTTCTGGTTCATATGCTTCAACTCGAGGTGATGCGTGCATAATCTCGAGGGGCACAACTGCCTCGGCCCCGTAAGCCAACAAGAACGGGGTTGCTCCAGTTGATACTTTACAGGTGGTACGATACGCCCATAGTATAGGCAATAGCTCGTCCACCCAAGTGTTCCTAGAACGTTCGACCCTTTTCTTCAGTCCATCAAGGATGATTCGATTGGCGACCTCTGCCTGTCCATTTGCTTGCGGATGTGCTACTGAAGTAAAACGAAGCTCAATGGCATTTTCCTCGCAGTACTTCTTAAATTCCTCATTGTTAAACTGTGTCCCATTATCCGTCACAAGGACTCGAGGGATCCCATATCTGCAAATGATGCTCTCCCAAAAGAACTGGGAAACTTGCTTGGTGGTTATTTTGGCCAAAGGCTTAGCCTCAATCCACTTAGTGAAGTAGTCGATGGCAACTATCAGAAACTTCCTTTGTGCTGAAGCTACGAGGAAAGGACCAAGTATATCCATTCCCCACATTGCGAATGGAATAGGGGAGATAATCGACGTTAACATTTCAGGCAGCTACCTTACTATCGGAGCGTGCTTTTGGCATCTATCGCACCGCTTGACATAGCTCTGTGCGTCGGCCAACATTTCTGGCCAGTAGAATCCCAAACGAGTTATTTTATGAGCTAGGGCTCTGCCCCCAAGTGCTGCCCACAGATACCTTCATGAACTTCTTCCAAAGCTTCCCTTGCCTCTTGGGGCCTCAGACACTTCAAGTATGGGGTGACAAAAGACCTTTTGTAAAGGACGCCTTCAATCAAGGCATATCTCAATGCTCTTACTGACAGCTTTCGTGCCTCCGAGGCATTGTCAGGGAGCCATCCGGTTTCGAGGTGAGCTTTGATGGGATCTATCCAACAGCTTCCTACATCAATCGGTGCCACCAACTTTGAGTTGATAGTCGGGGACTTCAAGACCTGGAAGTAAACACTTCCTGCATAATTTTCAATCTCAGAAGAAGCGAACTTGGACAAGGCATCGGCCTTAACGTTCTCCTCCCTCGGAATATGTTCCACATAACACTCATCAAACTGAGTCATCACTGCCTTCACAACTCTCAAATACTTCACCATAGTTTCATCCTTGGCCTCAAATTCACCATTTACTTGTGATACCACTAGTCTTGAATCCCCATATACTTTGAGATTTTTGACCCTCATGATCCTGGCCAAGCCTAAACCGGCTATCAAGGCTTCATACTCAGCTTCGTTGTTGGTTGTCGGAAAGTCCAACTTCAAAGCATACTCCACCATGAACCCATCGGGGCTTTGTAAAACCACACCTGCACCACTAGATTTTGTTTTTGATGCTCCATCAAAATAGAGCACCCAATACTCCTTCAGATCAGGCCTAAGCTCTTCATCTTTATCCTCTTCCCCAGGGGTAGCTATCATTTCCTGCCCCCAACTTCTTGGTTGTTAATGGTGCATTCAACCACGAAGTCAGCCAATGCCTGAGCCTTAATGGCTGTTCGAGGCTTATATGTGATATCAAACTCTCCTAACTCAATTGCCCACTTTATTAACCTTCCACTGGCCTTAGGGCTATGCAATATATTTCTCAACTGCTGGTTTGTCAGAACTTGAATCTTATGTGCCTGGAAGTAAGGTCGCAACTTTCTCGAGGCAGTCACTAATGCCAAAGCAAACTTTTCAATGGGTGAGTAATTCAACTCAGCCCCATGCAACACTTTGCTCACATAGTAGATAGGTTTCTGGATTTTCTCCTCTTCTCGAATGAGGACAGTACTCAATGCTTGTTCAGATACCGCCAGGTATAGGTAAAGAGTCTCCCCAGGACTTGGTTTGGCCAACAACGGGGCTTCAGCCATGTATTTCTTCAATTGCTCAAAGGCCTCTTGACTCTCAGGGGTCCACTCAAAATTTTTCACCTTCTTCAATGCCTGAAAGAAAGGCAAGCATTTATCACCAGACTTGGAGATGAATCTTCCTAAAACTGCTACCCGGCCTGTTAACTTCTGCACATCTCTTATAGAGTGTGGTGGTTCCATATCCAAGATCGGCTTGATCTTGTCAGGGTTGGCCTCTATGCCTCTCTTTGAAACCATCAAACCTAAGAATTTTCCAGATCCAACACCAAAAGCACACTTGGCTGGATTCAACATCATTTTATGGTGCCTCAGCACTTCGAATGCCTCTCTGAGGTTTTTAATGTGGTCTGCCTTGATCAGGCTCTTGACCAGCATGTCGTCAACATAGACCTCCATGGTTTTTCCAATCAGATGGGCAAATATTTTGTTCACCAGTCGTTGGTATGTAGCTCCTGCATTCTTTAGACCAAAAGCCATAACAAGGTAGCAGAAAACACCAAAGTCAGTTATGAAAGATACCTTTGGGATGTCATCCTTGTGCATCCTAATCTGATTGTAGCCGCTGAACCCATCCATAAAGCTCAACATCTCATGTCCGGCTGTGGCATTTATCAACATATCTATCCTTGGCAGGGGAAAACAATCCTTCGGGCATGCATCATTCAAATCAGTGAAGTCTATACACATCCTCCACTTCCCGTTTGCCTTCTTGACCATCACAAGGTTAGCCAACCATTCGGGGAACTGTATCTCTTCAATAAACCCAGCCTCTAAGAGCTTGTCAACTTCTTACTTAATGGCCTCTTGCCTTTCAGGAGGAAAATTTCTTTTCTTTTGTTTTATTGTCTTTCGCCTAAGATCAACGTTCAACTTGTGAGTTATGAGTTGGGGATCAATCCCTGGTATATCAGCAGCTGTCCAAGCAAACACATCGCTATTCTCTTGCAAAAATGCTATCAATTTGCCCTTCAGGGGTTCCTTCAAAGAAGCTCCTACATAAGTTACTTTCTCAGGGTCACTCAACTCTAGAGGAACTAGGACTAAGTCCTCTGCTGGCTTCCCTCGATGTTCATCATCATCACGGACATCCATGTCTTCAATCGGAAGTACCTGCCCTCCGATTCCATCAGCTCTTAATGCGGATACGTAGCAGCTTCTTGCCATTTTCTGATCACCCTTTTGTTCTCCAACACCATTCTTGGTTGGAAACTTAATTTTCATGTGGTATGTAGAGGCAACAGCCTTGAATGCGTGAAGTCCGGTCCTCCCAAGGCGTTATAAGTCGAGGATGCCTTTATCACAAGAAAATTCAGCATCTGAGTGGCTTCCTTAGGTTCTTGCCTGATTGTCACGGGTAACTGAATAGTCCCTTCAACCTTGGACTCGACTCCATTAAACCCGTTTATCGGCATGTTGGTCGGGGTCAACTGAGAGTCAGTGTATCCCATCTTTACGAATGCGTCATGAAACAAAATATCAACAGAAGCTCCATTGTCTATCAAGACTCGCTTTACCTCCGAATTTCCAATAATAGGGGCTATGACCAACGGGTCGTCATGGGGGAATTTCACCCCTTCAAGGTCTGAATCATCAAACCCAATCGCTATTTCAGTCCTAGCACGTTTAGGGGCTTCTCCCACGATGTGCATCACTTCTCTGGCATATGCCTTTCGAGAGTTTTGAGTTGTTCCGGCCGCCGTTGGGCCTCCCCAAATCATGTTAATAACTGGCCCTCGGGGCTGTTGATTATGATCACGATCGCGATCGTTATCTCTTCTGTCATTGTCTCTTCTATCATAGTCACTTCTTTGGGTTCCACGATCATCACCTTTTGTGAACTTGTTCAGCTTCCCTTTTCGGATCAAGAACTCAATTTCGTCCTTCAACTGTCTACAATCATCTGTATCATGCCCCACATCACGGTGGTACCTACAGTACTGCTCCTTATTTCTTTTTGCGGGATCACCCCTAAGTGGCTTCGGCCATCGAAAGTCTTTATCCTTTTCAATATCTAACAAGATATGACTCCTAGGAGCGTTCAGCCTTGCATAATCAGAAAATCTAGGCCCCAAACCTTTCTTTGGCGGTGACTCAGAGTCTTTGCTAGTCCGGGGATACTTGTCCCTAGCGTCGTACTCTTGCTCTTGCTTTCGTTTCTTTGAGTCGTTGGAACCCTTGCCATTGCCCCCTACGGCTTCCTTCTTCATGCTGTCCTCAGCCTTGATGTACTTGTCGGCCCTTCGTTGGAGTTCGGCCATGTTTTCAGGAGGATGTTTTGCCAAAGACCTTTTAAAGAAGAGATCAGTGGTTCCGTGTTCCAGGGCTACCATGGCCACCTTATTTTCCAGATCAGTGATATTCAACGTCTCCTTGGTGAATCACTTGAGATAATCCCTTAAATTCTCATTCTTCCCCTGCACCACATACATGAGAGATGCAGAACTTTTTTCATGAACTCTCCTCCCACTAATGAACTAGCTGACAAAGGCAGCGCTTAACTCCTTAAAAGAGCCAATCAAATTCGCAGGTAGGCGGCTATACCACCTTTAAGCCATGCCCGACAGGGTTTGAGGAAACGCCCTACACTTCAAGGCGTCACTCGTAGGCTGCAGCAGTAGTGCGTTTGAGAATGTCCAGACATGGTTTGCGGGGTCGCCCGTTCCATCATAAGCCTTAATTGTCGGCATCTTGAACTTCCTTGAGATGCGGGCATTCATCACCTCCTCAGTAAACGGAGGTGTGGGATCATCAGGATCCCCAAGTGGCATCAGATCCTTGGGGTTGCTTCTGGGGGTGTCCACCCTTGTCGATTTTTCAGTTGGGGCATCGGCCCTTCGCTGTCTCCTTGAAGGCCTTTCCAGATTTATAATGGGAATCCTCCCTGTAATTGGAGGAGGTCGAATCAGACTTTCCCTTGCTTGCTCCCTAGCAATATCATCCTTCAACCTTTGGATTTCAGCCTCATGAGCCTTAATCCTTTCCTCAGCCGTTTGTGGAGGTCCATCATGGATTCTTTGGGACCTCCTTCGAGGCTCTCTACTAGCACGTCGCCTCCTTGGGGCTTCTTCGCGATCATCATCGTCATCCTCAGATGTCGAATCATCAGTATAGGGGCTGGAGTACTCATCGTACTCTCGATCTCGGATTTGTAAGGCATGACCGCTAGGCCCAGGTTCCCTTTGTTGAGGGGATAATTAGGCAACCCATACATCGGGTTGGTATTCAAGGGGAGATCCGTAGTGTGGATCTGTATTCCCGGGGGTAGTGTACGATCAACGTTATCAAGAGGAGAAACCACCATCTGAAGAGGGTTAGTTTCTTGGTTTTGATGGATAATCACGGGTAAAGTTCCCTCAACATGGGGAATCGTCCCTGGGGGTTGAGAGGCTAGAGGTTGAATGACCGTCCCTGTTGATGGGGGTAATTGTCCTTCTCCAGCAGTGATAAACGGATCAGAGGTGGCAGGTGGAGCAGAGCTAAGGGGTATGGCCTCAGTCGAGGTTGATGTTGTCTTTCGTGTTTGAACCATGGTTGATGTCTTCTTCCCACAGACGGCGCCAAATGTTGTGGAATAAAAATCGGGTTATCGAATTGCGATTAGGGTTTGTGTTTATTTAATTCAAAGGGATGGTGAGCTTCGAGTTTTAATGGCTGTTTCCGTGATCGAGACTAATCGGTCCTCACAGAGAGCCTACGTATCTCGTTATTGAGAATCAAGCCAAGACGTAGTTCTGAGATGAGGAGTCTGGCCCTTTATATAGGCTGCAGGAGCCTTAGAATCGTAGTAGGATTCGGATACTTGGTGGGCAAGCCACCGCCTTGAGGAAGGTTCTAGACTCCTTCCTTGTAGGAGTCCGTTTCCATATTGAATTAGGTACCTTGGAGGCTAAGTCTGGTAGGAATAGCATCCTTATCTGATTACTATTGCTGAGCTGTTTATTTCCCTTAATATTAACTACGAAATTAATATTAAAATAGAGATTCTGACCTCATTAATGGGCCCCCTGTTTGGACCATGCTGGATCTAATTAATGCCATATTAAGTGTGTCTTTAGGGCTTATTTTCAGCCCATATCAAGTATTAAATATAAAAACTTTACCGTATTAAAGTAATCACAAATACGAATCAAACAAAATCACTCATGACTATATTTTATCTTATAAATTATACGTAAATTAGTAATCAACACTCATAATGAATAGTATAAAAAATCAAAACAAGAAAAACAATACGAAACTGAGGGGTACTAGTAAGGCATAAAATAAAATAATGTAGAGGGAGTACAAGGCATAAAATAATGTGCGAGTACCGTACAACACATAACTTTCAGGGGTCAGATGTGATGTTGACAAATTTAGTGTATGACATTTCGGGCGGCAATGCTTGTGGTTGCAAATTGCAATTATTCAACTACTAGTATTAAACTGAAACATGGTTCTCTTTCGGCAAGGACAAGTACAAATGTTTGAGTTCTATTCTTTTCTCTAATGTGGATCCACATAATAAGTTTAAGTTCAAACTTGAAGATTTTCCCTTATGTTTACTCTTAGAAAAATGACGAGTTCGATTAATCCAAGCTAAAAGCTATGTTCGAAAAATTTATCGATTCAAGTTTAAACGAAAAAATTGAATTTAATTGTCATACTTAGGGCCTGTTTGGTTCGTCTTATTTTAAGAGCTTATCGACTTATTTTCGGGTAAAAATTTTATATTTTGAAATTTTGTTTTTATACAAATATTTAATGTATGTTTGAGATTCAATAAGTTGTAAAAATAAGTTGAAAAATAAGTTGGAAAGTTAGGAATTTCTAACTTTGTCTTAAAATAAGTTGACTTATTCTGAAAAAAAGTTCCCCAAACACCCCCTTAGTCGTGAAAAATTAATAGAATGTTCAACAAACTCTTATTTTAGATACCAAAATGAGTTCTAAGAGCATCTCCAATGGGAGAGACCCCTTAGGTAAATTTTAAAATTAATTACCATAAATAAGAATTATAAAGAATGTGTAAAAAAATTTACACTCCAATGGGACAAAACTGTTATCTATAATTATAGATAATCTCTTGATGTTGGCTATATTTGTCGATCCTCTAGAGACCTGTAAGAAGATTCCACATCATCTATTACCATAATAAAATAATATATTCTATTTATAACAACTTGAAATAATAATAACATACCATTATTAAAAAATAGTCAATCATTATAACCAATACCATCGGAGCACAACGCCTTACAGGTTCAATAAATTTTACATAATCAATATTTTATATCATTTTAGCCAACCAATTTAACCAACACCATTGGAGATGCTTAATGCAGATAAATTGTCTTACATAATTAAAACCAACTTGTGCCAAGTCAGATCCGATTCACATCTTTAATTTCTACCTTAATCAATTAGAAAAAAATCAACTCGAATAGGTTCATATATTTTGTTCACCTCTCCATACTAGAGTTTACTTCAATAATTTTGAGTTGGATTAACTTGTGTAGGTTAGCGTGAGAGTTAATTAAGTGTGTAGTAAAGGATTTTAGTTTCAATGACATGAACGAGTAAGTACTTAAACTTCTATACTTTGTTATGAAACACCTAAATCCCTATAGTTTTACTTTCTTAAAACAATACATTATTAGAAAATAAAAGAAATTCTAGATGTTATTGCAACAATTGAAGTCCACAATTCCAACAGGGTGGGAGATGTTAGAAAACCATGCATCCATGCATTAAAGTACTTGGTATTGATGAGTTACTAATTTACCAACGAAATTAAACTGAGATCATGTGTACGATATGTCACGATTCGATTTCCCTTTGTACATTTCTTGTTGTTCATTTGGATAGGAAAAAGAAAACCTAATCCAATACTGAAGTAATGATCACATATGAATTCCTAATACAAATTAATCTACTCAACAAGAGTGAAAGGACAAGTTGGACGGAAGGTGTTGATGATGATGATGATGATGTTTACTACTAGTAAATTCTTTCTCGATTCGCCACCGGAGATGAAGAAAGTCATCAGTTGAGCAGGGTAGCCGGAGTGGTCCGGTGATGTGGTAGCCATAAACCTCATGAGCCATGTCAAGAAGTTGGTTAAAAAGAGAGTGGTTTAGATATGATATTGGTATCACAAATTTTGTTGCTTTTCCATCTTCCTCCAACCCTACTTCAACTGCCATCCATCCCTTTTTCACCTTCATCTTCTTCTCCAACAACATCCTTGATTTTGTGTTTGTTCTGTGAGAAAGTGTTCTACAAGAAGAGGTTAAGAATATTGAGTAGAGAAAGAGGGGGAATTTTGGTATTATAAGTTCGGTTTCATTTTCATGTGGTTAAGATGCAAAGAGTGGTCATGTTTATATACCTCTTTCCGTACTGTTCGTTTGTAATCCTTTTTTTATTTGGATCCCCTATTTACATGTTCGATTAAATTTTCCAAACAATTCTCAGTCATATCATTTTAATGTTTAGCTCGTGATTTTAAATGTTTTCTTTTTGTAACTGTACTTTGCACTTGACAATTGATAAGGACTCGATATTCGACCCATACTTTTTGTAATCTTTCTTCTGCTGTCTGGATTCCGTTTTTCTTGTTCGCTTTGCATTTTACATATGTTGGTTACCTTTGGACAACACCGGTTTTAGGTTCGTCATTCACGATAAGAAATCCGTGACACTCGGTTAATTATATTTTAGTATCCTTGTAAAGTAATTAGTGAGAGTTTTTTAATGTAATTACTAAAATAAACGTGACAATGGTGGCAATCGTACCATAACAACTACTGTATAGTTCATAGGTAAGTTCGCTTGTGGCTGTCCCCAACTGCCCAGCATAGTCTGTTACCCAAGTACAACTATGAAGAATGTTGCATCACTTTCACTAAATTAACTTGTAAAAAAAACTGCAGATATTAAAATGTTTGATTGCATTATTAATGCCAATATAATATCCAAACTCATCACCGAATATCGGACTCAACAACTCAATTCAAAAGAAGTAGCAATTTGTTATACATTAGTTATTAATTTATTTATGTAAAAGTACCAAACATTCTTATTTTATTTTAATCGATCCATGTGGTATGTTACAACTAAATTATTAGACTTGTTCGTCTGAGGATACAAATATTTTATGGCAAAGACAGACAACATATTTGGTCAAATTTGTTTAAACTTAAGCTAACAAGTGCAGTAAAACTACAACAAAGAACTCAAATCTGATCACACCTAGTTGGCATGAATGACACCATTTCGTTCTGCATATCATAAACTACCAACATATTCCTTTGCTGCATGTTCCAAAGAACCGATGTTCCGTCACTCGAAATCGCCATTGTCAAGCACAACTTTCTACTCCTCCGATCATTTATCATATAGTTATCAAGCTCAATATCAGCATTTTCGAAATGAAACACAAGTTTCGGGACCACAACATTGGAGTGCAAATTAAAACAGGCAACATATCCATCTGAACTCGTATTATTGATGGTTGCCTTCATTTGTGAAGCAAACTCATTTGCCATTGTATTAAATGCTTCTTCCTCTAAGACAGTGTTCGTTGTGCTTGCATCAATCGCCATTCCCCCGTTACCATCATCACTTACTGCAAAATTAGCTTCATCTATGTCTAGTCTAATGTCTCCAACAGAAATTCCATACAACGAAACGTAATAAAAAGAAGGGTAAAGTTTATTTTTAACCAAATAAGTAGTTTTCGTGATTGCATTGCCTAATGAGAAATTTGGTGGTGATCCTAAAAAAAGTGTACCGGTGACTTTGGTATCTTCGTCAATAGAAGGCAAGCAGTAAGAAAAAGTGCATAAATCCGTCTTCAAAGAAATGATTGTCCTGTCCACACCCGAACGCAAGGTCGGATACCTTAACATTTTCACCAAATGTGAAAGTCTCTGTTGCCATAGTTCCTCTAGTATAAGTGTCGGCATTGTATACGTAGATATAAGTACATTGATCTATGGCACAAAATGATTGCTGCGTGTCACAAAACTGGCTGGAGCAGGATAAATTAGAGAATGATGATGACTTCTCCGAATCAAACAATGGTGTGGATTGTCTCATGCATTTCAAACATGGCTTGCATTGTGTCCAGATTAAGTCAGCGCCTGTGTTAATTACTGCACTGTAATGTACTGGTGGAGTGCCAATTCCGACTTTCATTACATATTCCAGACCAGTTATTGTTGGGTGAACTTGAGATGAAATTTGTGTACCTGTCAATAACATAGCTTTAAAACTATCCCTTCTCTGCTTCTCTTGCTTCAGTGCATGTCGTATGCGCTCAAATTTGGTGAGGCTTTTACCCGAATCGACGTGTTGGAGAGCAATTCGGAATCCAGGTTTTGAAGTTGAATAGTGCAGAGTAATATTTGATTAGGAACATGGTAGTGCAATGAACAAGAGTATAAGATTGAGTAATGAGATTTTAAGTAGAGCTGACAATAAAGAATGTGAATGTAATTTCATCCTAATGATCATTGTTAGTACTAATTTGTGCTAGTTATGCAAAGTATATAAGGGAAGCTCTACTTTACGTATGAATGTTGGTTGCCAAAATGTGGGAGAATATTGAGGGTGCCTAAATGTGTGAGGACAAACTAAACATGTAATAGTATTTAGCATGGTGTATATGGCTATATATATATATATATATAATTCTTTTTGAAGAAAACAACCTTTCTACATAAATTTAATCCTCCAGGGATATACCAAGTATGCATTTCAGTTTAGAATTCGAAGCATGGCATTTAGCCGCCGAAAAAAGAAAACATTAAAATTGAACACATATGACACTAGCTATGAGCATATGGTAATGATAGAATATGTATAATTACTGCTATCTTATAAAATCAAAACCTGATATTTGATGTGAATACAAACTTATATTTAATGCATACTAGTAAGGCCCCTTCACAAATGTCAATGTATAATCAAGGTTTTCTGAACTTTCCGGAGTTTGAGCAAGCTAATGCGGTGTTTCAACCAACCCCTAGGAATGATCCGTTTGGTCCGACATACAAACCCGATTGAAAGAATCACCCAAATTTTTCATGGAACCAAGGTCAAAACTACCAATCTCCGCCACCTTATTTTCAAAAGTCTAACTCTTACCCAACTCCAACCAAGGGCCTTTTCCAAACCCACCTCAAACTCACGGTCCTTATCCGACTCAAACACCAGCCCACCCTCCCGGCTTTCATGAGTCGGATAAGAGAATCGAATAGCATTGAATTGGACTTGCTCTTATGGTTCCCTGGATCTGGAGACCTCCTTCCTCCTAGTTCTGGAAATATTTATATACTGAATCAGACATTAGAATATGCAAGTTTGTCAAGTCAGGCCTAAAAGGGCAATGTCACCACAACTGAATACTCTATTAAGAACAATGCTGCTCCAGATAAATGACAAGGCGAACAAATGTCCGGGAAAGATTGCAGCGGAACAAATGGTAAACAAACTGCAACGGGTTCTTGAGGCACGTCGAAGAGTTGAAAAAGTTTAAATTTACACGTAATATTAGCAACAGAGAAAACATCACTTATTTAGGTAGCTGAAATTCCAATCTTCGCTTTGTAAATATTGAAGTAATTGTGTAGAGCTTTTTTGTTATGTACAGTCTATTTCGTTTCTCTATTACATTTATCCAAAGTTCTGAAAAGGTGTTGTTCAGGCAAGAGTATAGCAATAAATGCATCCTTGATTTCAAATTTAGCAATAATTTTTTTTAACTTCTATTGAATATTCTCTACAAACTCAAACTCATGATGATGTGGCATGAATGCATAAATTCATCCTTGGTTTCAAATTTAGCACCAAGGATGCATAATATAGCAATAATACCAAGGATGCATCCAACTATAACCCTCATTTGGAGATGAGTTTTTTAGCACTTGGTGTATTCAACTATGTGTTAATCCATTTGTCATTAACCAGAATAAACACAAAATCTATAAATTCATTATAATTCTGGAAACAGTCGAATTTATAAATTCGACTGCTAGGTTTTGCCATCGAAATTACCATACAAAGTTCGCAGTTTCAAGTGGAATTTATAAATACGACTGCAGTTGGTCGAAAATGAGTCAACATATTTTTTTGACCATTATAATATTTAATATGTGCCATTTTTAATTTATTAATTTTTCGTACAAGCTTTTAAAATATAATAATCTTAACATCCATACGGTTGGATCGCTCAAATTTTAATTTCAACAAATCTAAATTACTAACCCTTGAAATGAAATGAGTAACCCCTAAATATATACTTAAAACCCTACATTTCAATAACAAATTGTCATATTCGTAAAGTTTTTTTGTAACTCACACTATTACGGTCTCTCATCATTTTTATTGAATACGATATGTTATCAAAACGTACTATAAAAAAATCACAAATTTTTAAATTCATTAAGTATTTATTAAAATTTTCCAAACTTCTTAACAAATATAAAATCAACACTTTATTTACCTTTGTTAAAAATTTTTTTTGGCGTAACTGGGTAAACAAAATTTTAACGTGAAGTTCATCTTTTGAATATATTGTGGTAATTTTTTTTTATAATTTATGGATTTATTTTATATTTTTTGAATAATTTTTAAAGTAATTTTCTAACAACAATGACTGGGACCGGTCAAATTTATAAATACGACTAGCCTCAGTCACATTTATTAATACGACTAGCTTCAGTCAAATTTATAAATACGACTGGTTTTGGTAGATTTTAATTTTAAATAATTCAGTAAAATTTAGGCGGGTTTTTTCCCGCTCAAACTTAATTTCGACTGGTTACAGTCGATTTTAACCGAGTCGATTTTACAGTAGAATTTATACCATTTGACTCCATTTTTTTTAGCAATAAATTCATCAACTCTCTTCTTTCTACCTCAAACAAACAAACATCTCATACAGTGCAATTGGGTTTTGTGTGTCACTCTCTGGTAAGAGTAGTACAACCACTAGATAATCTCTCCATTAATTAGCGTAAATGGGTAAATAAATTTTAACCTGTAGTTCATCTTAATGAGGATATTGCAGTAGTTTTTTTATAATTTAAGGATTAATTTTATATTTTTAAAATGGTTTTGGAAAATAATTTTCTGGAATGATCGAATGCAGTCGAATTTAATTTAAAATATTTTGGAAAAATTTAGGCTGGAATTTTCCCGCTTAAACTTAGTTTCACGCGGATTGCTGACCTGGCAGTAATTTCGACTGGTTGCAGTCGAATTTATAAATTTGACTGTTCTTTATAAATTCGACTAGTTTAGTCAAATATATAAATTCGAATGTATTCAGTGGAGTTTATAATTTCGACAGACTAGATTTAGGCGGGAAATAAATTCGACTGATTAAATTCGACTGCACTTCGAAAATCGACTGCTTAAATTCGACTGCTATTAAATTCGACCGCTTCCAGACGATTTAGAGTTTGACCAATAATTAATTGGAATTGACCCTAAATTCGACTAGATCCAGTCGAATTTATGCCAGTGATTTTACCCTAGTTTTCTTGTAGTGATAAAGTTTCACAAAAAATTTCACAAAATAATAAGTGTCTCAATTTTATTGGTTATAATTCAATGAGGTCCTTGCATTCACAATAATATCGACCAATAAAATTCACATTAGTGGAATGTAACTCATTATGTGCAAAAATTATGTAGCCAATTATGAGCACCTAGCATTACTCCAAAATTAAACTGAGATCATGTGTACGATACGATTCGATTTCCCTTTGTACATTTCTTGTTGTTCATTTGGATAAGAAAAAGAAAAATTTTAGGCTATTCAACAATAGTGAAAGGACAAGTTGGACGGAAGGTGTTGATGATGATGATTACTACCAGTAAATTCTTTCTCGATTAGCCAACCGGAGATGAAGAAAGTCATCAGTTGAGCAGGGAAGCCGGAGTGGTCCGGTGATGTGGTAGCCATAAACCTCATGAGCCATGTCAAGAAGTTGGTTAAAAAGAGAGTGGTTTAGATATGATATTGGTATCACAAATTTTGTTGCTTTTCCATCTTCTTCCAACCCTACTTCCACTGCCATCCACCCTTTTTTCACCTTCATCTTCTTCTCCAACAACATCCTTGATTTTGTGTTTGTTCTGTGAGAAAGTGTTCTACAAGAAGAGGTTAAGAAATAAGTTAATTATTCTGGAAAAAAGTAGGTAAATATGTACTTTTTTCTGAAATAAGTAACTATTTTTGTAAGATAACGAATATTAAACTTTCCATACACATTAATCTACTAATACAAATTATTACTAGTATTTAACTTAAACACGATTCGATTTCCTAATACAATTATTCAACTACTAGTATTTAACTTAAACACGATTCGATTTCCTAATACAAATTAATCTACTCAACAAGAGTGAAAGGACAAGTTGGACGGAAGGTGTTGATGATGATGATGATGATGATGATTACTACTAGTAAATTCTTTCTCGATTCGCCACCGGAGATGAAGAAAGTCATCAGTTGAGCAGGGTAGCCAGAGTGGTCCGGTGATATGGTAGCCATAAACCTCATGAGCCATGTCAAGAAGTTGGTTAAAAAGAGAGTGGTTTAGATATGATATTGGTATCACAAATTTTGTTGCTTTTCCATCTTCTTCCAACCCTACCTCCACTGCCATCCATCCTTTTTTCACCTTCATCTTCTTGTCCAACAACATCCTTGATTTTGTGTTTGTTCTGAGAAAGTGTTTCACAAGAAGAGTTTAAGAATATTGAGTAGAGAAAGAGGGGGAATTTTGGTAGTATAAGTTGGCTTTCATGTGTGGTTAAGATGCAAGAGTGCTCATGTTTATATACCTCTTTCGGTACTGTTCGTTTGTAATCCTTTTTTATTTGGATCCCCTAATTACATGTTCGATTAAATTTTCCAAACAATTCTCAGTCATATCATTTTAATGTTTAGCTCGTGATTTTAAATGTTTTCTTTGAACATATTCCTGCAAGAATAAATGATACAAAATTATGTTAAACGACAACAATATAAATAATAGTTAAAGTATCAATATAAGATTTACTTCAGTATTAATATAAGATTCTGATAAGGTCATATTGAATTATCGGAAAATTCCTTGGAATTGATGGAGTTGGACGAGAAAATGGTAGGATACAGATGCACATGACTCCAATATGGAGCAACTCTAGACAAGATAGATATTTTTATGGCAAATTATTTGGTGAGGATAAATTAAAATATCGAGGAGAAGGGCCGAAGGGGTACAAATTAAAGAGGTAGTATGTACCTGGACTTTGCACTTGACAATTGACAAGGACTCGATATTCGACCCATACGTTTTGTAATCTTTCTTCAGCTGTCTGGATTCCGTTTTTCTTGTTCGCTTTGCATTTTACATATGTTGGTTACCTTTGGACAACACCGGTTTTAGGTTCGTCATTCACGATAAGAAATCCGTGACACTCGGTTAATTATATTTTAGTATCCTTGTAAAGTAATTAGTGAGAGTTTTTTAATGTAATTACTAAAATAAACGTGACAATGGTGGCAATCGTACCATAACAACTACTGTATGGTTTATAGGTAAGTTTGCTTGTGGCTGTCCCCAACTGCCCAGCGGCCCCAGCATAGTCTGTTACCCAAGTACAACTAGAGCTGTTCATGAACCGAGCTGTTCGCGAATAAGCTCGGCTCGTTAAGGGCTCGGTTCGGCTCAAGCTCGAACAAGATTTTTTGTTCGTTACGCTTAAATAGAAACAAGAATTGTTGACAAAGCACTAGTTACTAGTACTAGTTAAATTAAGAGTGATCTACTAAGATCTCCAACCAAATTAATTTTTTATTTTTTGAAAATTTGGGAATATCACTGAATTAGATATATGTTGACATCCATAAGGTTGGATCGTCGAAAAATATTTTTAAAAAAATAGAAGCAACAATTCGTGACAAAGCACTAGTTACTAGTACTAGTTAAATTAGTAGTGATCTACTAAGATCTCCAACAAAATTAATTTTTATTTTTTGAAAATTTGGGAATATCACTAAATTAGATATATCTTGACATCCGTACGGTTGGATCGTCGAGAAATATTTTTTAAAAAATAGAAACAACAATTCGTGACAAAGCACTAGTTACTAGTACTAGTTAAATGAGTAGTGATCTACTAAGATCTCCAACCAAATTAATTTTTTATTTTTTGAAAATTTGGTAATATCACTAAATTAGATATATCTTGACATCCGTACGGTTGGATCATCGAGAAATATTTTTTAAAAAATAGAAACAATAATTTCGTGACAAAGCACTAGTTACTAGTTACTAGTACTAGTTATATTAGTAGTGATCTACTAAGATCTCCAACCAAATTAATTTTTTATTTTCTGAAAATTTTGGAATATCACTAAATTAGATATATCTTGACATCCGTACGGTTGGATCGTCGAAAAATATTTTTAAAAAAATAGAAACAACAATTCGTGACAAAACACTAGTTACTAGTACTAGTTAAATTAGTAGTGATCTAATAAGATCTCCAACCAAATTAATTTTTTATTTTTGAAAATTTGGGAATATCACTAAATTAGATATATCTTGACATCCGTATGGTTGGATCGTCGAGAAATATTTTTAAAAAAATAGAAACAACAATTCATGACTGCTAGTTAGAATAGTATAGTGATCTAATAAAATCACCAACCAAATTAATTGTTCCCAAAAGTTAATTTTTGAACCCCTAAATTTAAATAAAATTGTATTTTTAAATTTAAAAATTTTAATTTAAAAAATTGAATCCGGCGGCCTGATTTTTAAACGCGTTAATTTTAAACGCTAACGCGTTTAAAAATCAGGATTAGTTAGGGTTTAGTGTCTAGTGTTGTAAACAACCCTAAACCCTAAGTTCGTATGTGGTTTATTCGTCGTTCCGAATATTTCTAAAACCCACAATGGAAAAATTGAACCCCAAAAGTAAATTGTTGAACCCTAAATTTAAATAAAATTGTATTTTTAAATTTTAAAAATACAATTTTAATTCAAATTTTGATTATAATAAAAATTGCATCAATTTCACTAAATTAATTTGTAAAAAAAAAACTGCAGATATTAAAATGTTTGATTGTATCATTTATACCAATATAATATCCAAACTCATCACCGAATATCGGACTCAACAACTCAATTCAAAAGAAGTAGCAATTTGTTATACATTAGTTATTAATTTATCTATGTAAAAGTACCAAACATTCTTATTTTATTTTAATCGATCTATGTGGTATGTTACAAACTAAATTATTAGAATTGTTCGTCTGAGGTTACAAATATTTATGGCAAAGACAGACAACATATTTGGTCAAATTTGTTTAAACTTAAGCTAAGAAGTGCAGTAAAACTACAACAAAGAACTCAAATTTGATCACACCTAGTTGGCATAAATGACACCATTTCGTTCTGCATATCATAAACTACCAACGTATTCCTTTGCTGCATGTTCCCAAGAACCGATGTTCCGTCACTCGAAATCGCCATTGTCAAGCACAACTTTCTACTCCTCGGATCATTTATCATATAGTTATCAAGCTCAATATCAGCATTTTCGAAATGAAACACAAGTTTCGGGACCACAACACTGGAGTGCAAATTAAAACAGGCAACATATCCATCTGAACTCGTACTATCGATGGTTGCATTCATTTGTGAAGCAAACTCATTTGCCATTGTATTAAATGCTTCTTCCTCTAGGACAGTGTTTGTTGTGCTTGCATCAATCGCCATTCCCCCGTTACCATCATCACTTACTGCAAAGTTATCTTCATCTATGTCTAGTCTAATTTCTCCAACAGAAATTCCATACAACGAAACGTAATAAAAAGAAGGGTAAAGTTTATTTTTAACCAAATAAGTAGTTTTCGTGATTGCATTGCCTAATGAGAAATTTGGTGGTGATCCTAAAAAAAGTGTACCGGTGACTTTTGTATCTTCGTCAATAGAAGGCAAGCAATAAGAAAAAGTGGACATCTTGAGCTGTGAAACTAGAGATAACAGACCTCGACCCATCCCCATTACGCCCCCAAATCCGTCTTCAAAGAAATGATTGTCCTGTCCACACCCGAACGCAAGGTCGGAAACCTTAACATTTTCACCAAATGTGAAAGTCTCTGTTGCCATAGTTCCTCTGGTATAAGTGTCGGCATTGTATACGTAGATATAAGTACATTGATCTATGGCACAAAATGATTGCTGCGTGTCACAAAAATGGCTGGAGCAGGATAAATTAGAGAATGATGATGACTTTTCTGAATCAAACAATGGTGTGGATTGTCTCATGCATTTCAAACATGGCTTGCATTGTGTCCAGATCAAGTCAGCGCCTGTGTTAATTACTGCACTGTAATGTACTGGTGGAGTGCCAATTCCTACTTGTATCACATATTCCAGACCAGTTATTGTTGGGTGAACTTGAGATGAAATTTGTGTACCTGTCAATAACATAGCTTTAAAACTCTCCCTTCTCTGCTTCTCTCGCTTCAGTGCATGTCGTATGCGCTCAAATTTGGTGAGGCTTTTACCCGAATCGACGTGTTGGAGAGCAATTCGGAATCCAGGTTCTAAAGTTGAACAGTGCAGGGTAATTTTTGATGAGGAACATGGTAGTGCAATGAACAAGAGTATAAGATTGAATAATGAGATTTTAAGTAGAGCTGACAATAAGGAATGTGAATGTGATTTCATCCTAATGATCATTATTAGTACTAATTTGTGCTAGGTATGCAAAGTATATAAGGGAAGCTCTACTTTACCTTAATGCAGAATGTATGAATGTTGGTTCCCAAAATGTGGGAGAATATTGAGGGTGCCTAAATGTGTGAGGACAAACTAAACATGTAATAGCATTTAGCATGGTGTATATGGCTATATATATATAATTCTTTTTGAATAAAACAACCTTCCTACATAAATTTAATCCTCCAGGGATATACCAAGTATGCATTTAGCCGTCGAAAAAAGAAAACATTAAAATTGAACACATATGACACTAGCTAAGAGCATATGCTAATGATAGAATATGTATAATTATTGCTATCTTATAAAATCAAAACCTGATATTTGTTGTGAATACAAACTTATATTTAATGCATACTAGTAAGGCCCCTTCACAAATGTCAATGTATAATCAAGGTTTTCTGAACTTTCCGAGTTTGAGCAAGCTAATGCGGTGTTTCAACTAACCCCTAGGAATGATCCGTTTGCTCCGACATACAATCCCGGTTGGAAGAATCTCCCAAATTTTTCATGAAACCAAGGTCAAAACTACCAATCTCCGCCACATTATTTTCAAAAGTCTAACTCTTACCCAACTCCAAACCAAGGGCCTTTTCCAAACCCACCTCAAACTCACGGTCCTTATCCGACTCAAACACCAGCCCACCCTCCCGGCTTTCATGAGTCGGATAAGAGACTCGAATAGCATTGAATTGGACTTGCTCTTATGGTTCCCTGGATCTGGAGACCTCCTTCCTCATAGTTCTGGAAATATTTATATACTGAATCAGACATTAGAATATGCAAGTTTGTCAAGTCAGGCCTAAAAGGACAATGGCACCACAACTGAATACTCTATTAAGAACAATGCTGCTCCAGATAAATGACAAGGCGAACAAATGTCCGGGAAAGATTGCAGCGGAACAAATGGTAAACAAACTGCAACGGGTTCTTGAGGCACGTCGAAGAGTTGAAAAAGTTTAAATTTACACGTAATATTAGCAACAGAGAAAACATCACTTATTTAGGTAGCTGAAATTCCAATCTTCGCTTTGTAAATATTGAAGTAATTGTGAAGAGCTTTTTTGTTATGTACAGTCTATTTCGTTTCTCTATTACATTTATCCAAAGTTCTGAAAAGGTGTTGTTCAGGCAAGAATATAGCAATAAATGCATCATTGATTTCAAATTTAACAATAATTTTTTTTAACTTCTATTGAATATTCACTACAAACTCAAACTTATGATGGTGTGGCATGAATGCATAAATGCATCATTGGTTTCAAATTTAGCACCAAGGATGCATAATATAGCAATATTACCAAGGATGCATCCAACTATAACACTCCTTTGGAGATGAGTTTTTTAGCACTTGCTATAATATAGTAATAGCACCAAGAATAGCATTGCATTGGACTTGCTCTCAACTCAACAGAAAACTATGACAAGCTAGGTCTAAACATAGAAACGAAATCTCTGTTGAGAAATATTGAAGGTAACAAAATGGGTCCCGCACAGTTATGTAGTTGCATGTATATGCTTGGAACCTTTTGACAAGAACAGTATAATATCTAACAACTAGCTTCACATACTGAAAAATGTACATAAGCACACACGCAGAGTGAAACAGAGTAGTCTTGACCTGACCAGCTAGCTAGCTAACCACATACTATATGACAAGTTGTAATTGCAGTTGTCGACACTGGTGATTCGTATTGAGAAGGAGTCGGAGGCTTCATAGTAGAACAGATTACAGCTCCACAAATGACACCTCCCTTTCTGCAACATGTAGACATGACGGCGTTCTCCCTAGCTCCTCCTTTAACTGAAACTATTGTCATTAGCAGCAACAAAACCATACAAGTTACCTGTGTCTGTTTCTCCATGAAGTTTATAAAGACAAATAGTGTTTTATTCTTTATCTGTTTGATCCGTTTCTGCTATTACCCCTTTGTTTATTTTGGAAATAATGGATGATTTCTCCATTTATAATGCTGGGTTGTACGTGGAATATCATTTGATTGTGACATTCAGGTTACTGCATCACACCGGCATCTGTTAGCATACTGATCTATTGTCATGTTCTTATGAACTTTAATTGACTCTCAAGGATGTGGGTCATGAATTTTTATATATTTTTTCAATTTTTATTGATAACTCTGTTAATCAGAAAGATTGTTGATTTGTATAGTCCCTTGTTTTCTATGTGGATTTGTCCATCTCAACATATACACGCATGTCACCATCTAAGAAACGTACACAATAGTTTACCTCTCTTAATATGGACTGTAAACATGTTCATTATGTTAATGCTCGGCACTGCCAAACTACAGCAATTCATAAAAACAGTTTTCAGGTATATCCACTGTAAAAATATAAATTAAAAACAATTTCGATAGTTTAAAACTGAAGCAAGGGTTCGAGCGATAGTAGTTTTTGTTGTGTACCATCATACACAGATGCACAGTACTGCAAAATGCCAAAATCTTAACCATTTTTGGTTTCCGGAAGATTGATTTAACATTACCCTTGGTTTCATTAAAAATTAACATGCAAAGAACAAATATGGTTTTTTTCATGATACTATATTAGAATTATTCAGCTTGTACACTCTAGTATCAATAGATGCCAGCTCTCTTTTAACCCTTAATATACACAAGAGTTCCGATTTCATATCAGATACGATGGCTAAAGAGATGGGATTCGCAATGATTGTATTGGTCCTTCCAGCAAAATCACAACATGCACAATACCACAGGGCAGATCCATACACTCAGAGAGCAGGGTCGGAGGCATACAGTCAGAAGGGGCGGAGCCATAAGCAGGCTCTGAGATTTATGTTAAATAATTACTAATTTTTATTTAATTAAATATTTATAAAATTATATTACAAAAATTATAAAAAGAACTATGTTATTTGCATAAAAAATTTATGAACTAAAAACTTAGATTGTTTAATAGAAGTGCATGGAAACACGTTTCGGTTGTTTTCATTGAAAAATATTTAGTCGTAATCTTTTTTTATTTTAAGTTATAATAAAAAAAAATTTCTAATACAATGTAAGAATTATAATAATAATAATAATAATAATAATAATAATAATAATAATAATAATAATAATAATAATATTTCATTATTATTATATATATTTTTTAAAACTAACATATAATCGCAGGGAAGAATGTTCTAGAGTAGTATATAGAAACATGCATGTTCTAGTTGTTTTCCTTGAAAAATCTTTTGGAGAATTGGTAGTATTATTTTTTTATTCTAAATTATGATAAAAAAATTGTATTATAATTATAATAGGATTTCAATTTTATTATTTTCTTTAAAAAATAACATATAATTGTATGGGTATTATTCTAGGGATGAAACTATTTTTTTTATTTAAAGTTGTAATAAAAGAATTATAATTACAATAGGATTTCTATTTTATTAAAAAACAACATAAAATTATAGTAAAAATAGGATTATAAGTGTAAAGCATAATGTAAAATAATATGTGTTGTGGAATAAAAACTAGTTTACGATTTGTAATTAATGCTAGGGTGGTTGAGCTTCGAGCTTTAATGGCTGCTTCTGCGTTCGAGACTAAACGGTCCTCACAGAATGCCTACGTATCTCTGTATTAGAGAATCAAGCCAAGAAAACGTAGTTCTGAGATGAGGGGTCTGGCCTTTTATATAGGCTGAGAAGCCTTTAGAATTATGGTAGGAGTCAGAGACTTGGTTGAAAAGTCTTTGAGGAAAGTTCTAGATCTATTCCCTGTAGGAATCAGTTTCCATATTGAATTGGATGCCTTGGTGGATAAGTCTGGTGGAAATAATATCCTTATCCAACTCTTATTGCTGAGCTGTTTATTTCCCCCAATATTAATTACGAACTTAATATTATAATTGGGGTTTTGGGCCCAGCTGGTGGGCCCCACGTTTGGGCCATCCTTAGCCTAATTAATGCCACATTAAATGTGTCTTTAGGGCTTATTTTCAGCCCATATCATTTGCCCCCCAACTTCTAGGAAAATTGATCAGGTTTTCCTTGAAGTTCTGCTTGTCTAATTCGAGACTCGGGTCAGGGTTTATCTTTGATATCGTTTTGACGTAAAGCGTGGAGCGACCGACGCGTTTACAATGACGTTAGATTGTGCCAGTAGCATTGAACGGTGCTAAACGACACTAAACGGTGCTAAACAGCCTTAAACGACGTTTAAACGATGTTAAACGACGCTAAACGGCGATAAATGGTGCTAAATGGTACTAAACGACATTAAACGGTGCTAAACAGCCTTAAACGACGTTTAAACGATGTTAAACGACGCTAAACGGCGATAAACGGTGCTAAACGGCACTACACGACACTAAACGGTGCTAAACAGCCTTAAACGACGTTTAAACGATGTTAAACGACGCTAAACGGCGATAAACGGTGCTAAACGGCACCAAACGACACTAAACGGTGCTAAACAGCCTTAAACGACGTTTAAACGATGTTAAACGACGCTAAACGGTGATAAACGGTGCTAAACGGTACTAAACGACACTAAACGGTGCTAAACAGCATTAAACGACGTTAAACGACGCTAAACGGCGATAAACGGTGCTAAACGGCACTAAACGACACTAAACGGTGCTAAACAGCCTTAAACGACGTTTAAACGATGTTAAACGACGCTAAACGGTGATAAACGGTGCTAAACGGCACTAAACGACACTAAACGGTGCTAAACAGCCTTAAACGACGTTTAAACGATGTTAAACGACGCTAAACGGCGATAAACGGTGCACCTAAAACCATACGAAAAAATTGAGATTTAGGTCCAGAAGCTGCCCGAGAATTGCTGAAAAACCAAGATTCAGGACCACAAGCTAACCCGCGATCGGCCGGATCGGGGGCTAGCTTGTGGTCGGCTAGCTCCTGGTCGGTCGAAGGGCCTCCAACCAAGGTGGTCGGCTGACACCTGGTCGGCTGGATGGCCTTGATCCCAGGTGGTCGGCCGGCACCTGGTCGGCTGCGGGCTGGTCGGCTGGGGCTCCTGAATGTGCCTTGGTCGGCTAGCTCGTGGTCGGCCGGGGCATCCCAAAACGCCGTGGTCGGCTGCGAGGTGGTCGACCATGGCTCCTTCAGGTGTCATGGTTGGTTTTTTGGTCACCCGTGACTTTCAAGGATTCAGAAGCTGAATCTCGATCCTAGGGATTCAGAAGCTGAATCTCGATCCTAGGTTGGTTTTTTGGTCACCCGTGACTTTCAAGGATTCAGAAGCTGAATCTCGATCCTAGGGATTCAGAAGCTGAATCTCGATCCTAGGTTGGTTTTTTGGTCACCCGTGACTTTCAAGGATTCAAAAGCTGAATCTCGATCCTAGGGATTCAGAAGCTGAATCTCGATCCTAGGTTGGTTTTTTGGTCACCCGTGACTTTCAAGGATTCAGAAGCTGAATCTCGATCCTAGGGATTCAGAAGCTGAATCTCGATCCTAGGTTGGTTTTTTGGTCACCCGTGACTTCCAAGGATTCAGAAGCTGAATCTCGATCCTAGGGATTCAGAAGCTGAATCTCGATCCTAGGTTTAGTATTTTGGTCAATCGTGACTTCTATCGGGATTACACCTTAATTCCGGATTAGCACTACTAACCTCGAGTTTAAGATTAAACTCGTTGTTTATCTTTTTAAGTGCAAACATCCATGCAGTAAATATTCCAGCTATTTCTTTTCCGACAGATATGAATTATAACTATTCCTTCTGTATAACGTGGATAATTTCTGTCCTTTTTCGTCTGTAAACGATAGATGACCTGTTAACACGAACCGAGCTGAGATTCAACCTGATGTACCAGGTCAAGTATTTTCTATAAAAGAGGAGAAGTAGCCTTCATTTCCATCCACTTCTTCATTTCTGAGCTTTCAAATTCTTAAGTTCTCTTAGGTTCAAGTTACAAGATCCAGTTCGAGCTTCAAGATCAAGTTTCAGATTCAAGATCAAGTTTCAGCTCCTGCATCAAGATGTCGGAAGGTGATCAACCAATGGCTCCCCAGGTCTCCATGATGGAAGCTATGTCAAAGAGGAGTAAAATGAGGAGTGCCAAAGGTAAAGAAAGAATTCAACCTCCTACATATGTTGAACATAGATTCGAATCCTTGCTAGAACTTCTAAATATCATGAGGGATGCATTTCCCAACTGTTCTAGTCTAGATTCTTTTAATAGTCCCAGTAAATTGTCGGAACGGGACGTTCAGAAGATAAGGGAGTCTTATCACTTTCCAAGTGCCATCCAGGTTCGTCTCCCGAATCCATCAGATAGAACTTGCAACTGGCATCCTGAAAGGATCTGTGTTTACTGGGGTGCCTTAGATGCTGGGTTCAGGTTCCCGGTTGACAATTTTATTATTAGGCTGCTGGCTGAATATCAGATCCACCCCTGTCAATTGTATCCTAATGCCTGGAGGTACATTTCTATTTTCTTGATAAGGTGTTGGGAGCTGGGGATTCATCCGACAACCACAATGTTTCGAAGTATCTTCGGGGCCAGCAACTCTTCTGAATCCAAGAAAGGATGGGTGAGCCTCAAGCACCGAGCCAAGCTTCCACACATGGTGAATCCCTTCTCCTATCCAGATTCACAACATTTCTGGGAAAGGGAGTTTGTAGTTCTTGAATGGAAGGGCGGTGATTGGGGCAACTTCTTTGTGAAGAAATTCGGGTCTGTAGAAGATAGTTCCCACTTCGTGTGTGACCTTTCTGATCCGGAATTGTTGGACCGGGATAGGCTTCTCGTTGACGACGGTCGCACACACTATAAAACTATTTTAAACGAAAAGAATCTCATTGGGGCTGGCCTTAGATTTCTTTCCATTGAGGGTAACTTTCTTACTTGAACTTATTATGAACTCTGTTTGTTCTTATACCGATGTTTTTCTCTTTGTATTTCAGCTGCTGAGGAGATTGATAATCGTCCCGAGAACCGGCCAACTGTTACCAAGAGGATGCAGAAAAGGGCTGAAGAGAAGTTGAATCCAACTAAGCCTCACATCCCTAATTTCTTGGAGCGTTGTTCTCAAGGTGGTAAACGATCCCGAAACGCTGACGGGGATGTCCGGACTCCTTTCATACCTCCTTGGGGCATATGCTAACAAGACTCGGTCTTCGGGAGTCCTCATTTGGCCCTAGACTGGTCCAAGCTTTCCATCACTCCGCCTGACCAAGCGACAATGCATGCAGGTGACAAGCTGGATGAGTCTCAACTCATGGGCGCCCAGGCCTTGTATCAGGTATGAAATTCCTTCTGTTAAGTTTGACATTGTCATTGATTTCAATTCTGCATATTCCTTGTGGCTCACTTATTTCCTTGTTGCAGGCCAACGCCTATTTTCAAACCGTTTCGACCCAAGGCCGGGCCTTTAGGGACGAAAATATTAGCTTGAGAAATGACTCAATGAGGTTCAGGGAAGAGATTGACGATCTACACTCCCAAGTTGTTCGTGCTGAGGCTAACGCCGCATCTACCCGCAAACAGCTTGCTTCTCTAGCCAGAAAGAAGGCCTCTGATGCCGACAAGGTGATCCAGGCCTACCATAGGTCTGAAGATTTCCTTAAGCTCATTGATGATTATGATGATGAGGTGCGTCCCTTCAACATGTCTGTTGGTTGGGAGAAGGCTATTAACGCTGTGAGTCATAGGCATCCATCTGTTGTCAACCCGGCAGATTTTCCTTGCCCGAATTGGGGTGCCATCCCTGTTAGGTCCAAATGTGTTGTAGAGGGGGGGGGGTGAATACAACTTTTCGAATATGAGAAGCAATAAATACGATGCAATAAATGAACACACAGATTCAAGGAATATATGTCTTATATATAACTTGAAAGGGTTGCTACAACATTCATTACAAAGTATAACAGAAGTTCAGAGAGAAGTGAATGATACTAAGCTCTGTGAATGCACTCTCTCTCTTTCTCTTGTGTTTTTCTTAAGAATTGCTCACTAACTAAAACATTACACAAGTACTTCTATTTATACTACATGTAATCTATGTCCTGTAGTCTTCAAAGACTAAGATGTACGTGGCCCAATGATGTCCACATAAATCTTGCCTTATCTTGAAAGCTTGGAAATCTGCCAATCAGAAGATGCCATGTGTCATGTTGAAGCTGCACTCTAAGTAGAACTTCTACTTGAGAATTTCTACTTAGCCATCTCGAAGTTCTAAGTAGAACTTCTACTTAGAAACTTCTACTTGGCCATCTAGAATATTTAGTACTTAGAAAATATTCTGGTCTTCAACTTGAAACTTCAATGCACATCTTGAACTTGTGATATCTTCATGTCTTCTTTATTCTTCACCAAGCTCTTGAATATGGATCTTTATTACTGACATAAACTTGCTATCAATGTCCTGACACTTGATGCAACGGTCTGGTTCATAAGTGACTAGTCTTGATAGGGTTTTTGCTTCTTGAATAAATTACCATATCCAATTAGAAATGTGGCTTTCCAATATTTGCTTTCCTTCTTGTTCACTTGAAATCAATTGGTCTTATTGATACTGATAGTTATGATCTTGATTCTTGGCTTTCCAAATCACTGAGGCATGAACAACTTTGACTTGAACTTCTTTCAATGATTTCTTCTTCGATTGATCATAGTTAACATGTTGAATTGTATCAATTACCTTGTCTTCATTTAGTGTTGATTTCTTGTGACTTCTTGTTCTTGATTGTCTTCTGGTTAAGTATCTTTTCCTTTAGTTTGAGTTACATTAGTTATAGTGTTACAAGTTTACACACTCTGCCTTTCAATCTCCCCCAATTTGATTGTCTAACAATGACATTCAAATTAATGAAGGATAACTCAACTAAACAATGAGACGAGAAAAGATAATTAACATTACAGTCTTGAATAATTTACAATTGAAATTTACATGAAAACAATACAAAGAACTTAAACTAGAAACAGAATTCGAACTTCGAATTAAAGATCATTTGAGTGATTCCTATCACCTGGATTATTTCATACCTTTTAGTCAAACTTGTATCACCTTATTGGATTCACTCTAAGGTGAATTTTCCTCAAGTGAGTTAAAGCAACCGAAAGACATGAAGTTTTTCCAACTTCAAGTTCACACCACTCTGACCTTTAACCCTAATTCCGTTTCCTCTTTCTAGCTTCAGCAGCTTGGTCTCTCTCTTCTTTCTGCCTTTTGCGCTTCTCCTTCTGCTGCTTTTCTTTCTTGTATACTGGATCTTTAAGCTGCTTCCACCTAGCATTCAACAGACTCACAGCTTCCATTTCTAGAGGGTTCTTGGGCTCTGGATAAGGATGTTTGAAAAGCCTTCTGAGTTTGTCCACCTCCTGAGTAGTCCTGATCTTTGGAATATCCTCAAAGTTCTTCATGATGAGCTGAGGTTTCCAGTGAGATTTATCAGATTTAAACTGACAATAGATGATCTTGGGGTAGCCCTTGACACGGTCAGTATTGTGGACACTGGCCGCATCTCGCTCCATTCGCTTCTTTTCCACCACTACTTCAGACAGGTAACTCATGAGTCTCTGCTTTTCTTCAACAAACTTATCTTCCACTTCGCCCCATTTGAATACATATAATACTCTCTCCAGAAATGCAGCATCTTGAGTCCGTAGCAGCCATTGTCTACTCATATGCAAGATTGTTTGATTCTGGTCTGCATCTATGAATACTAAGGCATCAGCTGTATCTTCAACATAAGCATGTATCTAGTATACACTATCACTTCCTGGAACACCAATAGCCTCCCTTATTTCTCCTTGTTCTAGTGCTCCAGAAGGAAGAGTCAGAGCTTCATCTACATTCTTCATGGCTTGAAGAATATTCCATTTCTTCTCTATCAGCTCCGGCTCAATCTTCACGTCATCAAGAGGGTTTGGAGCAATGATATCACACTTCCACACCTCATTGCTCTTCTTGAATATTACTCTTTCAATGATCTTCACGGATTTTTCTTTAAGCTCAGAAGCGAATCCCTTACTCATCATTTGTCTACAGACAGCTTTGAGAGATTCCACTGAAAGCTCCGTTAAGTCATTTTCCTCCATGCTAACCCTCTTCATCTTCCCGTCAACTACCATCCGGACAAAATTTGGATATGCTGAGAATTCTGGACCCTTGTCCTCTGCTAGCTGCATTAACTGATCCCTGTACAGAATGCTTAGCTCCTCAGATTGAGAGTATTGAATTTTAGTCGCTAGCAAGAACAACTCTGACGCAGATCTTCTCGTTATGAATTGGTCATCCACATATAGGAAAGATGTTGGGACTCCTTCTACCAAAGACAAGATAACCTGCCACTCCTTAAGATTTGCATTGTATCCAACCCTGACTTTAGAAATTAATCTCTTCAAAGCATTTATATAGTCCCCAGTCATTGGATTCTGCAAATTCAAGTTGTAGAACAAATCATCTGCATCCTTGTTATGAACTCCTTTCGCACAGGGTCCCATCATTATCTTCCTTGCTTCATCCCATTTCTGCCCTATCCTTCGTTTGTCCAGATCAACTTGAGGATCAGCTAGCCTTGCAAGCTCATACTCATACTGCTTCCCTTGTAGCTCCCCCTTCTTCTCTAGGAATGCAGCATGTTCTTGCATCATCTTCATTTTATGGAACTGAGCTTGTTCCAAGGCTAACTGTTGAGCTTTAAGGGTTTCCTCATCAACAGGAAATTCTTCAGGCATTCCGGAAGACATCCCAGCACCTCCACCTTGTTCCTTCAAAGATCTTTTTATAGCGTGTGCCAACGGTACGTCTTCCATGTCAGAATCTGAGTCAAGTACCTCCTGTACTGTTTCCTGATGACTCAGGTCAATAAATGGTTCATCAACCATTACTGCCTTACCCTTCCTCATCCTCAGAGCCTCTTCATCAACAGACGGCTCAACTTCTGGTTCCTTGACAAGATCAGCGGGTTCTTCAATTTCTTCGATGTGAACTGCCTGCTGTCTCGTCTCCTTTCCACTCTCCCCCTTAGGTGAGTTATCCTGAGCTCCACCTTGGTCTTCAGATCCACCAGCTGCATAGGAACCTCCAAAACCAGAACCAGAGGCTCCCGCTCCACTAGCACCACCTACACCAGCATCGGGGGGAGGTTGTTGTGACTCGAAGCACTCCGGGGGCACAAAACTCCTGACTGCGAACATCATTCTACTGATTTCCACAGCCATTGTCTGCATTGTAGACTCCAATGCCCCCATCCTCTCATTGAGAGTGCTTCCTAAGACACCACCAGCATGGCCCAAGTCATTTACCTTATTTGTCAAATCATCAAAAGCTGTAGCTTGACTTGCCATTCTTGCTGCGTAGTCGTCTAGAGCCCTTTGGTTGTTTCCAATGTTCATCCCAAACTGCCCCATCGTCTGTCCGAACTGCTTCATCTGATTTTCCATAGAAGTCATACGCGTATCAAGATTTTCAGTGTTAAGGGACGGTGTTTGGTTTAGGTGACCTCGCTCTAATACTCGTTCTGTTGGTATTTGACGCTCGGTTTCGGGCTTTGAAAATGAAGGTCCCTCTCTCCCTAACCTCTCACACACACTCCCTATCTCACGCTCGTGTATGTCTTCAATGATTGATCCAAATAATGAAGCAGTACCTGCAGAAAATTGATAAGAAATGTTGTTGACAGTTATGGGATCAAATTCTGTTTGTTCCTGAGTTGGAATCTCAGGCTGAGAGGCTGTAAAGTGTCCTTGTACGACATCAGAACCGATCCTCTTTGCAGCATCAGTACGTACCGGTGAAGGTACGGCTGAAGTTCTTAAGACTTCATGTCCTCTTGAAGCAACAGTATCTTCAAGAGGTACATCATCCTCACCAAAATCAAAATCCCTATGTGCAGATTGTTCAAGGGGTGAACCACTCGCGTGAGGTGGAGTGGTTGCGTGTGACACGCTAGGGTTTGACTGTGGTTGTGAAGTAGCAGCGTGGAAAAGTTTGGCTTTCTTTCGAATAAGTTGCTGCTCTTCGGTTTCACTCTCCTCATCATCTTGTACATATACACGTGCTGGTTTTCTGACTTCCGTTAACAGGGGTGATAGAGAATAGGAATGTGTATCAGACTCAGAGTCAGAAATATGGCTCTCACCCTGGGATAGATCCTGCGGGTTAGCAGTCTCTTGGGTCGCGGAATCAGAAACATAGGAGGAGGAATGAATAGTATGCATGGAGAGATTACCTGATTGATTACCTTATGCATCATCGCTTTCCTCATCAGGAATCTCATCAAATGCCTCAGCATGAACAGATGGATTTTGAGCATGTGATGAAACTTGTGATGATGCCTCCAAATTGGTAACTCCTGCATCATATCTAAGCCACATTTGAAGATTTTCAGGAGTAGACATTGGTTTACCTTGATGTTTATCCTGATTAGCAATGGTTGAAAGTGACTTAGTGCCCATCCCTAGCGATGCAGATGTTGGGCTTCTGGCAAATCCCTGTCTAACAGCAAGAGCATCCTTCGGTATTAAGTCATTGATCAGCATTTGAAGAAACCGAGGAAACCAGCAGACAACATCATTTGTAGTGAGGTCTCTGCTTGCAAGGGATCCCATTGAGGCCACTATCTCAGAGAGAACTATGCGTCCATAGTTTATATCCAGTTCTCTTGCTAGGGCAACTGCAAAGGTTTGCATTGGAATTGGAATTTGATGAAAGTCTTTTTCGCGTGCCCGAAAACATCTTGTGATGGCTTCGAAAAAGTAATTCCATTCCACATGGAAGAATTGTTTTTGGATATTTCCCGTGATTGGGCCTTTTGGGGGATAACATCCAATTTCTTCAAAGAATCTGAGGCGTTCTGCAGCAGTAGGTTCTGGATCATAGGTATCTTTAATTGGAAATCCCAGAACCCTGTTGACAATTTCTTCGGTCACCTCATATTCCTGACCCGCTAAGGTAAACCTGAAACCAAAGGGGGTTGATTTGCTCCCAAAAGTAACCGCACTAGTCCATAACTGCTGTAAAGCATCATGTACTAGTGTAGGTTTAGCAGTAAAAGCATGGCTAGCTTTGGAGTACAAATTGAGAAATCGTATCCAAAACTTAAACCACGGGAGTTGATCACCAATTTTCGTAGAAATATTATAAAAATTGTTTTTAGCAAGTGAAAATTGGTGAGCCATTTTGATTAATGTTTTTCTTTAAAAGATGTGAATTTTTTTTTAATTTTGAAAAACAAATAATTTACGAATTAAATGATGTATCCCTTTTAATTTATCAAAAAGAACAAAAGTCCCTTAGAGAAAATTAAACTACGGGATGAACAATCAAAAGCCAATTACTAAATCTGAATATTCACAGAAGATGAATATTCGTGTGTACCAGTGAAATCGTGTGTGTTTATGAATGGTGAATATGAAATCGCGTTTTATGAACAGAACACAAACAATATATATTCGTGTGTATGTATATGCGCGTGTATATGGATGAACACAAAACACACCAACACAAAGATTAAGGATAACACAGTCAAGATTAGTCCAAAAATTGGCAGTAATTCGTGATTAGTATGAGTTTAATCACAAAAACACGGGTTAATTGTATGAAGTCTGTGAAATCGCACTGTTTTTGTGAAACGGCTGCTGTGAAAATGAAATTAGGTAAAGTGAATTAGGCATCGAGTTAGAGATGTATATATAGATGAATGTGAAATGACAAAAATGTCCCTGTTAAAAAGAGTGAAAATTACCAAGTCCATACAGGGAACATCTAAGTCGAACTCTATCTCGAACATTTCTATCTCGAACATCTCTATCTCGAACATCAAGTCGAACTTCGAGATAAAGTTCGAGATAGAAGTTAACTCGAACAATTAAGCACAAATGAACACTTTAACCAATTTTTCAGCAGAAACTATAGGGAAATCCTATCTCGAACATTTATGATATGTAGTAATCTTGGAAAAATCCCCTCTTGAAAAAATAGGGAAATTCAAGATACTTTTCGAGTTAGAAGTCTATCTCGAACATCAAGTCGAAATTCGAGTTGAGTTTCGAGATAGACTAAGAGCTCTATCTCGAACATCAAGTCGAAATTCGAGTTGAGTTTCGAGATAGACTAACTCGAAGTTAATCTCAAATTCTTTCCAAAATACCCCCTTGAACCAAAAAGTACAGGGTAATTCAAGATATGTTTCGAGTTAGGAGTGTAACTCGAAAAATTCCCTTTAGCTTAACTGAGAACTCTATCTCGAACACCAAGTCGAAATTCGAGTTGAGTTTCGGGATAGACTAAGAACTCTATCTCGAACATCAAGTCGAAATTCGAGTTGAGTTTCGAGATAGACTAACTCGAAGTTAATTCTCAGTTCTTTTCAAAATATTCCCTTAAAAGGAAACCTCATCTCAGCTTTTGAGATAAAATTCGAGATAGAATTTATCTCGAATATTTTGAAGATAGAACTAGGCACACTGGTAACTCGAACTCGAACTCGAAGTCGAATTTCGAGATGAATTTCGAGATAGCCAACTCGAAATTCTTCCCAGACTTAGAATTTTCAAAACTTCACTCTGACAGCTTAAGTCGAAATTCAAGTCGAATTTCTAGATGAGTTTCGAGATAGAACCTAACTCGAAATTTTGAAGTTTTTTTTTTTTAATTCTAAGGCCTCTAATTACATGAAAATCAAAGGTAAATTCATCTAAAAATCATGCAATATTTAGAATATTATGAATTTAACTCCCCCTATGATCATGCAATCTAACAAGCATAAATTCACATATTTGTGCTATAAAAGACACTTAAAACACAATGAATTCATGCAAAATCACACTATATGCAACCTATAACAATCATTAATTAGGCATATTAAAGTCTAAGCACATAATGATTGATTAGCTTGCACATACAAACATAAACATGGATTTTACAGATAGAAGGCTTTACTAACTTGTGTTAAGCATTCCCAATTCACCAACCAACCTATTGAATGTTACTTCATCAAGAGGTTTGGTGAATATATCTGCAATTTGTTGCATTGTGGGCACAAAATGTAGCTCCACAGTCCCCTCCTCGACATGTTCTCTTATGAAATGATACCTGATGTCAATATGCTTGGTTCTTGAGTGATCTACAGGATTGTTGGTTATGGCAATGGAACTTGTGTTGTCACACATGATTGGAATTTTCTTGTGCTCCATGCCATAATCCTTCAATTGGTTCCTCATCCACAGTATTTGAGCTACACAGCTTCCAGCAGCAATGTACTCAGCTTCAGCAGTAGAAGTAGATACTGTATGTTGCTTTTTACTTTGCCAGGACACCAATCTTCTGCCAAGAAATTGGCAAGCACCAGATGTGCTTTTCCTATCAATCCTGCAACCTGCATAGTCTGAATCCGAATAGCCAATAAGATTAAAACCTGTATCTCTTGGGTACCAAATCCCTAGATTTGGTGTGCCCTTGAGATACCTAAAAATTCTTTTGACGGCTACGAGATGTGATTCTCTAGGATCCGCTTGGAACCTTGCACATAAACAAGTTGCGAACATTATATCTGGTCTACTTGCAGTTAAATAGAGGAGTGAGCCAATCATACCTCGATAGCTTGTGATGTCAACTGATTTACCTGATTTGTCTTCATCAAGCTTCGTGGCTGTTGCCATGGGAGTCTTAGCTGCTGATGCATCTTCTAGATTATACTTCTTGAGTAAATCTCTGACGTACTTAGATTGACAGATAAAGATACCATCTTTTCTCTGACTGATCTGTAATCCAAGGAAGAAGGACAGCTCTCCCATCATGCTCATCTCATATTTTTCCTGCATTAGCTTGGCAAATTTCTCGCACAAGCGCTCATTTGATGACCCAAAAATAATATCGTCCACATATACTTGAACAAGTATTAAGTCATTTCTCACAACTTTATAGAACAATGTTTTATCAATTACTCCCCTAACAAAACCATTTTCAATTAAGAATAGGGATAGGGTTTCATACCATCGCCTTGGGGATTGCCTGAGGCCATAGACAGATTTGAAGAGTAGATACACAAAATCTGCATGTTCTGGATCAACGAAGCCAGGCGGCTGTTCCAGATACACTTCTTCTTCTAACTCTCCGTTCAGGAAGGCACTTTTCACATCCATCTGGAAAACCTTGAAGTTCTTATGTGCTGCAAATGCCAAGAACATCCTGACTGCCTCAAGTCTTGCAACTGGTGCATAGGTTTCATCATAATCAATTCCTTCTCGCTGAGAATAACCTTTTGCAACCAAACGAGCCTTGTTTCGTGTTACAAGTCCGTTTTCATCCAGTTTATTTCTGAATACCCACCTAGCTCCAATTACGGATATGTTCTTTGGTCGGGGTACCAGTTTCCAAACTTTCTGCCTTTCAAACTGATTGAGTTCCTCTTGCATTGCAATCACCCAATCAGCATCGCCAAGAGCTTCTTCTATTTCTTTAGGTTCAAGCTTGGATAAGAACCCAGAATATAAGGAGATATTAGCCATGTCAGCTCTTGCAGTTCTTCTAGTAGTCACACCAGCATCTGGATCACCAATGATTAACTCAAACGGATGGTCTCTATTCCATACTCGTTCACCTAGAAATTGTCTTGATGATTCAGCTTGACTTTCTGAGTTGGGGTGCTGACTACTTTGATGATTTTCACTAACTCCCCCTGAGTTAGTGCCAGCTCCTACAGAACTAGAGTCAACTCGACTCGAGCCTTGAACAGTAGTCCTTGAGCTACTATTTACTCCCCCTGAGTTGTTGCCGGTTCGTACTGAAGAAGTCTCTCCTGATCTTGTAGAATTAGCTTGTTCACTAGACTCAGGTTCTTCATGTACGCTTGGAACATTTAATGGAACAACCAACTCAGGTTCATCTTCAAGATCTTCTAAGTCCAGATTCTGAAATTTTAGGGACTCAGGTTCACTAGAATCTCTTGAAATTGATGAGAGTTTGGTATCGTCGAATCTGACGTTGTAACTTTCAGTCACTTTTTGATCATTCACCAAGAACACTCTATAAGCTGCCACCACGTCTGTAGAGTAACCAACAAAGATCCCTTCACGAGCTTTTGCTGCAAACTTGCCTAGATTTTCATCATCTATAAGCACATAGCATTTTGCTCCGAAGACATGAAAGTATTTGATTGTTGGTCTTCTGTTGTTCATTAGCTCACATGGTGTCTTTTCTTTATCTTTTATGATCAAGGTTCTATTTTGAGTGTAACAAGCGGTACTCACTGCTTCGGCCCAGAAATACAAAGGAAGTTTTGAATCATACAACAAAGTTCTTGCTGCTTCAACCAAAGTTCTATTCTTCCTTTCAACTACTCCATTTTGCTGTGGAGTTCTCGGGGCTGAATACTGACGACGTATTCCCTTAGACACACAGAAGTCATTCAGCACTGCATTTTTGAATTCAGTGCCATTGTCTGATCTAATCGTCTTCACAGTAAGTGTTGAAACATTCTCAATTTGAGTGATATGATCAATGATTAAGAAAGGTACTTCGTCTTTCGTCATTGCGAACAATACCCATGTATACTTGGAGAAGTCATCCACGATTACCAAAGCATATCTTTTCCTGGACAAAGATAGGACATTCACTGGGCCAAACAAATCCATATGAAGAAGTTGTAGAGGCTCAGTAATACTAGAAATTTCTTTGCTTTTATGCGATGCTCGCTTCGACTTTCCCATTTCACAAGCTTCACAGAGTCCTTTCGGAGCGAACTCCATTTGAGGTAGATCTCTCACCAGTTCTCGCCTCGCGAGAGCATTCATCGTTTTGAAGTTTAAGTGAGATAACTTTTTGTGCCATAACCAGCTTTCATCATCCGAGGCTTTGCTGTAGAAACAGGTGACCTCATCCTGATTTGCTGAATCCATATCTGCAACAAAAAGATCTGCCTTTCGAACTCCTCTCAAAGCTAGTGAGCCTTCCTTGATGTGAGTGATTGATACACCTTTCTTGTTGAAGACAATTTCGTAACCTTTGTCACAGAATTGACTTATACTCAACAGATTGTGCTTTAGTCCCTCAACATAGGAAATATCTTCAATGATGACATTGCCAATTTTCAGTTTGCCATATCCCTTAGTCACACCTATGCTGTCATCTCCAAAGGTAACATAAGGGCCAGCCTTCATAATCAACTCTGTAAGCAGGGACTTGTTTCCAGTCATATGCCTCGATGCTCCACTGTCTAGCACCCATATGACTTTATTTCTATTCTGCTTAATGCCCTGCAATGACAGATTGGTTAGACATTCTTCGGAACCCAACTTTGATTGGGCCCGGCTTTTCGATAAGATCGAGAATCAACAGTTTTAACAACAGTAGATGCACTTTTCTTCACATTACTAGAGCTTTCGACTATCTCCTTTCCTTTCTCAGACTTGACAGATTTGTCAGTCTTAGGAGAAGGTTTGTCGCTCCTAACTTTAGGAGGACTGACAGTCTTGGCTCTCCCATACTTTTTCTTGATATTTGAACTAGCAACAGTATTTGAGCATGACTGGCTAGATGCATTCATTAAATGCACAAAAGTTTGCATGATGTTAAAAGTGCATGGCATACAATTAGGTTGACCACACTGTGCATGATTCTGATGCAGATTATTCATTGTATGTGTGATAGGCATGGCATGTGCAGCAGGAACATTCATGTTAGCTTTGCATGCATAAGAAAAATGTTCAGTAGATTTACAATGATAACATGCTTTCTTTATTCGTTCAGCCTTAACCTCTTTTATGCCTTTTTCTTTCTTTCCTTGTTGTTTAACAGCCTTAGCTCCTAATCCCAGTCTAGATTCATCTCTAGGGAAATTGATTTTCACTTGTTTAATAGGAGTTATAGGTTGTTCTTTCTGGCGATCTTCCATCTCAATCTCATATCTAGCTATCAATTCAGTCTCTTCTTCTTCTATTCTAGGAACAAGATGTTTGTAGATAGGTTTGACAGCCGATTTAAGAATTCTAGGTGTTTCCTTTTTAAGGTCACTGGAACTAGGGTCAATAGGTCTCTTTCCTTCTTTCTTAGGAAGGTCAGAATAATCAAGTCCTACACCTACTCCAGTTATCTTCTTAAATGTGTCATTGTCTACATACACTTTACTAGCAGCTAGTTTGTAAGCTTCGCATTTTGTTTCTAACTCAGCTAGATTGTTCCTAAGACATGCTTCTACCTCTTCCTTAAGGACGAGCTTGTGTTCCAGAGATTTAATAAAGTCTCTTAGGGAAGTATCTACAGTGCAAGCAGCCTCTAGCTCTTCCACTTTTGCCTCAAGCATTCTGCATTTGGCAACAAGTGTTTTCTGTTCCTTTTGAGAAGAGTCTAGGCTTTTGCACAACATATAGATTTCTTCACTAAGAGCCCCGTTCTGTTCCTTATAATCATCAATAGACATTTCTACTTTAAGAGTCAGAACTGGTACCTCTGGTTCCTCTGATGTCTCAGCCATGAGGGCAAAGTTTGCTACATGAGTAACATCTTCCTCATCTGAATCATCCCAAGCTCTTCCTTCTGTCACCAATAAAGCTCGTTTTCCATGTTTTTCCTTCAACAGTGCTTCATAGTTGCTTTTGAGGGCTTCAAATGTCTCTTTTGGATAAGTCTGTTTAGGCTTTTTGCAGTCGGAGGCAAAGTGTCCAGCTTCACCACAATTATAGCATTTGAACTTCATTTTGAAATCCAAAGGAGATTTGTAGCTGGTATTCTTGCCTTTTCCTTTGTAGCCTGACGAACTACCACCACCCCTAGCAGCCCGATAATAAGATGAAGATTTTCTCTGTGGTCGGTTGCTCTTTCTAAATCTCATGTTGCTGAACTTCCTTGCCATGTATGCCACGACACTATCATCCATGTTGTCCAGCTCTTCTTGAGTGTAGTAGTCATCATCACTGTCAGATGCGCACTCGTCATCATTATCAACTTGATGTGGTGCAAGTGATGATTTAGGCTTTGCTGCAACCATTGCCTTCTTAGACTCTTCCTCATCAGCAACTAATCCTGATGCACTTTCTTTTCCCTTTGAATCATTGTCCCATGCTTGATCTTGAAGTGTTTCCAGCTCATAGGTCTTTAATATTCCATAATATTCTTCCAGAGAAGTTGTATGCAAATCTCTGGTTTCTCTTATTGCGTAGACCCTATGTTCAATGCTTTTTGGCTGGTTCCTCAGATATCTCGTATTAGTCTCAACCATGGGGAGAGTTACACCTCTCAGATTCAAATCCAATACCAACTGACTGAATCGTAGGTAGACATCTATTATGCCTTCTCCTTTTCGTATTCTAAAGGTGTCATACTCCATCTTGAGTATGAGTGTCTTGTTGCTTCTAACCTCTGCAGATCCTTCCATGACAACTTCTATCTTGTCCCAAATCTTCTTCGCTGTAGTCAGACCTTTGACTATGTTGAACATTTCATGATCAAGAGATTCCATCAAGGTTTGTCGTATGGCAGTATCATAAGTTATTTGTTCCTTGTCAGCATCCGAAAACTCCGAGACCTTTTTAGGCTCAGACCGAGGTGGTATAACCACCCCTCCTTCCGTATGTGCAGGAATAACCACCATTGGAACAAATTTACCCTTGTCAAGGACTTCCAGATATTCAGGGTTAACAGTCTCTAAATATAGTCTCATTCTGAAAACCCATTCTTCATAGTGATCTTTGTTGAACATTGGGATCTTGAACGCATTTTTAGGAGCCATCTCAATTCTGGTCACTAAAAGTTTCTAAGTACCCAAGACTAGGCTATGTAGAATATTTATGTAGAACTTTTGCCTAAGTCGAAATTTCTCTAAGTAGAAATTTTGCTCAAGTCGAAATCACCAAGTAGAAATTGTCCAAGTCGAAATTCTATGTAGAAATTCTCAAGTAGAAATTCTATGTAGAAATTCTCAAGTAGAAATTCTATGTAGAACTTTTGTCCTTAGAATAATTTTTCTGCAGATTACTTTAATATTGAATAAACAATATTATCTCTTTAACACCTTTTAACTTTGAATGCTTTACTCACCTAACCCACCTAACCCACATGCTAGGTACTGAGTATGTCTGTATACTTTCGGCCGAATAAAGCAAATCAAAAATTCCAAAACCACCTTTTTATTCTTTTACTTTTGAAAAGGAGATCAAAAAGTTGTTGGGTTGTCTTCTTTGATAAGAACAGATGATGAACACTCAAGAACACCAAATATGAACGAACCCAGATAAATTCACAAAAATTAGTTAAAATACACCCAAGCTAAATAATCACACCTGGAGTATTTAAATAATTTTTCAGATGAGTTTTCACTACCAACGAATTAAAACACACTTTTCGAGAAAATGAAAAGTAGATCTAGAAAATGAAAACTCACGATTCTTCTACTCAACACAAGGATCTATGTTTTGTATGTTAAACATAAAGCTTTGATACCAATTGTTAGGTCCAAATGTGTTGTAGAGGGGGGGTGAATACAACTTTTCGAATATGAGAAGCAATAAATACGATGCAATAAATGAACACACAGATTCAAGGAATATATGTCTTATATATAACTTGAAAGGGTTGCTACAACATTCATTACAAAGTATAACAGAAGTTCAGAGAGAAGTGAATGATACTAAGCTCTGTGAATGCACTCTCTCTCTTTCTCTTGTGTTTTTCTTAAGAATTGCTCACTAACTAAAACATTACACAAGTACTTCTATTTATACTACATGTAATCTATGTCCTGTAGTCTTCAAAGACTAAGATGTACGTGGCCCAATGATGTCCACATAAATCTTGCCTTATCTTGAAAGCTTGGAAATCTGCCAATCAGAAGATGCCATGTGTCATGTTGAAGCTGCACTCTAAGTAGAACTTCTACTTAGCCATCTCGAAGTTCTAAGTAGAACTTCTACTTAGAAACTTCTACTTGGCCATCTAGAATATTTAGTACTTAGAAAATATTCTGGTCTTCAACTTGAAACTTCAATGCACATCTTGAACTTGTGATATCTTCATGTCTTCTTTATTCTTCACCAAGCTCTTGAATATGGATCTTTATTACTGACATAAACTTGCTATCAATGTCCTGACACTTGATGCAACGGTCTGGTTCATAAGTGACTAGTCTTGATAGGGTTTTTGCTTCTTGAATAAATTACCACATCCAATTAGAAATGTGGCTTTCCAATATTTGCTTTCCTTCTTGTTCACTTGAAATCAATTGGTCTTATTGATACTGATAGTTATGATCTTGATTCTTGGCTTTCCAAATCACTGAGGCATGAACAACTTTGACTTGAACTTCTTTCAATGATTTCTTCTTCGATTGATCATAGTTAACATGTTGAATTGTATCAATTACCTTGTCTTCATTTAGTGTTGATTTCTTGTGACTTCTTATTCTTGATTGTCTTCTGGTTAAGTATCTTTTCCTTTAGTTTGAGTTACATTAGTTATAGTGTTACAAGTTTACACACTCTGCCTTTCAATCCCGGTTAACCTAGCTTCTGGTTCGGGAACCAAAATTGTTCCCCAGGCATCAGGATCCGGTTCCAGAGGCAGTCATCGTCGTTCTGGGTCCAACTCAAAGGGGGTTGTTCCCGCTGCTAGCCAAGACTCACATTCTTCTGGCTCCCGTGGGAAGAAAGTCCCGCCTGCAAAGAAGGTTGGAGTAGTTCGCCAACCCATCGCTGGGAAGAGACTAATCCGGAACGAGGGCAGTTCTACTTCTTCTTCATCTTCCGAGGAAAAAGGAGCCGAAGTTGCTAGAGCTCAGCAAATGGTGATAGCAGAGTCCGGTGGTGATTCCAGCGAAGACTCAGAGGAGGAGAGTGAGGAAGAGGAGAGCGGCGGAGGGGAGTCTGGCGAAGAGGATTCTGGGGAGGAGTAGCTGGAGTTAGTTCGTGGCCTTGCATGGCCTTGTTAGCCAGATGTGGCTTTATTTATCTAGATTTCATTCACGGTCCTTGGGGACCAAACTTTTATCTATCTTGTTGATGTAACCTAACTGTTGGCCCTTCGGGGTCTTTATTTATGCATTTGTTTTCGGTACTTGTCCTTCCTAGACTCACACTCAACAGGTGCTTGGTACATAAACAAAATCACAAAATCATTGAAGGGAAAGAAACTTTGCATTAATAATCTGAAATGGGTTTAACCCTTACATAGCTTATTATTGTCCTACTCGGGGCATAAAGCCCTGGAATGGTTTCATCGAACCTTATTTCTACTCTTCATAATAAATAGATAGAAAGCTGAATCCATTCAAGGATAGCTTATACATAATAAACTTTGAGGTTCAAAGCATGCCAAGTACGGGGCACCTCAACCCCGTCCAAGGTCTCCAACTTATATGATCCTCGTCCCAACGTCTTCTTGACTCGATACGACCCTTCCCAATTAGGGGCTAGCTTTCCCTTCTGGCCAACTCCAGAAGCCTCGATCTTCCTTAGAACCAGGTCGCCTTGTCGAAAGAACCTTTCCTTAACTCTATGGTTGTAATAAAAGGATGCTTTCTTTTGATGTTCCACATTTCTAGCGTTTGCCTCATCCCTGACTTCGTCAATCAGATCTAGGGCGAGTCTCATGCCCTCTTCGTTAGTTTCTGGTTCAAAAGCCTCAACTCGAGGTGACGCTTGCATGATCTCCAAAGGCACAACTGCCTCAACTTCGTAAGCCAGCAGGAACGGGGTTGCTCCAGTGGTCACTTTACAAGTGGTACGGTATGCCCATAGTATGGGCAGCAACTCATCTACCCAAGTGTTTCTAGAGTGTTCAACCCTCTTCTTCAGTCCATCAAGGATAATTCGATTAGCTACCTCAGCTTGCCCGTTGGCTTGTTGTAAGAACCCCAAATTTTGGATATAATTAAAACTTTTTATTAAGTAATGATAAAATGAGAAACAATGATTCCGACAGCAAGGTCACCAACTCTAATGAATGGTGGTTTCAAAGAACAATGATTGTAATGAATGGACATTGCTTTGGACAATGATCCTGATGCATTGGTATATTGTCAGAATAGAGTAATTCGATGGTTCAGGACCTAGATAAGAATAATCTACCATCCAGAAAGGAGCTAATTGATCCATGAAGGGAAATGAGTACGTGCATAGTATTTCCCGTACGTGCATAGTATTTCCCGTACGTGCATAGTGTTTCCTGTATGTGCATAGTAATTTGGTGGACGAATAGTGATTTTGTAAGTTGGAAAACTTTTCACTCCACCCTATGTACGGGACGTGATATGGATGTTTCGAAGTCATATTAGTAATACGCGGAGGAAATAAGTGAATGCAGAGACGATCGGAATTCAGAAATTCCAAATTCTTTTCGGTATAATATTTGACCGGACAGTGGATTAAATATTATTATATTCCAAGAATTGAGATATTAACTTTGAGGATTTGATATTTTGGGATGTTATTATATTGATTTAAGAATGAAGGTAGGAAACCACTGAGGAGTGGTTATGGCTACAATGTAATAATTGATATTTGGAAAGAATGAATGGAATTCGACTTTATTATTTCTATGTCTTGAAGAATGCTAAAGGGTAACAACATAGGTAAGAATAATCTATCTTCTAAGGGAATAAGATATGGCAATCTCAAGCAGGAGAATATTCTCATGTCATCCAGATCGGTAACGATTAATCCAGTAGTTCCGTAAAAAGGTTAAGGAACGATCGAAAGAGAATACGGACAATTATACAACCCTAAGAGAACAAGTAAAGAATACAGAATGAATAGTGTTGTGGTGGGAGTATATAATAATATGAGACGACACTATATAGAAGTATTCGGAACGGATTTCCGAGTTCGTATTAGTGATCCAGGAGGAAAATAAGTGTATGTAAAAGCTGTCGGATTCTGAAAAACCGCACTTTTATTTTCTCCGAGAGTTCCCTGGACACTGATAGCCTTAAGTATTTAACGAATGGATTTAAGGAATATAAATTGGAAAGTTAGAATGAAAGATGGAGAATGAAAGTATTAATATTAAAAAGGATTCCCGGTAAACCCTAATTAGAAATCCGTGAAATATTCTCACGAACGATCAATCGAAACGGGCAATAACCGGACACAGAAACAAGCCGGGAATCAAGATGCATGCATGTGCTAGTAGAAAATATCTAGCAACCAAGTGGTGACTCAAGTAACTAGCACACTTAGAGATTGGAACTAATACTTAGCATGAATTCCATCCAAAGATCAACCAAGTGTTAACTTCTTTAACACACCTCTTGACACATGCCCCAAATGACATCATGCATTGCATCACACCTTTATTAAAGTAGCTTTAGGATGAGATATTATCCAACTTACATCACTTTATGCATTATTGAAATTCAACCAAGCAAAACAACTCCATTCTCTCCATTCTTCAAAACTGCCAAGCAAGAACACTCCTCAAAGAAAAATTCATATCTCCACTTCTACCCATTCATAGATCACCAAATTTTAACCATAGCTTCCTCAATATATGTAGAGTATTCGTTCAAAATTTCATAATTTTTGAAGATCGTTTGGATAGGTAAATAAATTCAAGAAAATCACCCTGTTTTTCCCCTCAAGAAACAAGACTTCGAATTTTTGGAATTTTTAGATTTCCAAACCAAGCTTCCACTCCTTGTTTGATCATCAAATTTTTATGGTGAGTCCTATATTTCATAAAAGCAATCTCCTAAAAATTTCAAGTCCAAACTCCTTTGTTTCCATTTTCAAAAAAATCATGAAAGAGGAGGATGAATAGTGTTTCATGAACTAATCTTTGATTTTTCTTGTTTTCATGGTTGATCTTAGCTACCCTGAGGCTATCCAAGGACTATAACAAGCTTTGTAAGGCTAGTACATACTCTCAAGAAGGTATAACACTCTTGAAACCCTAGATCAACTTTAAGTTTATGGATGTTTTTGATGAGCTAAGCTTGGTTATGATGTTAGCATGATTATAAGCATAATTAGTAAGTGATTTAGTTGAGCAAGAAAGCATGTTAATTATTGTGGTAAACTGGTATGATCTGGACTTGATGATGTTCATGATCATGTGATAAGTTGTGTGGATGCCCGGTGTGGCTTGGTTGGATTGTTATAATTTTTGGAACGTTCGATATATAGCCGTCGTAATGCCGAAATTTCGTTAACCTTAAGAAAAACAACTTGGACAGTAGATGTAACTCACTGCCTAGCTTTGCAATCTGCCATGATAGGATAGGTAATGTTCTAAGCTTCGTTTTGATATAAAGATCACGTGAAACGGACTTACGGTTTAGGATTTACAACCAAATTACTAAAAGTAGTTCGAATCCGTAAACGAAAGTTCGTAACTGTAATTGAACCCTCGTAAACTATGTAACGTCATGGCAAATCTTGGTAAATAAATACTAGAGGTAAAAAGGAAGGTGTGAAAGAAAACCGTATGTCAAAAGGATCATTTTTCGATTTATTAAAAATGTTCGAGTCGAGGTTAAACGCAAACGAACCCCTAAAAGACGACTCTTTTATAACTTCGGTAAAACACTTAGAAAACGGGCGATAAAACTCGGAGCATAGTATTGGTTCGTAACGATCGACCTTAGAACTCATATGACTTAAGTATGTCCCAAGTATAAGTACAATGACATGTCGTATTAATGAACGAATGTCGGGTCGGATCAGTGATAAAAGTAATCCACAAAAAGGGGTATAACGAGATAACTCGAGAACGTGTTTCGAGTTAAGTATAACTTAACTTTTAATATGTTAAGTGATTAATCCCGAATGCCTTGGTTATTTATAGATCACCAAGCTGAACCGGGACCCGCTACCACTACCCCTTACCGTACTCGACTACCAGGCAAGTTTCAATTCCCTTCTTTTAGGCTGTTGTTGTGATTGAATAAATATATATATATGATTGCTGATATACATATGCCATTGCATGCATGCCTACTTTCAAGTTGAATTGATATACTTGTTCCCTGAATGTTATTGTTGGCTTATAAGCTAGATAGTTATACATCAGTTATAAGCCGGTTATTGTAAGACCCTCAGAGAAGGGCGCATATATCTTATTCATCGAATATAGACCGGGAGTCAATATTTCTTGATATATCGAGATTACCTCGGAGGAAAATATTTAAGTAAATATTTTCTATTATTTGGGCGACGAATATTATTTGAATATTCGTTCGAGACTAATTATTTTATCGATCCTTGCTTCAAATAATTATTTGAACGTAACTATTCAACGAATAATATTTCTCAATATTCATTCAGAGTCGAATTGATTATCGACTATTATTTAGAATATTCTTCTAAAGATGAGACTATTAAATGAATATTATTTGGATATTCTTTTAGAATATTATTTTATTAAATACATATTACTTTTGAATATTCATTTAAGATATTAAATACTTGATGAATATTATTTTAATATTCATCTGAAGCTTGATTTAATTACCGAATATTATATCGAATATTCCTTAAGGCTTGGATTACTAAATGAATATTACTTGATATTCATTTAGGATATTATTCATTAAATGAATATTACTTTTGAATATTCATTTAAATTCCTAATTAATTATGAATATTACCTTAAATATTCTTTTCAGGTCTTATTAATTAATGAATATTGTTTTGAATATTCATTTAAATATTTATTTATTCAATAAATATCCTCCTGATATTTCTTCAGGGATTATTTTGAGAAATACTCTGATTAAAGATATTCTTTCATATTCCCAAATATTCTTTAAATATTTTAACTCAATAAATATTCTCTGGATATTTATTCCATACTTAGAATAACGTCGATAAGGTTTATCTTCTTCGATTATTACAGAAAATATCTCGGAGTCATATTATTATTAATCTTATATCAAGAAAGGTTCTCAGACATCATTCTTCTTTGAGTCTACCCCCTTAATAATAAGGGAACCTTACTTGGAAAATGTTATTTATCTTGTCGACTTCCCGGTCATAAAGTATTCCCTTCACCCGCAACTCGGGTGCTGTTGACTTATTAAGTCGTTGCTTACCTTCTCATCTTTCGAGGGGTAAGATTACTGGAACAAGTTGATATCCGTTACCAAGTAATAGCTTGGGAGTTATTGGTAAATTTTCCTTTCCAACTAGATACGACTACTTTGTGGAGTCTTATCAACAAGTATTATACTTGGGGAAAGGGGGACGAACGTTACATTCAGAATCATGAATTCTATTTGAACTAGGAGTCGTGTAAGAGGCCGAGTAGCGCCGGTCCATCCCCTTTGGCCCAACCGTTGGCCGGGGAGAGCTAGTAAGGCGGTATACAAGTAAAGCCGTCAGTTCTTCTTTCTACCGGTAGTAAATCTAAATTGAGCTGTACGATCTCGACTGATCATCAAGATTGGAACAGCGGGCGCGGTGAATACTCCATCATTGGTTCATCATCCAAATTTATTTATTTCCTGCAACATGATTACTGTTGGCAGAGTTGGAAAAGGGTCATAACTGGAATTGCAACCTTTTCTTGCAAGTTCCTCTTCTTAATAACAATAAAAATATCTCGCTTACTTTGATGTAGCAGATATTTCTACAAACAAATACTTTAAGTTACCTTGTAACTTAATCGTTCATATTATACTGGCATCATTTCCGTAAATGCATGGCATATGGTTTGAAAGATACTTTTGAACTGTTATACATTATCGTTCAGTTATATATTATTGTTGGTGGGCTATTGCTCACCCTTGCTTTATTATTATATCACAACAACAGCTAGACCAGATGACTCGCACAAGGCGCACTCGACGCGGGCGAGGACGATGAGACTACCAGAGCTGAAGAAGAAGTTATTGGTAGGGTATATTTATTCTTTCAGTACCAAGAATATGGTCTAGTATGACTTATGTAAATGGATGGCAAAGAGTATGTATTTATATTGAAATTCTTTTGGATTGTAAGAACTCATAATGTGATTAATAAAAATTTGATTGTTACTCTGATTTCATCTCTGGGACTATAACGGGTGTGTTTTATATTGTTGTGTTGGGTTATAGAGACGTAATTTATTTTATGTTAAGGAAAGTTCAATTATTGTGGACAGAATTGGAAACCGTAACCACCGGATCCCGGACCCCGGATCTGGGGGTGTTACAGAAGTGGTATCAGAGCGTACGTTATAAACCCCAGAGATGAGGTGACGTTAAAACAATAAATTCAATAAGATAATAAGAACTCTTGCCAAGTTCATAGTCGGACTACTTAATGTAATGATGACATATAAAACCCTTATGGGAACTCGTAAGTATAATGATAGTAACTTAGCTCGATATCGTATCGACGAGTAAGGCGACTGACCTTGAGGCATACGAGCAACAGCGCAATGATGCTTTATATGCTGAAGATCAGCGGGTAATTCGATGGAGTACCCTACTGGAGACCCGGAAGAGGTTCCAGCAGATAAGGAAAATCCTGTTAGGATAAGGAGCTTACCCATGGGTAATGAGGGTCGCAGCCAGAATGACTGTGATGATTAAGATATGGTTCTCCGAAAAGTGAGTATAAAGAACCGAGATATTATTAAGAGATCTGAAGATGCATGTTGAATTCATAGCCGGACTACCAGATGTAGTACTAGCAAGAAAGAAGGATTGGAAGAATTACTTGAGATCTTATACGGAAAAAAAGATGAGAATCCTTAGAGATTTTCATCTTAACAAAGAAAGAGCTAGAGGGATGTATGATTATCAAAGACATCGATTTAGGGCGAGGAACAGAGTCCCTAGGAATAGTTGAGAAGGAGGCAGTAAGTGCCATATCATTTGATAAATGAATTAGTATGAATATGGTCAGTAATAATTCGCCATGAGAAGGCAGGTGTCGTAGGTTGTAAATTATGGAACTAAATTGAGGTTAATAAGGTGGTTTTATTAAGGAAAATGTTCATTTTATGAATGAATCATTTAGAAAGTAAAGACATTGGGAAGTGATAGCATGGTTGGGTAAAGTTATATAAGGAAGTAGTAAGCAAGACAATGATCTCAGAACCTACCGGAAGATAAGACCAGTGAGTCAAGATGAACTCGTAATGAGACTACTGCCAGAGACTGAGTATAGAGTTAATTCAACTCAGTTAAATGATGAACCAGAAACGTTAGATGCATGTGATTCAGAGGAATAGTAAATTCCTTCTTCTCTTTGAATGGATTATAGTAGTTACCTTAAGTTTACTCCGACACGGAATTATAATAGATCAAGTAATACGATCAGCAGTTAAAGAGAAAAATGTGAGAAAATCTTCCTGGAGCTAAAAGGTGAAATTGGTAATGACCAAGAGCTGGCATTGCTTAATGGAAAAAGGAGACTTTGTGCTTCCAATGACGCTTCGCATAAAGGGTTAGGTAGACCGACATTTGGTAGTATTGAATATCAGGACGTTGTGACAGGTTTCAGTTTGAAACTATTGATTCCCTTCTAAGGGATGGATATAATTGATTCCTCTCCAGTGGGTAAACTTCCAATCCGATGATGATTATTTCGTTAACTATGACTGCTTATGATTCCACCTGCTTGGAGGTTCATAGAACTATTCTTCAGGTTTCGAAACTGGTCTCCTTAATGTTACCAGTAGGTGGGTAGATTGATCAAAATTTCCCTGAGTCTGGAAAGGAATTCGGTGAATTTTGGCAAACCTTGTCTTTCTGATTATCAGAGAATGTCATGGAAGAGAGTAAAAATTGGAGCAAACCCTGTGATTTGGGTAAGGATGCTGTAAAATGGGTTAGTAAACGGACCCTGAGCATTACAATCGACGGTAGTGATAAAATGATGAAGTGAGATTGGACGAAAATAGGAAATGTAAGTAAGAAACCAGCCGGACTGAGAAATTCCAGGATTGACTTAAATGAAAAGGCTGTTATGCCAGGAATGGTAAGCTTGTGTGGCACGCAGGATTGATAAGAATAGTTGAAAAGATAAAAGTGGAGGAAAGGTGACCGGAGACGGTGCCGAGTAGTCGATTAAGACTTATATGGAGTAAAGTTTTGGAAAGGTAGAAAGGTATCAAAGAAGAAGGCACTATGCCGGCAATTGCTAGAAAAGTAATGCTATTAGCCAACCCCTAAAATCATATATTTTTATGTGTGGCCAGTTGAGGCCAAGTCACAACGGACTATAAAGTGACTAGACCAGCAATGAAAAGACAAAGCAGGGTTGCTTCTAAGAAAGCACCGACTGCAAGGGCTTCTGATATAAAGGAAACATTAATGAGATCGTGTGAATCTTCTGCCGAACAACCCATGTTTTGATTGGGAATTCACTAGACCTTTTTGGGATGGGGTCACCCGTACTAAAGTGACTCATGTGTATATGGTTGTCCAAGATTTCGAGTAAAATGGCAGTATAGTGACTTGAGATGTATGATGTTAGGGTATCATGAATACCATGAATATATTATGACGGAGGAAAGTAAACAATGAAGGTATATGAAGAGGGTATAGAAAAGGTCAGAAATTGAACATTATGCTGTAGGAATTTTGTCTGAGGCAAGTACCTTTGCGAAGAACGATAAGCACTAAGAGATTCACGTTGAACTCGACCAATATCTTCCAGAACATCCTTGCTACCATTAACAAGTTCGGTAAGAGAAGAGATTGGCATACGTTGCCTTTTTGGAAGGCCAAATAGGCTGACAACTGTCTGAAAGAAGAGGGTGGCATTAAACCACCGATCGATTATCAAATGAGAATGATTGAAAAAAAAAGACCTTTATTAAGGATACATGATCTGATTGCCAATTATAAGATGCAAGAATTCCTTGGCAGTTGAATTAAGGATAGGATATCCATAAATTAAGACAAACCCTGGGGAATGCACAAGGGGTGGCATTAACCCTAATAACGACATTATGACTTCAGATGATATGAGCTGGACTTGCTAAGGCAACAATGACCGGTAAGGATTATTAAAAAGAGTTCTGGAAAGAACATAAATAGAATTATTAGAGTATTGATCAATGACATTTTGATATACCCGGTACCCAGAAAATACCGGAGGAATGATAAGGATGGCCTACGAAACCTTACAAGGAAAAAGGGTAATATTCCGAACTTCAAAAATGGAAGTTTGGTAAGGAATGTATGACATCGTAACAATAATGCCAGATGAGGCATGTATGAAACCCTGAGGAAGTATGGGTTGAACCTATAAAGGTTGAGATTATCCTAAGATAAAGAAAGAACTAAGAAAAGAAGTATCCTAAGTAGGATTGGGAATAAACGTGATAAAGTTCCCACGGGTAGGTGGAAGCAATGACTTATGGAAATGACTGATAGTTATATTTTCTCCTTCAGCAGAGCTTAAGGGAGAATGCTTTAACCCAACAGTGATGGGAATGAGGTAGAAAAACTTGAGCTGGAATGTACCCAGAAAACATGGGTTATAAGAAAACATTATCATCAAGAAAGGCCAATGAGGTGGCCGACAATCTAAGTATAAAGGAATAATTACAAATGTTCATACCTAAAAAAACAGGATGATATTTGGTAGGACCTTGAAGGTCATATCGGAATGGAGGAATTTACATTCCTTCTGATGACTGTGCAAGAATTAACAGTAATAATAGTTTAAGTAAAGATTCGATTCCTGATGGAGTCTTAAGCATATTACGTACCTTAGAAGGCCCCGTTTTGAGGCAAACCAGGACCATGGTACAAAATTGATGAAGTAAACCGTTAAGTTTCCAGTCTTTTATGGAAGATGCATAAGTGATAGTTTCATCAACCGGACCTAGCTGCGATGCTTGAAACTCTTCTGCAATTCTATCTGCTTCACGTTATATCTACATCAAGTTCAGGAAGTGTTCCTTATGGATAAGGAATAATGATTACTTTGTCTCCCTAAGGGATTTGAAACCCGTAGGGTTAGCTATTAACGCACTACGTAAACAACAAGCGATGGTGATTCTTCTAAGAAAGGAGATGACAACGTAAAGATAAAGAAAGTGCTGCTATTGATAAGCTAAATGGCATGTTGATGAATGACAAGCAAGTTTGTGTTAGTGTACTTCTGCACAAACAAGATAAAGAATATGAGGTTGATAATTCGTGATGCTAAACGTATTCCCGTAGAAAGAATTAATAAGACTTGGAGGGAAGGGCGGTTGAGCCCAAGACTTATTGGGCCACTTGAGAGTTTAAAGTGTTCGGACGGCGGTATTCGAGCCAGCCTTACCCCCAAAATTATGGCACGGTCATAACGGGTTTTCATGTGGCCAGGCTACGCCAGTAAAATGCAGATGTTCAACAGATGATAGGAGTACGAGCATGTAGATATGCGACCTGGTCTGACTTACGAAAGACAACCTGTGGAAAACCACGGATAGAAAAGAACAAGTAATGAGAAACAAGGTTGGCAGAAGTAGATTATATGAATCAGCTAATAAGAAGGATGTGATTGATAAAGAAAAGGCTGGGGAAGCAACTATGGAATGAGAAGCAAGGAATGTTATGAATGGGTTTTCTAATGAATTCTCAGGATGACAACCTGATAGTGTCAATATTATAGTTATGAAAAAGCTAGTAACATGATATGGGATGTCAGTAATAATGATGTCAAGTGAGAAATCTAAGATTTAACCTGAAAGGTTGAAGGATTTCCCGAATGTGAGTATCGCTAAGATTGAACAAGAGTATTTGTCCATAGAATAATGTACAAAGCAGCAAGATATGTTGACATGTGAGATTGCCATCAAATAGTATTGGATATAATTATGATTAATTTCTTCTTTGATAAACCTCTATAGTTCAGAGGTAAATTCTGAGTATGATATTCTACAATCATGAAAGCTTTCTATAATCCATTAGAACTCTTTTCTCTTCTTCTCTCTTATTCATCTTCTTTATGAATTGAGAAGAACAACCCTTTTAGGAGGGGAGGTACTGCTACGTGACTATCTGTCTATGTGATAGAAGTCTAAGTGGAATGCAATGACTTGTTTAATTGCTTGTCAAGTACTAAAGGCTGGCCCCCTTCTGTACTAACTATGCAATATGACAAATGTTCAATTGATCATAGTGATCTCTCAATAAATCTTTCCACTTCTCTATATTGATCGAGATTACGAAGATTAAAGCGATCAGGAAATGCACAGTACGAGCGAGGTTACCTCCGAATCGTAGGGTGATAGTGATACCAATGTTACTGCAGGTATCAATAAGGATAAGACTGAGTAAGAGTATAACCCGGATAGTGAGTTGTACGAAAAGTAGCAACGTTGATGGAAAAAGGATAAAGTATGAATTGTAGCACTAGAAGATGTGCTGAGGAAGGGTAGAACGACTAAGAATTGACCGGGAAGCTAAAGAGTGAACGACAGGCAAACGACTCTTTGCTTCCTACCTGATTCCGGGACGGAATCCTTTTAAGGAGGGGAGACTGTAAGAACCCCAAATTTTGGATATAATTAAAACTTTTTATTAAGTAATGATAAAATGAGAAACAATGATTCCGACAGCAAGGTCACCAACTCTAATGAATGGTGGTTTCAAAGAACAATGATTGTAATGAATGGACATTGCTTTGGACAATGATCCTGATGCATTGGTATATTGTCTGAATAGAGTAATTCGATGGTTGAGGACCTAGATAAGAATAATCTACCATCCAGAAAGGAGCTAATTGATCCATGAAGGGAAATGAGTACGTGCATAGTATTTCCCGTACGTGCATAGTATTTCCCGTACGTGCATAGTGTTTCCTGTACGTGCATAGTAATTTGGTGGACGAATAGTGATTTTGTAAGTTGGAAAACTTTTCACTCCACCCTATGTACGGGACGTGATATGGATGTTTCGAAGTCATATTAGTAATACGCGGAGGAAATAAGTGATTGCAGAGACGATCGGAATTCAGAAATTCCAAATTCTTTTCGGTATAATATTTGACCGGACAGTGGATTAAATATTATTATAATCCAAGAATTGAGATATTAACTTTGAGGATTTGATATTTTGGGATGTTATTATATTGATTTAAGAATGAAGGTAGGAAACCACTGAGGAGTGGTTATGGCTACAATGTAATAATTGATATTTGGAAAGAATGAATGGAATTCGACTTTATTATTTCTATGTCTTGAAGAATGCTAAAGGGTAACAACATAGGTAAGAATAATCTATCTTCTAAGGGAATAAGATATGGCAATCTCAAGCAGGAGAATATTCTCATGTCATCCAGATCGGTAACGATTAATCCAGTAGTTCCGTAAAAAGGTTAAGGAACGATCGAAAGAGAATACGGACAATTATACAACCCTAAGAGAACAAGTAAAGAATACAGAATGAATAGTGTTGTGGTGGGAGTATATAATAATATGAGACGACACTATATAGAAGTATTCGGAAGGATTTCCGAGTTCGTATTAGTGATCCAGGAGGAAAATAAGTGTATGTAGAAGCTGTCGGATTCTGAAAAACCGCACTTTTATTTTCTCCGAGAGTTCCCTGGACACTGATAGCCTTAAGTATTTAACGAATGGATTTAAGGAATATAAATTGGAAAGTTAGAATGAAAGATGGAGAATGAAAGTATTAATATTAAAAAGGATTCCCGGTAAACCCTAATTAGAAATCCGTGAAATATTCTCACGAACGATCAATCGAAACGGGCAATAACCGGACACAGAAACAAGCCGGGAATCAAGATGCATGCATGTGCTAGTAGAAAATATCTAGCAACCAAGTGGTGACTCAAGTAACTAGCACACTTAGAGATTGGAACTAATACTTAGCATGAATTCCATCCAAAGATCAACCAAGTGTTAACTTCTTTAACACACCTCTTGACACATGCCCCAAATGACATCATGCATTGCATCACACCTTTATTAAAGTAGCTTTAGGATGAGATATTATCCAACTTACATCACTTTATGCATTATTGAAATTCCACCAAGCAAAACAACTCCATTCTCTCCATTCTTCAAAACTGCCAAGCAAGAACACTCCTCAAAGAAAAATTCATATCTCCACTTCTACCCATTCATAGATCACCAAATTTTAACCATAGCTTCCTCAATATATGTAGAGTATTCGTTCAAAATTTCATAATTTTTGAAGATCGTTTGGATAGGTAAATAAATTCAAGAAAATCACCCTGTTTTTCCCCTCAAGAAACAAGACTTCGAATTTTTGGAATTTTTAGATTTCCAAACCAAGCTTCCACTCCTTGTTTGATCATCAAATTTTTATGGTGAGTCCTATATTTCATAAAAGCAATCTCCTAAAAATTTCAAGTCCAAACTCCTTTGTTTCCATTTTCAAAAAAATCATGAAAGAGGAGGATGAATAGTGTTTCATGAACTAATCTTTGATTTTTCTTGTTTTCATGGTTGATCTTAGCTACCCTGAGGCTATCCAAGGACTATAACAAGCTTTGTAAGGCTAGTACATACTCTCAAGAAGGTATAACACTCTTGAAACCCTAGATCAACTTTAAGTTTATGGATGTTTTTGATGAGCTAAGCTTGGTTATGATGTTAGCATGATTATAAGCATAATTAGTAAGTGATTTAGTTGAGCAAGAAAGCATGTTAATTATTGTGGTAAACTGGTATGATCTGGACTTGATGATGTTCATGATCATGTGATAAGTTGTGTGGATGCCCGGTGTGGCTTGGTTGGATTGTTATAATTTTTGGAACGTTCGATATATAGCCGTCGTAATGCCGAAATTTTGTTAACCTTAAGAAAAACAACTTGGACAGTAGATGTAACTCACTGCCTAGCTTTGCAATCTGCCATGATAGGATAGGTAATGTTCTAAGCTTCGTTTTGATATAAAGATCACGTGAAACGGACTTACTGTTTAGGATTTACAACCAAATTACTAAAAGTAGTTCGAATCCGTAAACGAAAGTTCGTAACTGTAATTGAACCCTCGTAAACTATGTAACGTCATGGCAAATCTTGGTAAATAAATACTAGAGGTAAAAAGGAAGGTGTGAAAGAAAACCGTATGTCAAAAGGATCATTTTTCGATTTATTAAAAATGTTCGAGTCGAGGTTAAACGCAAACGAACCCCTAAAAGACGACTCTTTTATAACTTCGGTAAAACACTTAGAAAACGGGCGATAAAACTCGGAGCATAGTATTGGTTCGTAACGATCGACCTTAGAACTCATATGACTTAAGTATGTCCCAAGTATAAGTACAATGACATGTCGTATTAATGAACGAATGTCGGGTCGGATCAGTGATAAAAGTAATCCACAAAAAGGGGTATAACGAGATAACTCGAGAACGTGTTTCGAGTTAAGTATAACTTAACTTTTAATATGTTAAGTGATTAATCCCGAATGCCTTGGTTATTTATAGATCACCAAGCTGAACCGGGACCCGCTACCACTACCCCTTACCGTACTCGACTACCAGGCAAGTTTCAATTCCCTTCTTTTAGGCTGTTGTTGTGATTGAATAAATATATATATATGATTGCTGATATACATATGCCATTGCATGCATGCCTACTTTCAAGTTGAATTGATATACTTGTTCCCTGAATGTTATTGTTGGCTTATAAGCTAGATAGTTATACATCAGTTATAAGCCGGTTATTGTAAGACCCTCAGAGAAGGGCGCATATATCTTATTCATCGAATATAGACCGGGAGTCAATATTTCTTGATATATCGAGATTACCTCGGAGGAAAATATTTAAGTAAATATTTTCTATTATTTGGGCGACGAATATTATTTGAATATTCGTTCGAGACTAATTATTTTATCGATCCTTGCTTCAAATAATTATTTGAACGTAACTATTCAACGAATAATATTTCTCAATATTCATTCAGAGTCGAATTGATTATCGACTATTATTTCGAATATTCTTCTAAAGATGAGACTATTAAATGAATATTATTTGGATATTCTTTTAGAATATTATTTTATTAAATACATATTACTTTTGAATATTCATTTAAGATATTAAATACTTGATGAATATTATTTTAATATTCATCTGAAGCTTGATTTAATTACCGAATATTATCTCGAATATTCCTTAAGGCTTGGATTACTAAATGAATATTACTTGATATTCATTTAGGATATTATTCATTAAATGAATATTACTTTTGAATATTCATTTAAATTCCTAATTAATTATGAATATTACCTTAAATATTCTTTTCAGGTCTTATTAATTAATGAATATTGTTTTGAATATTCATTTAAATATTTATTTATTCAATAAATATCCTCCTGATATTTCTTCAGGGATTATTTTGAGAAATACTCTGATTAAAGATATTCTTTCATATTCCCAAATATTCTTTAAATATTTTAACTCAATAAATATTCTCTGGATATTTATTCCATACTTAGAATAACGTCGATAAGGTTTATCTTCTTCGATTATTACAGAAAATATCTCGGAGTCATATTATTATTAATCTTATATCAAGAAAGGTTCTCAGACATCATTCTTCTTTGAGTCTACCCCCTTAATAATAAGGGAACCTTACTTGGAAAATGTTATTTATCTTGTCGACTTCCCGATCATAAAGTATTCCCTTCACCCGCAACTCGGGTGCTGTTGACTTATTAAGTCGTTGCTTACCTTCTCATCTTTCGAGGGGTAAGATTACTGGAACAAGTTGATATCCGTTACCAAGTAATAGCTTGGGAGTTATTGGTAAATTTTCCTTTCCAACTAGATACGACTACTTTGTGGAGTCTTATCAACAAGTATTATACTTGGGGAAAGGGGGACGAACGTTACATTCAGAATCATGAATTCTATTTGAACTAGGAGTCGTGTAAGAGGCCGAGTAGCGCCGGTCCATCCCCTTTGGCCCAACCTTTGGCCGGGGAGAGCTAGTAAGGCGGTATACAAGTAAAGCCGTCAGTTCTTCCTTCTACCGGTAGTAAATCTAAATTGAGCTGTACGATCTCGACTGATCATCAAGATTGGAACAGCGGGCGCGGTGAATACTCCATCATTGGTTCATCATCCAAATTTATTTATTTCCTGCAACATGATTACTGTTGGCAGAGTTGGAAAAGGGTCATAACTGGAATTGCAACCTTTTCTTGCAAGTTCCTCTTCTTAATAACAATAAAAATATCTCGCTTACTTTGATGTAGCAGATATTTCTACAAACAAATACTTTAAGTTACCTTGTAACTTAATCGTTCATATTATACTGGCATCATTTCCGTAAATGCATGGCATATGGTTTGAAAGATACTTTTGAACTGTTATACATTATCGTTCAGTTATATATTATTGTTGGTGGGCTATTGCTCACCCTTGCTTTATTATTATATCACAACAACAGCTAGACCAGATGACTCGCACAAGGCGCACTCGACGCGGGCGAGGACGATGAGACTACCAGAGCTGAAGAAGAAGCTATTGGTAGGGTATATTTATTCTTTCAGTACCAAGAATATGGTCTAGTATGACTTATGTAAATGGATGGCAAAGAGTATGTATTTATATTGAAATTCTTTTGGATTGTAAGAACTCATAATGTGATTAATAAAAATTTGATTGTTACTCTGATTTCATCTCTGGGACTATAACGGGTGTGTTTTATATTGTTGTGTTGGGTTATAGAGACGTAATTTATTTTATGTTAAGGAAAGTTCAATTATTGTGGACAGAATTGGAAACCGTAACCACCGGATCCCGGACCCCGGATCTGGGGGTGTTACACTTGTGGATGAGCCACGGAGGTAAAACGAAGCTCAATTGCATTCTCCTCACAATATTTCTTGAACTTTTCATTATTGAACTGTGTCCCATTGTCTGTCACCAAAATTCGGGGGATTCCATACCTGCAAATTATATTCTCCCAAAAGAACTGGGCAACTTGTTTGGTGGTTATCTTGGCTAGAGGTTTAGCCTCAATCCACTTAGTAAAGTAATCAATGGCCACTATCAAAAACTTCCTTTGTGCTGAAGCTACGGGGAAGGGACCAAGTATATCCATTCCCCACATCGCGAATGGAATAGGGGAGTTAACCAATGTTAACATCTCAGGCGGCTGCCTTACTATCGGAGCATGCTTCTGGCATCGATCACACCGCTTGACATAGCTCTGTGCATCGGCCAGCATTTCTGGCCAGTAGAATCCCAAACGAGTTATTTTGTGAGCCAGGGCTCTGCCCCCCAAGTGCTGCCCATAAATACCTTCATGAACTTCTTCCAAAGCTTCCCTTGCCTCTTGGGGCCTCAAACATTTCAAGTACGGGATAACGAAAGATCTTTTGTAAAGAACGCCCTCGATCAAGGCATATCTCAATGCTCTCACGGACAGCTTTCGTGCCTCCGAGGCACTGTCGGGGAGCCATCCAGTTTCTAGGTGAGCTTTGATAGGATCTATCCAACAGCTTCCCACATCAATTGGTGCCACTAATTTTGAGTTGATATTCGGGGCCTTCAAGACCTGGAAGTAAACACTCCCTGCATAGTTTTCTATTTCGGAAGAAGCGAACTTGGACAGGGCATCGGCCTTAACGTTCTCTTCTCTCGGAATGTGTTCTACATAACACTCATCAAACTGAGTCATGACAGCTTTCACAACTCGCAGATACTATGCCATAGTTTCATCCTTGGCCTCAAATTCACCATTCACTTGAGAGACTACTAATCTTGAATCTCCACAAACTTTGAGATTCTTGACTCTCATGATTCTGGCCAAGCCTAAACCAGCTATCAAGGCCTCATACTCAGCTTCATTGTTAGTTGTCTGGAAATCCAACTTCAAAGCATATTCGACTGTGAACCCATCGGGGCTTTGCAACACTAAGCCTGCGCCACTAGATTTTGTTTTTGATGCTCCATCAAAATAGAGCACCCAATATTCCTTCTGATCAGGTTCAAGTTCTCCATCTTTATCTTGCTTCTCAGGGGTTGTTATTGTCTCCTGCCCCCCGACTTCTTGGTTGCTAATGGTGCATTCAACCACGAAGTCAGCCAATGCCTGAGCCTTAATGGCTGTTCGAGGCTTATACGTGATGTCAAATTCTCCAAGTTCGATCGCCCACTTGATTAGCCTTCCACTAGACTTTGGGCTATGCAATATGTTTCTCAACTGTTGGTCCGTCAGGACTTCAATCTTATGTGCCTGGAAGTACGGGCGTAACTTCCTCGAGGCTGTTATCAAAGCCAAGGCGAACTTCTCAATGGGAGAGTAATTCAGCTCAGCCCCGTGCAATACCTTGCTCACATAATAGATAGGTTTCTGGACCTTCTTTTCTTCTCGAATAAGAATGGCGCTCAACGCTTGGTCAGATACCGCCAGGTATAGATAAAGAGTCTCCCCAGGACTAGGTTTGGCCAGCAACGGGGCTTCAACCATGTACTTCTTCAGTTGTTCAAAGGCCTCTTGGCTCTCAGGGGTCCACTCAAAATTTTTCACCTTCTTCAATGCTTGAAAGAATGACAAACATTTATCACCAGATTTGGAGATGAATCTTCCTAAAGCCGCTACCCGGCCTGTCAACTTCTGCACATCTCTTATAGAGCGTGGTGGCTCCATATCTAAGATTGCCTTGATCTTGTCAGGGTTGGCCTCTATGCCTCTCTTTGAAACCATCAAACCCAAAAATTTGCCTGATCCAACGCCAAAGGCACACTTGGCTGGATTCAACATCATTTTGTGGTGCCTCAGCACTTCGAATGCCTCTCTGAGGTGCTTAATGTGGTCTGCCTTGAACAGGATCTTGACTAACATGTCATCAACATAGACCTCCATGGTTTTTCCAATCAGATTGGCGAATATCTTATTCACCAGTCGTTGGTAAGTAGCTCCTGCATTTTTTAGACCGAAAGCCATAACAAGATAGCAGAAAACACCAAAGTCAGTTATGAAAGATACCTTAGGGACGTCATCCTTGTGCATCTTAATCTGATTGTAGCCGCTGAACCCATCCATGAAGCTCAGCATCTCATGTCCAGCTGTGGCATCTATTAACATGTCTATCCTTGGTAAAGGGAAGCAATCCTTAGGGCATGCATCATTCAAGTCGGTGAAGTCTATACACATCCTCCACTTACCGTTGGCTTTCTTGACCATCACAGGGTTAGCCAACCATTCTGGAAACTGAATTTCTTCAATAAACCCAGCTTCTAAGAGCTTTTCCACTTCTTGCTTTATGGCCTCTTGCCTTTCAGGTGCAAAGTTCCTCTTCTTCTGTTGTATTATCTTCCGACTAGGATCGACATTCAATCTATGAGTTATGAGTTGGGGATCAATCCCTGGCATATCAGCTGCTGTCCAAGCAAACACGTCGCTATTTTTTTGCAAGAATGCTATCAATTTGCCCTTCAGGGGTTCCTTCAGAGAGGCTCCTATATAAGTCACCTTCTCAGGGTCGCCTAGCTCCAGAGGAATAGGTATTAAGTCCTCTGCTGGCTTTCCTCTGTGTTCATCATCACCACGGACATCCATGTCTTCGATCCGAAGTACCTGCCCCCCGATTCCATCAGCCCTTAACGCGGATACATAACAACTTCTTGCCATCTTCTGATCACCCTTTTGTTCTCCAACACCATTCCTGGTTGGAAACTTAATCTTTATGTGATATGTGGAGGCCACAGCCTTGAATGCATGAAGTCCAGTCCTTCCTAGGATTGCGTTATAGGTCGAGGATGCCTTGATCACAAGGAAATTCAGCATCTGAGTAGCTTCTCTAGGTTCCTGTCCGATCGTCATGGGTAACTGAATAGTCCCTTCAACCTTGGACTCAACTCCATTAAATCCGTAGATTGGCATGCTGGTGGGGGTCAACTGAGAATCGGTGTACCCCATTTTCACAAACGCATCATGAAACAAGATATCAACAGAAGCTCCATTGTCGATCAAGACTCGTTTTACCTCCGAGTTTCCAATCACAGGAGTTATGACCAACGGGTCGTCATGGGGGAACTTTACCCCTTCGAGATCTGAATCGTCAAACTCAATAGCTATTTCAGTCTTGGCACGTTTTGGGGCTTCTCCCACGATGTGCATTACTTCTCTGGCATATGCTTTTCGAGAGTTTCGAGTCGTGCCGGTCGCTGTCGGGCCTCCCCAAATCATATTAACAACTGGCCCTCGGGGCTGTGGGTTACGATCACGATCACGATCGTTATCTCTCCTGTCATTGTCTCTCCTGTCATAGTCCCTTCTTTGGGTTCCACGATCATCATTCTTCGTGAACCTGCTTAGCTTTCCTTTTCGGATCAAGAACTCAATCTCGTCTTTCAACTATCTACAATCATCGGTATCATGACCCACATCACGGTGGTACCTACAGTACTGATCCTTGTTTCTTTTTGTGGGATCACCCCTAAGTGGCTTCGGCCATCGGAAATCTTTATCCTTCTCAATATCTAGCAAGATCTGACTCCTAGGAGCATTCAGTCTTGCATAGTCGTTGAATCTTGATCTCAAATTCTTCTTCGGGGGTGAATCAGAATCCTTGCTAGTCCGGGGATACTTGTCCCTAGCATCGTACTCTTGCTCTTGCTTTCGTTTCTTCGAATCATTAGAACCCTTGCCATTGCCTCCTGTGGTTTCCTTCTTCATGCTGTCCTCGGCCTTGATATATTTATCGGCCCTCCGTTGGAGATCGGCCATATTTTCAGGAGGGTGTTTTACCAAAGACCTTTTAAAGAAGAGATCAGTGGTTCCGTGTTCCAGGGCTACCATGGCCACCTTATTTTCCAGATCAGTGATATTCAGCGTCTCCTTGGTGAACCGCTTGAGGTAATCTCTCAGATTCTCGTTCTTCCCCTGCACCACATACATAAGGGATGCAGAACTTTTTTCATGAACTCTCCCACTAATGAACGGGCTGACAAAGGCGGCACTCAGCTCTTTGAACGAGCCGATTGAGTTTGCAGGTAAGCGGCTATACCACCTTTGAGCCATGCCAGACAAGGTTTGAGGGAACGCCCTACACTTTAAGGCATCGCTCGCAGGCTGCAACATCAGTGCATTTGAGAATGTCCTAACATGGTTTGCGGGATCGCCCGTTCAATCATAGGCCTTAATTGTCGGCATCTTGAACTTCCTTGAGATGCGAGCATTCATTACCTCCTCAGTGAACGGAGGTGTAGGATCATCAGGATCCCCAAGGGGCATCAGATCCCTAGGGTTACTTTTGGGGGTCTCCACCCTTGTTGATTTTTCAATCGGGGCATCGGCCCTTCGTTGCCTCCTTGAGGGCCTCTCCAGATTTATAATGGGAATCCTCCCTGTAACTGGAGGAGGTTGAATCAGACTTCGCCTTGCTTGCTCTCTAGCAATATCATCCTTCAGCCTTTGGATCTCTGCCTCATGAGCCTTAATCCTTTCCTCGGCCGTTTGTGGAGGTTCATCATGGATTCTTTGGGACCTCCTTCGAGGTTCTTTACTAGCACGTCGCCTCCTCGGGGCTTCATCACGATCATCATTGTCATCCTCAGACGTTGAATCATCAGAATAGGGACCAGAGTAATCATCGTACTCCCGATCTCGGATCTGTAAGGCATGACCGCTCGGTCCAGGTTCCCTGTGTTGAGGGGGATAATTAGGCAGCCCATACATCGGGTTGGTGTTCAAAGGGAGATCCGTGGTGTGGATCTGTACCCCCGGAGGTAGCGTACGACCAGCGCTATCAAGAGGAGAAACCACCATCTGAAGAGGGTTAGTTTCTTGGCTTTGAGGAATAGCCACAGTTCCCTCAACATGGGGAATCGTCCCTGAGGGTTGAGAGGTTAGAGGTTGAATGACCGTCCCTGTTGGTGGGGGTAATTGTCCTCCCTCAGCGGTGATGAGCGGATCAGAGACAGCAGGTGGAGCAGAGCTAAGGGGTATGGCCTCAGTTGATGTTGTTCTTCGTGTTTGAACCATGGTTGATGTCTTCGTCCCACAGACGGCGCCAAATGTTGTGGAATAAAAACTAGTTTACGATTTGTAATTAATGCTAGGGTGGTTGAGCTTCGAGCTTTAATGGCTGCTTCTGCGTTCGAGACTAAACGGTCCTCATAGAATGCCTACGTATCTCTGTATTAGAGAATCAAGCCAAGAAAACGTAGTTCTGAGATGAGGGGTCTGGCCCTTTATATAGGCTGAGAAGCCTTTAGAATTATGGTAGGAGTCAGAGACTTGGTAGAAAAGTCTTTGAGGAAAGTTCTAGATCTATTCCCTGTAGGAATCAGTTTCCATATTGAATTGGATGCCTTGGTGGATAAGTCTGGTGGAAATAATATCCTTATCCAACTCTTATTGTTGAGCTGTTTATTTCCCCCAATATTAATTACGAAATTAATATTATAATTGGGGTTTTGGGAACAGCTGGTGGGCCCCACGTTTGGGCCATCCTTAGCCTAATTAATGCCACATTAAATGTGTCTTTAGGGCTTATTTTCAGCCCATATCAATATGTAATAGAGGACATATATAACTCAACTAGGATAAAAGATAAATAATATTAACTCTATACAGGGATCGTGAAATTTGAAGAACAGGCACCGACAAGGATCAAGTCGCAGAAAGAAGTTCATTAACATGATCAAGCCTCAGCAACAGAATAAGATGTACAAATGATTCAGTTGAAGGGCCAAAAGATTCCATGTATTTATATTATTTTGAAGATACTGCTGCAGGCTAATCAATTGAAATGTAACAAAGGTGTGAAGATCAAGATCAGTGCTAGTCACTTGTGAACCAGACCAGTACACTAAGTGTTAGCACATACGAGAAGGATCAACACATTAATTCACAGAAAGAATTGCCAAAGCCTATTGACGATCAAGGACATACATAATATCTCAAGGTATTGTCAAAAATTAATTTACTCTGAAAATTAAATCAGTAACAGATTAATTAATTATTTATAAAAAAATAATTAAATTAATCTGGTACTTGGATTATTTTCTAAGATGAATTAAAACAGCAGAACAAACAGAAGAGAGAAAGAATAGTAATACTATGCGCGGTAACTATGCAAGATTACTATGCGCGGTTACTATGCGTAGTTACTTTGCAAATAGTAGTTACTATGCAAATAGTATTACTATGGAAATAGTGGTTACTGTGCAAATAGTGGTTACTATACAGGTGGGGCCCACGTCCAAAATATTTTCAACAGACACGTTTTTGTGGTTGGTGGAATAGTACTATGCAGGTGGGGACCACGTCCAAAATATTTTCAACAGACATGTTTTTGTGGTTGTTGGAATAGTACATCATAGTATAGCATAGTAACTTTCTATAAACTATAAATAGGCTTGTTGTATTTCATTTCAAAACAGATCTGACGCGGCTAAAATTGACCGAAACCAGTCGAATTTATAAATCTGAAAGGCGGCTAAATTTGACCGATAGCAGTCGAATTTATAGATTCGACTGGAAACAGTCGAATTTATAAATTCGACTGCTAGGTTTTTCCATCGAATTTACCATACAAAGTTCACAGTTTCCAGTGGAATTTATAAATACGACTGCAGTTGGTCGAAAATGAGTCAACATATTTTTTTGACCATTATAATATTTAATATGTGCCTTTTTTAATTTATTAATTTTTCGTACAAACTTTTAAAATATAATAATCTTAACATCCGTACGGTTGGATCGCTCAAATTTTAATTTCAACAAATCTAAATTACTAACCCTTGAAATGAAATGAGTAACCCCTAAATATATACTTAAAACCCTACATTTCAATAACAAATTGTCATATTCGTAAAGTTTTTTTGTAACTCACACTATTACGGTCTCTCATCATTTTTATTGAATACGATATGTTATCAAAACGTACTATAAAAAAAAATCACAATTTTTTAAATTCATTAAGTATTTATTAAAATTTTCCAAACTTCTTAACAAATATAGGATCAACACTTTATTTACCTTTGTTAAAAAAAAATTTGGCGTAAGTGGGTAAAAAAAATTTTAACGTGCAGTTCATCTTATGAATATATTGTGGTAATTTTTTTTTATAATTTATGGATTTATTTTATATTATTTGAATAATTTTTAAAGTAATTTTCTAACAACAATGACTGGGACCGGTCAAATTTATAAATACGACTAGCCTCAGTCAAATTTATTAATACGACTAGCTTCGATCAAATTTATAAATACGACTGGTTTTGGTCGATTTTAATTTTAAATAATTCAGTAAAATTTAGGCGGGTTTTTTCCCGCTCAAACTTAATTTCGACTGGTTACAGTCGATTTTACCCGAGTCGATTTTACAGTAGAATTTATACCAGTTGACTCCATTTTTTTTAGCAATAAATTCATCAACTCTCTTCTTTCTACCTCAAACAAATATACATCTCATACAGTGCAATTGGGTTTTGTGTGTCACTCTCTGGAAAGAGTAGTACAACCACTAGATAATTTTTCCATTAATTAGCGTAAATGGGTAAATAAATTTTAACCTGTAGTTCATTTTAATGAGGATATTGCGGTAATTTTTTTATAATTTAAGGATTAATTTTATATTTTTAATAATTTTGGAAAATAATTTTCTGGAATGACCGAATTCAGTCGAATTTAATTTAAAATATTTTGGAAAAATTTAGGCTGGAATTTTCCCGCTTAAACTTAGTTTCACTCGGATTGCTGACCTGGCAGTAATTTCGACTGGTTGGAGTCGAATTTATAAATTTGATTGGGAACAGTCAAATTTATAAATTCGATTGGTTCAGTCAAATATATAAATTCGACTGTATTCAGCGGAGTCTATAATTTCGACAGACTAGATTTAGGCGGGAAATAAATTCGACTGATTAAATTCGACTGCACTTCTAAAATCGATTGCTTAAATTCGACTGCTATTAAATTCGACCGCTTCCTGTCGATTTAGAGTTTGACCAATAATTAATTGGAATTGACCCTAAATTCGACTAGATCCAGTCGAATTTATGCCAGTCGAATTTAACCAGTCGATTTTACCCGAGTTTTCTTGTAGTGATAAAGTTTCACAAAAAATTTCACAAAATAATAAGTGTCTCAATTTTATTGGTTATAATTCAATAAGGTCCTTGCATTCACAATAATATCAACCAATAAAATTCACATTAGTGGAATGTAACTCATTATGTGCAAAAATTATGTAGCCAATTATGTGCACCTAGCATTACTCCAAAATTAAACTGAGATCATGTGTACGATACGATTTGATTTCCCTTTGTACATTTCTTGTTGTTCATTTGGATAAGAAAAAGAAAAATTTTAGGCTATTCAACAATAGTGAAAGGACAAGTTGGACGGAAGGTGTTGACGATGATGATGATTACTACTAGTAAATTCTTTCTCGATTCGCCAACCGGAGATGAAGAAAGTCATCAGTTGAGCAGGGAAGCCGGAGTGGTCCGGTGATGTGGTAGCCATAAACCTCATGAACCACGTCAAGAAGTTGGTTAAAAAGAGAGTGGTTTAGATATGATATTGGTATCACAAATTTTGTTACTTTTCCATCTTCTTCCAACCCTACTTCCACTGCCGTCCACCCTTTTTTCACCTTCATCTTCTTCTCCAACAACATCCTTGATTTTGTGTTTGTTCTGTGAGAAAGTGTTTTACAAGAAGAGGTTAAGAGTATTGAGTAGAGAAAGAGGGGGAATTTTGGTATTATAAGTTCGGTTCCATTTTCATGTGGTTAAGATGCAAAGAGTGGTCATGTTTATATACCTCTTTCCGTACTGTTCGTTTGTAATCCTTTTTTATTTGGATCCCCTATTTACATGTTCGATTAAATTTTCCAAACAATTCTCAGTCATATCATTTTAATATTTAGCTCGTGATTTTAAATGTTTTCTTTGAACATCCCCCTACAAGAATAAATGATACAAAATTATGTTAAACGACAACAATATAAATAATAGTTAAAGTATCAATATAAGATTTACTTCAGTATTAATATAAGATTCTGATAAGGTCATATTGAATTATCGAAAAATTCCTTGGAATTGATGGAGTTGGACGAGAAAATGGTAGGATACAGATGCACATGACTCCAATATGGAGCAACTCTAGACAAGATAGATATTGTTGAGTATTGAATACGGTAAAAGAATACAGAGGGGGGGTGAATGGATTCTTGAACTTTTCTTTGTTCTTGAATCTTTGCAGCAAGATATGTGTTGAATGTGTGAGATATGTAAGTACAGATAACAAAGACAGACACAGCACAATATCACTTTAATCTAATATTTTATTATATAAAGATTTTGCTACAATCTGTGAATACAAATGGTAGTATTCTCAGCTTCGTTTTTCTTAGAGAGATATTTCTTGAGATGTATATTGAAAAACTATCACCCTCTTCTTAGCTAAGGAAGTGAGGTTGTATCCTTATAGACATGGATACACCTACTTACTACAAATAAGGTAGGTAAACAAAATACTTTCCAGTCTGTCTATCTTATTTGAGTAAGAGTCCAAACGGTTACAGATTTGACTTTGCAAAGCCTGTTCAGATCCACTTTTTTAGCTCCTTGTCCCTTTGTCTTATCTCTCCAAGCTTCTTTGTAGGCTTTCCAATCTGCTTTATAGTACATAGTCAAATAAAGCGTCTTGGCTTGTTGCAGGTTTCTGACTTGTACAATTCTTCAGTATTTTGTCTCCAAGAATGTATTCGAGAAGTGGCTAAGTGATTGATTCGAGAACTCGAATTGACTTAATCGATAACTCTGAGTTCTCGAATAGTGTTATATTGACATATGGAATCACTTCTCGAATAGCTCTTTTCTCTGGGACTCCTTGAGATATCGAATAGAGCATTTTGACATATCGAATCCCTGAGATGTCGAATAGCTTCTTTAGTCCTTGAGATATCGAATAGATCATTGACTTGTTGACTCTTAGAGAACTCGAATGATGCTTTGACTTGTTGACTCCATGAGTTCTCGAATAGAGTAGTAGACATATCGAATCTCTGAGATATCGAATGAGATATCGAACAGTGTATTCAGAGATATCGAATAGTGTCTTCTGAGATATCGAATCTCTGACTTCTCGAATGCTAGACTTCTCGAATAGACAAATGTACTTCTCGAATTGGTGCTTAGGCAAATTCTTCTTTTCTTCAAATCCCAACTGTGATTATTTGGCAGTCTTTATCTCCTTGCTTGAGGCATGAACCTTGGAACTTCTTTCAAGCATTATTCTTGACTTTATAGTTACAGTAACACAACTAGAATTTGATGCCTATTACAAGTACAGAACAAATAGAAACTCTACAACTGGAGGTTCCCTCAGTTAAGAGGTCATGTAGGTAATGCATAGCATTACACATACTTAGGCTTGTTATTAGATGTATTCAGGCATGCCTCTGTGACTAACAGATATTTTTATGGAAAATTATTTGGTGAGGATAAATTAAAATATTGAGGAGAAGGATCCTTTTTGTAATCTTTCTTGAGCTGTCTGGATTCCGTTTTTCTTGTTCGCTTTGCATTTTACATATGTTGGTTAGCTTTGGACAACACCGGTTTTAGGTTCGTCATTCACGATAAGGAATCTGTGACACTCGGTTAATTATATTTTAGTGTCCTTGTAAAGTAATTTGTGAGAGCTTTTTAATGTAATTACTAAAATAAACGTGACAATGGTGGCAATCGTACCATAACAACTACTGTATAGTTTATAGGTAAGTTCGCTTGTGGCTGTCCCCAACTGCCCGGCATAGTCTGTTACCCAAGTACAATTATGAAGAATGTTGCATCACTTTCACTAAATTAATTTGTAAAAAAAACTGCAGATATTAAAATGTTTGATTGTATCATTTATACCAATATAATATCCAAACTCATCACCGAATATCGGACTCAACAATTCAATTCAAAAGAAGTAGCAATTTGTTATACATAGTTATTAATTTATCTATGTAAAAGTACCAAACATTCTTATTTTATTTTAATCGATCCATGTGGTATGTTACAACTAAATTATTAGACTTGTTCGTCTGAGGATACAAATATTTTATGGCAAAGACAGACAACATATTTGGTCAAATTTGTTTAAACTTAAGCTAAGAAGTGCAGTAAAACTACAACAAAGAACTCAAATCTGATCACACCTAGTTGGCATAAATGACACCATTTCGTTCTGCATATCATAAACTACCAACATTTTCATTTACTGCATGTTCCCAAGAATCGATGTTCCGTCACTCGAAATCGCCATTGTCAAGCACAACTTTCTACTCCTCAGACCATTTATCATATAGTTATCAAGCTCAATATCAGCATTTTCGAAATGAAACACAAGTTTCGGGACCACAACATTGGAGTACAAATTAAAACAGGCAACATATCCATCTGAAATCGTATTATCGATGGTTGCCTTCATTTGTGAAGCAAACTCAGTTGCCATTGTATTAAATGCTTCTTCCTCTAAGACAGTGTTCGTTGTGCTTGCATCAATCGCCATTCCCCCGTTACCATCATCACTTACTGCAAAGTTATCTTCATCTATGTCTAGTCTAATGTCTCCAACAGAAATTCCATACAACGAAATGTAATAAAAAGAAGGGTAAAGTTTATTTTTAACTAAATAAGTAGTTTTCGTGATTGCATTGCCTAATGAGAAATTTGGTGGTGATCCTAAAAAAAGTGTACCGGTGACTTTTGTATCTTCGTCAATAGAAGGCAAGCAATAAGAAAAAGTGGACATCTTGAGCTGTGAAACTAGAGATAACAGACCTCGACCCATCCCCATTACGCCCCCAAATCCGTCTTCAAAGAAATGATTGTCTTGTCCACACCCGAACGCAAGGTCGGAAACCTTAACATTTTCACCAAATGTGAAAGTCTATGTTGCCATAGTTCCTCTGGTATAAGTGTCGACATTGTATACGTAGATATAAGTACATTGATCTATGGCACCAAATACTGAACTGATGTATTTCATTTGGTAACTTTCATTTCAATATAACAAACTTCTTCTCTTTCGTTTATACAAAACATGTAAGCATACTATTCTGTTATGGTATCAAAGCACAGACATGGCTGGATTTACATCGATCTTGTGTCGTCTTCTTCTTTGCGTGTTCTCTGCGTGTTTGTTCTTTAATACGGTATCATTTCTTACGTGATCTTTTGATTCAATTGTTCGATTAGATCTCGTAGAAACCCTAGTTTGTCGTACAAATCTTTATTTTTTAATTCAGTCATGTTGCGCAATAGTTTCGCTAATGTTGTTCAAGGAGTTGGTGTTAATAATGCTAATAACTCTATAATTTCACCAAATCGTGCTGTAAATGATGTTTTTCCTATCAATACGTCTTTAAATCCACTTGGTGATTCTGTTTCTGGAGATGATGATGTTCAAAACAGTAATTCACAGTATAATCATGAGCTTGTCGATAATAATTCACATCCTCTGTATTTGCATAACAATGATCATCCTGGTTTAGTATTGATTGCAAAGAAATTGACTGGACCGGATAATTACGGTCCTTGGAGTCATTCAATGCAAAAAGCTTTAAATGCTAGAAACAAATTTGTGCTTGTTAATGGTAGCTTTGAGAAGTCTAATTCTCGTGTGCTCAATGGGAGAGAGTAAATGATATGATCATTACTTGGATTTTGAATACGGTTAATGATGACATTAGTGATGGTTTGAGTTATGTTACTACTGCAAGAGCAGTTTGGAATGAACTTCAAGAGAGATATTCTGGCACTAATGGTCATAGAATTTATCAGATACTAAAAGACACTCATGTTTTAGAACAAGGAAATAATTCTGTCGTGGTATACTTTCACAAGATTAAGAGTCTTTGGGATGAGTATGCTGTTTTGGAACCTCTTGTTAATTGTGTTTGTGGAGCACACATGGTTCAAGTTGAAAGAGATCAGAAAAGAAAGTTGTTGCAATTTTTAATGGGATTACATGCGAGTAATGCTACTCTCAGGGGTCAAATTTTGATGATGAGTCCCCTTCCTTCTGTTTCTCAAGCTTTTGCTTTTGTCAAACAAGATGAGAGATCAAGACAGGGTTATATTAGTTTGATTGCTGGAACAATACCTTTTGCTCATTCTTTAGTGAGTAATTCTGAAAGTATTACTGCTGTAACTCCTGCTAAGCGTTTTGGAGGTAATAAGAGTATTTCAGTTGGTACTTCTCAACAGAAACTTGGACTTAAGTGTTCGTATTGCAATTTTAATGGTCACACCAAAGAAAATTGCTATAAGCTGATAGGCTATCCTGCTAATTGGAAGAAAAGACAGAAGTCACAGTCTTCTTCTACTGGTTTCAGAAATTTGCCTAATGTGTCTAAAGCTAATCAAGTGAGTGTTGATAGCAGTTCGCAGCAAGGAATTGAGTCAAAGTCTGAAGATCAAATGGTTCAAATGCAACAACAGATTGCTCAACTTAACAAGATGATGAGTATGTTTGTTGGTATGAATCAAGGTTTTAAGAGTCCAGAAGATCATATGGCGGCCATTTCTACCTCCAATGTAGTTCTTGTTAATACTGGATCTAGTACTTGGCTCATTGATACAGGAGCTACTGATCATATGTGTTGTCAAGCCAATATGTTAACTGATTTGGTCATTTTATCTGTTCCTATTAATGTGGCACTTCCAAATGGTTCTTCGATTTTGGTTACTCATACTGGAACAGTCTCTTTTAGTGATGATTTCAGAATCAACAATGTCCTTCTTGTTCCCAGTTTTAATTACAATCTTTTCTCTGTTCATAAATGGTCTATGGACACTGGTGGAACTGTTGTTTTCACACCTGATCAGTGTGTTTTTCAGGCCAAGAACCTGCAGACTATAGCTTCTGGTATATTGCTTTCTGGCCTATATCACTTGGATATTTCTTTTGCCAAGTATACTTCCTTCTTTTCTCCAGTTATAAGTAATACTGTTGTTTCAAATCCAAAAACCAGTTGTCTTTGGCATATGAGGTTAGGACATGCATCCTCTCCAGTTCTTCATAAAATTTCTTCTATTTCTGGATCAATAGATGATGATATTAACAAGAATTGTCCAATTTGTCCTCTGTCTAAACAGACTAAACTTCCTTTTGTGCTTAGTACTTCTCATGCTGCACATATTTTTGATTTAATCCATGTAGACCTATGGGGTCCTTATGCTCACGACATTACTCATGGCTGCAAATATTTTTTAACCATAGTAGATGACCATTCTCGAGCTATTTGGACTTTCTTGTTACCCACAAAACAACATGTGTTTTACCAAATCACTTATTTTCTTCTCTATGTTGAAAATCATTTCCACACCACTGTCAAACATTTCCAAAGTGATCATGGAACTGAGTTTTTTAATAACTCATTGATTACATTTTTGCTTGAAAAGGGGATTTCTCATCAGTCTTCCTGTGTTAATACTCCTGCTCAGAATGGTAGGGTAGAGAGAAAACATAGACAATTGTTGTCTATAGCTAGATCTCTTCGTTTCCAATCCGGTTTACCTATTAGATTCTGGGATGAATGCATTTTGACTGCTACTTACCTTATCAACCGTTTACCTACTCCTGTTTTACAACACAAGACTCCTTTTGAGTGTTTGTATGATTCTACACCAGATTATGATTTTCTTAAAGTTTTTGGTTGTTTGTGTTTTGCTTCTATCCATGAATCTGATAAGTTTGCTTCTCGTGCAATACGATGTGTCTTTCTGGGATATCCTCTTGTTCAAAAAGGGTACAAATTATTGAATCTTTCTAATAATCAGCAATTTGTATCCAAACATGTGATTTTTCATGAGATTGTCTTTCCTTTTCTAAATAAAACTCATACTGTTCCTACGTCTGATCCTCATCACTTACAACATTGGATCAATTTCAATCATCTTTTTCCCAGCTCCAATCATTATTTTCCTTCTACACCTGTTGTTGATTCACCTGTAAATGGTTCTACATCTCACTCAATAGAATCTCAGTTTTCTCCTACAAATTCTCAGTCTGTTTCTCCAGAATCTTCAACCTTAGCATCTATTGAGGATTTATCTTCTTCTCAAATTTCAGATTCCCATATATCTACTTACATGGATGGTTTACCACCAGATTCTGACACTTTGATTACCATGGACAATGGTACTTCTCAACCAGTTTTGAGACACTCCACTCGAAATAGACAAAGACCACAGTGGTGGTCTGATTATGATATTGCCAAACATAAGGATAGTTCTGCCACTAATTTAGCAGTCAAGTATCTTTTATCTCAATTTTATGCAACCACCAATTTTACTCATACTCATGCTACTTTTCTTGCTAAGATAGTACAGCATACAGAACCTACTTCTTATGCTCAAGCAATTCTTAATCCCAATTGGGTGGAACCCATGAATAAAGAGCTTAAAACTTTAGAGTCTAATAACACTTGGATTCTTGTTCCTTTGCCTCCAGGCAAGAAATCTATAGGTTGTAGATGGGTGTTTAGAATCAAATATCATGCTAATGGAGAGATAGAAAGGTATAAGGCTCGTTTAGTTGCTAAAGGGTACACTCAAGAACTTGGTGTTGATTTTCATGAGACCTGCTCTCCTGTAGCTAAAGGTATTACTGTCAAATCCATTTTTGCTGTAGCTGTTGCTAAACATTGGCCTGGTTATCAATTAGACATTAACAATGCCTTTTTACATGGTGATTTACATAAGGAAGTGTACATGGATGTTCCTCTTGGTTACAAACTGCCACCTAATTCTTCACATCTTGTTTGCAAATTGATTAGATCTTTGTATGGGCTTCGTCAGGCTTCTAGAGAATAGAACACTAAGCTGTCAACTTTCTTGCTAGACTATGGTTTTACTCAGTCTTTAGCAGATTATTCTTTGTTTACTTATTAGCAAGGTTCCTTGTTTACAGTGGCAGTAGTGTATGTTGATGATGTGCTAGTAACAGGAGATAATATTGCCATGATACAAGACTTGAAAACTGCTTTAGATAAAGAGTTTAGTATCAAGGATCTTGGAGAAGCAAAGTATTATCTAGGTCTGGAAGTAGCTAGAAATGATTCTGGATGAGTCAAAAGAAATTCATACTTGACATGCTTAGTGCAGCCAATATGTCTGATGCAAAACCTTTGTCCATTCCTCTGGATCAGAATATTGAACTCTATGATTCTGATAAGTCTGGTTCTGTAATTAAGAATCCTTCTTTTTATAGAAGTCTAGTTGGGAAACTTTTGTATCTCACTTTTACTAGACCGGATATCAGCTATTCGGTGCATCTGTTAAGTCAGTTTATGCATAATCCAAGAGATAAACATCTTTCTGCTGTACTGAGAGTTCTGAGGTATCTCAAGTGTACAGTTGGATTAGGGTTATATTTTCCAGCTTGCAATGATTTGTCTTTACAAGGATATTGTGACAGTGATTGGGGTGGTTGTACTTTTTCTGGTCGATCTGTAACTGGGTTTTGTCTAAAATTATGCTCTGCCTTTGATTTCTTGGCAAGCTAAAAAGCAGTCTGTCACATCTATGAGTTCAGCAGAGGCTGAATACAGGGCTTTAGCAACTATTACTACTGAAATAATGTGGCTCAAGTATCTACTTGCTGATTTACTGGTTGATTGTACTAAAGCTACTCCTGTTTTTTGTGACAATCAGGCAGCCATTGACATTGCTTTGAATCCTGTTCAACATGCCCGCACGAAACATATAGAGTTAGATTGTCATTTTGTTCGAGAAAAAGTGCATAATGGAGTCATTCAACCTGTCAAAATTCCTACAAAGCTTCAACTGGCAGATGTTCTTACTAAAGCTCTAGGTGGAAGGTCTCACTGGTTTCTTTGCTCCAAGTTGGGTTTACACAATCCTTGTGTAATTCCAACTTGTGGGGGGCGTAATACGAATGAAGAGAATGAAAATAAAGTCAAGGCAGCATCTGTTATATCATTGAAGCATCAGTATAAAGCCACTATTAGTAATGCTTTAGTGTCACAAGTCAGAAAATACGTGGTTAATACTCTATGGTCTTAGTTAGTTACATTCTGTTAATGAGCTGGATTAGTCAACTTTGTTTTGACTCGTGTTTGTATAAATACTGAACTGATGTATTTCATTTGGTAACTTTCATTTCAATATAACAAACTTCTTCTCTTTCGTTTATACAAAACATGTAAGCATACATATTCTGTTATATACGTAGATATAAGTACATTGATCTATGGCACAAAATGATTGTTGCGTGTCATAAAACTGGCTGGTGCAGGATAAATTAGAGAATGATGATGACTTTTCTGAATCAAACAATGGTGTGGATTGTCTCATGCATTTCTGTTAGGTCCGATAAGATTGTAGAAGGGGGGGTTGAATACAATCTTTACCTTTTTATCGAAATTTTTCCTTTAAATTAAATTTGATAAAGACAAATTTATCTGCGGAATTATTTAACACAATTTTTCAAGTTGAATATAACTGTATATTAACTTGATGTGGTGTTACAAAATCAGTATAACAACTTATCAAGATGTTAATAACTAATTAGAAAATTCGACATGAACTTTTCTAATTTAGTTAATAATAATCAAGATAAGAACTAGGAAACTTAATTCGCTAGTAGTAAAAGAATCACAAATAAGCAAGTTCTATCGGATAGAATATCACAAAGATGAAGAACTTGATTTTCTGGGAATTGTTTAAGCTTTGGTGTTCTTGGTGTTCTTGAGAGAGAGAATTCTGGTCTTGATGATATGTTTTCTGCTGTGTTTTCTCCGTTATGACTTAATCTGGTCTGTTCTGATCTTTTATATCAACAACAGGTCTTGCTGGCTTTCTGTAGGATATTTAATAGCTTCAGCATGACTTAAACAGCTTCCAAGACTTGATTTTCCTTCAATAAGACTTACACAAACCTCCATTATGACCTAAAATGTGTCGGTAAGACTTACCAGAATTTCGGTAAGACTTATAACAGCTGGCAGAGGTCGGTAGGACTTAAATCAGGTCGGTAAGACTTAATCCTGAAAAGGCTTCTGTCGGTAAGACTTAAATTAAGTCTTACCGAATTTTACCTCCTCCAAGACTTAATCAAATTTCTTTCTTTAAGTCTTATTGATCCATTTAATTAGTTAATGTTTTAACTAATTCATATTTAATTGATACAATAATTAATTTAATTAATAAATTAATTAATTCTAACAGAATTAATTCATTTAATTAAATCAACTAAATTAATTTATATCAATTATAAATGAATTTAATTAAATCAATAAATAATTAATTTAATTCTTACAAACCACTAAAGGTAGTAAAGAATTACCACTGATTTGTGTTGACGTTCGATGTACTGTCTGGTTCATGAACGACTAACTTCAATGACGCTTCTTCACTTTTGACTTTAGGTTGTGGTTTATTTCTTCTCTCAATTCTCTTGTACTGTAACTGATCTTCAAACTATCACTCGAAAAATCTCTGTCACTGTTCAAATGAATCCATTAACTTCAATGCTGTACTGGGGCTTGATCAGATAACTGAATCGTCTTCCAGTGTATGACATCAAAACTATAGATTGACTTTTCTTCTTTCTTCTGACAGATAATACTTCTTGAGATTCCTGTGACAGTTCATATGTATATTTACTTATTACAATTTGGTTTAAGTTGATTAGGATCCTCTAACTACAAATAGGCTGAGTCATATGCCTTTCAATCTCCCCCTGTTTGTTTGTTAGACAATAACAAGCAAATTCCTAGAGGATACCTCAACTAATCCAACTTAACCAAATGAAAGATAAAACTTTAAATACTAAGTAAATATGAAAAAAAAGTTCTGGTTTATATTTAACATTTTCCAGATTCAAACATGAAAGATAAATACAAGATAGATGATCCTCTAGACTGATCATATGATATAAATTCCTATCAAGATTTATCTAGGCTCTAAAGATATAACATGTAGAGCAATTCTTTTTCTTCAGTTGTCTTCCCTTCTGAATTCTCCTTCTTCTGGCTCATCTGTGACTTGAAGTTTCATGTGTAGATCAGAATCAACAAGACGTTCTCTTCTAGACGACAATCCTTGAGGTAAGACTAAAGGAATTCCAAGCTTCTTTCTAAGTTCACCTTGAAATTTCTTGTAATCTTTTATGTTCGTTTGTGCATAGGAACGAATGTGATCTGCAACTATTACCTTTTCTTCAGTCAAGTATCCATGATTTCTGAGAGCATATTCAGCATGTACCAAGTGCTTTGCATGATGTTCGTATAGCTCATCTGTCTGAAGATTGATTGTGTGAAGTACCTCTCCCTTAAGAAATTTTACTTGTGGAGGTTCCTTAATCACTTCTGGTCCAGCTCTTTTAGCAAATTCTTTGAACTTTTCATGTAACAATACACCTAGCTCAGAAGATGTTCTTACCTTAGGCCTAAGTACCCATATCTCTGTCAGTGATCTGTCATAAAAGAACTGAATAGATACTCTGAATGTTCCAACTTTATGACAATCTACAAATATTACTAGCTCATCAGATTTGGGTTCAAATGCAGTAGTTATCCTGATGACTTCTACCTGTAAGGCCTTTATATACATTTCATGAATTGGATTTGCCAGTTTGAATTCCTCGAGAATTTGTCCAAGACGACGATCTTCATAATCAGAACTCTGAGGTGAATCAATTGCTCTTTGAGCACGTTCCCATTTGTCACCGCTCTTTAGTCTGATGTATGTTTTTCTCTTCTCAACATTTATAGCATGTAGTCTTTGTAATGCTTGCTGTTCAGCTTTCTGAAGTTCTTCATTTCGTGCAATTTGCTCTAAAGATTTTTGAAGTTTTTCTTCTCTCAGTTGCAAATTTGCTTCTCTTTGAGCAAATAACTCTTCAGATTCTTTCTCAGCTTGTTGAGCTTCACATTCAGATATCACTAGTCCTTCATCTTCCCAGTGACTAAGATCAGGTTCAGGAAGTTCTTCACCTTGATCAGGGAATTCAAGATCAGCAAAAACATCGAAGTTATCCGGTTCACCCGTGTAATAATAACCTGTGTTCTTGTCTTGAATATCTTCTTCAGTTTGTTCAACTACTTTCTTCCTCTTATCTTCACCTTGGTCAGATTTACCAGATTTTCCTTCTCCTCCCTCTCTTTCTTTAGATTTATCTTGTGACCCCTTTGATTTCTCCCCCTTAGTTGAGGAATCCTCTACAGACTTATCAGTTGCCCCAGCTTCAGGATCCTGTTCATCATCATCACCACCCTTACTTGTAAAGAATTCAATTTCTTCATTTGTAGGTTTTCGACTTTGACTTACAAGATTAAACAAATGTTTTAACCCTTTAGCCTGGTGTGCATTTTGCTTTTCGATCTGGTCCAGACGAGAATTAGTAGATTCTTGATTGTGCTGTACCTCTGACTGTAGATTATCAACTTTCAAGGAAATCTTAGAAATTAACATGTCTTGAGCAACAGTAATATCTCCAGAGTCATCAAGTGCCTTTTCATGAGAGAGTTCGAGAGATTCTATCTTCTTGGTGAAAGATGTCTTTAAGTAGTTTATGTCCTTCTTCATTACAGCAAGCTGACTGTTGACAGAGGTGGATGTAGAAGATCGCTCACCCACTTGTGCTCTAAGAATTTCTGTTTCAGCCTTGCTGACTGCAAGTTCTTTCTCTAAAGCAGTTATCTTTTCTAATAACGAGAGAGTGTATGTGTCAGTGTGTGCGCTCACCTGACGTTCACTTTGAGATCCACTCACCTGAAGTGCATGTGTTTCACTCCTCTCAGATTCCTTAGCTGCTTCCAGATTTGTACCTGCATGTAAAATCACCCTAGCCTCCTCTGGGAAGGTCAGTGGTGGTGCAATGGGAGTTCGCAAATCCCTGTCCTTAATCAAATCTACTTGAACATTTGAAATTGTTGACTGAATTGCTTCAGTAGTAGATTGATCAAGTTGCCTTCCACCTTCTCCAGTCGAAATTGCGAGTGGAAAATCCCTTGTGGGAGCCAGGAGTGTTTGTCCTGGGAGGGGAGATGATGGTTCTATTGAAGTTGGCTGAGAACCAAGATTTCCCTCTAAAGCCTGTGAAGACTCTTCTACCGTAACTATGGTAGGCACTGTCACATTTTCTATGTGCTCTCCTTGCAGTGTGTCCTGAGACTCATTTAAAGGTATGTCTTCCCCCATTGTGAGTAATAGAGGAGGTGTGCTTGACTCACTACAAGGTGCCACGGCCCTATGGCGAATTTCAATAGAATCATCCTATTGAGAAGATGATTCTAGTAACTGTGTAACGGCCATATCAATTTCCATATCCTGTTGGGAGGATACAGACGGGCTTACAGTTGCCTCAGGTTGAGTTCTACTTTTCTTTTCTAGAGGCAGAGCTGTGGGTTCACTCATACTGCCACTACTGATTCGACTTCTTTTTACTTGCAATTTCTTTCTGGAGTGAAAAGATATGAGTTTTGGTGGTTGAGTGTTTGGCTCTACGACCTTGGTTAGAGGTTGTGGTACTACAACCCCATGGTCAGACCTACCAACCACTTGGGTTCCAGAAATAGATTGAGAAGCAGTAGTAGTTTGAGGAACAGAAGGCAATACCTGGTCAGCTGACTCCGCAACAGTCTCTGATAAGATGGGTTGATCCAATTCAGGTTCAGGGACAGATGCAGTTTCTTGCACTGGATGTTCAACAGCAAGAGCAGCTGGCTGAGGAACAATTTGCTGAGCAGGTTCAACTTGTTGATTGCCTTGATTTTCATTATCAACAAGTATGTTTTCCACTGGTGGTTCAGGGTTTTGTTCTGGTTGTTCAGGTTCTGGTACAGGTTCAATAACAGGTAGTTGTATATAGTTTGACATGTATTGGGTGACAACTACAGGTATGTTTGTGAATTTTGGCTTGTTGCTGTACTCAGTGAACAATCTGGTAGTAGGTTTACCTGATGCCAGTGACTCTCCATTCAGAAATTGGGCTTGGTTTTCTAGTTCCACAAGATGATTAAAAATCAATGATAAGAATCTTGGATAATAACATGAAACTTTATGTCCATTATCAAAATTCTTCTTTGCATTAATGATCCTTCTAACCATCGGAACACACAGTAGTCTGCCAATATTAATCCTTCGGTTGTATGCAACTGCATATCCAATATGCTGCAAGAAAGATGGTAATACCCCGAAGTTCCCTTTTGTAGTGTTGTCAAAGACTCTACCTAGTGTGTCAAACAGATAATCCCATTCCTGAACGAAGTTCTTTTTATTCCAGACAGTTTGATCAGGACTGTCTTGATAGAATACACCATTTAAAAAATTTATCATTTCTTGATCTGATGGTAATTCTTCGAAATTATCAGTTGGAAAATTTAAGACCGTATTTATTGTATTTTCATTCACTGTGTACTGATTATCTCCCACAGAGAAGACAAAAGATCTGTTATCATTAGAAATGACAGCAGTAGTACACATGATTCGCAAAAGTTCAATTTTCAGAGGAGCATCCAATCTCAAAGCATTGCGAACCAGTGAATTTTCATTTAAAAAACGAATCCACGGTCGAAAACGTTCAACTGAACATTTTTCTGGATCAAAATAACCGATTAAATTATGTTTAATAATTTCAAATCGATCAGCCATTTTAATCAAGATTTAATTTCCTTGAAAAATTCAGATTTTACAAATTTTTAATTTAAAATTTAATTTTTCGAATTAATAATTAATTAAAAATTCGAAATAATTAAAAGTTCTTCAAAAATTCTGAAAAATTCACACAATGATCCCCTTACACACACAAACACACATGTATTTTTAGTTTTTCAAGAATCAAAGCCAATTTTTCTGAAAAACAGATCGAATTTTCAAAATTTTTCTGAACAACAATTCTTCAAAAACGGATGAAAACTCGATTCTAAACAATCAATATGTAGATAATCAACCAAAGAATCGAGTTATGTAATCAATTCGTGATAATCAGCAAGAATCGTGATGAAAAATGGGCATGAACTCGTGTATATACGTGTGTATATATGTGTGTATCTCAGAGGTTCTATAAGACTTAACTTGATAGAGACTTAAAATAAATTAAGACTTAAAAACAACTAACTCTCATATATATACAAGTAGACCGAATAAGACTTAAACTAGCATTAAGACATAACTGTTATTTAAATATTTACATATATACTTAACTCGATTATGACCTAATTAAAGCTATTAAGACATAACTAATATGACATAACTGAGACTGTTATGATTAAGACTTAAAAATAAATCGAATAAGACTAAACTAAAAACTCGCTAAGACTTATTTACAAACACATGAATATGACTTAACCTTACAAAACTCAGTAAGACTTAACCTAAGTCGAAATTCGAGATAGACTTAACTAAATCTAACCTAAGTCGAAATTCGAGATAGACTTAATCTAAGTCGAAATTCGAGATAGACTTAATCCTAAGTCGAAATTCGAGATAGACTTAATCCTAAGTTTAAGTCATACCGAATTTTTATAAGTCATATTGAGAGTTTTAACTAATTTTAAGTCATAATTACTTTAAACAAACATTAAAAACACTATAAAATATACAATTAACTTATAAAAAATAATAAAAATATTATATAAAATTAAACAAATAATAAAAATAATTATACATACCATATGCTAACCTATTAACGAAAACAAAGCAATATTAACATGACAAACATTACAAAACATATGATAAATTAATTAATAAAATAGAAATTAATATTTACAAATATTCTAAAAATACAGAAGTATGAAGTATTAAATAATATGAATAAACAAAGTGAAAAATAATTAAACAAGCAAGAAAATCAGATGGTAAAATAATTATACAAGTGATTTCAAACAACAAATATTCACAGAATAATCACTTGTAAAATTATTAAAGATCAAATTTCAGATATTAACAGTATTAATTACTAGGACTGTTTAACATACCCAATTCACTAACAATTCTAGTGAATGAGGATTCATTAAGCGACTTAATAAAAATATCTGCAGTTTGATCTCCAGATCCTACAAATAGTAGTTCCACTGTACCATTCATTACATGCTCTCTTATAAAATGATACCTTATGTCAATGTGCTTTGTCCTTGAGTGCTGCACAGGATTGCTTGCGATTGCTATGGCACTTGTATTATCACATAAAATAGGAATATTTTCCAATACAATGCCATAGTCCATTAATTGATTCCTTATCCATAAGATCCGAGCACAACAGCTTCCAGCAGCTATATATTCAGCTTCGGCTGTAGAGTTGGAAACTGTTTGCTGTTTCTTACTGAACCAGGATACCAACCTTCCACCTAGGTATTGACAACTCCCAGATGTACTTTTCCTGTCTACAACACTTCCTGCATAGTCAGAATCTGTATATCCAATTAAAGTAAAACCAGATTCATTAGGGTACCAGATGCCTAAATTAGGCGTACCCTTTAGATATCTTAAGATTCTTTTGACAGCAGTGTGATGGATTTCTTTAGGGTTCGCTTGGAACCTTGCACACAAGCATGTGGCAAACATTATATCTGGTCTACTAGCAGTTAGGTAAAGCAATGAACCAATCATACCTCTATAGCCTGTGATATCTACCTTGGCAGAACTTTCACATAAACCAATTTTGACAGCTATAGTTGATGGTGTCTTTGCTGATGAGCACTCCTCCATGTGATATTTCTTGAGGAGCTCCTTGATGTACTTAGATTGACAAATAAATATTCCATCTTGTCTCTGACTTATTTGTAATCCAAGAAAGAATTTCAGTTCTCCCATCATGCTCATTTCAAACCTACCCTGCATTAACTTAGAAAACTTCTTGCACAGAAGCTCATTAGTAGACCCAAATATAATATCATCCACATAGACTTGGACTAGTATTATATCATTCTTATGTCTTTTAGTGAAGAGCGTTTTGTCTATGACACCTCTTATAAAACCATTTTCTAATAGAAATTCAGAAAGAGTGTCATACCATTTTCTTGGGGCTTGCTTAAGACCATCGATAGCTTTGTAAAGAAAGTAGACATAGTCCAGATGATCTTGATCTTCAAAACCAGGAGGCTGTTCTACATACACTTCTTCATCTAGCTTACCATTCGGAAAGGCACTCTTGACATCCATTTGATAAACTTTGAATCTTGAATAGGATGCATATGCCAAGAATATTCTGATGGCCTCAAGTCTTGCCACTGGAGCATAGGTCTCGTCATAATCAATGCCTTCAGCTTGAGAATAACCTTTAGCTACCAGTCTTGCTTTGTTTCTTATCACAGTGCCATCTTCATCTAGTTTGTTTCTGAATACCCATCTTGTGTCCACCACTTTTCTATCTTTAGGTCTGGGTACCAGCTTCCATACTTCTAGTTGTTTAAATTGATTGAGTTCATCTTGCATAGCAATCAACCAATCAGGATCAGATAGAGCTTCTTCTACTTTCTTAGGTTCCATGACAGACAGGAACCCAGAATAATTACATTGATTCTGATAAGCTCTTCTTGTTTTCACACCAACATCTGGATCACCAAGAATCAGCTCAAAAGGATGAGCTCTATTCCAAACAGTTTGTCTGGGAAGAATTGATCTTGACGATTCGCCTTATTCTTCAGTATGATGTTGAGTATGACTTGTTGATCCTTCATTATCTCCCCCTGAGTTGTTGCCAGTTTGACTTGTTGATGGTTCAAAAGTATCAGTGGTGTCTTGAAAATTATCATTGTTTTCACCAGCATCACCTTGATCATTACCACCAACATTTGGATTATTATTATCAGCAACAACGTCAGGTTGATTGTCATAATCTGAATCTGAGTCTGACATATCATCAAACTTAAGCTTTTCAGATGGATCTTCATTTTGGATATTTGGGAGTTTTGTATCATCAAATGTAACATTGACACTTTCCAAAGTTTTCTGTTGATCAATAAGATACACCTTGTAGGCTCTTCTAGTATAACCAATAAATATTGCTTCATGTGTGTTTTCTTCAAATTTACCACCTTGATCATCTCCTTCTTTCAGCACAAAGCATTTTGTCCCAAATACATGGAAGTACTTGAGAGTTGGTTTCTTGTCATGTAGAGCTTCATATGGTGTCTTCATTAAGTCTTTATTGATAAGTGTTCGATTCTGGGTATAGCATGCAGTGTTGACAGCTTCAGCCCAAAAGCTCAATGGAAGCCTTGATTCACTTAGCATTGTACGTGCAGCTTCAATCAAGGTTCTATTCTTTCTTTCAACTACCCCATTTTGTTGAGGAGTTCTGGGAGTTGAGTACTGTCTAGTTATACCCTTTTCAATGCAAAAGTCATTCAGAACTGCATTCTTGAACTCAGTTCCGTTGTCTGACCTTATAGCCCTTACTAGACGATTAGAATCCAGCTCAATTAACTTAATGTGATCAACTACCAGTTGTGGAGTTTCATCTTTTGAGTTCAGAAATAGTACCCATGTGAATTTTGAGAAATCATCAACAATCACTAGAGCATATCTTTTCCTTGACATAGACATCACACTAACTGGACCAAACAAATCCATATGGAGAAGTTGTAATGGTTCAGTTATTGATGATATGTTAGTGCTCCTGTGAGTTGCCCTTTTTAACTTCCCTTTTTGACAAGCATCACATAGACCTTCCTGAGTAAATTCAATCGAAGGTAAACCTCTCACCAACTCTCTTTTCACTAGAGAATTCATTGTTTTGAAGTTTAGGTGAGAAAGTCTCTTGTGCCATAACCAACTTTCATCAGTGGATGCCTTTGAATAAAAACATCTAATTTCTTCTGTGCTTCCAGAGTTCATATTGGCTATGTACAAGTTTCCTTTTCTTACTCCAGTCAACTGCGGCCTTTCATTTCTCTTGTGTGATATTAGACAATTCTTCTTGTTGAAATGAACTTCATAACCTTTGTCACAGAATTGACTAATACTGAGCAAATTGTGCTCAAGGCCGTTCACATAAGAGACATCTTCAACGATAACATTTCCAGCTTCTAATCTGCCATATCCATCAGTTTTACCTTTGCTGTTATCTCCAAAGGTAATGACCGGGCCGGCCTTTTCCACCACATTTGTCAGCAGGGCTTTATCTCCGGTCATATGCCTTGAACATCCACTGTCCATAATCCACATGACTCGATCAACCTGTTTCAAACCCTGCAATGACAAATTGGTTAGACTTTCTTCGGAACCCAAATTTGATTGGGTCCGGAGTACTTAAAGAATTGACCTCTATCAGGTAAAGCAACACTTTTTATCTTAACAACATTTTCTACAGGTACTGGACATTTAACCCTGTAAACAGCTTTAACTTGTTTTGGTTTTAGCTTGGGTAACCATGTCTTTACCAAATCCTGAGAAGGACTTTTTGGAGTCCTAATCTTAGAATTAGGTGATGTTACAGTCCTGGATCTAACATGTTTATTTCTGCTCATATGCTGTCTAGGAGCATTCTTATCAACACATGCATGATTACTGTTAAAGTAAGCAGACATTATATTAAAAGCACAAGACATGCAATTAACAGCATCGCATTTCTTATGAGCAGTATCAATAACATGAATAGCATGCATGGTAGATATGTTATTGCATTTACTCATGTTGTTACTTCTGCTACTAGTTTTCAATGAACTAGTAGACTCACCAACTCTTTCTGCTTTTACAAACACAGTCTTTCTATCTTTATCATTTTTAACAACTTGATTACTTTCTAAGACTACGCCATTAGCTACATCCTCAATGCACATCTCTTTCTTAATGATTAAAGATGTTGTATCCAAAGGTTCTGCTATGGATTTCTTAAAGAGTGGATTATTAACACTCTTAAGCACTAATGGTATACCCCTATCTATAGCACTGACACGATTAGGGGTAATAATGCTTTTTCGACCAACAACCTCATTATAGTCAAACCCAATTCCTACGGTTTGATTAATAGTTTGTTGGTTAAACAACTCTTTAGCTACTTTACATGAATTAGAAGTAGCATTAGCCCTTATTTCTAGCTCGGCTATTGTATCACGTTGTTGAGCCACTATCACCGCTAGAGACCTCTCAAGTTCTTTTAGAATTCTTATTTCTGATTTTTGTTTATCATGGCAATTTTGTACATCATGTAATTCTGATAATTGATTACTAAGATCTGTAATTACCAAATTTAGTCTTTCAATCTCTCTATTAGCATTACCTAGTGTATCACTAAGTTGATAGATATATTGACTATCAGTAATTGATACCTCAGATGAAGTACCACTGGAGTTATCAGATTTTGCCATCAGGGCAAGATTGCCATACTCTTCATCTTCAGAGTCTGTATCATCCCAACTCTTTCCAGCAGCCACATAGGCTCTACCTGTCTTCTTCTTCTCAGATCCAAAGTCTTTTCTTTGGTTTTGTTTTGGCTTCTGACATTCAGTAGCGAAATGTCCAAGTTCATTACAGTTGTAGCATTTAATTTTACTTCTTTCAACTGTTCCAGTTTTGTAACCTCCTCTGTTACTTGAGGATGAAGAACCTCCTCTCTGGAACCTGTTATTGTTAGATTTGTACCTGAACTTGGGATTCTTCCTGAATCTGAAGTTGCTGAATTTCCTTACCAACAAAGCCATGGACTCATCTTCCAACTGATCTAGCTCTTCTAACGAATAGAAGTCACCTTCATCTGGACTAGCATTCGTTTGACCAACTTCAACTTCAAGCTTACCACTGTCAACTTTACAAGGTTGGATAACCTTATCTTCAACTTCTTGTTTGTTCTCAACAATAAGAGCTGTAGAAGTATTAGCAACTCTTCCTTTTCCATAAATCTCCTTTTGTTGAGATTGTTCCAGTTCATAGGTTTTTAAAACACCAAAGAGTCTTTCTACAGTTATTTCACTTAGATTCCTTGACTCTCTGATAGCTGTAATTCTATGTTCTAGATGAACAGACATTGATAATAGAAATTTTCTGTTGATCTCTTTCTGAGTGTAGTACTTGCCATGCATCTGTAAATTGTTGACAAGTTTGTTATATCTTTCAAACACATCTTGAATACTTTCATTGTATGCTGATCGAAAGTGTTCATACTCAGATGTCAGAATTTCTAGTCGATTCTCCCTAACTTCCTCTGTTCCTTCATTCACAGTTTCAATGGTTTCCCACATTTGCTTTGCAGTTTTGCAGTTAATCACATGACTGTACATTACAGAGTCTAGAGAGTCTATTAAGATCAGTCTCAAATTAATGTCAAGTGCAGCTTCCTCTCTTTCAGCAAGAGTGTATCAGAAGAGTCTTTGTATACATACCTTGCAGGGGTAATAACTTTTCCATCAGTAACAACTTCAGGAATTACTCCAAAAGGTATTACTGGTCCTTCTGATAAGACTTTCATGTATTTAGGATTTGCAACCTCGAGGAACATTAACATTTTGTTCTTCCACATATCATAACTATTTTTGTCATATATGGGTATTTTCACAGTTCCAACTTTAGAAGACATGATGAATTTTTTAAGAGAGTTAAAAAATTCGGGGATGATTTTTAATCGAGTAAAATGGGATCGTTGATTTGTGTATCAATCAATCTGCTCTGATACCAATTGTTAGGTCCGATAAGATTGTAGAAGGGGGGGTTGAATACAATCTTTACCTTTTTATCGAAATTTGTCCTTTAAATTAAATTTGATAAAGACAAATTTATCTGCGGAATTATTTAACACAATTTTTCAAGTTGAATATAACTGTATATTAACTTGATGTGGTGTTACAAAATCAGTATAACAACTTATCAAGATGTTAATAACTAATTAGAAAATTCGACATGAACTTTTCTAATTTAGTTAATAATAATCAAGATAAGAACTAGGAAACTTAATTCGCTAGTAGTACAAGAATCACAAATAAGCAAGTTCTATCGGATAGAATATCACAAAGATGAAGAACTTGATTTTCTGGGAATTGTTTAAGCTTTGGTGTTCTTGGTGTTCTTGAGAGAGAGAATTCTGGTCTTGATGATATGTTTTCTGCTGTGTTTTCTCCGTTATGACTTAATCTGGTCTGTTCTGATCTTTTATATCAACAACAGGTCTTGCTGGCTTTCTGTAGGATATTTAATAGCTTCAGCATGACTTAAACAGCTTCCAAGACTTGATTTTCCTTCAATAAGACTTACACAAACCTCCATTATGACCTAAAATGTGTCGGTAAGACTTACCAGAATTTCGGTAAGACTTATAACAGCTGGCAGAGGTCGGTAGGACTTAAATCAGGTCGGTAAGACTTAATCCTGAAAAGGCTTCTGTCGGTAAGACTTAAATTAAGTCTTACCGAATTTTACCTCCTCCAAGACTTAATCAAATTTCTTTCTTTAAGTCTTATTGATCCATTTAATTAGTTAATGTTTTAACTAATTCATATTTAATTGATACAATAATTAATTTAATTAATAAATTAATTAATTCTAACAGAATTAATTCATTTAATTAAATCAACTAAATTAATTTATATCAATTATAAATGAATTTAATTAAATCAATAAATAATTAATTTAATTCTTACAAACCACTAAAGGTAGTAAAGAATTACCACTGATTTGTGTTGACGTTCGATGTACTGTCTGGTTCATGAACGACTAACTTCAATGACGCTTCTTCACTTTTGACTTTAGGTTGTGGTTTATTTCTTCTCTCAATTCTCTTGTACTGTAACTGATCTTCAAACTATCACTCGAAAAATCTCTGTCACAGTTCAAATGAATCCATTAACTTCAATGCTGTACTGGGGCTTGATCAGATAACTGAATCGTCTTCCAGTGTATGACATCAAAACTATAGATTGACTTTTCTTCTTTCTTCTGACAGATAATACTTCTTGAGATTCCTGTGACAGTTCATATGTATATTTACTTATTACAATTTGGTTTAAGTTGATTAGGATCCTCTAACTACAAATAGGCTGAGTCATATGCCTTTCAATTTCAAAAATGGCTTGCATTGTGTCCAGATCAAGTCAGTGCCTGTGTTAATTACTCCACTGTAATGTACTGGTGGAGTACCAATTCCTACTTGTATCACATATTCCAGACCAGTTATTGTTGGGTGAACTTGAGAGGAAATTTGTGTACCTGCCAATAGCATAGCTTTAAAACTCTCCCTTCTCTGCTTCTCTCGCTTCAGTTCATGTCGTATGCGCTCAAATTTGGTAAGGCTTTTACCCGAATTGGCGTGTTGGAGAGCAATTCGGAATCAAGGTTTTGAAGTTGAATATTGCAGAGTAATTTTTGATGAGGAACATGGTAATGCAATGAACAAGAGTATAAGATTGAATAATGAGATTTTAAGTAGAGCTGACAATAAGGAATGTGAATGTGATTTCATCCTAATGATCATTATTAGTACTAATTTGTGCTAGGTATGCAAAGTATATAAGGGAAGCTCTACTTTACCTTAATGCAGAATGTATGAATGTTGGTTCCCAAAATGTGGGAGAATATTGAGGGTGCCTAAATGTGTGAGGACAAACTAAACATGTCACAGCATTTAGCATGTTGTATATGGCTATATATATATAATTCTTTATGAAGAAAACAACCTTTCTACATAAATTTAATCCTCCAATGGATATACCAAGTATGCATTTCAGTTTAGAATTCGAAGCATGGCATTTAGCCGTCGAAAAAAGAAAACATTAAAATTGAACACATATGACACTAGCTAAGAGCATATGCTAATGATAGAATATGTATAATTATTGCTATCTTATAAAATCAAAACCTGATATTTGATTTGAATACAAACTTATATTTAATGCATACTAGTAAGGCCCCTTCACAAATGTCAATGTATAATCAAGGTTTTCCGAACTTTCCCGACTTTGAGCAAGCTAATACGGTGTTTCAACCAACCCCTAGGAATGATCCGTTTGCTCCGACATACAATCCCGGTTGGAAGAATCACCCAAATTTTTCATGGAACCAAGGTCAAAACTACCAATCTCCGCCACATTATTTTCAAAAGTCTAACTCTTACCCAACTCCAAACCAAGGGCCTTTTCCAAACCCACCTCAAACTCACGGTCCTTATCCGACTAAAACACCAGCCCACCCTCCCGGCTTTCATGAGTCGGATAAGAGACTCGAATAGCATTGAATTGGACTTGCTCTTATGGTTCCCTGGATCTGGAGACCTCCTTCCTCCTAGTTCTGGAAATATTCATATACTGAATCAGACATTAGAATATGCAAGTTTGTCAAGTCAGGCCTAAAAGGACAATGGCACCACAACTGAATACTCTATTAAGAACAATACTGCTCCAGATAAATGACAAGGCGAACAAATGTCCGGGAAAGATTGCAGCGGAACAAATGGTAAACAAACTGCAACGGGTTCTTGAGGCACGTTGAAGAGTTGAAAAAGTTTAAATTTACACGTAATATTAGCAACAAAGAAAACATCACTTATTTAGGTAGCTGAAATTCCAATCTTCGCTTTGTAAATATTGAAGTAATTGTGTAGAGCTTTTTTTGTTATGTACAGTCTATTTCGTTTCTCTATTACATTTATCCAAAGTTCTGAAAAGGTGTTGTTCAGGCAAGAATATAGCAATAAATGCATCCTTGGTTTCAAATTTAGCAATAATTTTTTTTTAACTTCTATTGAATATTCTTTACAAACTCAAACTCATGATGATGTGGCATGAATGCATAAATGCATCCTTGGTTTCAAATTTAGCACCAAGGATGCATAATATAGCAATAGTACCAAGGATGCATCCAACTATAACACTTCTTTGGAGATGAGTTTTTTAGCACTTGGTGCTATAATATAGTAATAGCACCAAGGATAGTATTGCATTGGACTTGCTCTCAACTCAACAGAAAACTATGACAAGCTAAGTCTAAACATAGAAATGAAATCTCTGTTGAGAAATATTGAAGGTAACAAAATGGGTCCCCCACAGTTATGTAGTTGCATGTATATGCTTGGAACCTTTTGACAAGAATAGTATAATATCTAACAGCTAGCTTCACATACTGAAAAATGTACATATGCACACACGCAGAGTGAAACAGAGTAGTCTTGACCTGACCAGCTAGCTAGCTAACCACATACTATATGACAAGTTGTAATTGCAGTTGTCGACACTGGTGATTCGTATTGAGAAGGAGTCGGAGGTTTCATAGTAGAACAGATTACACCTCCACAAATGACACCTCCCTTTCTGCAACATGTAGACATGACGGCGTTCTCCCTAGCTCCTCCTTTAACTGAAACTATTGTCATTAGCAGCAACAAAACCATATAAGTTACCTGTGTCTGTTTCTCCATGAAGTTTATAAAGACAAATAGTGTTTTATTCTTTATCTGTTTGATCCGTTTCTGCTATTACCCCTTTGTTTATTTTGGAAATAATGGATGATTTCTCCATTTATAATGCTGGGTTGTCCGTGGAATATCATTTGATTGTGACATTCAGGTTACTGCATCACGCCGACGTCTGTTAGCATACTGATCTATTGTCATGTTCTTATGAAGTTTAATTGACTCTCAAGGAGTCATGGGTCATGAATTTTTAAATATTTTTTCAATTTTTATTGATAACTCTGTTAATCAGAAAGATTGTTGATTTGTATAGTCCCTTGTTTTCTATGTGGATTTGTCCATCTAAACATATACACGCATGTCACCATCTAAGAAGCGTACACAATAGTTTACCTCTCTTAATATGGACTATAAACATGTTCATTATGTTAATGCTCGGCACGGCCAAACTACAGCAATTTATAAAAACAGTTTTCAGGTATATCCACTGTAAAAATATAAATTAAAAATAATTTCGATAGTTTAAAACTGAAGCAAGGGTTCCAGCGATAGTAGTTTTTGTTGTGTACCATCATACACAGATGCACAGTACTACAAAATGCCAAAATCTAAACCATTTTTGGTTTCCGGATGATTGATTTAACATTACCATTGGTTTCATTAAAAATTAACATGCAAAGAACAAATGTGGTTTTTTTCATGATACTATATTAGAATTATTCAGCTTGTACACTCTAGTATCAATAGATGCCAGCTCTCTTTTAACCCTTAATATACACAAGACTTCCGATTTCATATCAGATATGATGGCTAAAGAGATGGGATTCGCAATGATTGTATTGGTCCTTCCAGCAAAATCACAACATGCACAATACCACAGGGGCAGATCCATACACTCAGAGAGCAGGGTCGGAGGCATACAGTCAGAAGGGGCGGAGCCATAAGCGGATGTTGGCCCCCTGTATCACAATTTGAAAATGGTCCGAAATATCACAATCTGAAAAGTTGGCCCCATATATCACTCTAAAACACTACATGATCTAGCATTTTCATTTTTTTTTATGAAAACGCTACATCGTGTAGCGTTTTGATTTTTTTTTTCTTTTTTTCTTTTTTACTGTAAACGCTACTTGAATTTTTGTTTTGGGCTAGTAACGCTACTTGAAGTTTGGTTTTGGGCTAGTAACGCTACTTTAAGTTTGGTTTTGGGTAATTTTTTTTTTTTTTGAAACGTTACTTTAAGTTTGGTTTTGGGTAATTTCTAAAATCCAAAATGGAAACGTTGAACCCCAAAAGTTAATTTTTGAACCCCTAAATTTAAATAAAATTGTATTTTTAAATTTAAAAATTTTAATTTAAAAAATTTAATCCGGCGGCCTGATTTTTAAACGCGTTAATTTTAAACGCTAACGCGTTTAAAAATCAGGATTAGTTAGGGTTTAGGGTCTAGGGTTGTAAACAACCCTAAACCCTAAACCCTAAGTTCGTATGTGGTTTATTCGTCGTTCCGAATATTTCTAAAACCCACAATGGAAAAATTAAACCCCAAAAGTTAATTGTTGAACCCTAAATTTAATTAAAATTGTATTTTTAAATTTTAAAAATACAATTTTAATTAAAAATTTGATTATAATAAAAATTGCATCAATTTCACTAAATTAATTTGTAAAAAAAACTGCAGATATTAAAATGTTTGATTGTATCATTTATACCAATATAATATCCAAACTTATCACCGAATACCGGACTCAACAACTCAATTCAAAAGAAGTAGCAATTTGTTATACATTAGTTATTAATTTATCTATGTAAAAGTACCAAACATTCTTATTTTATTTTAATCGATCCATGTGGTATGTTACAACTAAATTATTAGAATTGTTCGTCTGAGGTTACAAATATTTTATGGCAAAGACAGACAACATATTTGGTCAAATTTGTTTAAACTTAAGCTAAGAAGTGCAGTAAAACTACAACAAAGAACTCAAATTTGATCACACCTAGTTGGCATAAATGACACCATTTCGTTCTGCATATCATAAACTACCAACATATTCCTTTGCTGCATGTTCCCAAGAACCGATGTTCCGTCACTCGAAATCGCCATTGTCAAGCACAACTTTCTACTCCTCGGATCATTTATCATATAGTTATCAAGCTCAATATCAGCATTTTCGAAATGAAACACAAGTTTCGGGACCACAACATTGGAGTGCAAATTAAAACAGGCAACATATCCATCTGAACTCGTACTATCGATGGTTGCATTCATTTGTGAAGCAAACTCATTTGCCATTGTATTAAATGCTTCTTCCTCTAAGACAGTGTTTGTTGTGCTTGCATCAATCGCCATTCCCCCGTTACCATCATCACTTACTGCAAAGTTATCTTCATCTATGTCTAGTCTAATGTCTCCAACAGAAATTCCATACAACGAAACGTAATAAAAAGAAGGGTAAAGTTTATTTTTAACCAAATAAGTAGTTTTCGTGATTGCATTGCCTAATGAGAAATTTGGTGGTGATCCTAAAAAAAGTGTACCGGTGACTTTTGTATCTTCGTCAATAGAAGGCAAGCAATAAGAAAAAGTGGACATCTTGAGCTGTGAAACTAGAGATAACAGACCTCGACCCATCCCCATTACGCCCCCAAATCCGTCTTCAAAGAAATGATTGTCCTGTCCACACCCGAACGCAAGGTCGGAAACCTTAACATGTTCACCAAATGTGAAAGTCTCTGTTGCCATAGTTCCTCTGGTATAAGTGTCGGCATTGTATACGTAGATATAAGTACATTGATCTATGGCACAAAATGATTGCTGCGTGTCACAAAAATGGCTGGAGCAGGATAAATTAGAGAATGATGATGACTTTTCTGAATCAAACAATGGTGTGGATTGTCTCATGCATTTCAAACATGGCTTGCATTGTGTCCAGATTAAGTCAGCGCCTGTGTTAATTACTGCACTGTAATGTACTGGTGGAGTGCCAATTCCTACTTGTATCACATATTCCAGACCAGTTATTGTTGGGTGAACTTGAGATGAAATTTGTGTACCTGCCAATAACATAGCTTTAAAACTCTCCCTTCTCTGCTTCTCTCGCTTCAGTGCATGTCGTATGCGCTCAAATTTGGTGAGGCTTTTACCCGAATCGACGTGTTGGAGAGCAATTCGGAATCCAGGTTCTGAAGTTGAACAGTGCAGAGTAATTTTTGATGAGGAACATGGTAGTGCAATGAACAAGAGTATAAGATTGAATAATGAGATTTTAAGTAGAGCTGACAATAAGGAATGTGAATGTGATTTCATCCTAATGATCATTATTAGTACTAATTTGTGCTAGGTATGCAAAGTATATAAGGGAAGCTCTACTTTACCTTAATGCAGAATGTATGAATGTTGGTTGCCAAAATGTGGGAGAATATTGAGGGTGCCTAAATGTGTGAGGACAAACTAAACATGTCACAGCATTTAGCATGGTGTATATGACAAGCTGCTTTTCAGCTTTTGCGGAAAGTAGTTGCTGATTTCACCAAAAACATTATTTTTATTATATTTTTACATCAAAACATGCACCTATCAAAAATATTATCAAACAGTCTTCAATTTTTTATAACAACACATTTTTTACCAGCACTTTTTCTAACAGCAATCCCGAATAAAGCCTAAAACTATTGCAAACTGCAAACTGTGACATTTATTGTCATGAAAACAAAATAGCTCGATAAATGAATAGAATAATCTCGTCAAATGCAAATTTTGGTGACCCAACATTACCAAGGATAGTGTATTTTTCCGGTCCGGGGTATTCATATATGCAGGTTTACTGTATATCTTTGGATTACGATTCCTTAAAAAAACATGGTATATTTTTTTTTGCTAAATATGGTATATTAAAAAGAAAAACTTAAACAATGCAAGCAACCCGAGCAAATCTCTTATTTCTTTAGGAATTTGATGCATTTTTGCGATGGCATTTGAAACCTTTAAGATGGCCCCTGGACTTGAACAAATGTCTTTGTTGATCCTCAACCTCCCAATGAAGGGAGAATGAAGGTGCAACTCTGTTGAAGCATAGCCCCGTTGGCCAACTTTAATATTAGAAGTTTCAATAAATATTATGTTAAAAAACATGTTACATATTACAATATGTTCTGTAAACATAAATTTGCACACATTTATAGTCCTAGCAATGAAACTATTACAACTAATTGTTTTAGCAAATGTATCAGTATGAACAGCATCATTTTCTCCACATTTTAATGGTCCAATCAATATTGAGCTATAATTGCTTAAGAGTAACATCGCAACCTGTTGAGAAAGAAATGATCTCTGTATATATTGTAATATTACACCCTCGTGTTGGTGTCTTGATGTATTATTCCCTCATACATGTTTTCTGCCCTACCATAAACAAACAAAGATACAGATTTATGATTTTGTTGGAAACATTTAACTTACATACCGTCATACAAGTGTCATATGTAATGAATCAAGTATCAAAATTCGTGCTATCTGCAAGCAGAATAAAGATATATCCATCAAAAAGTTAAAATCTGTATTACCGCGTACAACAAACATTAGAGCAGATTTTTATTTTTAATTTGTCAATACATAAGAGCAGAGAATTTCTCTAAAGACACCAAACATTTGCTAGCAAAGTGAATCTACAGCACGATAAGCGTGAGGGACCCAAATCCGAATAAGTCATAAGAACAGAGCTTTGTTTTCTCAACATGAATTAATTCTATCCAACTTACAGTAACATATGAAAGTGCAAATACATATTTAAACTATATACATGCATTACGTATAGATAACAGAAGCAATTTTAATAGGAGCTCTACACTTGCCTGTTGCTGCTCCCAAAAAGAACTAAAGATACTGGATCTTCGGATCCAAGATAGAAAAGCTGTCGGACTATGTACACACATGTAGTTATGCTGTGAAAGTTCCAAAATCAAATTAAATTCAGTAAAATGATGTTTATACAAATATCTGCCAATAAGTAAATGGAAAGATGTAAGTTTAGCATATATAATACTGTGTAATTTTGCCAATGGGAACTTTGCAATCGGAAGAAAATATTAATGTTGAAAATCTATTGGTCCATGAACATATAGCTTTCTAGTTTAGGGAGAATCGAATGAAATGGAAAATTATGAACAAAAATAAAGGAGGTGGTAGGGAAGATTAAAAAAAATGAGAAAGTGCAGATTTTATATGATGAGATTTCTGAAGCAAATGAGGACAGAGAATGGAGCATTTTTCTCTCAAATTGGTAGGTTCGAGCTCTAGAGAAATGAAAACTCTAAACATTTACCCATAAAATAGTAATTATTTTACTCCATTTCCTCCCACTTTCATTCAAACCAAACACAACATTTTGGGAATTTTTAGGAATGAATTTAGTCTCTGATCAATCATACTGTTATAAGAGATTCATGGGTAAGCCTGATATAAAATTGATTTTCCCTCGGTCGCAGTGAAGTTGTTTGGAGCTTCCTGCCTTAATGGACTGCCTAGCTTAAACGTGTACGATGACGTGGAATAATATTTTGGATTAGTAAGTTTATTTATTTTTTAAGATAGAACTATGATGTAACAGCCACCATGTATAGATGGTAATGAATAACTCGCAAGGAAGCACAATGTTCATCCCCTTTTGAACTATAACAAGATTTTTGTTTACATTCAACGGTTCAACCACCTGTTTCTTAAATGGAATTCACCCGATCGATTGGATACTTGGAGCGGTTAGAATTAATGCAATGGTGTGAGGAGAAGATAGTCTTATTCTTTAATAACAAATGTGTTGGGGTAAAATATCAGTGAGGATCTAAGTCCTATATTATATCCATAAACTAACAAACCCGCATTTTCATGGCTATACAGAGAAGAAAAATGATGCTTCAGAGAAGCACTTTATTTTTGTACATTAATGCATAATTACATTTCTGGATCGCTTATCATGGAATGCAGAATTAAACAACATATAAATTAAGACAGAACACTTGCCTGCCAAAGCATACAAGTAGAACAATCCAAAATATTGCACTTGTCCAACTTGTTTCTTTGTATACAACCCAAACCTGAAAATGGCATTAATAAAAATTCATTTAGATACTTGAAGGAATTCACTATATGCGAAAATCAGATATAATGGGAATGTACAGCTCTTTGAAGCTTTTATGCTTCACCTAAGAAGCGTAAACCCACCACATGCATTTTAAATAAAGCTATTGCATATCAAAATGAACTCTAATTAGAAAACATGATACAATTTAGGACCAGGCATGGAAGCTGCAGCTCCTTTTGAAAAAATGATTCAAATTATTTGTTTCTGTAAAATTTTAAGCCTTAGCATTGTGAATATGTATCTTATTTTTATTATATCATCGTTAAGTTAAACAGCATAAGTTGATGGTATTTTTAGCATGTAAATATTCAAATTATCATGTTATTCTTTAAGTTTTCATTATGCTGTTACTCAAAAAGTTAACGATGATCTAAATCAATGTATTATTTAAACCTCAATTAGTTCTTACCCCCAAACATTCAATCACTACAAGAAATACTAAAAGTCGTAAACTTGAATATTTTGATGAGTTTTTCGAAGGATATGAAAAGTCAGATCCTTACAAGGATTCCTGCGAAGTCCTCAATTTGATTTAAATTGGTATGCAAAGCATGGTTGTCCTTAATAGCTAGCCCTAATTTTGATCAACCTTACCTTGGTCACTCAATTCTAAGCTCCAAATGTGATGAAACCCTCGTCATACACACCTTTAAGAAAGAAGAAGATAAAGAAGATCATTTGCAATCTTCCACCTCGGTTCTGCCCAACTTGTTGCCCCTGATCTCAAATTTCCTTGTTACGAAGGTTATTATCCATTTATTCCACTTTTACTTTACTTGGTTGAGTTGGTTCCGATAATGCCACTGTTTGCGTTAATGTTTTGATTTTTGATCCCGAATTTCTTGATGACAATTGTCGGGATCATGCTAAACAGCAAACTAACTCTTTGTACATTGATATATATCTTTGGAACCCTACAACTAACCATTCAAAACTCTCTCTCTCGGATACTAGACTCAATCTTGACAAGAGTTGAAAGATTTAATAATTTGGTTTTGACTCCATACAAGCTGATTGTAAAGTTGTTACGGTTCTGTTTGACTATATATCAAATTCTAGGATGGTCTATTCCTAATAAGCAAGTATTATATGACCACCTAAAAATTATCTAATTTCTAGTTGTCCTTAGAATAGGGACACATGTAGCGCATTATATTAGATGGTCAAGTTTAAATTGGATAAATCTTGTAGTCACATATACCAATACAAGTTTGATATATTTAAGTTAAAACTTACCGATAGAACTGCAACATTTATGTAGATATCGATAAGTGTTGCAATCATCCACCTGAAAACAAAATAGCTACTTAATTAAAGTGAATTACATATAAGGGTGTGCCAGCAAATGAATGTGATAGTGAAAGGCAGACACAGAGCACACAAGCAAGTTATTTGCATAAAAAATCACTTATTGATCTCCTGTGAGGACATGTTCTCAAATGAACTTTGTTAGCTCTATATTTAAATGTGTAAGTCAAACCTTAGGTCCTCGGTGGTGGATTTAAAATTATGTACATCGGAATTCTGGTTTTAAATGGTCAGGCACAGGTTCTGGTACACGAATGTTAAAACATAGAACACATTAAAGAATTTAGGCAGTGATTAGTACCTATAGATGTTAGGTTAGGGGACTTGCACAATCCGAGATTCATAAACAACCAATACAGAACACATACAACCAATCGATTAGTTAACAAGATCCACCAAAGCGCGGTCAAACACTATTCAAGTATTCCTTATACTTCTATTAACCAAAAGTAAAAGCAAAACAAGAACGCAAACAATATTTGACGTGGAAACACCCACGTCCCAAACTTGTATTATTAATCTAATCAATAATCAATAATACAATAAAAACAATAACACCTCGATGGTGTCCCAAACCCAATACTTGAGCCAACAATGCTCAAGTATCCCCAACAATACCTAAGACTACATCTCTTAACCATTCACCTCTCATCAAACAAATACAATATGACTATGTATATATAACCATCCAAAACTTAGCCACCAAGACTTACCATACTTGTTCTACAAGTCTTACCATACTTGTTATACAAGTCTTCCAATTCTTTGTACATAATTACCCAACTTATTGACCAAGACATACCATATATAATAATTTTCTACACATAACCCATACATATCCTGAACCACCCATGCCCATACAATCTCATTGGGTTGACACCCAACAATCCTCCCCTTCAACCCAATACCCATATCTGATTGAACGGTAACCATCAATGACATCGACATCCAATCGCCAATGCCTCCCCAACCATGTTACTCAATAGCGTCCTCCAGAAATGTTACTCAATATAGTTTTACTTATATTCACTTACTTATACACTTACTTATACCACGTATTAATCTGATGTAAAGAAGCTAAATGAAGCAGAATGATAATGTCATTCTCTCCGCTTAGGACGAGATAAAGAAAAATATTCAGAATGTGATGCTTAATTGCATAAACGTTTGTAACTCTCTCCCCCGTTATCATTTCAGTAGTACCGTACAGATACAAGTCTGCACTGGTCCAATGTACTATGAATATGACCAATTGACCATAACCTACACATACATTTAATTTGATGTTGCTTGCATTAATGTTATACAAGTGCAAAGGTCACATGTGTTTAGACTGTATGCACTTTACATTATTGTAATGCACTATGCCACTACTTATACTCCCTCCGTCCCAGTTTATTTTTCCAGTACTTTTTGCATACTTTAAGGTGTATAAAAAATATAACTTTACAAAAAAAAAGTTGAATAAAAATTCAAGTGATAAATTTTTATTCATAGAAAAGAAAATTTTAAAAATAATTTGTCGAGCTATATTTTGTTTGTACTTCTGCAAAAAGTAAAATGGACAATAAAATCGGGACGGAGGGAGTATTATTTTTGCAACGTAATGATTTTCAAATTTTTAAAAAAATATTTACATATAACATATATTTCAATATACAGACATTTTTTTGGGAACAAGAAAAATTTACAATTGGGATCACGGTCGTACGTCCTTGTAAATACAATAATTTAACATCATTTTAAAAATTATAATACAAAAAATGACTACAAACTCAGATGTACATCATACTTTCGTTTTATGAAATATGCAAATTATAATTCTCTATAAGTTTGGGTACCTATAAGAGGAAGCTTTCTTCAAGATTCTTTTTGCCTGTGTCACCATAAATGGATCAAGGCTTCACCCAGAGTAGATAGGACACGTAATAATAGTCGAGAAAAATCTGAATATGAGATGAAGTCTTGATCTACTTATGGCACCGCCTTGATCTAATTCTGATCATCTTTTCGCTTGTGGTGATCATAAGAGGATCAAGGCTTCATCTCATATTCAGATTTATCGACTTTTACTATGTGTCTCTCTCTCCCAGGTGACATTCCAAAGGAACTTGACATAATGTCATATGCTGACTACGAAGATGTTACCGGGGCTTTTCACTTTCTTGGTTATCATAAGGTTCATCTAATCAGCGGGGTTAATGTTCATTACCCTTCTTTGTTAAAACTTAGGGGTATACACTTGGGACAAACTTCCAATGACAACCAAATCCAACTATTGTTTGTGAATAATGTTTATGTTACCAATACACCAGCCTTTGCTACAACGAAATTTATATGTCAGTTCCTCCTTGAAGTAATGCGCCTCAAGCATCATCAAGCTAAGGTGGAGCAGAACTTCATAGAGGGATAGGAGGATGTGGGGATACTTCCCTTTTTAAGAACTTTATTGAGTATTATGGTTGGGGAGGATCCTCTTTGTTCTCCAATGTCAAGCTTTTACTACACCATACACAAACCTTGACATGCGTATTAGAGAAGGGGATACTATATTAAGCACTAGAGCCTTGTACGACATGATCGGGGCCTTGCATCGTTATAGAGAGAAAGATATGTGGAAAAAACTTTTTAAGAAAGATGACAAAGTCGTCCCAGGTTCTGGTTTGATTCTCGCTCACCCCGAGATTTAATGAGAACAGATACTCATTTGTAAGGCATATAAGCCTAATTATTCAAAAAAAAAGATGCAAATTCTTTAGGTCAAAGTACAACCTTGGTGAATGCGAGGTCTGATTAAATTTGAAGTAACTAATAGAGCATGTACTCTACAACTTAAACCTCTTTGTACATCAATTGTGATGATCATGTTTACTTGTCATTTGTCAATGTGTGAAGATATATTTACGTTCAAAGGAAAACCTTGTAGTTTTATATCAGAAGTATCTCTATGACCGATTTATAAGGCTTGTTAGCTAGCAATAGTGGAATTTGTGTTTTTCTTTTATTGTGTCTAAAACTCTAGCCGTCTTATGATCAAAGAGTCTTGAAGGTAGCTTCTCCATGTATGTACCCAAGTATACATAGAATTATAATTTGAAGCTAGTTGATTAAATTCTATGTGAATATAGTGACTACTAAATTAAAAATGTTCCATTGTGAACATAGTCAATAATTGAAACATTATGTACCGAGAAGGGCGCCAACTTTTAAAATACAAGAAAATAACTAACATTGACAATGTTATATATGTACAAACTAACATATATTATTATCGTAATAGACCTTATATATATGTACAAACTAACTTGAAGGTGTAGTAAGACACGACTCACAAGCGAAATCAAAAAGACCTTTTAAATGTTTGTCAAACTCATGTACAGTTGAAAGAAATGGTGAATGTAATGTTCATATTTCAAAGTAGATTAAGTCTCAAGTAAATGTCTGCACTATTCTTAGCTAGCATTCTATTCTTTAATATATGTGTCATATTTACTCTTGACGACTGTACCATTATTTACTCTTGACGAGGGTACCATCTCAAGGGGAGTAAAGTTGATGGGTATTTGCTATTAGGACCTATTTTTCAGAGATTAAAAATTTTGTAGTTCACGAAAATTGGTGTGAAGTTTTTGAAGTAAATGTTGCGATTAAAGCTTCATAAAGAACACCATATTCGTAACTTCATCCGGCTTCAGTGAGGGTTCTCGATATTAGTTAAGATGTGATTAGAGCTAAGGACATGTCTCTTTTTTAAAAAGAACATCAAATTTGTTAACGGAGGAAATTGGTGATTACAAAATTCGAGGTTGTTCATCGGAATCAAGACCTTTGATTGTGATTTTTCATTGAAAAAAATTCGTTTGAGCATGGTGGTTTTGTGTTTTTTGGTGGCCGAGATCAAAAGGGTGGTGGTGGCCTTTAGAGCTCTCACCCATGGGTATCACGGCGCCAAGTCGAGGCTAGGTGCCCGGGTACCGTGGAATCGGGTACCTAGCTTCAACTAGTCGACAAGTTGCCCGACTAGTTGAAAAAAGTCGATAAGTCATTCATATACCTATATTTAGAATATTTATAACATATAATATATAGGTTAACATATCAAATTCATAGTTGAAATCAAAATTAGAAAGTTCAAATACCAAATGTCAAGCATTTTTAGGGCCTACGTGTTAGGTTAGGGGAATTGCACAATTCGAGATTCATAAACAAGCAATACAGAGCACAAACAAAACCAGTCGATTAGTTGACAAGATCCACCAAAGCGCGATCACATGTTATTCAAGTATCACTTCTACTTCTATCAACAATAAGTAAAAGCAAAACAAGAACACACACAATATATGACGTGGAAATACCCATGCCCCAACTCGTATTATTAATCAAAACAGTTATCAATAATACATCAAAACAATAACACCTCAATGGTGTCCCAAACCCAATACTTAAGCCAACAATGCTCAAGCATCACCCAACCAATACCTAAGACTATATCTCTTAAGTATTCACCACATCAAACAAATATAATATGACTATGTATATATAGTCATCCAAAACTTAGCCACCAAGACTTACCATACTTGTTGTACAAGTCGTACCATACTTGTTCTACAAGGCTTCCAATTCTTGGCACCTAATTTCCAACTTAGTGATCAAGACATACTATATATAATAATTGTCTACACATACAATTATTATCTTACCCATATATATCATGGACCACCCAAGCCCATAACATCATATTGGGTTGAAACCCAACAATCATCCCCTTCAACCCAATACCCATATCGGATTGAACGGTAACCATCAAACCATCGACGTCCATTCGCCAACGCCTCCCCTCGAACAAGAACCTTCTCTTGTTCTTCCAAACATTGAGTGTCGCTAAAACCCTAGTGACCCTCCAACCACCTTTATTAATCTACAAAATCACGTGCATCAACCACCACGAGTGCTCTTCCACATGTTGAGTCACCCGATCTTTGCTTTCACAATCCTTCGGTCTCCTGAAGAAAATCACTATTATCATCCAAATAGTTCATCTGGTTGATCAACCCATTGAAACAATTGCGATAACCTCTTCCATATTCTTCCATATCGAGTCCGAACAGATCTTTCTTGAGAAACCCACTCCTCAAGAACATCAAGATTGATCCACGGTGCAAGGGCCAACCGAATAATCCATACCGCATGTAAGTTTGTCTCTACCCTCTTTAGCAACCTTCTTGTCAGCAAATCCTTCATTGTACTCTGTCATACCAATTGAACCTCGAACTTTCCCTCAACCTCATCCATCTCGAACCCGAACCATGGCTCTTGATACCACTTGTTAGGTTAGGGGACTTGCACAATCAGAGATTCACAAACAAGCAATACAGAGCACAAACAAAACCAGTTGATTAGTTGACAAGATCCACCAAAGCACGGTCACACATTATTCAAGTATAAATTCTACTCCTATCAACAATAAGTAAAAGCAAAACAAGAACACACACAATATATGACGTGGAAACACCCACGCCCCAACTCGTAATATTAATCAAAACAGTTATCAATAATACATCAAAATAATAACACCTCAATGGTGTCCCAAACCAAATATTTGAGCCAACAATACTCAATCATCACCCAAACAATACCTACGATTACATCTCTTAAGTATTCACCACATCAAACAAATACAATATGACTATGTACATATAGTCATCCAAAACTTAGCCACCAAGACTTACCATACTTGTTCTACAAGTCTTACCATACTTGTTCTACAAGTCTTCCAATTCTTGGCACCTAATTTCCAACTTAATGATCAAGACATACCATATATAATATTTGTCTACACATACAATTATTATCTTACCCATATATATCTTGGATTACCCATGCCCATAACATCATAATGGGTTGAAACCCAACACTAAGCTAATAAAAACATAATCAATAAGTGAAATCAACTAATCAAACATAGTCATCCATTATGAAATCATCAATAAAGTCTCCATCTCTTTGAAATCATCACTTTGTTGCAGAGGTAAAGAACACTGCCGGAAGAAAAAAGAAAATGCAGTAAGAAGAAGTGTAAGAAAATTGCAATAAGGGACGCGACTAGACTCAGAATAAATTTGTAAATATTGAAAATTTGTAAAAAATATTCTACTGAAAGATTTGCAAAATAATTCAAAGATTTGATAAATATCAATATCAATATAAAAAATGAATACATGACTATGTATGTCAATTTAAGTTTAAAACTGATGAAATCAATATAAAAATCAATTAAGATTTGAAATTTAATTTTTTTGTGCAAAGAAATAATAAAAATTCAATTTTTGAATAATGAAAATACGTTTTTGTGTGTAATTAAGTAATGAAATTGGAAAAAATAAGAAACAAAAAAGTAAAAGAATTAACTAAAAACATTATTTTATAAGACAGAAAGAAAAAAGTTTATATATATACACACGCATATGTGTATATACATGCGTATATATCAATACATGATTATGTATGTCAATTTAAGTTTAATACTGATGAAATCAATATAAAAATCAATTAAGATTTGAAATTTGATTTTTTTGTGCAAAGAAATAATAAAAAATCAATTTTTGAATAATGAAAATACGTTTTTGTGTGTAATTAAGTAATGAAATTGAGAAAAAAAGAAACAAAAAAGAAAAAGAATTAACTAGAAAAAGTTATTTTATAAAACAGAAAGAAAAAAGTTTATATATATACACACGCATATGTGTATATACATACGTAGAGAAGAAGAAAGATAAAAGTTTCTTAAATTGAGAACAAGAACGAAGAAGAAAGACAAGGAGAATAAGAGAGAAGAACATAAAAAGAGGTGAAGAATAAGTGATAACAAAAGAGATGCTTACCGGAGTCGAGCCGTTGCCGGAATTTGTCACCGGAGATGAGCCGCCCACGACGGATCTGTTAATTGGAGACGATAGAGGAGAATAAACCGTTATTGTAGCCGCCCAAAGCCCTCTTTATTTCTTTGGAGACTGAAGTCACAGAAAAAAGGCCCCCAATATCACAATTGTAAGGCAATTGGTCCAAAATGTCACAACTCAAAATGTTGACCCCAAATATCACTCTAAGACACACTATGATGTAGCGTTAAATTTTTTTTATAAAACCAAGTATCGTCTAGCGTTTTGCATGTTTTGTCTTTGTCTTTGGGCTCTATTGGGCCTTGCTCAGTGTTCCCCTTTATGTAAACGCTATATAAACTTATGTGTTCTCTAAAACACAACTTTAAATAGCGTTATCAATTTATCTATTTTTGTATATTGAAATTTTATATATAATTTTATTTAATTAATATTTTACATTTTTATCAGTATTTTTAAATATTAACTTATTCTGATTTTTAAAAAATCGGGCTTAGTAAGAAACATTCAATTTTTTAATTAAAATTTTTAAATTTATTTGTATTCCCTTAGGGGTTCAATAATTAACCTTTGGGGTTCAACGTTTCCATTTTGGGTTTTAGAAATATTCCGAACGACGGATAAACCGTATGCGAACTTAGGGTTTAGGGTTGTTTACAACCCTAAACCCTACCTAAACCCTAAACCTTAAATCCTAATTTATCCTGAATTTTAAACGCGTTAGCGTTTAAAAATCAGGCCGCCGGATTCAATTTTTCAATTAAACTTTTTAAATTTTATTTGTATTGCCTTGGGGTTTCAACAGTTAACTTGTGGGGTTCAATAGTTCATTTTGGGTTTAGAAATATTCGGAACGACGAATAAACCAGATACGAAATTTTAAAAATATAAATTTATATTTTAATTAACCATTTGTAATAAGTTTTTTAATACTTTTTTGCAAATATATATTTAGGAGAAAATAAAAAAAAATAAAAAAAATAAATGACATCACAATTTGAAACAGGAAAACACCATTTAAATCAGCGTTTAAAATTGAAACCCAAACTTGTTCTAGCATCTTACCTTCCAAAACCAAACTTAAGTTAGCGTTTTGCAATGTTGTACCAGAAAAATAAAGGGTAAACGCTAGGCGATATAGCATTTTGAATAAAAACTAAAAACGCTAGACGAACCTGTGTTATAGTGTGATATTTGGGGCCAATTCCTCAAATTGTGATATTTGGGTCCATTTAATTCAAATTTGTGATATATGGGGCCAACACCGAAGTCACATAAGTTTTGTCTAAAAAACCCTATCTTTGAAGATTCGGGTCGGTCGGGTCGTGCCGGGCCGGATACAAGGTCGGGTTTGGTAAAACCCAAGGACGCGGAATTAATAAGTCGTTTGTCAACTTTTTCCAAAAGAGCGATTGGGCGACTAGTCGCCGACTAGTCGTCGACTTGATAACCATGCTCACGACTTCCAACTCCTTTAATATGCCTATGTACCCCGTATTTATAGGGATGAAGCCTCACGTACTTGGAGAACGATGAAGCCTCACGTACTTCTTGGAGAAAAACAAAGCCTTATGGGCTAGGTTTCTTGTTGGCTAGGTTTCTTGTTGGCAAGGCCAAGCCCATAAAGGCAGGCCATTAGCATGGGCAAAAGCCCAATTAGCAAATTCCATATGATGAAGCATAGTCACAAAGGCCCCAGGGCTCAATTGCTGGTTAGAGACTTCACGGATATGATATTGACCTATCTATCAGAGTCAATATTTTTTCAATCACCAACCGCACGGAAAACTCATGACTTACTCCAAATGCCTGAACGAATTTTACCCCTCGATGAGGATAACCCACTAAAATACAGGGTAAGTTCCCCCCAAGTAATTGTCATGCAGGATGTCCTAAAGCTTATCAATAAAGACAATCCATCAGAATACAGAGAGGAATCCCAAAAGCACATAGACAAGAGATAAATCCTCGATTCCTTGATGAGGATAATACATAATCATGTCTTCAACATATAAGTCGATGCGCCTAATTTTGGCATGCCATCATACCAGGCAAATCCCCTGAGGCCTTCCGACCAGGCAAACTCCTAGAAGCCTTCATAGGAGCTGGCGCGCCAAAAGAGCCTTCTCAGTAGTTGGAGTGCCTAAAAGACCAATTCTTCGATAAGTCTTGAACAAGTCTTCACAAGTCGCCTCGCATTTATGTCTTCAAAGATGAATTTCCATAATAATAGCAATAACAAGATTCAGTCAATCCTTGGCTTGTCAAAACCCTTCAATCTCCCAAACATTAGCATCGGCCTAATCTATAACTTCAATTCAGTTTGATACTAGTATACTGGAAATAATGTTTTTTAGTAAATAAGTATTTAACCAAAGAGGGTCACATAATAATCAAGCAAACCTTGAATGTACCATCAATAATTAAAACTCATCCAACATTCAAGAGGAAGAAATTACCGTGAAACATGAAGTGCAATAGCAAGATTTATTTTCCTTTTCAAACACAGAAAGTATAATGGGAAAAAAAACTTACGGTGTAAAGAGCTCTTTACGAAATGGAGAACCATCAGTAACAAGGGTATATATTAAAGTTCCCAACATTACACAACCCAGTATGCTAAAGAGAACTCTGGCACTTGTAACAGAGAACATCCTCTTTTTTTCCACTTCATTCCTGAATAATAATTCCCCATAAAATGTTATATAGAAAAAGGATGATAATACAAGATTCATGAGCATGTCCAATGCAATGCTATAAATGATTCTGTATCTATAATATGCCACCAAAAATGAAATACAACACTTCCATGCAATGATGAACATGGATGCAAAACAAAACTCAATACTCAGTTCTAAATATAGCAACAGCTATATATGTATTTTAGCACTGTATTTTGACATGCTCTAGAAGGGAGGTCGGGTTGATGTTAGTCATTATCGTCTCACAACATTTACCAATATAATTACTCAACCTTCTTCATTTTGACATATTTTTTAACAAAAAAATGACGAGGCATATAGCATGATGTATTAAAATGGCTTTCATGATGATTCCCAAATGCAGTAACAAATAGCTAGAACATGCAACTTATAATTGGGAAATAGCCCACTTCAATTTCCACTAGAAAAGAAGCACTTCTACCGTAGAAGAAAACATAATTTTTCGTTCAAATAAACCTATAGCCTTCTTTCTTCAATTTTTCTTTGTTTCTCTATGGGTAATTCCAGGTCAAGATTTAAACTTCTGTGTGCAAGATGACTCAATTATAAAGTAGAATACTAAACATGGAACTCTGATCAGCTCAAGCAAAAGATATTTATCATATTTCACTGGCAACTTAAAAAATTTTAATATCTTTGGTCTTGTAACCTCAAAAAATCCAATCAAACCAGTATGCAACTATGCGTTTATTTTATTTACCATGTATGTTTTATCAATCACAACATCCGGACCTGTTTACTATTTATGTCATCAGTTGACCAAGTGACTTATCCATTTCGTTCACAATTATCTAAAAAAATCAGTCACAACAGTGGCATCAAATTTCTCAAAGTGGCTGTTGTGTGGTTATTATTTAGTCCAAAATTCAGTTCACGCAGGATAGCTTATTCATAAGAGTAAAAATCAAAATGGTGTCCGTAGTTTATGCTGAATTGCAAAAAAGTGATCGAACTTTCAGATTTTCATTTTAGTGGCTATCGATCTTTTTTCATATATTTTTTTGAAAATTAAAAACAATTTTGGCCACTATTTTAGAAATCAAAAACAATTTTGGCCACTTATTTAAAAAATCAAAAAAAATTTGGCCACTTTTTTAAAAATAAAAAGTAAAGTGTGGCCACTAAAATGAAAATCTGAAAATTCGGCCACATTTTTGTAATTCAGTATAAACTATGGTCACCATTTTGCTTTTTACTCTATTCATAATGAAAAGGAGACCTGGTTAATGAATAATTATAAAATGCCCGTGGCAGCCCCTAAAGCCTAGAGGCCCAAAAAGAACATAAAATAGGAAAAGGGCAATAAGCAGGCACTACAACTTAGTTAAGACCATACAATGTGAATAAACTGTCCCAGATTAATTTTTTATTGGCTTATACTGGTTTCGTGTACTTAATTATCATATTTAGTTATAGTCACTTAATTATGAATCCCTGTTGGTTAGGTATTATTCAATCTTGCTAGTATCTAATGCCTTGAAACACCGCTCTCACGGGCAAATTAATTCCCAGTACAATTACTTAAATTGTTGAGCTATTCATTGTTTTCTCAATTCCATCTCCTCCTCTTCTCTTCATTCCTGAACTTTATTGCTCATGGGCCATATGATTCTAGGAGATTTAAGAGTATCTTGTCAGGATAATTAATTCAGCAGTTCTAACAGGGTTTCCAAGTAAGTGCATATCATTTGTCACTGAAAATGTATGTAAAGTCTCCTCTTTCTGTGTAGTGGCAAACAAGCAACACCTGCGCATTCTGGGCATTGTGCAATTTTAATGAACATATATTCTTCTTCTTCCATGCCAATTATCTGACGAAATGTTATGGATTTTCAATATTTATGTCTAATCCAGTCGAACTTATCATATTTAGATTTTGTTGATACGAAGTACATATGTTTTGAGCTTTCGAGCCAAACTCAAGCTTATCGAACTTTTGTCGAGTTGAGTTACAAGCCTATAATTTATCGCTTGGTATAACTCGAGCTTGACACTACTACAACTAACTTAATATAAATTTAACTCAGTCTAATCAACAAGTCTGAGTTGACCCGGTATCAGGATTGAAGCTTGATCCCTGATCACTAGTTCGGGATTCAAGTCCAAGTTAATTATACATTACTATAACCAACTTTAACATAAAGTACAGATTATGATACTCAATAACAATCTTTTAGAATTATACGTGGTTACAATCAAAGCGATCCTCAACATTTTTCAAAATAAAATAAAATAAAATTATTACGACTGTTCCTTGATACATTTTTCGAACAATGCAGACAGCTAAAAGAATATTTTCTTTCAGAGAGAGGGAGGGAGCACGGGGCGGGGGGGGGGGGGATGATTCGTTACTAAAACAATCATCAAAAGCTTAGTTCACAGAAAACCAACAACCGGAAAATTCCAAAATTTAAGTACTGGTATTTCAAATGTTAAAAAGTTGCTACCCAGTCAACAGAGGCACGACATCTCTCAGAGAAGCAATATCTCCAATAAGTTTTGAAAACTTACTTTGACTTATTGTGCAGCAAAAGAAAGTAGATGGGGTCTCGTAAAGAATCCTGAGGTGATAACTTGAATAACTGAAGAACAATGTAGCCGCATGTTGTAACGCTGTAAATGAAGAACAAACAAATGCTAGCAACATTACATATGTGAGCTGTTATGTAGAAGTTTCAATAATTAAAACCAACATCAACAAAGGCGTCTATTTATATCTTAGTTCTTCTAATATAAAAGATCAAATTTTAAAGCACTCCCAATACATGAATCAAATTCGCAGCAACAAATATCACATCACGGCTTTTTTATAAACCGATTTATTGTGCATCCATTTACAAACTTGTATGTTATTGATCCTTAACCAATCTTTGGGTGCAAAATGTTTTTCCCTGTGGACCAAATTCAATTTTTAAGTATATATACCGACCCAAACACATTTGAAGAACCCATCAGGTTGTCGTATGTCACAGATACTCTTGTTTTCTATTAAAAAGGCATAATAGACGGAACAAACATAAAAAAAAATAAAAAATGAAGCTTACCTCCCAAGACAAACCAATAGAACTAACCAAAGTATTCCACTAACCCAATTTCCTTCTTTGTAAAGAATCCAAACCTGTTAGAAGCATACAAAGAGGGTGTACAAATAATTATAATCTGTAAAACTTTATATATGTTATGGCTGATACTAACTTGTAAGGCAGATGACTTCACATGTCTACACTCTATTTGGCTGATACTAACTTTGCTGTTATGTTCCTACCTAAGAAGCTGAAAAACTTGGTTTTGGTTTTGGCTGTCGATAACACAGGGAAAGGTAGTGAGGTAGATTTGAATTTACTATTTAGCAATATCCACTTGTTTACAATGTGAGGAGATGTACACAAAGAGTGCGGGATGATAGGATTATGGTATTTTGCCACCTAGGGAAAAAGGTAGGCAGAGAGCCGTTTATGGTACAATGTGAGTGTTTATGCTTCTACATCACATATGTGAGTGTGTTTGCTTCTACAGTAGCATATAGTTCATGGAGATTAGAGCATCTCCAATAGAGGTTGCCAACATAGTTGCCAACTTCTACCACATCATCATATATATTATTTTTTTATTTCTTCTCTCCTCCATCTCATTGTTGGCAACTTTTGTTACAAATCTACTCCAATAGTTGGCAACTTTAAAAGTTGCCAATGTGGTCCCATACATAAATTTTAAATTATCATATAAGTACATTTAAAATATGAGAGATATAAAAATGGGTAAAGTTAAATACATTTTTGCGGAGTTGTATGTGTTTTAACTAAATGGGGAAGTTGTCAGCTTTTGGCAACTTTGGTTGTCAACTTGTTGGCAACATTGATACTCCAATAGGTGGGCAACCAAGAGTGTCATGCTACATAGGAGTTGACAACCTCTTGTCAACCCCTATTAGAGATGCTCTTAGAGTAGTCAATTAGCTTTTCGTCCTAGGGGTATTTATCGTGATTATGCGAGTGTCCCTCTATTTTATTTTCCATTTTTGTGTAAAATCTCCAAGAACATAAACACTACAAAATTTTACAGAAATTCAGATATTTCAGAAGAAGTAGGAACTCAAATTACTAAATGATTCACTAGACTAGAGGATCAAACAAACATACCCCTATAGCAAAAATATTGATAAAAAAACCAACCAAAGTCTCCGCCATCCATCTGCAAAATTAACAAAATTTACCATATAACCAAACCAACAACTTAATAATTCAAGAAACATAACAACCAATCATAATATTTTGAAAAATTACATGATCACAACTAGAGCGCGTATATATTATGTGTGTGTGTGTGTGTGAGAGAGAGAGAGAGAGAGAGAGAGAGAGGGAGTGTTACGGAGTGAGGAGGTCTTTGCGAAAAGGGAGGCCATCAACGGAGATGGTGTAAATGAAAGTGGCCGCCATCACGCATCCCAATGCAGAGAAAAATGATTTTAAACATGTTGCTAACACTGAGTTTGCCATAGGCTGACTATCGCTGCTTCTCTTCCAACAAGTAAATATATGCCTGTTACTCTTTCCAATATATGTATTCACTATACTTTATGTATTGAGATTTTGGCGCGGATCCACGTCGTTACTCTTTCCAATTTGCTTCTATCCGTTACGTATTCACTATACTTTCCTAATTTTATTTTTCTTTTTTGACAAATTGTTGTGTCTAAAGAGCATCTTTAATCCAATACATTATTTTGAGAAAATGACCATTTTACCTACTTTTTACTATGTCTTGGCCTGATATACTTATTCTTGAAATTTTGGCCAAAATTACCTACCCGTCATGCCAACCACAGCAATGTCTCACTATGATACATTAAGTACACTTCATCTAAAATAGGCACACATAAAGCCAACTTATTTTTTTAAATTATCGTCTTCTTCCTTTTAAAAATCTAATTCTTTGTAATTGATATAGTGGCGACTACAGATGCTACATCAGATTACATTAATATATAAAGGGTAAGTAATGCAAGATATATGGTGTTATGTTGTTTACTATAAATAGATTGAAGGGTAGTTAAGTATTTTGAGGTCAAATTAGAAGGATATGCTAGTAATTTCACATATGGATTCTGTTATGATTCTGTTATAAGCGTATTATGTAAAACAGAGTGTGAGAGATGAGAATGTGTATTCATTTTCCTTTTTCAATCTGTAACAAACTTTGAGTTATGTGTTTCAAGCTCTAATGGAGATTATCAAGCTTTCTGCTATCTGTTAGAGTAATCATCTCATGTTTTTCTTTATGGTATCAGAGCGGCAGATAAGTGAGAATGACTTGATACTCATAATTGTTCATTTTCTTCATCTTATTCGTCTTCTTCATCATTAGTTGATCAGTAATTTCAAGATTTTGTGTTCGTACATCAATGGCGTCAACGTCAACTTCTGTAAATAGTGTTAATTTCTCAGATCTACAAAATCCGTTGTATATACATCCATATGATGGTCCGTTATCTGTTAGTGTTGCAAAATTGACTGGTTCTGGAGATTATCACACTTGGAAGCGATCATTTGAGATTCAGTTAGCCTCGAAACGAAAGTTAGGGTTTGTTAATGGCACTGTTGTACGGAGCAAGACTGATGATACTGAAAGCTTACAGTGGGATACATGTAACAATCTGGTAATTTCTTGGATTCATAACTGTGTTTCAGATTCTATTCGTACATCTATCTTGTTTGTGAATACTGCTCGAGCTATCTGGTTGCAATTAGAAAATCGATTTGCTGTTACTAATGGATCTCGCAAATACAAACTTACTCGTGATCTATTTGTTATGAAACAAGACAAACTCTCGATAGTTGATTACTATACATCTGTGAGTAGTGTTTGGGAGGAATTAGAAGCAATGAATGTTTTGCCTTCAATTACTACTAGTACAACTAAAACTGAGAGATTATTGCAAGCAATTCAGTTACAAAAGGAGGAATCTAAGCTGTTTCATTTTCTCAATGGATTAGATGAGGTTTATAGCTCTATTCGATCTCAATTGTTGATGCGTAATCCTCTGCCATCTGTTGAAGTAGCATGTTCTACTATTCAACAAGAAGAAAATCAAAGAGAACTGTTAAAAGTCTCAATTGATGATAATGTATCTGCTATGTTTAGTCAAGGTACTTCAGTGACATCAGAGAAACTGATGATCTGTACTGTGTGTCACAAAAAAGGGCATACAAGTGACAAGTGTTGGTATAAGATTGGATTTCCTGAGTGGTATAATAAAAATTCCAGAAAACCAGGAGTCAAAGTCATGCCAAAAGCTGGTTCTCAACAGAGGTGGACTGGAAATAAACCAGCAATCTCTAGAAGTAATAATGCTGTTCAGAATAACAGTGTAAATAACTGAAGTTCATCTGCAGTGCAACTTACAAATGTACAGTTGGAACAATTACTGAAATTGTTACCTAATAATGCAAGGGGTGCAGATACAGATGATGAATTAGAAGCATTTTCTGGTATGGTGAGTTGTTATTCAGCCACAAGTACTAATTCTAGATGGATCATGGATTCAGGTGCTTCAGATCACATGACATTCAATTTGATGAATCTGGTTAATGTTGTGCCAGCAAACTCAAACTCAACAATTCAGCTTCCTACAGGAGCTTTTGCAAATATTACTCATGTAGGATATATGGTTCTTTCTAATGGACTGTGTTTGACAAAAGTTCTGTATGTGCCTCAGTTTCAGCACAATTTGTTGTCTATTCACAAACTTGCTCAAGATAATCATTGTGAAGTGATGTTCTTACCTACTTCTTGTGAGATTATAGATGCAGTCACCAAACAGATTAAAGCTATTGGAATTCTGGAGAATGGATTGTATTATTTGGAGAATGGAGCACATGTGTCAGGGAAGATCTCCAGCAATCAAATATCTTCTCAGCAAAATCTCACAGCTTACAATTTATAGCACAACAGACTTGGTCATGCTTCTAAAGTGGTAATATCTCATATTCCACAACTGACTCAACATGTTAAATCTGCTACTGATCAGGTGTGTGTTACATGTCCACTTTCTAAGTTTCAAAAATTACCATATCAATTGAGTTCTAGTCATGCTACTACTGCATTTCAACTAATTCATCTGGACAATTGGGATCCTTATAAAGTCTGCACAAGGGGAAAATACAAGTATTTTCTCATACTAGTTGATGATTTTTCCAGAATGACTTGGATTTATTTACTTCAATATAAATCTGAGTTTTTGGAAAAATCCAAGTTGTTCTATTAGTATGTTCTGACTCATTTTGATAACAAAATTCAAACTGTAAGATCAGATAATGCTTCTGAATTTAATGATGCTGAGTGCAAGAAAATGTATGCTAGCTGTGGTATTGTGCATCAAACATCATGTTTTTATAGACCACAACAAAATGCAAGAGTGGAGAGAAAGCATAAGAATATCTTAGAAATGGCAAGAGCTCTGAGGCTTCAATCTGGTTTAGATTTGTCCTTCTGGGGTGATTGTGTCATGACATCAGTGTATACAATTAATAGATTACCTACTCAGGCTTTGAATTTTAAAATTCCTTATGAGGTAATGTTTCAAGAACCAGTTGATTATCAAGAATTTAGAGTTTTTGGATGCTTAGCATTTGCAGCCAGTGACAATTCAAAGCCAGATAAGTTTGCAAATAGAGCTGTACCTTCTGTATTTCTGGGATATCCTCCTACATAAAAAGGGTACAGATTATATAGCTTGATTGATAAGACAAGTTTCATTTCTAGAGATGTGAAGTTTCAGGAACATATATTTCCTTTTAATGATAGTGCTACAAAGTACTACATGAATCCAGTACCTACAGCTCTTCCTCATGTTTTACCATCTCAATATATAGATGAAGATATGGTTGTGTCAGAATCTCCTGAAATGACATCTCAGCATACTACTAATTCTTCTGGACACTTGGGGCCCTTATAAAGTCTACACAAGGGGAAAATACAAGTATTTTCTCACAATAGTTGATGATTTTTCCAGAATGACTTGGATTAATTTACTTCAATATAAATCTGAGTTTTTGGAAAAATTCAAGTTGTTCTATCAGTATGTTCTGACTCATTTTGATAAGAAAATTCAAACTGTAAGATCAGATAATGCTTCTGAATTTAATGATGCTGAGTGCAAGAAAATGTATGCTAGCTGTGGTATTGTGCATCAAACATCATGTGTTTATAGACCACAACAAAATGCAAGAGTGGAGAGAAAGCATAGGAATATCTTAGAAATGGCAAGAGCTCTGAGGCTTCAATCTGGTTTAGATTTGTCATTCTAGGGTGATTGTGTATGACATCAGTGTATACAATTAATAGATTACCTACTCAGGCTTTGAATTTTAAAATTCCTTATGAGGTACTGTTTCAAGAACCAGTTGATTATCAAGAATTTAGAGTTTTTGGATGCTTAGCATTTGCAGCCAGTGACAATTCAAAGCCAGATAAGTTTGCAAATAGAGCTGTACCTTCTGTATTTCTGGGATATCCTCCTACACAAAAAGGGTACAGATTATATAGCTTGATTGATAAGACAAGTTTTATTTCTAGAGATGTGAAGTTTCATGAACATATATTTCCATTTAATGATAGTGCTACAAAGTACTACATGAATCCAGTACCTACAGCTCTTCCTCATGTTTTGCCATCTCAATATATAGATGAAGATATGGTTGTGTCAGAATCTCCTGAAATGACATCTCAGCATACTACTAATTCTGATCTCTCTACTTATAATACATCTCAGCCATCTACTTTAGAAATTTTTGCATTAAGAAGATCATCTAGGAATGTCAAACCACCAGGATGGTTGGATATCTATGCAGCCTCATTTGCTCAAGCAACATGTCTGAATCCAACAGCTGATCTAGCTGTTACTTCAGAATTCTTCTGTTTTCAAGCTTCTTTACAAGCCACACAAGATCCTATATTCTTTAAAGATGCAGTTCAACATGAACATTGGGTTCAAGCAATGAATTTGGAATTAGAGGCTCTTGAAAGAAATCAAACTTGGGAAATTTTACCTCTTCCTGCAGGAGAAATAGCTATTGCTTGTAAATGGTTATATAAAACCAAATACAATTCAGATGGTACAATAGAGAGACACAAGTCTAGACTTGTGATTCTTGGCTGCAAACAGACATATGGAGTGAATTATGAGAAAACTTTTGCTCCAGTAGCCAAGATGTCCACTGTTAGAGCATTGCTGGTTGTTGCAGCTATTTACAACTGGAGTGCAATTCAAATGGATGTAACAAATGCTTTTTTGTATGGAGATTTGGAAGAAACAGTGTATATGAAACTTCCACAGGGTTATTCTGGTTTAGGTAGCAGAATTGTCAAAGGTATGTCTTCTGTTGCTTCTAACACTAGTCATGAACTGGTTTGCAGACTTAAGAAAAGTTTGTATGGGCTAAAACAAGCTCCAAGACAATGGAACAAGAAGATATAAATTACATTAATTGATATGGGGTATTCTCAGTCAAAGAGTGAGTATAGCTTATTCTCTAAATCAGTAAATGATAGTGTTATGCTCATATTGGTTTATGTGGATGATTTGATAATATCTGGTAATGACTCTTTGGCTATATCTGATCTTAAAAGGATGTTAGCTACCGTGTTTCATATGAAAGATTTAGGAGATGTTCATTATTTTTTGGGACTAGAAATAGAAAGATCACATGCTGGTTTCTTTTTTTCTCAAAAGAAATACCTAACTGATCTTCTCAAAGAGCATAGTTTGTTTAATACTACACCTTTGAAAGTTCTTTTGGATGCTCATCTTAAACATAGTCCTGGTCAGGGTGAACTTCTCTCAAATCCTCATTTTTATCAGCAACTTCTTGGCAAATTGATTTATCTCACAGTAACCAGGCCTGATATCATTTATGTTGTGCATACTTTAGCTCAGTTTATGCATCAGCCTACAAATGTGCATATGCAAGCTGCTAAAAGGTTACTTCGATATCTAGATGGTACAACAACTCAAGGCATTTTATTGGCTTCTTCTTCTGCTGCAGAGATTACTGCATATTGTGACAGTGACTGGGCTAGTTGTCCCCATACTAGACGTTCTACTACTGGTTTTTGTCTATTACTTGGAAATTCTCCTATTTCTTGGAAAAGTAAGAAGCAATCTGTTGTTGCAAGGTCTACTGCTGAGGCTGAGTATAGATCAATGGCACACACTGCTTGTGAACTCACATGGATGACAGCTTTGCTCAAGGATATGGGACTGAGTAACTTTCCACCTGCTATTCTCAAGTGTGATAATGTTGCAGCTATATCTATTGCTGCAAATCCTGTTCAGTATGAGCGTACAAAGCATATTGAGATAGATTGTCACTATATTCGTGAAAAGGTGAAGTCTGGAGATATTGTTACTCAGTATGTGCCATCTCATTCACAGCTAGCTGATTTGTTGACCAAGCCTATCTATGTAAAACAGCATCAGCATTTGCTTTCCAATCTTGGAGCAATCAGGCCTCCTCTTGCTCAGCTTGAGGGGGAGTAATGCAAGATATATGGTGTTATATTGTTTACTATAAATAGACTGAAGGGTAGTTAAGTATTTTGAGGTCAAATTAGAAGGATATGTTAGTAATTTCACACATGGATTCTGTTATGATTCTGTTATAAGCGTATTATGTAAAACAGAGTGTGAGAGATGAGAATGTGTATTCATTTTCCATTTTCAATCTGTAACAAACTTTGAGTTCTGTGTTTCAAGCTCTAATGGAGATTATCAAGCTTTCTGCTATCTGTTAGAGTAATCATCTCATGTTTTTCTTTAGTAAGTAGTTGATGTTGGTGTTATCTGAGACTGCCTAAATTTACTCAAACAATTACTATTGCTTATTTATTTATTCATCCTCCTATTCTTCACTTTATACCATGATCGTGCTAATTATTATTCTAGAAAGCAATTATTACAGATATAAAAGAAGAGAAAATCAGTTGAAACAACAATAGCGTATCTTCGTGATACGTGGGTGTGTAAGGCGTGTATGCATAACACGTAGTTGCTTGCAGCATATCTTGTGGTTAACACTTCTTTTGCAGTAATGTGTCTTATACTAATGTTCTTTAATCTATTTATACCAAATATTACATCAAAAAAAATCATTTTTTACTTCAAATAATATTTTATGATTAAAAATATAAAAGTGAAAAAGTTATTGGAACACATAGGATATAAATTTGTTTTATTTAACAAGTCCAAGTATAATATCGGTATTTTGAAAAATTCTAAATATTTGGTGCTCCACTATAGATTTTGAAAATTCTTAAACTATATTTCTTTTAGATTAAAAATTTTCTTTTGGTAAGTCATAATTTTTAATTTTTTAGAAGAGTGATTTTTACGAAAACACGATATAAGTTTGTTTAAGTTAAACATTTATTTGTTTTATTCTTTTCAAAAGAATGTTTTCATATTTTTAGAATGTACAAAAATATTATTTTTTTATTTTAAAATACAATTCAGAAACAAAACTAAAAAGTAATACTACTAAACAGTTGCCTGAATATTTATATAATGTGTTTTTCTTTTGTAGAATTATAGAATAAATCGAGCAAGGAATGCACTCGAAAAGGTCCATGTTAAGCGTTTGTTCGGAAAGATTTTACAACATTTGATTTTTGATGTCATATTTTATTCCACGAACGAATAACCAAAATACACATTCTGGAGTGTGTATTTGCCCAAAATACCTAATTTCAGAAAAACCGTCCAAAATGCCTACACATATCATATACTCCTTACTCAGTGGAGTATCAGGTGTGATACTCCTTACCCGGTGAAGTATCAGCTATGATACTCCTTATCCAATGGAGTATCACACCCAGTGGAGAGTATCAGGAGTGAGTATCAGGGGTGATACTCCTTACCCAGTGGAGTATCAGAAATGATACTCCTTACCCAGTGGAGTATGATACTCCGCTGGGTAAGGAGTATCATCCCCGATACTCCTATGGCATTGGCGTATCATCCTGATACTCCTCTCACGGTGGAGTATCAGGTGGATATTTAAGGCACTGTTTATTCAATATGATATTTTTTTTCAAATGTTATTGAAAATTTGGTATTTTGGGCACTTACCCGATCGGATACCATTCAATGGTTGAGATTAAAAAAAAGTTTAGTACGTAACTCGCCCAGCTTATGCAATTGTATGAGTATATTGTGTTTAATTTTGTATTTTTCTTAATATTATATAATGATTTTTTTCATACCAGTTCATTTTTATGTTATATTATATCACATCTATACTATTATATAATACCCGAAATATTAAATGCTCGGTCGGTCGGTCGGTACGGTACTTGTTGATTTTACTTATATACCCTTACTTAAATATAGATAAAATTCATTCTACAAACTAATCAATTTCCTTTTTCTGATGAAACATATTACCTTTTCTATTTTTCAATAACTAAATGATTTCCTTTTTTAGATAAAATACAATATCTTTTATATTTTATCTAGCTAAATTTTAGTTTTCTTAAAAACAATACAATCAATTTTGTTTAATAAAATAACATAATCATATTATAATTACTATTAACTAAATTAATTACCCTTTTCAGCCAAAACATGTTACTTTTTATCTTTTCTCTAACTAAATTTCTCATTTTCCAAGAGCACTACTAGCAATTTTATTTAGTAAAATAACATAATTAAATACAACAAAATAATTTCATTTTCAGGTAAAATGTAATATCTTTTATATTATATCTAACTAAAATTTCTTTTTTTTAAAAAAAACACTAAGAGAAATCTATACTATTATATAATAGTAGAAACATTAAAAGTTTTGGTACCTGTTTTTTGGTACTTCGTGAATTAACTTATTTATCCTTCATTAAAAAGAAAAATATATTCGATATTTATACTATTAAAACACCTAAAATAAATAATAACATAATATAATTAATGGTAATTAGTTGATTATCTTTTTCACATTAACTTTTAGTTGAAGATATTACCTTTTATAAACACTTAAAAACATTTACTTTTTGTTGAAGATATTAACTTTTAATTATAAACACCTAAAAACATCAATCGTATCATATCTTACTATCAATAATATTTCCTTTCGAATTAAAACATGTTACCTTTTTGATTTAAAATCTTATCACACCATGTTTTTCAATTATTAATAAAATATATTAAAAATCCATATACTTCTTTTATAATAAGGAAACATTAGTATAATTTGTAAACATGAATATATTAAATTACATTAAACTAAAATTAAAAATTTATAAAAAATAATGATTATATAAAAACATAATTGTAATATTAAATAAAATTTATAACATAACAAAAGAAATACCATATCAATAATCTATACTATTATATAATAGCCAAAACATATTTACTTTTAGTTGAAGATATTATCTTTTATAAACACCTAAAAGCATTAATCGTATCATATCTTCCTATCATTAATATTTCTTTCGAATTAAAACACGTTACCTTTTAGATTTAAAATAAATAGTAACATAATATAATTAATGGTAATTAATCGATTGCCTTTTTCACATTTAATTTTAGTTGAATATATTACCTATTATAAACACCTAAAAACATCGGTGTTATCATATATTCCTATCAATAATATTTTCTTACGAATTAAAACACGTTACTTTTTCGATTTAAAATTAATCTTATCACACCATATTTTTCAATTATTAATAAAATATATTAAAAATCCATATACGTTATTTATAATAAGGAAACTTTAGTATAATTCGTAAACATGAGTATATTAAATTATATTAAATTAAAATTAAAAATTATTAAAGACAATGATTATATAAAAACATAATTGTAATATTAAATAAAATTTATAACATAATAAAAGAAACACCATATCAATAAATTTTATTTATTACATAATAAAATTTTATTATAAATTTATATCTTCGAATCAATAATATTTTTTTTGAATTTAAACACATTAACTTTTAATTTAAAACATAATCTTTCAATAATTAATATATATCCAAAATATCACACCATATCTTCTAATCACTAACAAAATATAATAGAAATCTGTATACTACGAATAATGACCGTTAGATTTTTTGTAAAAAATCAGAACCGTTAGATCTAATGATTAGATATGTTATATGATTAAATTAATTTACTAAAATTTTAAGGTTCGAATTCCATCAACGACATTTTATAATATAAGTTTTAAACCATGCATATCATTAATTAAATTTATATTAAATAATTATAATTATAATTAAAATAAAATATTTTAAAATAATAATTATATAAAAATATAATTGTAACATAAAATAAAATTTATTACATATCAAAAAAAATTCGTGCGTCGCACGGGTTATACGCTAGTTTTATAATAATTTTTGTATGTTGTTATAAATTGTGTACAGTAAAAACTTTATAAATTAATATCGTTGGGATCGACGCATTTTATTAATTTATAGAAGTTATTAATTAATTAAGATTAATTTTATACTTGCGGTATTATGTTGGGACCAAAAATTTACATTGAAAATATTAATTTATCGTGGTATCAAATATTAATTTAACGAGATGTTACTGTATCACAAACTAAAATATTTATATCTATTGAGTTAAAATAATAGATAAAGTTATTTAGAAAAACAAAGACAGTACATAAAGTTAAGTTAAAATAAAAATATTATATTACAAAAAATATTCATTAATATAAATATTTTAGGTTTGTGATATATAATTTATAAATAACATATTAAAATTTTTATAAAATGTTTTATGATATTACATAAAAAAAACATATAAAAATTACTATGATATATAATCCAGGTGAAGATTTAAAGAAATAAAGATATTGTAAAAGAAAATTATTAGTCATATTATAAAATGAAAATAACATATAGAAATTGCTATAAAATTATTATTATTTTAACCAAGACTCTAGTATGAAAAATTAAAGAAAAATTAAACAACAAAATTTAATAAAAATTTAACTACAGTATGTAAAATATGATCAAGATAATTAAAAAACATAATCATTATATATATTATAATCTTTGAAATTGATCAATTTTCTTTTTGAAGGAATTCAAAATTTTATCACAAGATCACTCAATATCAATCAATAAATATTTAAAAATTATTTGTTAAAAAATTCAATCGTTACTCTTTTCTTTTTTATAATCTTGTATGAATTGAAATTATATTTTAATTGATTCAATTTTTCACTTTCAATTTTAATTTCAACAATATTTTATTATTTATCTACTATTATAAGCCTGATCCAACTTAAAATTTACTAATAATGCATTAGGTTTAAAATATAATATCAAACACCTAGATTCAAACACCTAGATTCAACTTAAGGATAAAAATAATAATGCATTAGGTTTAAAATATAATATTAAACACCTACATTCAACTTAAAGATAAAAATATTTTAGTTTTTGATATATAATTTGTAAATAACATTTAAAATTATTATAAAATGTGATATAATATTACATAAAAATGAAATGACATCAAAAAATTATTATATAATATTAATACAAAAATAAAATTAAACACGTTTCAAATTAAACCAAATATACACTAACATATACTCTGTACATTTTATTTTGCCGTAAATGTTATTTATTTTTACTTATAAAATATTGATTTTACTTATTTATCGTACATGTTATTTTTAATTAATTATTCTTACATAATTACTTGTAGTTACTACTCCCTACGTCCCAAAAAGAATTAACCTACTATACTTACTATTTGTTAACACTACTTTTCACTATTACACCTACTACTTCTCTATTTTATACTCTTTTTTTATATTAAATAAACACTATTATACCAATTAATTTCCTCCAATATCTCAAATCTATTATTAAATATTGATAAAAACAAAACACTAAATGAGAGTCGACCCGCTCTCTCCCCTATCTCTCTCCTCACCCACTGCCTCTTCTCCCCTCTACTCCTTACCTACATAGACTCGATCAAAATAACCGTAGCCATCACAAGAGACCTATCTTCTACTTTCTCTTGTTTTCTTTTTTGTTTTTTGCTTCAATAATTTTCAATAATCTTCATCTTTGGGTGAGATTTTTGATTTTTACATCCATTTTTTGGGTGTTTTATATCCCTCCTTTTGGAGTGGTTTGTGTCTCTCCTTTTGGAGTGTTTTTGTTGCGTTTGGTTTATTGTCGTGTTGTTTTAAGAATGATTTCTATGGTGTATTTGGAGATTTGGGAGGCCCGTTTCGAATCTTGAACAGTGGTGATTATCGCGAGAGCTCACCTTGCACAACGAAAGATTGTTCAATATATGGGGGTATCAGTACCCCCAACCTCAGTTGGTGTAACTGATGGGTATGAACACTGGACTATCACCAATTTTTTATGTGCGCAGGTCAATTGTGATTCTACTATTTTCAGGGATGTTGGTGTCGACTAGATTGCTCGAAAAACCTTTGTAATCATTTTATCGTTAAGAATATTTATTTTCTATGTGTTAAGCGACCTGAAAAATTGCTATTTGTTTAGCTCATTTTTTGTTTCACAATCAGGTTGTAGTTGACAGTTCGGGGGTTAGTCCCGACTGGGTTCCAATGTTTTAGTATTAATAAAATCTTCTTGTTCGTCAAAAAAAAAATTATTGATAGGTCCCACCACTTTACCCACTTTTCAACTAACTTTACTCTTTTTCTACAATCTTTTCTTAATCTCCGTGAAAGTCAAAAAAACTTCGTTCAAAATGGGACAGAGGTAGTAATAATTAATAAATTTCTTTTTTCAGGTAAAACATGTTACCTTTTCTATTTTGCAATAACTAATTAGTTTCCTTTTTCATGTAGAATACATTATCTTTTATATTTTATCTAACTAAAATTTTTCAGCTAATATATTTATACAACAACATTGCATTGTTCACCGAAATCAAATCATAATTGCGAGATACAAAAGATAAGCACAAACCCGATGAACGAAAAACAAAGTGAGGACCTGCAAACGAAACGTTAGGACTTACATTCTCCATTTCGACATCAGATGCTATTAGACTTGGATGTCTATAAACGCCTGACATAGAAGATTGTCCAGAACTATGCTTTTCAGCTAAATACATTTATATACATGAGAGACAAATATGTAGTATCATAATCTATATATATGTGATACAAAAAAAAACTATACATCTGCGGCTCGCAATCCTGATGTTTAACAAAATAAAAACTAACCATTTTGTGCTGAAAAAGGCGATAAAGGACCCAGATGTACCCGCTTTCGACCTGTTTGATCTACAAAAATCAAACATTGTAATCAGTTGAAGAAGTAGAAACACAAGGATATTATGCAGGACTCTGAAAACAAATATACAAAGGTTCTGTACATATGTGTAACAGCCCGACTTTTCGGGATATTAATTCTAAATACGAAACTTAAATAAGCTGAATTCTTTATTCAAATAAATCAAAATTCCACGAAAGTCAAACGCAGCGGTCAAATTCAATAATTCAAAAATCATCAAATCGGAGACGCAGCTCCATAAATACAATATTCAATAATCACTGTCTAATAAAGTACTGACAATTTATTCATGTAATACGATAAAACTTTTCCAATAATTGCATCTAAAATAGCGAGCACGAAGGTCCACAAGTTCACATCTTATTCTTAATAAGCTTCCAAGACTGAAACCTGAAATATTAGAAACGAATGAGCTACACAGCTCAGCAAGTACAAATTGACTAACAGAAGCTCTTAAAAATCAATGGGCGTTTTAATAAAACAATTTTCAAAATCAAATATAAGTTTGCAAAACCTTTGCGAAAATAAATCCAACCCAAAGTTTATATTTTTTTTTTCAAAAATTCAGAATTTAAAACAGAAACAGAAAATAGAAACAAAACGAAACGAAAATCGAAAATACCACAGTCTTGCTCTACGGCCACACTTTGCCAGTGACCGGCATCTTATTCTTATTCTTATTCTTTTGTCACACTTTGCCAGTGATCGGCATCTAAAGTTCAATAATTACGCGCCCTTAATAGGTATCTAAAGTTGCACACTTGTGCGCCTACTAAGGGTATCTAAGGCTAGTTCCGGAACTATAGCGTATATTACGAACGGGTTCAAAACGTAGAGACTGAGGATTCTAAAATCAAATACTTATATCTTATAAAGTTTCGAAACAAAATTCTTATATCTTATACAAAAATCGAAAGTTGCAGAATCAAAATATATTTTTCGAAAATTAAAAGTAAGTCAAACTCCTCTTGTTTAGAATAAAGAGATCCTAATAATTTGGCTACCAAAAATACATACCTCAAAGTCGACTGAACACACCAAAAATAATTGCACGAATAAATCCTAAATATTAGACAATAAATAATTAATGAACCGAGACATAACTATTTAAAACTAAACAGAATACACAACAGACTGATTTTATACCGGCTAGAATGTTATTCAGCTCAAATAATCGCATGCCATAATTCATGTACTAGACTGGACAGTTAATTCAAATAAACAACTCGGACTAGACTGGATAGTTAATTCAAATAAACAACTCGGATAAAGCCTGTGACCTTAGAATTTATGAGAACAACAGGTTCAGAAGCTTTAAACAAAACAAAGTTTAATAAAAGAAAAAAACAAATGGGCTTTAAGGCCCAACATGGAACATGCGTGACTTGTGGCAAAACTGCATAAAGGTATCTGATCTTTTCACTTTTTAAACATGTATTTATAAATAAATTATACATTAACAGCACTTAAACCAAACACCATTTATGCATATTTGATCATTCAAATTATCTTGTTGCTAAAATGAAAAATCAACTACTGATACATTTATAACATGCTTATCGAACACACACTAATTTTATATTACTAGAAAACATATACTTATTTTAAATTTTAAATCACTTAATAAAACATTTAATCATAATTATGCATGTAATTCCATAAAATGAATTATTATTCTTTACAAATCAAAAACACTTATTCCAATCTTAATCAACTAATATACATATATTATCATAAAAAGTACACATAATTATCACAAAAATCATGATTCAACACTAATACAAAAATATACAATTCAAAATGGATGATCTACATAATATTGAGCATGGTTTATGATAGTACATGGCGCAATAGTAGTCTTTTTTCTCTAATACATAAGCACTTAAAAAAACTTAATTGAACAATTCATATAATGTAATACACTGTAATTCACGTAAGGCCAGATAATTGTAGGATGCATCAAATCAGTCAAATTACGTACAAAGGAATCAAGTCATCATCATAAATAAATCAGTTAACAATCAACATAATTAAAACGGAAGAGAAAGAAAACAAGATTAAGAAGGAAGAGAACGAAAAAGGAAGAGAAAGAAAACGTACCTTGTAGACGAATTTCTGTACGACTTTAATTGTGTTCTAAAACGCTTATTATAAAGGCACACTAACCCTAAATTCAATTAAGGTAATTATAAAACTTGCTACTAATTTATTTACAACATCTCCAAGTAATTTCTAAAATTAAAATATTCTCATTCACACAAATATCTTAAATTAATGATATCGATTTTCTAAAATCTTTTCACACTTCTTTCCTCTAATAATAAATATCATCCTTATTCAAAATATCTTGAACAAAATAATTCTATAAATTACTAATTAACATAACTAAGATAACTTAAAATCTAATATCTAATAATAAAATAAATTAAAAATTAATGGGGTTTTACATTCTTCCCTCCTTAAAAGAATTTGGTCCCCAAATTCACAAAATAACATCAAATAAGTTACAAGTAAAAAGAAATTATACCTTAATTACGATTGTTCGCGCGACTTCCCGTGAGCATAAATACACGTCCAGTGGTCTTGTTATCTGCTTCTTTCCTTGGTGGTGGATTATGTGGGCACTCCGAAATCTTGTGTCCTACTTCCCCGCAGTGAAAACAGGCACCCGTGTTCCATCGACAGTCCTTGTCTGGATGGTTCTTACCGCACCTCGAACATTTATCTCGATCACCTTGGCCTCCCATTTGATCGTACACATGTGGCTTCTTGAAAGGTCCCCTTTGAGACAAAAATCCACCAGTTGGAGCAAACCTCTTCTTGTTCCAATTACCTGTTGCCTTTTCAGATTCTGCCAGACCCCTCTCGATCACCAATGCCTTGTTGAGCACAGCCTCATACGTCTGAAGTTCAAACGATGCCACAGAATTCCTGATGTCACTTCGAAGTCCCTCTTCCAATCTTCTTGCTCGACTAGTCTCATCAGCAACTAATGTCGGTGCATATTTTGCAAGCTTTGCGAATTCTGCTTCGTATTCCACAACGGACTTTCCTCCCTGCTCAAGCCGAATAAAGTCTCTTTCCTTTTGCAGACGAATGGTTCTAGGAAAGTACTTGTCTTCTAGAGCCTTCTTGAACCTTGCCCATGTATACGGTTCAGAATCTCCCTCGGTGGTTGCAGTCTCGTACTTTCTTTGTTCCATGAGCCACCAATCGTAAGCACTTCCTTGCAGTTGATACACAGCTAAAGTGACTTTCTGTTCTTCATTGCTCCCTAGCAGTCCGAAAGCTTTCTCCATCTCTTGTATCCACATCTCGACTATGGCCGGATCAGTCGCCCCATCGAAAGTTGGTGGGTTCAAACGCTTGAACTGAGAGACGACATTCTGCTGTCTGGGTTGCTGATTCACGAGTGTAGCTAGAGTCTCGGCTAGCTGGTCGAATACATTTCCACCATCACCATTGTTGTTGCCATTCTGATTGTCGTTGCCTTGATTGTTATTGTTGTTACCATTCTGATTGTTGTTGCCCTGATTGCCATTGTTGTTGCCTTCTCCGTCCATCTTTTCTAAAAACAACAAACTTTCAAACTTATAATCAATGATCAAAAGCACAAAAGTCAAACATATCAAATAATCACACAAACAAGTGCCCTAGATTCAAAATAATTCACTAACTTAAATGTCAAAGTTTATACGATAGTCTATAGGATCGCATCTTAGGGAATGTACTAGTCCCATACCTAATACACTCCGAAAGACGACCTGCTCTGATGCCAACTGTAACAGCCCGACTTTTTGGGATATTAATTCTAAATACGAAACTTAAATAAGCTGAATTCTTTATTCAAATAAATCAAAATTCCACGAAAGTCAAACGCAGCGGTCAAATTCAATAATTCAAAAATCATCAAATCGGAGACGCAGCTCCATAAATACAATATTCAATAATCACTGTCTAATAAAGTACTGACAATTTATTCATGTAATACGATAAAACTTTTCCAATAATTGCATCTAAAATAGCGAGCATGAAGGTCCACAAGTTCACATCTTATTCTTAATAAGCTTCCAAGACTGAAACCTGAAATATTAGAAACGAATGAGCTACACAGCTCAGCAAGTACAAATTGACTAACAGAAGCTCTTAAAAATCAATGGGCGTTTTAATAAAACAATTTTCAAAATCAAATATAAGTTTGCAAAACCTTTGCGAAAATAAATCCAACCCAAAGTTTATATTTTTTTTTTCAAAAATTCAGAATTTAAAACAGAAGCAGAAAATAGAAACAAAACGAAACGAAAATCGAAAATACCACAGTCTTGCTCTACGGCCACACTTTGCCAGTGACCGGCATCTTATTCTTATTCTTATTCTTTTGTCATACTTTGCCAGTGATCGGCATCTAAAGTTCAATAATTACGCGCCCTTAATAGGTATCTAAAGTTGCACACTTGTGCGCCTACTAAGGGTATCTAAGGCTAGTTCCGGAACTATAGCGTATATTACGAACGGGTTCAAAACGTAGAGACTGAGGATTCTAAAATCAAATACTTATATCTTATAAAGTTTCGAAACAAAATTCTTATATCTTATACAAAAATCGAAAGTTGCAGAATCAAAATATATTTTTCGAAAATTAAAAGTAAGCCAAAAAAATACTTACCTCAAAGTCGACTGAACACACCAAAAATAATTGCACGAATAAATCCTAAATATTAGACAATAAATAATTAATGAACCGAGACATAACTATTTAAAACTAAACAGAATACACAACAGACTGATTTTATACCGGCTAGAATGTTATTCAGCTCAAATAATCGCATGCCATAATTCATGTACTAGACTGGACAGTTAATTCAAATAAACAACTCGGACTAGACTGGATAGTTAATTCAAATAAACAACTCGGATAAAGCCTGTGACCTTAGAATTTATGAGAACAACAGGTTCAGAAGCTTTAAACAAAACAAAGTTTAATAAAAGAAAAAAACAAATGGGCTTTAAGGCCCAACATGGAACATGCGTGACTTGTGGCAAAACTGCATAAAGGTATCTGATCTTTTTACTTTTTAAACATGTATTTATAAATAAATTATACATTAACAGCACTTAAACCAAACACCATTTATGCATATTTGATCATTCAAATTATCTTGTTGCTAAAATGAGAAATCAACTACTGATACATTTATAACATGCTTATCGAACACACACTAATTTTATATTACTAGAAAACATATACTTATTTTAAATTTTAAATCACTTAATAAAACATTTAATCATAATTATGCATGTAATTCCATAAAATGAATTATTATTCTTTACAAATCAAAAACACTTATTCCAATCTTAATCAACTAATATACATATATTATCATAAAAAGTACACATAATTATCACAAAAATCATGATTCAACACTAATACAAAAATATACAATTCAAAATGGATGATCTACATAATATTGAGCATGGTTTATGATAGTACATGGCGCAATAGTAGTCTTTTTTCTCTAATACATAAGCACTCAAAAAAAACTTAATTGAACAATTCATATAATGTAATACACTGTAATTCACGTAAGGCCAGATAATTGTAGGATGCATCAAATCAGTCAAATTACGTACAAAGGAATCAAGTCATCATCATAAATAAATCAGTTAACAATCAACATAATTAAAACGGAAGAGAAAGAAAACAAGATTAAGAAGGAAGAGAACGAAAAAGGAAGAGAAAGAAAACGTACCTTGTAGACGAATTTCTGTACGACTTTAATTGTGTTCTAAAACGCTTATTATAAAGGCACACTAACCCTAAATTCAATTAAGGTAATTATAAAACTTGCTACTAATTTATTTACAACATCTTCAAGTAATTTCTAAAATTAAAATATTCTCATTCACACAAATATCTTAAATTAATGATATCGATTTTCTAAAATCTTTTCACACTTCTTTCCTCTAATAATAAATATCATCCTTATTCAAAATATCTTGAACTTCTTTCCTCTAATAATAAATATCATCCTTATTCAAAATATCTTGAACAAAATAATTCTATAAATTACTAATTAACATAACTAAGATAACTTAAAATCTAATATCTAATAATAAAATAAATTAAAAATTAACGGGGTTTTACAATATGGGTTGAAAAAATGCCATAGAAAACACCTAGTTTCAAAAATTCTTAGTACTATATGTAAAGAAAATTAAACTCCAAATCTGAATTTTAAAAAGTTCACCAAAATTCATTAGCACTTTAAAAGCCTTCAAGAACCAATGTTGCAATACTAAATCTGATAAATATATAAACTTACATCCACGTTGGAAAGGTCGAAAGTTGCATATTCTATCTGAAACGCATAAACTGCTTTAATAGAGATTTTAGCATGGATACGATCCAACCATTGCTGCGCAGTCTGCCACAAAACCACTTATATAATACAGGTATGGACTTAGATTGATGAGATATTCTGTATAATATAAAGAATCAGTACATAGCACTGTGAGCACATGAAAAGAAAATATCCTGAAGATATGTATGACACCAGGAAAAAAACTACAAACTTAAAAAATCTATAACTACAATATATAATTAATATAAATTTGTATAAAAATATAGAATCAGTCCTGCTGATTAACAAACTTGCTTTAGAGAAACCAACTGCCAGCATTTTAGCTTTTGTAAAACTATAAATTGCATAATTGTATATGGCATAACCATGAGTAGTGTTAGGACGTTACCTCGCCAAATCCATATAAGAAGCAATCAGCATCAGCCCTAAAGAAGTACTTAAAGGTCGTAAAGAATTCTGTAATTAACTAACATGAGATGACAATGTTCTTAATTATGAAAAGAAAGCTAGATACAATATTTACAAAATGATCCAAACGGGATACCTTTTGCACAGCTGCAAGTACTCGTGCATGTCATATTAGGTTGTGTAACTGTAAGAAAACTACTTTCTCTTAAAGGTAAAGATAAGAAGTCCAATTAAAGTATAACCATCCCCAAGTGCATGACGCAGTTTGAGAATTATGGTTCCAGTTACATTGACAACAAATTCAATTCAATTATAGTTCCCCGTATAACCTTCACATCCCAAATAACAGATTTCAAAATCAAATTTAAATTGATAACAAATCAAAACATAAATCACATAACAAAACCATAAGAATCAAGTTGTGGTCCCTTGTGTTGACAGACTCCATGCAAATGCGGAACCTGATCGCCCAGTTTTTTATAAGGCAATCCACGCTGGAAAGATGTATGTCACAGCGGCATTAGATCATATATATTAACATAACATCGTTTGTAGTGATTTCCAAAATCATACTAAATAAATATCCAAATTAACATGCATCTTTAGAAAAAAAATCTAATGAATAGGAATAAAAAACAGCAATGCCAGATATCTATAAATCTCCAAGTTATCATACTAACAAACATCTAGGCTGCAAACTATCCAATCAACAACCACTCTTATATATGTATGTTATCTTTGCTAAAAAAATCTTATCTTGCATAATACCATTGCTTACACCATAAAATAATAGCATGCTCTCTCACTAATCCTAACATGATAGTAATCGTAAAACTATAAATAATAAAGTTAACCTCCAGTGCAGGTAAGTGCAAAAAACTCTTTAAGGTTGTTAATCTAATTTTGTTGGCACTTATACCTGATATAAAACCATAAAATGACTTGACGAAACACGTCAAAAAGAACTGGATAGCATTTAATTAAAACAGAAATTTTTTGATGAAATAGTCACATGCATTCAATAAAATATTTGAAATTGCAAATTTGTATGGATCTGAGTACACTTCTATATTCTGGTCAGATAAAAGACAGATACAACATCAAAAATGTGAAATTTTAAATGGAAAGAGAAAAAAAGTTTGAGTAGAGAAGGAGAATATGTACCGTATATGGTACAAATCACAACGATACAACCCAACTGCATAAACTTATTAATAGAATCAAACACAAAAAGGAATAAACACTTTGGCTGTAAAGTGTGTTGAGGAACAAACATTTGTGGGAAGGAACAAAAAGTCACCTTTTTTTATCCAGATTAAGAGATAACAGTGTTCTCTATCAACCCATAAGAATTTTATTAAAAGAGATTTTATTTTCAGCTTTTGAGTAAAAAAAGAAAATCAGACCAAAATCCTTATATTGAGCATAATACAGAAATCAATTAGAATAAGTCTGTAAAACATAAGAATCTATTACATATATACAGATTAGTGTACATAGGATGATGATAAATTAGAACAGAAAGCACATAAAGAGTGGCCTTCACATTTGTTTTCAGATTGACGGCAAGCATTTGAGATATCTATCAAAAAACATATGATTGATACAGAGTGAGAAGAACGAAGCAATGTTTTTTACCTGATCCATTAAGTCATATTCCATCAATTGTTTAATCGATGATTAGTGTTATCACCATCTGTAAGCCTCATAGCTCAAAAAACCTAAATATCAAAGCAACGAAAAATATATTATATGATACATACAGTATGACCTGGATTCAAAATCGAAGGAACAGTAGAAAATCAATATTTTAAAATGCATAGATATGATGGGAAACCACCACATAATCAACGTCAATCAAAACGACATAATTAATTTTGTAGCACGTCACTAGGAATCCTTATGTGCTTTTCTTCATAGTGCAGGCTTCCTTATTTGGGAAATTGTGTCATCAATTCGTCATGTTTATCGAAAACACTGTCGACATAAAAACAAACATCTCCACTGTCAGAAAATATATGACGCAAGCAGAACAAAAATTCACTATAAGAATATGTAATTATAAATATCTCATTGGCTACATCTATACTCCCAGTAATTTATAAACCAACATATCTGAATTAGTTATCATATGCAACTTTAGAGTCAAAAATTAAAAACAAAGAGCAAATAAAAGTAAATAAATAGGTACCTATTACAGAACATGACCTTTAAAACAACAACACTGCCATTGACATTGTATTTAGTTAATTGGAATAATGTTTGCCAAAGTTTTGCAGAACAGAGATTCTGTTAGTGAGAGAGTGACTGCCAATAGCAATGGAGAGGGGCAGATGAGCCAATCAAGGGCATTATTCTTCCACCATGCACATCATGTTATTCGACTATAAACAAAATAAGTCAATTAAAATTTCAGTACCAAACATAGTCCTCCACCAGACAGAAAAATCATAATGTCATCAACTAAACATTTAAAGAATAATAATATTGAAAAAGTTGTATCTATAAACTCTAAAAGATTAGGCAGCCTTTGATTCGAATGTAAGAATAAATTTCAGTTGGTCTAATTAAGATTGGTAAACAAAAGACATTACTTACACTGTCTACAACAATAACGTCCACGGTAAGGAGCAATAGTGCAACTCGTCCCTGTATTAATCCAAAAGACATGGAGATGCAGACATAAATTAGCAGGCAGAAAACAAATAAGTACTAATATTGTAATATACAGGCATCCGTCGAAAAATGAATCGACCTAAATTCTCACAGACAATTTACCAAATACTTGTACTACAACAAAACACATTGACGACAAAACGATCAATATAAGAAGAAAATTTAAGGTTTAATGGCCTTTTAACCCTTAAAGTTTACTATGAAATACCCATCAACCATCTATGTTTCAAAACGTACCTTTTAGCCCCTAAAGTACTCGGAAATGTCCGGTTGACCCTTATACTCGTACAAATTTCAAAACGGTACATATCGGATGGGCAAAATAGACATTACATGTGGTCCGTTACAATTTTTTTAAATCTATAACGGTATAAGGGTCAATTGGACTTTTCCCGGTACCTCAGGGGCTAAAAGGTACAACGTATTAAACTTTAAGGGTTTGAATTTTTCTAAACGATGCACGGAAAAATTCGAAAAAATTTAGGAAAAAATCAAAAAAAATTAGAAAAAATTCGAAAATATTTATGAAAATTCGAAAATTTTTGTTCAAGGGTTCATGTGTGCAGCATTTCATATTTAGGGATCATAATGTAATTAAGTATTCTGAATTTACTAAATTATCCCCGGGTTTTCGGTAAAAATACACAAAAGGGGTGCAATGTGCAGCGCCCAAACATGTTGAGGGATGCAAGTGCAATTATTGAAAGTATTGATACTAAAGTGACTTTAATCTGAACCAAAGGGGTGCGTATTGCAATTTAGTCTTAATTATATATCATGAATACAAAATAGCTTAATACATAATAGAAAACTAGCATAATAACCCGTGCGAGGCACGGGGTTATTTTCTAGCAATGAATATAAATATTTATTTATTAATGTCATTTGTAATTTTTTTTAATTTTGGTAACTTTTTTTACTTTCATAACACGCGCGTTGTTATAATGTTCTTACTTTAATATTTAGTGCATAATTTGATTATGCAAATTCAGATACCAATAAAAACATAATATAGTGTAGTCTTTATTGTGTTAGATATGTTAAACACATATGAAGTGATCCTGAAATATTACAAAATTTAAATGATCTTTTCATCATATATAAAAATTATTTAGGAATTTAGGATTGAGCAAGTGCTACTTGGACAATGGTAACATATTGATAACTTACTTATAATATTTTAATTTTATTTTATTTATAAGACAAGACATATTATTTATTCATTCAATGAATATAATCGATGGAGAAATATGTAAAAAAAATGTAAAAATTGTTAATACATAAGTATAATTGGTAGATGTTTCTGCAAAAGTTTACCTTGATATAAGAGTGTATCTTTTCTAGTGTAAATATTTATTGCAAGTGATTTTTGTAAATATATATGAACATTTGTTAAAATCTAATTCTTATATATTCAAATGTGACTATATCATGAACTTCTATTGAAAATAGGATTATAGATCCTTTTGATTTATGTTTGAGTTGAGGTTTCGTAATTTTTTTTGTTTCATTCGCATCTCAATCTTTCATTACGGGAAGCCTTCTTAATGTTGTAAATGTTCTTCTATTACATATTTCATTTATTCTTGACTTTTCACTCATTACTAATTTTATATGTGATATTTTGAATGATCCACAAATTTAATATTTTTCAATTCAATTAAGTTTTGAAAAAGGTTTTGATAGTTTTTTTAATCTTTGATGAATCTCTACTATAAATTTTATATAATTATTTCCAATAAATTATATATTAAGTTATTCCCAAAAACATAAAACTAACTATATTAAAGTGAGTAAATGTGTGGAGTTCAAAATTTTGATAACAAATGTTTAAATAAAAATATGGTCTTAATTAAATAAGAATATATAACTTATATATTTTGAATGAGGGTGATATCTAAATTTTTTAGATATTTATGCATTTACCAAGTTCTATTAATTGGTGAAAAATATATTTAATTTATAATAAAAAAATAGTTTATTTTTCCTAAATTTGCATGACATAATAAATTTTGATCCAGTAATTTTCTCATCGAGAACTCATCATCATTAAAGATGTCATAAGGTTTTATTTGAATTATCTCAATTTGTTTTATGAATGAGTAGAATATGAAAAATAAAATGTAAAAATTTACTCCCATAATCAATCTTATGACAACCTGGTCAAAAATTGTAATTTTTTTAAACAATAGTCAACTCCCAAACATACCAATGCATCACATGTTAGTCCAAAAGCATTAACAGTTTTGATATACTTTAGCTATTGACTCTTATATTTAATTGTTATTTATTAAAAATATATTATGCATTTTCTACATTTTCTTTAGGGTTAATGGCAGTAGGTCACTCAACTGACTGAAAACTATCAGTTGGGTTACCCAACTCAAAAAGTTTTCAATCAGGTCACATAACTGATAAAAACTTTCAATCAGGTCACTGGGATTTACGGACGTTAAAAAGAGATGGAAAGATGACTTAGCATGCTCACATGGCTAGCTTTTATCCGATTGGTTAGCTTTCAATCAGGTCACATAACCGATAAAAACTTTCAATCAGGTCACATAACTAATAAAAGCTTTCAATCAGGTCGCATAACTGATAAAAATTTTCAATCAGGTCATTGGGGTTTTACAGACCTGATTCATGATGAGTCATCTTTTCGTCTCTTTTTTAACGTCCGTAAACCCCAGTGACCTGATTGAAAGTTTTTATCAGTTATGTGACCTGATTAAAAACTTTTGAGTTAGAAGACCCAACTGAAAGTTTTCAGTCAATTTGAGTGACCTAACTACCATTTATCCCATTTTCTTTATATAAATCTAAATAGTGTCCCGCTCATGCGGCCCACACATAGAGATATGATGTTTATGATTGAAAACATGTATGCATGAGCGATTTGGTTGTGTTACAGAGTTATCATTGTAAAGTAAATTTTGGTTATTATTATTATTATCATTATAATTTAAAAATGTATAACCAAACTGTATATTACACATCATTAATTTATATTTTGATATAATAAAATATATTACAATCCGAATTAATAAGAGTAAAAATAAACTCATGACGAAAAATTGTTGATATGTCATAGTAATTAAAATACCATGTATTTTTTCACTCAAGCAACACACACATATAATGTGTATAATTTAATTCACATGTGTGTTAAGTGGTCCAGTGGTAAAGCAAGGTGTAAGTTAACTTGGAGACTCAAGTTCAATTCTTTCCAACAACAATTTCTTAAAAAATATAGTAAATAAAAGGGCAAATCAGTCATTTCAGATGGAATAAAATGTTGCATGATTTTAAATGGAATAAAATGTCTCATGAATTATAGCCCCTTGTTGGGCTATTATATATATAAAAAAATAGTAAATAGAAGGGCAAATCAGTCATTTCAAATGGAATAAAATGTTGCATGATTTTAAATGGAATAAAATGTCTCATGAATTATAGCCCCTTGTTGGGCTATTATCAACTTCAACTATCAACTATCTAACAAATCCTGAATCCTCCTAACAAATTTATGAAAAGGAAAGTACCTAAATACCCCTCAGTTTAACATTTTCTTTTTCCTACAAAATCATACCAAAACGGAAATTACCTGTATACTAAAGTTCTCATATATTGCTTTTATCCACCTCATTATAACAACACCTTTATAGTTTTACGAGCCTCACCAATATTGTTATTCAAATGTTCAGATTTCAAATTACCTCTTCTTAACAACTTTTCCTTGGATTTGTACTCCTTAACTTCTTCATTTCATTTGAATCCAGGTATGTCAAACCTAATTTATGTCAATGCATAATCTTTTTCTATGGTCACAGTTCAGCTTTATCTTTAATATTTGCAGGTTGAAGATATTACAAGTTTCATGTCCAACAAAGAAAATATTGTACCAGTTCATACAAATGATGAAAGATCTCCAGTTTCTAATCCACAAAATACATCTTCACTTGCACAATCTGTTGCTTTAAATACTCCAGGTATATGTGTATGCTTTAATTTTTGAATATGCATCTGCATCTGCCTTATCTTATGAAATATTTATTAAAATATTTTTGTCATATTATGAATTATTTTTGTCATTATTATGAAATTTTTGTCATAATAAATATTTTAATAAATATTTTCACAAACCCATAATTTTATAGTCATTGTTTTTTTCTTTTGACGTTATATATAGGATATGTTCAACATAGCTACAAACCCAGAAGAAATGGCCTTATCAGTGAATATGTTGATCGAGATAATCCTGATAGAACTCCTCTTTCTAATATCTCCAATATGCCAACTATTAAGAGGTCCTATGAGCGTAAGTCTAGATTTCTGACTCCCAGCTCAAATATGCCATCCATGTTTGGTAGCTCTAATGAGAATGGAGGCAAGAAATTACATTTGGGTTATTGTTTAGTATATTTCAGTTATTTGAAAATGGATTTTAATTTCTTACACATGATTTGTTTTTCGCAGGGAACAGAGCAAGAAAAATCCCAGCTAGCATAAGTCCTCTTTGTAGTATTTCTACAGTGAGGAATATGTCTCCTAATGTGATTCCTGGATCTGCAAGTATGAGTACAAATAATAATGATATTGAAACAAACATATCTGAGAAAGAAGCATGCCAAAGAATGAATGAATCGACACGCAAGTTAATCTTTGATGAAGTTTTTTGTAACGAAGAGGCTATAGATTACGAAAATATTGGTAATTTATTCACTTTTATCCAAAGATATCCATTCCAATATCAGTTTTGTCAATTGATTTTGAACATTAACATTGTGCTGCAGAATATTCACACACCACAGCTAACCATTCCGATAATGAGGATAGTATTTCCGACAATGGTAATTTACTTTATACAATGTTTTAAATTGTATTTAGTTTGTATTTTTGAGTCATTTCAGGCATGTCTTTTTCTAACATTTTAAAACTGTGAAATGAATTTTTTTGTAGATGAGGATTACCAAAATACAAACACATGGGAGCAAGAAGAGTCTGGTGTAAATAATCGACATGTACCTGAAGTGTATGTTAGCTTAGGTGGTCCAACTAAAATATGTACTAAATGCAACGCTGTCATGTGGAAGGAGGAGAGGGTAAACAAAAATGTCAGTCATGGGGTTCCTATTTTTTCTACGTGTTGTGGCAAGGGACAAATTCAACAACCAAAATCACTTCCTACTCCTCCTTATCTTCTGAATTTGTACAATGATAAACAGAAAGGACCTATTTTTATGTCTCTCATACAAGTTTATAATAGCATGTTTTCATTTACTTCCACCGGTGGACACATTGACTACTCCATAAGCCGTGGTGGTTCTCCTTATATTTATCGCTTGAATGGCCAAAATCACCACGTGTTTGGTCAATTTCTACCAAAAGATGGTGAAGCTCCCAGATTTTGCTAACTTTACATTTATGATACTACAAATGAGGTGTCTAATCGAATGCGCTGGAGAAATGTTTGAGATGATGACAAGGTTGAAAGGGAGGTTGTTGAAGGGTTGATGAATATGCTAGATGAAACAAATGAATTGGTACAAAAGTTTAGGCAAACATGTGATCGTTTTGAAGCAGGTGATGTTGTTGATCTCAAAATAACTCTAAAGGTTAGCAGGTCTGAAAGTGGAAGAGAGAACCATATTACACCATCTGATGAGGTTGCTAGGATTATGGTTGGAGACACACAATCCACAAAAGGACATCGAGATATTATTATTGAGAGCAAACAGGATGGATTGACGCGTATTTCGGACATTCATCCAAAGTTAATGGCGTTGCAATATCCTATTCTATTTCCATATGGAGAAGATGGGTACCATGATGATATTGATTTTGTGCATGCAGAAAAAAACACTAGCAGGAAGCGACAAAAGGTTTCAATGAAAGAGTACTATTCTTATAAATTGCAAGTCAGGCCTGATGAAGGTTTGTATATATTTTAACATGTGGATTATTCAGATTATCATGTTTTTACGTAGTTCACTTTGTTTTATATTTTGAATTTAATTTTTATTGTATAGCATCCTGACATTTTGGTCACCTTTTGAACATCGTTTACAGCAATGACTCTTAGGCTCGGTGGACGACTTTTCTAACAATATGTCGTGGATGCGTTCTCCTGTATCGAACAAGCCCGTTTATGGTGGTTCCGAGACCATCAAACCACTATACGTAATGAACTGTATAGAAAAGTCTGTGAATCTTTTATCATCGGAGATAGTGATGCATCAAAATTTGGTAAAAGTGTTATCTTGCCGGCTGAATTTGTTGGATCACGAATATACATGCAAGAAAATTTTCAAGATGCCCTTGCTGTGTGCCGTTATGTGGGACATCCAGATATTTTCCTTACAATGACATGCAATCCCATGTGGGATGAGATTCAGAAAATGATGTAGCTCTTACCCGGATGTATTTCTTCGAACTGTCCAGATATTATTGCCAGGGTTTTTCAACTAAAACTTCAGCAACTTATTGATGATATAAAGAAGAAATCATTTTTTGGAAAATATATAGGAGGTAATGATCTTTATAATTTACTACCACTAGCTTTATACAGGTGATGGATACTTTATAGATTTTTTATAAATATTTTAGTATTTTAGTGAATTTTTTATATTAAACTGAATTATTTTTAAATTTAATTTTGCAAAAATTATAAAGTTATTATAAATATCATATCATATTTTAGTATCTTAGCAATTTATAAATTTATTTTTTATAAAAATCTTTATAATTTGATTTCATTAACATTAGCATTTTAATTTATTATTTATTTTCTTTTGCTAAATTATTATTTTTGTTGTTATCGTATGAAATTTCATGTTTTTATAATTTTAAAATTATTAAATATCATATTTTCTTTATTTTTCACTCAATAATTTTATTATATGCTTTCATAATGATTAATGTTCTATTTTACCTGATTCATAATTTTATTTATTCGAAGTAAATAACGATAATACATAGTTGATTTATTTATCCCAATTCATCTACAGTCATGTATGTTGTCGAATTCCAAAAACGTGGCTTTCCACATGTCCACATGTTAATATGGCTCGATTCGGCATCAAAAAAATATCTTAAAGAAAATGTGGGTAAGTTCGTTAGTGCCGAGATTCCAGATCCCGTAAAAGATCCAGTGGGTTATGCAGCTGTGAAAGCCTTCATGATTCATGGCCCGTGTGGTTTTGAACATCGTAATTCACCGTGCATGAAAGATTTCAAATGCATTAGACATTTTCCGAAGAAGTGAGTTATCAAATCTTTAAGATGCTACAATAAAAAGCTATTGGTTAAATTATATATCAGCATTTTTCTTAATCTAATATTTGTACGCAATTTAGGTACTCTTCACGTACAGTTTTTGATGAGTGTGGTTTCCCAATCTACATGCGTCGAAAGACTGGAATAACTATTGATGTCCGCAAAGCCATTCTTGATAATCAAAATGTTGTTCCATACAACCGTGATCTCTTGGTAAAATATCAATGTCATATTAACATAGAGATTTGTTGCCATGCTCGGAGCTTAAAATACTTATTCAAATATTGCCTTAAAGGACACGATAGAGCAACCATTGAGATAAGAGGTCAGAAACGGAAGAGAGCAGCTGAATCTAATAATAATTGTGTTGATGAAATTCAAGCTTACTTTGATGGAAGGTACATATGTGGAGCAGAGGCTGCTCGTCGGATTTTTGGATTTGATATACATCATAGATCTATCTCTGTTGAGCGTTTAATAGTTCACTTACCTTAAGAGAAAAACTGCACTTTTCGAGCCACGGAAAAGTTGGATAAAGTTGCTGCGAGAGAAAGGTACAAGCTTAGTAAGTTAGAAGCTTACTTTCAGTTAAATCAAATGGATCCTAATGCACGGCAATACACATATGATGAAATACCTCGACAGTATGTTTAGTGGGATGAGAATAGAAAATGGAGACCAAGAAAAAAAAGTACTCAAATTGGAAGGCTTGCTTATGCTCATCATAGTAGTGGTGAGTTGTGGTATCTACGGTTGTTGCTTACAAAGGTGCGTGGAGCTACTTCTTTCGAATTTCTTAAAACTGTAAATGGTGTGCATTATGAAACATTTCGTGAAGCATGTCATCAGTACGGTTTACTTGACGATGACAATGAATGGAATAATGTTTTAGACGAATGTGCTAACTGTGGTTTCCCTCCTCAATTAAGGCAATTATTTGTTCATATTATGGTTAACTGTAAAGTTACCGATTTGAATAAATTATGGATGTCTCACTGGAAAAACATGGTAGATGATATTTTATTGGAAAGGAGGAGACTGAGTGCAAATCTAGATCTCATTCTTAATGACAAACAAATGCAGTTTTATGCACTGGCCGGTTAGTACTTAAATTTTAATTGTAAAATAGTTCTGATTTATTTTATTTGCATGTGCATTGAATATGTTTCTTGCGTTCAACATAACATGTCCGTGTAATTCTAAATGATCTAAAATTATCAATTGTACTCTCAAAGATAAATTTTATTATTGACATTATAATAATATTTGCAGCCATTGATAATCTATTTTAATATTATAGGGAATTTTTTATATTAAACCGAATTATTTTAAAATTTGATTTTGCAAAAATTATAAAGTTATTATAAATATCATATCATATTTTAGTATTTATTATTTTATAAAGTTATTTTTTTTAAAGTCTTTATAATTTTGTTTTATTAACATTAGCATTTTAATTTATTATTTTAGTTGTTATGGTATGAAATTTCATGTTTTTCTAAATTTTAATTGTAAACTAGTTCTGATTTATTTCATTTGCATGTGCATTGAAAATGTTTCTTGCGTTCAACATAACATGTCCGTGTAATTCTAAATGATCTAAAATTATCATTTGTCCTCTCAAAGATAAATTTTATTATTGACATTATAATAATTTTTGCAGCCATTGATAATCTATTTTAATATTTTAGTGAATTTTTTATATTAAACCGAATTATTTTAAAATTTGATTTTACAAAAATTATAAAGTTATTATAAATATCATATCATATATTAGTATTTAGTATTTTATAAAGTTATTTTTTATAAAGTCTTTATAATTTGATTTTATTAGCATTTTAATTTATTATTTTAGTTGTTATCGTATGAAATTTCATGTTTTCCTAAATTTTAATTGTAAAATAGTTCTGATTTATTTTATTTGCATGTGCATTGAATATGTTTCTTGCGTTCAACATAACATGTCCGTGTAATTCTAAATGATCTAAAATTATCATTTGTACTCTCAAAGATAAATTTTATTATTGACATTATAATAAATTTTGCAGCCATTGATAATCTATTAAAGTCCATTTGGAAGTCGTTGAATGATTATCAACAGTTGCCTCAACCACAAGCAGCTTACATGCAAGTTGGGACCAATAATTTGGTAAATGAAGAAACAAGCTATAATATTGATCAGATGAAAGATGACCACAAGACTCTGCTGAGAAATTGTAATGCGGATCAACTTAAAGTTTTTAATGAAGTCATGAACTCTGTTGAGCATAACCATGGAGGTCTTTTCTTTGTTTATGGTAGTGGTGGATGCGGCAAGACGTATCTGTGGAAAACTTTGATTTCTAAGAAAAGGTCTGAAAGTAAAATCGTTCTTCCTGTTGCGTCCTCTAGCATTGCTGCCACTCTTATGCCTGGAGGTCGTACTGCCCATTCGTGTTTCAAAATACCTATTTTCCTGGATGATTGCTCCATGTGTAGCATTGGACATAACTCCGACATTGCTGAACTCATAAAGCGTACCAGTCTTATTATTTGAGACGAAGCACCTAAGCAACACAGATAGGCATTTGAAGCTTTGGATCATTCTCTAAGAGATATAATGAAATCTGTTGATGAAACACTTTTTCATAAGCCATTTGGAGGTATCACAGTTTTACTAGGTGGAGATTTTAGGCAAATACTTCCTGTAATTCCAAGAGCAACACGTGGTGATATTGTTTCCGCATGTATTACTAAATCCCGATTATGGGATGTTTGTAAAACATTCCAACTAAATGTTAACATGCGTCTCATTTGTAAGATCAATATTAGCTATAGCAAATATTAAAGACACAAAACAGGTTTTGATTACTGAAATGGAAAACTGGAATTGATAAAAAACATAGTAAACGAGTACAGGCCTAATATAGCTATCTCAGTAACAATCAAATCCCCACAGACCAGGGATAGTAAATCCTGGGATAACAAACCTGATTTTCCTCCAACTTATTGATCTGATTTCTTAAGCAAAAGCAATTACTGATTCTACAACGTTCATACTGTAAACATTGATTTATTCTAAATAAAAACAAATATGTTTAGATTAAATAATCCAACATATTTCCCCCTTAATCTAAACGTACTTGAGACTCCTGACTCCCAACAACACTCTCATTTTTTCAAACTTTGTTGTTGCTAGTCCCTTGGTTAATATATATGCCCTCTGCTCATTTGTACTAACATGCTTAATGACAATCAACCCCTGCTCGACGTAATCACGAATGAAGTAATACCGTACATCAATGTGTTTACTCCTTCCATGAAATACTGGATTTTTAGCTAGGTCGACAGCAGACCTGTTGTCAATGTGCAAGGTAACTGGTCCTGATTTGATGTCCATAATATGACTGAGTACTCATTGAAGCCAGATTGCTTGGCATGCTGTAGCTGTGGCGGCCATAAATTCTGCCTCACACGACGAGAGTGCAACACATCGTTGTTTTTTAGAGACCCAAGTGATTAAATTTTCATCAAGGTAAAAGGCCATACCTCCTGTGCTCTTCCTATCATCCATGCTACCAGCCAAATCACTATCCGAAAAACCAGATAGGATATAGTTCCCATGGCATTTTGTGTAAATCAAACCATAATTCAAAGTGCCCTTCACATATCGAAAAATTCGCTTTAATGCATTCAAATGGAGTTCAGTGGGTCTCTCCATATATCGACTGACTATCCCTACTGCATAGGCGATATCAGGTCACGTATGAACCAAATAGCGCAATCCACCAACCATGCTTTTGTATTGTGTCGAATTCACCGGTTTACCATTTTTATCTGCATCAAGTTGTAGTTTATGCTCCATAGGATATTTGACAGGATTGCATTCGCTCATTCCAGCCTTCTCAAGTACCTTCCTTGCATAGGATGATTGCCTTAGCTCGATGCATTCCTTATCTTGATTAACCTCCAAACCTAGATAGTAGGAAAGCTTTCCAAGGTCAGACATGTCAAATTCTCTGCCCATCTCCCCCTTGAATTTGACAATGTTTGACAGATTTGTTCCTGTAACTAGCAAATCGTCAACATATACTCCTACGATCAAAGACTCGTTTCCTTCCCTTTTTGTGTAAACTTCTTGTTCAAATGGACATTTGATGAAACCCAACTACAATAGAAAATCATCCAGTCATCCATACCAGGCTCTTGGGGCTTGGCGTAGTCCATATAGGGCCTTTAGTAATTTGTAAACCTTGTGCTCCTGTCCATACTTCACATAGCCCGTTGGTTGTGACACATAAACCTCCTCATGTATTACGCCATTTCAAAAAGCAGATTTCACGTCAAGATGGTGAACTTCCCAATCATGTTTAGCTGCAAGTGCTAGAAGTAATCGTACTGTTTCCAATCTAGTCACAGGTGCAAACACCTCTTCATAATCAATACCATGCTGTTGTACATAACCCTTTTCCACAAGGCGTGCCTTGTATTTGATTATTTTACCGTCGGCGTCTTTTTTCACTTTGTATACCCATTTGAGTCCTATGGGTTTTTGTCCTTCTGGCAGGTCTGTCAACTCCGAGGTCTGATTCTTCTCTATAGAATATATTTCTATATTCATTGCTGCCTTCCATACGTCCTCCTTCTCTGCTTGTTCAATAAAGGCTAGCTCGTCAATGCCCAAGAGAAGTAGCTCGTCTGTTAGTTCAATTTCTTCTGTGATGTCGTAGATTTCTGAGAGAAGTCTATATCGTTTGGGCTCACTGCTGTTGCTTGATGTTTCTGAACTGGGGGTGTCAGGTTCTGACGTCTGGTATGTTGATAGAGGTGTTGATGGTGGTGTTGTTGCAGATTCATCTTCTGAATTTTCTGTATGATCAGAGTGATCTAGTACATCTGGTGTGTAACCCTCGATTAAGAACTGTTCAGTCACTTGATCACCAGTTTTCTTCACTGTATTCCATTCCCAGTCCTCATGTTCTTTAAAACTCACGTCTCTGCTAACATGTATATTCCCCGAGTTTGGATCAAACAATCTATATGCCTTGGTGCCTGGTTCTCTTCCAAAATGCACTACTTTTTCACTTCGATCATCGAGCTTATTTGTATGCACAGAAGGCAGCTTCATGTAGGCTATGCAGCCAAAGACTTTCAAGTTTTCAACGGACGGTTTTCTCCCAAACCATGATTCGTGTGGGGTGATAGATGATAATGCCCTAGTGGGCAGCTTGTTCAAGACATAAACAGAATGAGTAATAGCCTCTCCCCAATATTTTGAAGGCACATTTCTCTCTTTTAGCATGCTTCTAGCCATAGTAACTATTGTTCGATTACGGCGCTCTACAACACCATTTTGTTGTGGTGTGTAGGGTGCTGTATAATGTCTTTGTATGCCATGCTCTTCACAAAACAATTCAAAATCTTTCGAGCAAAACTCTCCACCACGATCGGTTCTCAAAACTTGAATACTCCGTTTTGCACCTTTCTCAACTAACACCTTAAATTTCTTAAAACAGTTTAAAGCCTCATCCTTTTTTAACGTGTATACCCACATCATATGACTGTAATCATCAACTAATAGTTAGAAATAGCGGTTCCCAGCCAGAGTGGGAGGAGATAATGGTCCATAGAGATCTGCATGTATCAGGTCTAGAGAATGCTTAGCAGTAAAAATAGATTGTGAGGGAAATAGCTTACATGCTTGTTTAGTCATAAGACATCCACTGCAATTCTCCTTTGGTTGAACGATCTTGGGTAGTCCATGTGCCATATGGTTCTTTGACATGAGATGCATAGCTTTAAAATTCACATGTCCAAGGCGTTGGTGCCAAAGCCATGTGTCTTCCTCATTCTTTGTCAACAAACAGCAATCCTGGGCTTCTTTAATATATATTTTATAGAGACGATTTGCAGATCTTTTAACTTGAATGAGTAATCTACCACAACTATCATAGACCCACAGATTCTCACCTATCATAACCACTCTATTTCCCTCTTCCGATAACTGACCCAAACTGATGATGTTGCTGCGAAGAGTGGGGATAAAATATACTCTGTCTAATACTCTGGTCTCTCCGTTTTTACAGACAATTCTGATCGACCCCTTTCCTTCAACTTTGACAGATGACCCATCTCCAAACTTCACCTGCCCTTTCACTGTCCGATCTAATTTTTCAAATTTTTCTCGATGCCCTGTCATGTGGTTACTAGCTCCATTGTCTAGATACCACATATTTTCTTCTGTTTCTTTGTTGTTGCTCGAGTCCTTCCCTTCAGTAAGAAGTATCACACCATCCGTACTGTTTTCACATATAGTCATTAAGAGTGCTGGCTCGTCATCATTGAACTATGTTAAATTCGCTTCACCTCGTTGCTGCCTGTCTCTTCTTGGTTTTCGACACTCTATTTGAAAATGTCCAAGTCCCCCACAATTAAAACACCTCAGTCTGCTTCTATCACGAGGACTACGTCCATCTCTTCCACGGTAGTCATTTGCACCAGTGGAGACACCTTTCCCAGATTTCTTTAGCCATTCCTCTCTCGAAAGTAGGAGTTTGCCTTCACTATTCTCTCGTTTAGACCATTCTTCCTCCGTCAGTAAAAGTTGCTGTCCTTCGTTACTATCCCCTTGTCCATGTAGACGTTCTTCATGAGCCTTAAGAGAGCCTACGACTTCCTCTACGGACATGGTCTCCAAATTACCAAATTGTTCTATAGCAGAAGCAATTTTCAAAAATTTGGTTGGAACAGCCCTCAGCAATTTATTTACTACGTATTCTTCTTCAATTCTCTCTCCCAACGCCCTGATATTTGTGACCAGGCCGTTAAGTCTCATACAAAAATCATCCAATGGTTCTGAGTCCTTCATACGCATTGTCTCAAACTCAGCTTTTAGTGTTTGAGATTTAGCCTTCTTGACCTTATCTGCTCCTAGACACGTGATTTTAATTGCCCCCCAAGCCTCCTTTGATGTTTTCTTTTCTGCAAGTGACAACAATAGATCGTCTGGGATGCCTTGATAAATGATAGCCAATGCTCGTTTGTCCAACTTCTCATCGACTGCAACCTTTGGATCTTTGGGTACTGTTGCTTCCCATACCCCATGTGCTTGCATAAACACCTTCATCTTCATGGCCCAGACGGTATAATTCGTTTTTCTCAACATCGGATAGCTTAGGCCAAAAGACCCTTCTTTTCCTTTGTTTGTATCCATTGTTTACTTGTTCGAGGGTGTGTAGATGATACCAGATGCTTGAGGCTCTGATACCAGATGTAAGATCAATATTAGCTATAGCAAATATGAAAGACACAAAATAGGTTTTGATTACTGAAATGGAAAACTGGAATTGATAAAAAACATAGTAAACGAGTACAGGCCTAATATAGCTATCTCAGTAACAATCAAATCCCCACAAACCAGGGATATAGCAAATCCTGGGATAACAAACCTGATTTTCCTCTAACTTATTGATCTGATTTCCTAAGCAAAAACAATTACTGATTCTACAACGTTCATACTGTAAACATTGATTTATTCTGAATAAAAACAAATATGTTTAGATTAAATAATCCAACATCATTAAGGGAAACAATGCAACTGAGGTTCAACGTTTAAAAATATTTGCGCAGTGGGTGCTGAATGATGGTGACGGCAAGCTAATGAATCCAAACCTTGGTTCAGGTGAAGAAAGTGAATATGATATAGAGATTCCTTCAGAGTTTTGTAATCATGATCTTCGTAATTCTGAAAGTGTTGTAGAGCACATGATCTCCACTATATATCCAGATTTTGTCGAAAACTTAGACAATCCAAAATACTGGAGCGAGAGAGCTATACTAACACCAGTTAATCAAATAGTGTCGCATCTTAATTCTCTTATTGTTGACAAGATTCCAGGAGAAAGCTTTTCATATTTTAGTGTAGATACAGCTGATGATTTTTGGGGCACGGAGTCTGATCTGAATAGAGCCTTTCCACCAGAATATTTGAACTCCATTAGCATTCTAGGTTTACCTTCTCACGAATTAAAATTGAAGGTGGGCGTCGTTATGATGTTAATGAGAAATTTGAATCAAACTTTGGGATTGTGTAATGGCACACGGATGATGGTTACAAAGTGTTTAAAAAACTGTGTGGAGTGTGAGGTTATATGTGGAACTTACATAGGTACTCAACATTTTATTCCTCGAATGGAATTATGTCCAAGTGATACAAGATTACCATTCAAGTTGATCTGAACGGAGATGCCGCTCCAAATCTGTTATGCAATGACAATTAATAAGTCCCAGGGCCAATCTCTTGAAATGGTTGGTCTGTTTTTACCCAAGCCTGTTTTCACGCATGGGCAATTATATGTGGCTGTGAGTAGAGTCACATCTCCAGATGGACTAAAAATTTTCATTGATTTTGAGGATGGACATAGCACTAATATTACAGAAAATATTGTGTACAAAGAAGTCTTCTACAAATTACCCAAGTATTAGGTTGTTTAAAATTAAATTTTTTCTAATATTGTATGTAGTTCAACCTATGACAGTGCCAGTATTTTGTGAAGAACATCTTTTGACATTTTGATGTTATGAATTTGATTATTTTGGATATCAAAAATATAGTTGCATGTTGTGATGACAGTAGACTCAACCTATTCGTATAACTTACCTTACAAAGGTGGTATTAACATATTTGTGGTATAAAGTGGTACAACTGAGGATGCACTATCAAATACATATTTGCTTATAGGAATAATATATTATTAAAAACTTTAATTAAATTTAAAAATATAAAATGATATAATCAAAAGATAAAAATGATACTAATGAAAATTACTTTAAAATTATGAGAAGACACTGTTATATATATATATATATATATATATATATATATATATATATATATATATATATATATATATATATATATATATATATTAATTAAAGATTGATGTGTCACTTCTTATGAAACGATATGAAGTATCCTTTTTTTTTGTTTGCTAATTTGTATTGTATATATTTATAAATTTGGATTTTTGGGAGTACAAGTTGGGATTAACCCATGCACCTTGCCAGACCAAGGAGAGAACAACATGAGGATGCTAGCTCCTATACTATTAAATAGAATCATAAGTGTGCCCCTCCAACCTATAACATACAATTATGCAATATTCATGTTTTAAACCCAAATAGCCATAAACAATAAAGCAACATAAACACATGCCCACCTGCTAGACAATAATGTTGTCTGCCATAACATTATAAATGAAAGTGTGCAATTGTCCTGGCCTACCACAAACAAAATACTGCATTATAGCCGAAAGTAAAAAACATCAACAACTGCCATATCATTATTTACATGAACATAAATTGATCATTATTTATTGGACCGATGCTTACTTATATTAAAGTAATAGTTCAATTAGTCAGTAAATTACTTTTCATGAAATAGGTTAATTAAATGAAGATCTTTATTTGGAATGTTATATTCAGAATATTGTTTGTTCAAAATTAAATTAATAGTTCATTTTTATGAAATAATTTAATTAAATGAAGATATTTACATAAATGCTAATATTATGTCGAATAGACTTAACTCTAACATACGGACTACATAAAAATTTCGATCTAATATAAGAAATAAGCCACTGTTTTATCAACCGTTATATCCACAAATTTTTATCACATATACCAGTATATTGTTATTTTTAAAATTTCCTTTTGCACATTAAAATTTTAATTATATATTTTCCTAAACCCGTAATCCCGTCAAAATCTCAATTATTTACAAACCCAATAAATATTAGATATCTCTTGCTTTAAAAATATTAGATTGAGAAGACAGTTTTTATATATATTATTGAAAGATTTATTCGTCACTTCTTATGAAATGATATGATATATCCTTTTAATTTATATAAACATTTATTCATTACACATTGAACAAATGCGTAGTTATATTAAATTAATAGTTCAATGAATCAGTAAATTATTCTTCATGACCTAATTTAATTAAATGAAAATATTTACATTAAATGCTAATATTATGTCGAATAGACTTAACTCATAAAGGTGTCGATCAAATACAAAATATAAGTTGATTGATTAAATAAATTGAGAAAGTGTTTTATCACGCGTTATATCCACAAGTTTTTTAAATATTTCTTTTTGTGAATTAAAGTCTAGATCTAAATTATATATTTTCCTAAACCCTAAATCCATTCAAAATCTCAATTATTTATAAACATAAGGAGTATAAGATATATCGTGCTTTAAAATTATCAAATTAAGAAGACATTATTTTATAATTATTAATTAAAGATTTATGCACCACTTCTTATGAAATGATATAATGTATCCTTTTAATTTACATGAACATAAATTGATCATTATTTATTGGACCGATGCGTACTTATATTAAATTATATTAAAGTAATAGTTCAATTCGTCATTAAATTTTTTTTCATGAAATAATCTAATTAAATGAAGATACTTACATGGAATGTTAATATTTTGTCGAATATATTTAACTTTACATTGACTACACAAAGGTGTCGATCTAAAACAAAATATAAGTTGATTGATAAAATAAAGTGAAGAAATACTATTTAGTCAATATATACAGGATATTGTTTGCTCAAAATTAAATTAATAGTTCATTTTCATGAAATAATTTAATTAAATGAAGATATTTATATAAATGCTAATATTATGTCGAATAGACTTAACTCGAACACACGGACTTTATAAAAATATCGATCTAATATAAGAAATAAGTCACTGTTTTATCACCCGTTATATCCACAATTTTTTATCACATATCCCAGTATATTATTTTTTTTAAAATTTCCTTTTGCAAATTATATTCTAAATTATATATTTTCATAAACCCTAAACCCGTACTCCCGTCAAAATCTCAATTATTTATAAACCCAATAAATATTAGGTCCACAAGTTTTTTTTTTAAAAAAAATTGTGAATTAAAATCTAAGTTATATGTTTTCTTAAATCCTAAATCCAGTCAAAATCTCAATTATTTATAAACACAAGGAGTATTAGATATATCGTGCTTTAAAATTATTAAATTAAGAAGACACTGTTTTATAAATGGTAATTAAAGATTTATGCGCCACTTCTTATGAAATGATATTATGTATCCTTTTAATTTACATGAACATAAATTGATCATTATTTATTGGACCGATGGTTACTTATATCAAAGTAATAGTTCAATTATTCAGTAAATTTTTTTTCATGAAATAATTTAGTTAAATGAAGATATTTACATGGAATGTTAATAGTATGTCAAATAGACTTAACTTGAATACATTGACTACGGTGTCCATCTAATACAAAATATAAGTTGATTGATTAAATAAAGTGAAGCAACACTATTTAGTCACCCGTTATATCGAGAATATTGTTCGTTCAAAATTTCCTTTTGTGAATTAAAATATAAATCTTAGTTATATTATATATTTCCCTAGACCCTGAAACCTTAAACCCTAAATCCAGTCAAAATCTCAATTATTTACAAGCACAAGGAGTATTAGATATATTGTGCTTTAAAATTATCAGACTGAGAAGGCACGGTTTTAATTTATATGTATTAATTAAAGGTTGATGCGTCACTTCTTATGAAATAATATTATGTATCATTTTAATTCGTATAAACATTTATTCATTATTCATTGGGCGAATGCGTAGTTATATTAATACATGTAGTTCAATTAAGCAATAAATTATTTTTCGTGAAATAATTTAATTAAATGAAGATATTTACATTAAATGCTAATATTATGTCGAGAAGACTTAACTACATAAAGGTGTTGATCTAATATAAAATATAAGTTGATTGACTAAATAAATTGAGAAAACACTATTTTCTCAAATGTTATATTCAAAAACATTTATCACATATCCAATATATTGTTTCTTAAAAATTTACTTTTGTGAATTAGAACTTAAATTCTATATTTTCCTAAACCCTAAAATCCTAAACCCTAAATCTAGTCAAAATTACAATTATTTACAAATATAAGGAATATTAGATATACCGCAGTTTAAAATTTTCGTTGAGCAGCAAATTTGATGGTTTTTACAAGTTAACGGGATTTATGAGAAAACAATGAGAATAGGGGACTTAATTTTTTAACGTGGTTACTTATTACCCATTAAACAAATTATCACTCATACACGTTTTATGTACTACACTCATATATACAGGTTTCAGGTAAAGTCTTTTCATCTATATTTTCATTTCCAACACCTTTAATTTACATTGGTTAAATTTTTAAGGTATGGAATACAGATGTCGTACATGCATAGATATGCACATTTCTCAACATAATATATATATATATATATAGGCTTCTGCTCAAATACAAACCAACCCTTAAATACAAACTACAAACTAACATTAGATTAATTATATTTCATTTATTCTAAGGTTCCCGCCAAGGTACCTTCACAAAAAATGCTTAAAATAATTGGCTCTATCCACCAAAAAAAAAAAACTTGCCGTGGAAATGCGAAGCATTTAAGACAGTAAACGGATGAGTTAGGTAGTCATGAGGGCCGCAGGCCCTCGACACACCCATCAATCGTCTATTGCCTTTAACATTGATTGCCATTCCTTACAACTTTAGAATGATAAAGGCGCGAAGCGCCGTACAAGAAGGTGCGAAGCACCGTTAACCAGTGAAATCCATTGTCACGTCATCACGTGAACAGTGAACTTTTTCTTTTTTTTTTCTTTTTTTTTTGCTGAATGGAGCCAATTATTTTAAACACTTTTTGTATTGGGGTACCCCTAGTTTGATCATTAGATTAGCATGAAATATTGAATTAGTGTTTAGTTTATAGTTTGTAGTTAATTTTAGTTGGTAGTAGAGTAGGACCCTATATATATATATATATATATATATATATATATATATACAAGCCTATATTAGTATAAATTAAAATACAGCTCCCAAGAATTTAAGCGTGCATCAAAGATATAGTTACAGTCTTGCGTGTTCAGTGTGCTACTACTAACTACACATTAGTATTGCATAGTACTTCCTAGAGCAAAGTATAGTACTTCGTGGAGAAAGTCCAATTTACTTTTACTCATCAAAATCGATGGCGTCTTCCTCACACTTTAGGTTTCACTTTCTTTGATATACTACTCTACTATATAGCTTTACTCTATATCTTTTTTTCCTTTATTAGTTGATGTTTTGTACTTGCATGTAACTTCTTATTAATATTTAGTTTGGTTTTTCAGGGAATATGGGAGGAAGGAAACAAGGAAACTAAGGAAAGATATTAATGAAAATATTTAAGTAGTACTATCTAGGAAAAAAAGTTGCTTGCTTTTAATGGCCTTTTAGCCCTCAAAGTTTCCACCAAAATACCCATCAGCCCTCACTGTTTCAAAACGTTCCTTTTGACCCTCCAAGTATCCGTAAAGGTCCAATTAGCCCTTATACCAGTATAGGAAATGATGAGTTTGGGTGATTGTTGGTTCGTTTTAATCGACACAACAACAATACAGCAAAATTCCGGCTAGAAACCGATTAAAACGAACCAAAAGTCACCCAAACTCACCATTTCCTATCCGGTATAAGGGCTAATTGGACCTTTACGGATACTTGGAGGGTCAAAAGGAACGTTTTGAAACAGTAAGGGCTGATAGGTATTTTGGTGGAAACTTTGAGGGTTAAAAGGTCATTAAGCCCGTAGTTGTATCCTAAAGAATGTAGTACTCCCTCCGTCCCACCAGATTGTATACATTGGGGGACAGGGGTGTGTCACACATTTTAAGATGCATTTTAAGGATAGTTTCATAAATTTTTTTTCAAATTTTCTCTTTTATATAAAAATAAATATGTTAAATTTTTATACAAAAAAAGAAAATTTTAAAAATAAATTATGGAACTATACTTATAGGAGCCTTAAAATGCGTGCCTAGCAGTAAAAAAAACATTATAGAATCTGGTGGAATGGAGGGAGTAGTATATAATGTACTTCGTTCCCACTATCCCTTATGTTTTCGAATGTTTGAATTTCAGTTGTATTGTTTTCTTCATATTTTCCTAAAATGTGCCTCTCTATTGTTTATTATTAAACAAATTGTCATGCCTTGAAAAAAGAAAGTATTATTTTGACCAAAAAAAGTAATAAAAAAATAAACATATAAAATATACAAAAATATTATTACTTGATTAGTCAAGTTTAATAACAAAGAATAATACTGATTTTAATTTTTAGTTTCTCATTTGCATGTTATAGGATTTGATAACAAATAATTTAGTAAAAAAAAATTATGCAAAAAAAAAAATTACAAACATGTCCAAAGTTATATTCAAAAATATAAAATATACAAAAAAAATTTGAATTTTGATAAAAAAAAAGATGTTTTTCTATTCAAGTAGAATTGATTGTATGGCATAGATAATTTTTAATGACAAAAATTGTTCTCAATAGCAAATTAGGTTAACCTTACATGTAAACTACAACTCCACCACAAAGAGTAAAAAAAATCCGAAGCAAAGAATACAACCAGGTAATTGCCAATACAACACAGACAAGCATATCTAAAGCTAAGAATTAATCCAGGTAATTGCAAAGACTAATATTCTTCGTCATTTTAATCTCTAAATATTAGTAGTCTAAATCTCTAAATTCTCTACATATTAATGATAATAGCAAAATTGTTCTCAAGTTTGATTTTGTTTATTTTTCTAGTCATAATGTCTTTTCTAAAGCATGAATCGTTCTCAAGTTTGAATGAATCAAAATATTTATGGACCGTTCGTGCGAGAGCTCAAGCAATTTGGAAAGGAGTAAGTAGGGAAACTCAAGAATTTCGGGGATTAAATCTTCTATTGCTTGATGATTCGGTAATATAACTATTATTCTCAAGGATTATATGTTCCTTCTCAGAAATTTATATTTTGTTAACATTAATAAATTAAGATTTTTTATTGTGTAGAATCAAAGAATTCATGCTTTCATTGGTACTCAATATGCTCCTTTATTCCAAGATCTTACGGAAGGATCGATTTACATAATATCCAACTTTGTAATCAAGTCCGTGATGAAACAAATCGTGCAACAAAAAAATGAAAAACATATCTACTTTACAAAACACACTACTATGGTTAAAGATATTGGCAATGGATTGGCAATCCCAGCTTTGATTTATTTCTACTATCTGATGTGCCAAAACATTATGCAGACAATCGTTTTTTAATAGGTATGTTTACGATGTCTTACATGCATTCTATCATGTTAATAATTTCATTACACTAAACATGTAGAAAATTGACATACCACTTATGTTGTTGAACGGAACAGATGTTATAGGTGTAATACAAGATGTCCAGGATCGTCGCAGTTATGTAAAACATGATGTTGAGAACTCACACATTAAGTTCAAGCTGACTGATGGGAGGTTATGTTATACATATTTATTCATCTGTTAAATTGCTTTTGTTTCATATTTATAACTTCTAAATTTATATTAGGTCATGAGTGAATGTTACATTGTTTGGGGAACTGAGTGAAATCTTTGAGAGAGAATTCCATAAAATATCTGATGAGCATGTTATCATCATAATAGCAGCTGCTAAAGTTAACAAATATGATGGTAATTAAACTATATCCATACATATTTTACTTTTTTTCAATCTTATAAATAATCAGTACTTACATATTACTCTTATTAATAAGAGAGTTGTGTTTGACAAATTTTCCAGCTACAAGGTGTTACATTAATCCCAACCACTTTAGTGTTGATATGCTCAATGATAGGTAACAAACAAACCTTTGTCACTTTATTAGTAAAAACTACACATAAGAGATTGATGCATGTTATATGTTTCCAATATTAGTCTTTCAGCTCCATTATTCTGCATAAAGAATGATACTCAAAAGGAAATTGAGAACACTAAGAAGTTAACTGTTAAAGAAATCAAACAACTCAAGGAAGGGAACGTAGAGGTTTGCTGTGAACAATAACAAAATTTAATTGTATGCGTATTGTATGACTATTTTTTAATTAACAAACTTATTTTGTGTAGGAAAATATCTTTTGTGACATTACTATGAAAAAGGTTGATTCCAAAACAAAGTGGTACCGGAATAAATGCACATCATGCATTCATGAAGTAAACATAATTGATGGGATTTACAAGTGTGCAAATTGTGAAAACAGGGTAATTCTTTACCCAGAGAAAAGGTAGACATTAATGTATTTACAATAAACATATTACCGTATTTCACAATTAGTACTCTTCCTATACTTCTTTGTTGATTATGATTTATAATTAGTACTCTTCCTCATTTTCATATATTAATTGTAACTTTACAGATTTAGATTATGTGGAATATGTTCTGATCACACTGGAGCAATTGCAATTATTTTTTCTAATCCGCAAGTTCGGAAACTAACAGGAACAACTGCAATTGACATAATATCTGAACTTGATGATGAGGTCTGTATAATACATTTCTATTAACTTCCTGATAATTAGACAATGATTTAATTTAATTCAACCATTTTTTAGGCGGAAGCAGATACAATATTCCCATATGTAAGCCCAAACATGTAAATAGATCGTAGCTTACTCTCCAAGTAAAGGTAGTTAGGGAGGGGGACCCACTTGGATCCCCTATAAATAGATTTGTACCTGCTTACTTGAGGGGAATGAAACATTGAGAAGAGAACCTCTCTTTGATTATGAGATTAATAAAATATTCCTTTTAGACACTAATTATTTTCGATTATTATCAATTATTATTGATTAATTACCACTTAAAATATCTCATAGTCATCACATACAAATAATCATAATATTTGATCAAGAACTTGAGTGATCTGGTAAAATGAATGTGCTGGTAAACTTAAAATTTCAGATAACAGATCGCTTATAGTTGTTTTTCGAAGTGCAAAGCCTTATTTAAAGCACATGATTTCTTCTTTGGTTACATATCCCAGTGGTGCCCCATATCAGTCCCTTTAAGGCACTTCAGTCATTTTTCTCCATTAATGATTGAATTCACAAGTGCTCCTGCCATTTACAGCTATGCAGGGACCTGGAATGATAATTGCATGGATAGTGATGGAAGATTGAGATGTTCAACAACAAACCAACTCCGTTCAACCAAATATCACGTACGGGACTTTTTGATAAGGCGACTGCCAGTTGATTTAGAACGGGAAACCTTATGAATGGGTTTCGTTCGAGCTGCTCCATCTTTTGAAAAATGCAAGCTGACATTACTTTCATGTATGTTTTGTTCATTTCAAAGTTAATTATATGTTGTACACAGAGAATAAAACTTCATTACCAACGGCATCAAGATTAAAAAAAGATATAAACTTCAACTTCCAGCCCGAGTTTACCAGTTACATAAACATTAAATGAAGAATTACAAAGAAAGGTCATTTATCTGTACTATTTTTCAAGCACAATTATAACACATGCTTTCTGAAAATCGCAATGAGGATATGTCAAGCTTCTTGGTAATATAACTGAAACTCTTATCGGGGCAAGAATAATTTATTTACTTGTTAAGGGAAAAAATGAGAAAACTATCTGAACTTAATTGCCAAATCATCGATATCTCTATCAGTTCTCAAGATCCTTGATTTTTTCATCTTTAGTTTCCCCTCCCCATTCTCTGATTCTTTCTCCAGCTATAGATGACTGCATTTTACACCATATTCAAGCATTAACACTTAATATCTAGCTAGTTATGTATGTGTGTGTCCGCGTGTTTTTTACCAATGAAAAAGCCGTACATGATTTGTGCCATATGCAGGGGGGAGAAACCATAATACTAACCTCTTTATTCCAGTTGGTTCTATATACTATGAGAAACAGAACAAGGGTTTGTACCACCGTCCCAGTGAGCATTCCTATCCAAATACCCTACAACATTATTTTTATAATCATCATTAGTTTTTGATTCCAAATTCCATGGAAAGCAAAAAAGTGCAGTAGTAGTGGCTAGAGTAGAGAAAATTTACGGTAACACCCATGTTGAGGATGTAACCCAAAGTCAGTCCCAGCGGAATTCCAAATATGTAGTAGCACCCAATATTAACATAAGCAACTATTGCTTGCCACCCTGCTCCTATAGCCACACCTGCAATCAATAACGCACTGAAAACTTAGTCCAAAGTTGACACATTTTGTTCTCGGTTCAAAAATTACAGATACATTTATAATTACCGGAGAGAGCTGGTTGAATGTTGTTGATGACAATGCAAGCTGCTAGCAATGGTGTTAAGGTGTAAACAACTTTCTGGACTTCCTCACTACTGGAAAATACAGCAGGATATTGCTGCCTGAATATGACCAAAATGATGGAGATGAAAAGTCCTATAAGGAATGAAGATATCACCACTACTACTACTGAAAATTTTGCAGTCCTTGGATGCCTTGCTCCTAGCTCATTTGACACCCTTACACTGCACATTTGTACATATGTATATGAGTAAACAGGTCTTTCTGACTAGAAACACAACAATATCATGTCATTAGATTCAGCCTTGTGGCATAAATAACCCTGCTGCTTAGTAGGCTGAATTGGATCCGATAGTTGCATTCCTAAGATAACAATCCTTATGCAACTTCATTACCTTATAGCTGAATTGAATCCGATAGCTGCCATGATTGTCCATCCCACCAAATTCATGCTGCAATTAATCAAACTATCTATCAGGATATAACTCAGAACAAACCATCTATCCAGTTCTGTTTCTTCTGCTATTGTATTACTAATTTCCCAGAAACAACATATGATAATATGTAATTTGTTTCATTTAACATACATGCATATATATTATTCAAGGAAAAATATCAACTGAGAGATACGTACCAAATAGAGAGTGCATCAACGGCGATTTCTGCGTTCTTCAAATATCCAGCAAACAGTATCAATGCCATAAAATACCATGTTTCTAAGCTGCATTTGTACACGCCCCAAACAAAAACAAAACATGCTATCTTATCAATGTACAAGAAAATATTTGAATCTAAGACAGATGTATATACAGATTGCAGATGCACATTGTCACTAGATTTTCCAACATACTTAACAAATTGTTGAATACTCAAATTATAATTAACCTATGTATGAAATTGTAAACATGATTTAGATTTTTATTCCTTGAACTAATCATCATGACTCCAGTATGTGCAGAAGTAATTATGTATTACTTGCTCAATTCATAAATTTGCACCAACTAAAGTTTGTGCTAGGAAAATATATAGCGAATGAATTTTCAATTTTTAACTATTTCTTATATTTACTGAATCGGTTCTAGTTATTCTTCGGGACAGAGTGGAACGTAAGGAAGATTCTTGAAGACTAGCTGTGTGAAGTATAAAGTCTTTCAATCTTTCACTTTTATCTCTTACATTGTTATCTTCTTCAGTATGTCATTATAAATGACTACAGAACGCCAGCTCTCGCTTGGAAAGAACCATTGTACGAAGTTAATTTTAGCACAAAAGAATAGTAATAAAATTAATGCTACTATATACTAATACTAGTCCTGCTGTGCATTTAGTTGGCTGTTGTTTCGGTAGTTGTAGTATTTATTTGGGAAATTTTATACTGCATATGCTCTAGAGTACTACTGAGACGATAAGGTGATGACATGATGAAACGGCCCATCTAATCACATGCTAAAATTAACAAATGCAGATATGATGTCAGGTAATGCATAATAAATTTAGAACAGATCAGAGATGAACTTGTGTCATATTTTAGGTTGTTACTCTAGCATTATCTTTGTCTGTTAATTATACATGTCCCGCAGAAATAACTAATTAAGACCTATACTATAAGCAGACAATCTGGGATTTAAAAGGAAAACAATAATTATCGACGAAATTGAACGTGAGTAGTAGATCGAAAACATTGAGAGTGTGCAAATTTATTTTTTGATAGAGATGTTTGTGAAAGAATGAAGAAAGAATGAACAGAAACAGAAATAAAACCTGAGCAGTTGATCAATCAAATTTGTAAGAAGAAATTTGTAAGTGTGTCGAATGCTTACCAGAGCATCACAGCTGAAGCCACTGACAACTTAACAAATCCCCACAAATTCTCAAATGCCCTCCATGAAAATCCACTCCAAGATTCTCCACAATACCCCATAAAAATGTACGCCATCTGTGCCACCACTATGAACCACCACGAAAAGTCAAGCACCGCTGTGCCAGCTGCAAGTCCCCACCCTAGCTTCATCATAAACAACCAGCTCAAAATAGTATGCAACACCAATGCCACACCGGCTATATAAGCCATGACCATAATTTTGCTCTGTGATTGCAAAAACTTCGAGATGGGAAAATAAATCGCGTAGGCATAGAGCTGAGGGATCATCCAAATTGCCACTTTTCCGGCTTCTCGAGATATGTCCTCTGTTTGTCCGATAAGTCGTAAAAGTTGTGCAGCAAAAATATAAAGAAACATGAGGAGAAACGCAGTAGCATTAAGGATAACCCATGATCTTTGCATGTATACACCGAGCATGTTAATTTGTCCAGCTCCATAGGCTTGTCCACATAATGTCTCTAATGCACTTCCCATTCCCAGCTGCATTTCATTTACGCAACTTAATTTAGTACATCATCACTACGACTTTTTAAAATTAAATTATCAAAATTAAACGAGAACTCGAAAACCAAAATTTCTGCACTATGCACTATTTATATTGCTCGGAAACTTTTTATTCAAGAACATTTTGGTACTGCTTTAGTAAAAAAAGTGTGCTGATAAATCAAACAAGTTTGCAGAGTTTGTAGTCTAAAACGGTTTGTGTTAAAACTGCACTATGAGCATTAGCATGTGTATAGTAAAGAGGCTACCAGAGTGCCGAAAGAGAAGCCAGCGATGACAGAGTTTTCGACCGAAAACGCAGCAAGGTCGAGAGTTCCAACCTGGCCAGCAAACGTTTGCGTGATGGCACCAAGTGAATATTGGCAAAGGCTAGTAAAGATGGCCGGACCAGCAAGGTACCAGAGTTTTTTAGATTCGATAATAAATTGTGTGTAAAATTCTCCGATCCCGGTGATTTTCGGGATATCGGCAGCATCAGCAATGAAGCTTGATGACTCAATGGAATGGTTTGATTGCCGGAGAAAATTACTAGCTGGGATTTGGTGGTTTTCATTGGAGAGAAGTGGCTGTGTATTTTCCATCTTGCTACAATAACACTGATGAGTGACTTGGTCAGGGATGTGAACTACAAATTAATACTACTGTACCACATAACGAATAAACTAAAAAACAAAAAAATACATACATAAGGTGCTGTCACAATTTTGACTGAATTGTATTTTCTACTTGTAGTTTTTTCCAATGATTGCATCTCAAAATTCATTTACTATTTATTTTTACTTTTATAGTTATTTTTCTTATTTTAATTAAAAATAAATAGTAAATTAATTTTTTAAATTCTAGAAATATTATCTAATGTACTAGAATTTAATAACTTTTCATTTGGTTGCGGTAACATTCAAGAAAAATGTGCAGAATCAATAAAAAATTACTTTTATTTTCCAAACACATATTTAAAGTTATCATATTTATTACGAATTTAGTGATTAAAATGATATCCCAATAAGATCAGTAACTAAAATGATACGTGGGATTCACATGACTGACCATTTAGATATTTAACCCTTTCTTATATATAAAATTATTATAACAATTATGAATAAAAAAATTAAAAATATTTAAAAATTTCGAAAGTGACTAAGAATTATCTTGAGTGATTGCTCTTTCTACCCACTTTTTAATTTTCTCTAACCAAAATACCCATCGTGCGAAAGACCTGCCCAAAATGCCCAGCACATACGCCTCTTCCAGAGGCGTAGCTTCTATTACGCCTACCCAACTAATGTATCATGAGGATACGCCACTTAAGTCAGTGAAAATTGTATTGCATACGCCTACCCAACCAACGTAACAGGAAATACGCATTTTGAAACGGCGTGGCTGGCGTCAGCATACGCATCTGAAACATGCGCATCAGCATACGCATGTGTAAACGGCATATCTCACGTCTGTTCGTCGTCTCCAGAGCATCCGACGAAGATGATTCCGGCGTAATTTTCGTTCCCATTCATCCGTCCATACCACAAACTTTCCATTAACGTTCTATATACCAATAGAATCGCAATTCGATTCTCTACACATCCATACCAATTTTATTACGTTTGTTTTGCCGGATTAGAAACACCCAATTCACCTCTTTTTCCGATTCGTTTTTTCCGACTACCTTCCTACACGTCTCTACGATCAAGGGAGGATGAAGTAGATGAGCAGCTGATCATGTGGTGGTGGTTTGGAGTGTGGAGAGTTGCCAAAAGAGAGATCGAGGGAGGCGAACAAATCGGCAAAAGTCACCGGCAATGAAGAGGTCTCGTTTTCTGGCGAGTTCGTAGTTTTCCTGGCGTGCTACAGTACCTCGGATACGCCGATTGGAACGGCGTATCCCGTGGATAGTATGGGCGGAATTTTGAAAATCAGATATTTTAGTTAATGGATAGGGTAAAATTGGGTATTTTGGACATTCTTTCAATTATCTTCTCGGTATGATCTGCAACGAGAATATATGCAAATTTTGCAATCATGACGAGCGCTTTGCATGTAAGTTGGTCAGACGGAGAAAGAACCTAAATGATTTGTTTTAAGACCTTAACGCAACAGGCCTTTGGGAATCTCTGTCTGATCGCTTTTGTTGATTGTAGTTCCCAAACAAGCTTAGGCAAAAAAAAAGAAAAAAAACAGTGACACTAATGATTGACCGAGACACCGAGTGAGGATGTGAACTAAAATAACATATGATGCAATTATCAAAAAATATTATAAAATCAGGTTTTAAATGTATTTATATAAAAAGAGACAATTTTGAAGGCATAAAAAACAGGTTTTTATTAAGGTTTTCTTTTTTAATGTGAGTCCATGAACAAATAAACGAAACATGTATATCTATATTATTATATTAAATAAGCGAAATAGGGTATAATTTATAGTTTGGTTACCCCTATTTTGGTTATCCACATTCACAACCGTTAGATCTTCAGCTCAAAAATAGATCATGACCGTTAGATACAATAATACTAAAAGTTCGAGGTTTAAGATTCGAATTTCCGCCAACAACATTTTAATATAAAATTAATACCATATTATGTATATTATGTTATATAGAAAGGTTGAAGATTCAATTCTCATCAACAACATATTAATTTAGATTTAATACTAAAAATTATTTATATACAAAGGTCTAAAATTTGAATTCTCCCAATATATTAAAAATAATGTTTGTAATATTATATATACTAAACTATAAGTAAATTAAAAAAAAAAAAAAAAAAAGTAACCCGTGTTTTGCACGAGCTATAAGCTAGTAAAAATAATATTATAAAGCCAGAATCGAACAAAATCACAAACTAAAAATCCCAAATTTCAAATGTTTATCATGTAGTTATTTTGGTACAATCACAAAATGATAAAATATTAATTTCCTTCAACACTGATAATAACAGTATAAACCCCCAACTGTCTTGCAATTCTGGCGATAGCAATGGTTGGGCTCCATTATGTTTATAATTAAAGTTCAAGATTTAAAACATAGGTTAAATATGATGGTTTTATTGGTTCACTTTCGTAATCATTAGGGCCAAATTGTTTTGAAGCTCTTTAAAACAGAACATTTACAAATAACAATAGATTTCCCTCGTCCACTAATTTATTAATCCCGAGATGTTTTCATCCATCTCCAAACAATAATCTTCTTTTATTATAATACCTGAGTATATCATGGTATGTATATAGCTAGGTATAGTTAAATAATCAGAAAACTATGAATTATTTTAGGACTAGTCATTCCTAATTTTTAGATCAATCATATTATATTAAAAATGTTCCTTATTTACCATTTATTATCTTATTATATAGTTAACAATTCTAATTTAAATATAGTAGTTACTTGATTTAAAATATCCATATTACATATTTTTTAATGTTAAAAAATAATTATAATAATTTAATATAAAATAAAAATCAATCAGAATTATATAAAATATAATATTAAGCGATTTTTGCAATTTTAAATTTTCATTCTTTTGATTTGCAATAATCATAATTGCATTATTATATATTATGGATTAATTTTCATATATATATATATATATATATATATATATATATATATATATATATATATATATATATATATATATATATATAGGGTCTTGTTTTAATAGAAACTAACTTAGAATAGAAACTAGAAACTAAACCTAAATTAAATATTTCAAGCTAATCTAATCACCAAATTAGGGGTACTCCAATACAAAAAACGTTTAAAATTATTGTCTCTATTCAATAAAAATAAAAAATAATAAAAAAATTTAAAAAAATTACTGTTCACGTGATGACGTGGCACGTGAACAGTAACTTTTTTAAAAATAATTTTTTTATTTTTTTTAATATTTTTGTTGAATAGAGCCAAGAATTTTAAACGTTTTTTGTGAAGGTGCCCCTAGCGGGGCCATTAAAATAAATGAAATATAATTTATTTAGTATAGGTTTCTAGTTTCTATTCTAAGGTTGGTTTCTATTTGAACGCTATATAGAGTTGCACTCCATAGCAAACACCTTATATAACAAACAATAAAGAACACCTCATATCTAATATAATTTAAGAGTTCCGTCATAGCACCCAATACAAAAAGTTATTATTCTTTTACCCTCTAGCAAACCAGCAAAAAAAAAATTTTGAAAATTTACAGTTTACCTGATGACGTCATGATGACGTCATCAGGTGAACAGTAATTTTCAATTTTTTTTTCAGAGACTTGATAGAGGGTAAAAAATAATAACTTTTTGTATTTGGTGCCCCTGGTGGGGCCAAAGGATCTAATAGATCTAAGGTGTTCTTTGTTGTTTGTTATATAAGAGTGTTCTGTATGGAGCAAAGGCCTATATATATATATATATATATATATATATATATATATATATATATATATATATATATATATATATATATATATATATATAAGAGCCAATCAGAATTTATCATTGAAATTAAATTAATCAAATCACTCTCATTCTAATTTACTTATCTTGGTCACTGAAAAAAAAATTCTTAAATACTTATTGACTAATTAATAAAAAAAAATTATTTAAATCAATCACAATTATTCGTGCATCTTATAAGCTAGTTATGTTATATAGAAAGGTTGAAGGTTCAATTCCTATCAACAACATATTAATTTAGATTTAATACTAAAAATTATTTATATACAAAGGTCTAAAATTTAAATTCTCCCAATATATTAAAAATAATGTTTGTAATATTATATATACTAAATGATATGGGCTAAAAATAAGTCCTAAAGACACATTCAATATGGCATTAATTAGACCCAGCATGGTCCAAACGTGGGGCCCACCAGGTGGACCCAAAACCCCAATTATAATATTAATTTCGTAATTAATATTAAGGGTAATAAACAGCTCAGCAATAAGAGTTGGATAAGGATATTATCACCATCAGACTTAACCACCAAGGCATCCAATTCGATATGGAAACTGATTCCTACAAGGAATAGATCTGGAACCTTCCTCAAGGAAGACTTGTCCACCAAGTCTCTGACTCCTACCATAATTCTAAGGCTTCTCAGCCTATATAAAGGGCCAGACCCCTCATCTCAGAACTACATTTTTTTGGCTTGATTCTCTATACGAGATACGTAGGCACTCTATGAGGACCGATTAGTCTCGAACACGGAAACAGCCATTAAAGCTCGAAGCTCAACCACCCTAGCATTAATTACAAATCATAACCTAGTTTTTATTCCACAACATTTGGCGCCGTCTGCGGGACGACAACATCAACCATGGTTCAAACACGAAGAACAACATCGACTGAGGCCATACCCCTTAGCTCTACTCCACCTGCTACCTCTGATCCGCTTATCGCCGCTGAAGAAGGACAATTACCCCCATCAACAGGGACGATCATTCAACCTCTAGCCTCTCAACCCTCAGGGACGATTCCCCATGCCGAGGGAACTTTACATGTCATTATCCCTCAAAGCCAAGAAACTAACCCTCTTCAGATGGTGGTTTCTCCTCTTGGTAACGTTGATCGTACGCTACCCCCGGGGGTACAGATCCACGCTACGGATCTCCCCTTGAATACCAACCCGATGTATGGGCTGCCTAATTATCCCCCTCGACAAAGGGAACCTGGACCAAGCGGTCATGCCTTACAGATCCGAGATCGGGAGTACAATGATTACTCCGGCCCCTATACTGATGATTCGACATCTGAGGATGACGATGATGATCGCGAAGAAGCCCCAAGGAGGCGACGTGCTAGTAGAGAACCTCGAAGGAGGTCCCAAAGAATCCATGATGGACCTCCACAAATGGCTGAGGAAAGGATTAAGGCTCATGAGGGTGAGATCCAAAGGCTGAAGGATGATATTGCTAGGGAGCAAGCAAGGCGAAGTCTGATTCGACCTCCTCCAGTTACAGGGAGGATTCCCATTATAAATCTGGAGAGGCCTTCAAGGAGACAGCGAAGGGCCGAAGCCCCAACTGAAAAATCGACAAGGGTGGATACCCCCATAAGTAACCCCAAGGATCTGATGCCACTTGGGGATCCTGATGATCCCACACCTCCGTTTACTGAAGAGATAATGAATGCTCGCATCTCAAGGAAGTTCAAGATGCCGACGATTAAGGCTTATGATGGAACGGGTGACCCCGCAAACCATGTTAGGACATTCTCAAACGCACTGCTGTTGCAGCCTGCGAGCGACGCCTTAAAGTGTAGGGCATTCCCTCAAACCCTGTCGGGCATGGCTCAAAGGTGGTATAGCCGCCTACCTGCAAACTCGATTGGCTCTTTTAAGGAGCTGAGTGCCGCCTTTGTCAGCCAGTTCATTAGTGGGAGAGTTCATGAAAAAAGTTCTGCATCCCTCATGTATGTGGTGCAGGGAAAGAACGAGAATTTGAGGGATTACCTCAAGCGATTCACCAAGGAGACGTTGAATATCTCTGATCTAGAAAATAAGGTGGCCATGGTAGCCCTGGAACACGGAACCAATGATCTCTTCTTTAAAAGGTCTTTGGCAAAACATCCTCCTGAAAACATGGCTGAGCTCCAACGAAGGGCCGATAAGTATATCAAGGCTGAGGACAGCATGAAGAAGGAAACCGCAGAAGGCAATGGCAAGGGTTCTAATGACTCAAAGAAACGAAAGCAAGAGCAAGAGTACGATGTTAGGGACAAGTATCCCCGGACTAGCAAGGATTCCGAGTCACCACCAAAGAAGGGTTTGGGACTGAGGTTTTCTGATTATTCAAGGCTGAACGCTCCTAGGAGTCAGATCTTGTTAGATATTGAGAAGGATAAAGACTTTCGATGGCCGAAGCCACTTAGGGGTGATCCCGCAAAAAGAAATAAAGAGCAGTATTGTAGGTACCACCGCGTTGTGGGTCATGATACATATGATTGTAGGCAGTTGAAAGATGAGATTGAGTTCTTGATCCGAAAAGGAAAGCTGAGCAAGTTCACGAAGAGTGATGATAGTGGAACCCAAAGAAGGGATGACAGGAGAGACAATGATAGAAGAGATAACGATCGTGATCGTAATCCACAGCCCCGAGGGCTAGTTATTAATATGATTTGGGGAGGCCCGACAGCGGCCGGTACGACTCGAAACTCTCGAAAGGCGTATGCCAGAGAAGTGATGCACATCGTGGGAGAAGCCCCAAAACGTGCTAGGACTGAAATAGCTATTGGGTTTGACGATTCAGACCTCGAAGGGGTAAAGTTCCCCCATGACGACCCGTTGGTCATAACTCCTGTGATTGGAAACTCGGAGGTGAAACGAGTCTTGATAGATAATGGAGCTTCCGTTGATATCTTGTTTCATGATGCGTTTGTGAAGATGGGGTACACCGATTCTCAATTGACCCCGACCAACATGCCGATCTACGGATTTAATGGAGTTGAGTCCAAGTTTGAAGGGACTATTCAATTACCCATGACAATTAGACAGGAACCTAAAGAGGCTACCCAGATGCTGAATTTCCTTGTGATCAAGGCATCCTCGACTTATAACGCGGTCCTGGGAAGGACTGGACTTCATGCATTCAAGGTTGTTGCCTCCACATATCACATGAAGATTAAGTTTCCAACCAGGAATGGTGTTGGAGAACAAAAGGGTGATCAGAAGATGGCAAGAAGTTGTTATTTATCCGCGTTAAGAGCTGATGGAGTCGGGGGCAGGTACTTCCGATCGAAGACATGGATGTCCGTAGTGATGATGAACACCGAGGGAAGCCAGCAGAGGACTTAATTCCCATTCCTCTAGAGCTAGGCGACCCTGAGAAAGTAACTTATATAGGAGCCTCTTTGAAGGAACCCCTGAAGGGCAAGTTGATAACATTCTTACAAGAAAATAGTGATGTGTTTGCTTGGACAGCAGCTGATATGCCAGGGATTGATCCCCAACTCATAACTCAAAGATTGATTGTCGATCCTAATCGGAAGATAATACAGCAGAAGAAGAGGAACTTTGCACCTGAAAGGCAAGAGGCCATAAAGCAAGAAGTTGAAAAGCTCTTGGAAGCTGGGTTTATTGAAGAGATTCAGTTTCCAGAATGGTTGGCTAACCCTGTGATGGTCAAGAAAGCAAACGGTAAGTGGAGGATGTGTATAGACTTCACTGACTTGAATGACGCATGCCCTAAGGATTGCTTCCCTTTACCAAGGATAGACATGTTAATAGATGCCACAGCTGGACATGAGATGTTGAGCTTCATGGATGGGTTCAGCGGCTACAATCAGATTAAAATGCACAAGGATGACATCCCTAAGGTATCTTTCATAACTGACTTTGGTGTTTTCTGCTATCTTGTTATGGCATTTGGTCTAAAGAATGTAGGAGCGACTTACCAACGACTGGTGAATAAGATATTCGCCCATCTGATTGGAAAAACCATGGAGGTCTATGTTGATGACATGCTAGTCAAGAGCCTGTTCAAGGCAGACCATATTAAGCACCTCAGAGAGGCATTCGAAGTGCTGAGGCACCACAAAATGATGTTGAATCCATCCAAGTGTGCTTTCGGTGTTGGATCTGGAAAATTCTTAGGTTTGATGGTTTCAAAGAGAGGCATAGAGGCCAACCCTGACAAGATCAAGGCGATCTTAGATATGGAACCGCCACGCTCTATAAGAGATGTGCAGAAGTTGACAGGCCGGGTAGCGGCTTTAGGAAGATTCATCTCCAAGTCTGGTGACAAATGCTTGCCTTTATTTCAAACATTGAAGAAGGTGAAAAATTTTGAGTGGACCCCTGAGAGCCAAGAGGCCTTTGAACAACTGAAGAAGTACATGGTTGAAGCCCCGTTGCTGGCCAAACCTAGTCCCGGGGAGACTCTTTATCTATACCTGGCGGTATCTGAGCAAGCATTGAGCGTCGTTCTCATTCAAGAAGAGAATAAGGTCCAGAAACCTATCTATTATGTGAGCAAGGTGTTGCACGGGGCTGAGTTGAATTACTCTCTCATTGAGAAGTTCGCCTTGGCATTGATAACAGCCTCGAGGAAGTTACGCCTGTACTTCCAGGCACATAAAATTGAAGTCCTGACGGACCAACAGTTGAGAAACATATTGCATAGCCCGAAGGCTAGTGGAAGACTAATCAAATGGGCGATTGAACTTGGAGAATTTGACATCACGTATAAGCCTCGAACAGCCATTAAGGCTCAGGCATTCGCTAACTTCGTGGTTGAATGTACCATTAGCAACCAAGAAGTCGAGGGGCAGGAGATGATAACCACCCCTGAAAGTGGAGATAAAGATGAAGAACTTGTACCTGATCAGAAGGAATACTAGGTGCTCTATTTTAATGGAGCATCAAAAACAAAATCTAGTGGTGCAGGCTTAGTGTTGCAAAGCCCCGATGGGTTCACAGTTGAATATGCTTTGAAGTTGGACTTTCCGACAACTAACAATGAAGCTGAGTATGAGGCCTTGATAGCCGGTTTAGGCTTGGCCAGAATCATGAGGGTCAAGAATCTCAAAGTTTGTGGAGATTCAAGGCTTGTGGTATCACAAGTAAATGGTGAATTCGAAGCTAAGGATGAAACTATGGCAAAATACCTGAGAGTCGTAAAGGTTGTTATGACTCAGTTTGAGGAATGCTATGTTAAGCACATTCCGAGAGAAGAAAACATTAAGGCCGATGCCCTGTCTAAGTTCGCTTCTTCCGAGATAGAAAATTGTGCTGGGAGTGTCTACTTCCAGGTCTTGAAGGCCCCGACCGTTAACTCGAAATTAGTGGCACCAATTGATGTAGGGGGCTCTTGGATAGATCCTATCAAAGCTCACCTTGAAACTGGGTGGCTCCCAGACAATGCCTTGGAGGCACGAAAACTTTTAGTAAGAGCATTGAGATACGCCTTGATTGAGGGCATTCTGTACAAAAGGTCATTCGTCATCCCATACTTGAAGTGTTTGAGGCCTCAAGAGGCAAGAGAAGCATTGGAGGAGGTTCATGAAGGGATATGTGGGCAACACTTGGGGGGCAGAGCCCTAGCTCACAAGATCACTCGACTAGGATTCTATTGGCCGGAGATGCTGGCCGATGCACAGAATTATGTCAAGAAGTGTGACAGATGTCAAAAACACGCTCCAATTGTAAGGCAGCCACCTGAGATGTTAACGTCAGTCAACTCTCCCATCCCATTTGCAATGTGGGGGATGGATATACTTGGTCCTTTTCCCATGGCTTCAGCACAAAGGAATTTCTTGATAGTGGCCATTGATTACTTCACTAAGTGGATTGAGGCTAAACCTCTAGCCAAGATAACCACCAAACAAGTTGCCCAGTTCTTTTGGGAGAACATAATTTGTAGGTATGGAATCCCACGAATTTTGGTGACAGACAATGGGACACAGTTCAATAATGAAGAGTTCAAGAAGTGTTGTGAGGATAATGCAATTGAGCTTCGTTTTACCTCAGTGGCTCATCCACAAGCTAATGGGCAAGCTGAGGTAGCTAATCGAATTATCCTTGATGGACTGAAAAAGAGGGTCGAACGCTCTAGGAACACTTGGGTAGATGAGTTGCTACCCATACTATGGGCATACCGTACCACTTGTAAAGTGACAACTGGAGCAACCCCATTTGTGCTGGCTTATGGAGCTGAGGTAGTTGTGCCTTTAGAGATCATGCAAGCGTCACCTCGAGTTGAGGCATTTGAACCAGAGACTAATGAAGAGGGCATGAGACTCGCCCTAGACCTGATTGATGAAGTCAGGGACGAGGCAAACGCTAGAAATGTGGAGCATCAAAAGAAAGCATCCTTTTATTACAACCACAGGGTTAAGGAAAGGTTCTTCCAGCAAGGTGACTTAGTTCTGAGGAAGATCGAGGCTTCTGGAGTTGGCCAGAAGGGAAAGCTAGCCCCTAACTGGGAAGGGTAGTATCGAGTCAAGAAGACGTTGGGACGAGGATCATACAAGTTTGAGACCTTGAACCTCAAAGTTTATTATGTATAAGCTATCCTAGTAAGGATTTATCTTTTTATCTATCTATTAGGAGAAGTAGAAATAAGGTTCGATGAAACCATTCCAGGGCTTAACGCCCCGAGTAGGACAATAATAAGTTATGTAAGGGTTGAACCCATTTCGAATTATTAATGCAAGTTTGTTTTCCTTCAATGATTCTACGATTTTGTTTATGTACCAAGCACCTGTTGAGTGTAAGTCTAGAAAGACCAAGTACCGAAAACAAGTAAACAAACAAATGAGGAAACAAATGCATAAATAAAGACCCCGAAGGGCCAACAGTTAAGTTACATCACCGAGACAGATAAAAGTTTGGTCCCGAAGGACCTTGATTGAAATCTAGAAATATAAAGCCACATACGGCTAACAAGGCCATGCAAGGCCACAAACCAGCTCCAGCTACTCCTCCCCAGACTCCTCTTCGCCATTCTCTTCTTCGCCACTCTCCTCTTCCCCACTCTCCTCCTCCGAGTCTTCACCGGAGTCATCACCGGGCTCGGCAATCACCATTGGCTGAACATTAGCAACTTCGGCCCCTTCTTCCTCGGAAGATGAATCAGAAGTAGAACTGCCCTCGTTTCGGATCAGTCTCTTGCCAGCGATGGGTTGGCGAACTACTCCAACTTTCTTTGCTGGTGGGGGTTTCTTCCCACGGGAGCCAGAAGAAGATGAATCTTGGCTAGCAACTTGAACAGCCCCCTTGGAGTTGGATCCAGAGCGTCGATGACTGCCTTTGGAGCCGGATCCTGATGTCTGAGGAACAACTTTAGTTCCCGAACCAGAAACTAGGTTAGCCGGGTTGACACCCCAATTTGGGCAAGGAAAATCAGTCGGGTTGACAACAGATGGATGCCTATGACTCACAGCGTCAATGGCCTTATCCCAACCAACAGACATGTTGAAGGGACGCATCTCATCATCATGATCATCAATGAGCTTAAGAAAATCTTTAGACCTATGATAGGCCTGAATCACCTTGTCAGCATCAGATGCCTTCTTTTTGGCTAAAGAAGAAAGTTGTTTACGGGTAGATACAGCATTAGCTTCAGCACGAACGACTTGGGAGTGCAGATCGTCAATCTCTTCCTTGAACCTTGCTGAGTCATTCTTCAAGCTAATATTCTCATCCCTAAAAGTCCGGCCTTGAGTCGAAACAGTTTGAAAGTAAGCATTGGCCTGTAACAAGGAAATGGGTGAGCTACGAGGAATATGCAAAGTTGAAATCAATAACAGTGTTAAACTTAACAGAGGGAATTTCATACCTGATACAAGGCCTGAGCGCCCATGAGCTGAGACTCATCCATTTTGTCGCCTGCATGCAGTGTCACTCGGTCAGGAGGAGTGATTGAAAGCTTGGACCAATCTAGGGCTAGATAAGGACTCCCAAAGACCGAGTCTTGTTCACATATGCCCCAAGGAGGTATGAAAGGAGTCCTGACGTCCCCATCAGCGTTTCGGGATCGTTTACCGCCTTGAGAGCAGTGCTCAAAGAAGTTAGGGATATGAGGCTTAGTAGGATTCAGTTTCTCCTCAGCCTTCTTCTTCATCCTCTTAGTAACAGTTGGCCGGTTCTCAGGACGACTATCAATCTCCTCAGCAGCTGAAATACAAAGAGAAAAATATCAGGATAAGAACAAACAGAGTTTATAATAATTTCAAGTAAGAAAGTTACCCTCAATGGAAAGAAAGCTAAGGCCAGCCTCAATAAGATTCTTTTCATTCAGAAAAGTTTTATGGTGTGTACGGCCGTCATCAGCAAGAAGCCTATCTCGATCCAACAATTCTGAATCAGTAAGGTCACACACGAAATGTGAACTATCCTCCACGGACCCAAATCTCTTCACAAAGAAGTTGCCCCAGTCACCACCTTTCCACTCAAGAACTATAAACTCCCTTTCCCAGAAATGCTGTGAATCTGGAAAGGAGAAGGGATTCACCATGTGTGGAAGTTTGGCTCGGTGCTTAAGGCTAACCCATCCTTTCTTGGAGTCGGAAGAGTTGCTGGCCCCAAAGATACTTCGAAACATTGTAGTTGTCGGATGAATCTCCAGTTGGCGACACCTTATTAAGGAAATAGAGATGTACCTCCAAGCATTGGGATACAACTGACAGGGGTGGATCTGATACTCCGCCAGCAATCTAATGATAAAATTGTCAACCGGGAATCTGAACCCAGCATCTAAGGCACCCCAGTAAACACAAATCCTCTCAGGATGCCAGTTGCATGTTCAATCTGATGGGTTTGGGAGACGAACCTTAATGGCACTTGGGAAGTGATAGGACTCCCTTATCTTTTGAACATCTCGTTCCGACAACTTACTTGGACTGTTAAAAGAATCTAAGTTGGAACAGTTTGGGAATGCTTCCCTCATAATGTTCAGGAGATCTAGCAAGGATTCAAATCTATGTTCAACATACGAAGGAGGTTTGATTTTTTCTTTACCTTTGGTGGTCCTCATCTTACTCCTCTTCGACATAGCTTCCATCATGGAGACAGGGGGAGCCATTGGTTGATCACCTTCCGACATCTTGATCTTGAAGCTGAAACTTGATCTTGAATCTGAAACTTGATCTTGAAGCTTGAACTTGATCTTCCAACTTAAAGCTAGAGAACTTAAGAATTTGAGAGCTCTGAAATGAAGAAGTGAATTGAAATGAAGGCTACTTCTCCTCTTTTATAGAAAATGCATGACCTGCTACATCAGGTTGAATCTCAGCTTGGTTCGCGTTTACAGGTCATCTATCGTTTATAGACGAAAAAAGGACAGAAATTATCCGCGTTATACAGAAAGAATCGTTATAATTCATATATGCCAGATAAGAAATAGCTGAAATATTTGCTGCACGGATGGTTGCGATTAAGAAATTAAGTAATGAGTTTAGCCTTAAGCACAAGATTAGCAGTGCTAATCATGAATTAAGGAGTAATATCGTTAGAAGTCACGAAAGACCAAACTGACGACTAAAGATCAAGATCAAGGTTCTTGATCCTTAGGATCACGGATGATTTTAGATCCTAGATCCCTGGCGACTTAAGATCAAGATCGAGGTTCTTGATCCTTGAAGACAACGAAGTCACGGATGACCAAGATACTAACTTGAGATCAAGATCAAGATTATTGATTCTCAAGATCACGGATGGTTTTCCGGTTCGGGTTTCCTAGACAACAACGAGGTAGCCGACCGCCGAGCCCGAGGGATGCCGGCCGACCACGAAGCAGCCGACCACGGCGCACGAGGGGCCGCAGCCGACCACCTCCCGGCCGACCACGACGCGCCAAGGCCCTTCGGCAGACCAGCCCCTAGCCGACCAGCCTCCGGCCGATCACCATGAATCAAGGCCCTTCGGCCGATCAGGTGCTAGCCGACCACGAGCTAGCCCTTGATCCGGCCGATCGCAGGTTAGTTCGTGGTCCTGAATCTTGATTTTTTCAGTGAACCTCGGATAGTTTCTGGACCTAGATCTCGACTTTTTCAGCGAATCTCGGATGGTTTTCAGTACTAATAAGAGGTCAAAATTAGCGTCGTTTAGTGCCGATTAAGCGCCGTTAGTGCCGTTTTATGCCGTCTAACATCGTTTAACACTGTTTAAACGTTGTTTGAGACTAATTAGCGCTGTTTAGTGCCGATTAACGTCGTTTAGTGCCGATTAAGCGCCGTTAGTGCCGTTTTATGCCGTCTAACATCGTTTAACACTGTTTAAACGTTGTTTGAGACTAATTAGCGCCGTTTAGTGCCGATTAGCGCCGTTTAGTGCCGATTAAGCACTGTTTAGTGCCGATTAGCGCCGTTAGTGCCGTTTTATGCCGTCTAACATCGTTTAACACTGTTTAAACGTTGTTTGAGGCTGATTAGCGCTGGTTAGTGTCGTTTAACACTGTTAGTGTCGTTCAATATCATTGTAAATGCGTCGGTCGCTCCACGCCTTACATTAAGACGATATTGTTGAAAATACTCGCGTAAGAGCAATGAACCCTGACCCAAGTCTCGAATGTGACCGTTATAACTTCAAGGAAAACCTGATCAGTTTTCCAAGAAGTTGGGGGGCAAATGATATGGGCTAAAAATAAGCCCTAAAAACACATTCAATATGGCATTAATTAGACCCAGCATGGTCCAAACGTGGGGCCCACCAGGTGGACCCAAAACCCCAATTATAATATTAATTTCGTAATTAATATTAAGGGTAATAAACAGCTCAGCAATAAGAGTTGGATAAGGATATTATCTTCATCAGACTTAACCACCAAGGCATCCAATTCGATATGGAAACTGATTCCTACAAGGAATAGATCTGGAACCTTCCTCAAGGAAGACTTGTCCACCAAGTCTCTGACTCCTACCATAATTCTAAGGCTTCTCAGCCTATATAAAGGGCCAGACCCCTCATCTCAGAACTACGTTTTTTGGCTTGATTCTCTATACGAGATACGTAGGCACTCTGTGAGGACCGATTAGTCTCGAACACGGAAACAGCCATTAAAGCTCGAAGCTCAACCACCCTAGCATTAATTACAAATCGTAACCTAGTTTTTATTCCACAACACTAAACTATAAGTAAATTAAAAAAAATAAAATAAAAGTAACCCGTGTTTTGCACAAGCTATAAGCTAGTAAAATTAATATCATAAAGCCAGAATCGAACAAAATCACAAACTAAAAATCCCAAATTTCAAATGTTTATCATGTAGTTATTTTGGTAAAATCACAAAATGATAAAATATTAATTTCCTTCAACACTGATAATAACAGTATAAACCCCCAACTGTCTTGCAATTCTGGCGATAGCAATGGTTGGGCTCCATTATGTTTATAATTGAAGTTCAAGATTTAAAACATAGGTTAAATATGATGGTTTTATTGGTTCACTTTCGTAATCATTAGGGCCAAATTGTTTTGAAGCTCTTTAAAACAGAACATTTACAAATAACAATAGATTTCCCTCGTCCATTAATTTATTAATCCCGAGATGTTTTCATCATCTCCAAACAATAATCTTCTTTTATTATCCATTAATTTATTAATCCCGAGATGTTTTCATCATCTCCAAACAATAATCTTCTTTTATTATAATACCTGAGTATATCATGGTATGTATATAGTTAGATATAGTTAAATAATCAAAAAACTATAAATTATTTTAGGACTAGTAATTCCTAATTTTTAGATCAATCATATTATATTAAAAATGTTCCTTATTTACCATTATTATCTTATTATATAGTTAACAATTCTAATTTAAATATAGTAGTTACTTGATTTAAAATATCCATATTACATATTTTTTAATGTTAAAAAATAATTATAATAATTTAATATAAAATTAAAATCAATCAGGATTATATAAAATATAATATTAAGCGATTTTTGCAATTTTAAATTTTCATTCTTTTGATTTACAATAATCATAATTGCATTATTATATATAATGGATTAATTTTCATATATATATATATATATATATATATATATATATATATATATATATATATATATATATATATATATATATATATATATATATATATATATATATATATATATATATATATATAAGAGCCAATCAGAATTTATCATTGAAATTAAATTAATCATATCACTCTTATCCTAATTTACTTATCTTGGTCACTTTAAATTTTTTTTTTTCTTAAATACTTATTGACTAATTAATAACAATTTTTTATTTAAATGAATCACAATTATTCGTGCATCGCACGGGTTATAAACTAGTTATGTTATATAAAAAGGTTGAAGGTTCAATTCCCATCAACAACAAATTAATTTAGATTTAATACTAAAATTTATTTATATACAAAGATCTAAAATTTGAATTCTCCCAATATATTAAAAATAATGTTTGTAATATTATATATACTAAACTATAAGTAAATTAAAAAAACTAAAATAAAAGTAACCCGTGTTTTGCACGAGCTATAATATAGTAAAATTAATATCATAAAGCCAGAATCGAACAAAATCACAAACTAAAAATCCCAAATTTCAAATGTTTATCACGTAGTTATTTTGGTACAATCACAAAATGATAAAATATTAATTTCCTTCAACACTGATAATAACAGTATAAACCCCAACTGTCTTGCAATTCTGGCGATAGTAATGGTTGGGGTCCATTATGTTTATAAATGAAGTTCAAGATTTAAAACATAGGTTAAATATGATGGTTTTATTGGTGAGAAAAGGCCCCCAATATCACAATTTGAAAGAAAATGGTCTCAAATATCACATTTCAAAAACTTGGCCCCAAATATCACTTCAAGATAGTATTAAACTGTGTTTTGAAAATTTTTTTCTTTTTTTTTCCGTAACGCTAATGCGTCTAGCGTTAAGTTTTTTTTTTTTTTTTTTTTGTTGAAATGCAAGTTGGTGTAGTGTTTTGACAATAACGCTAATTGATGTTTTGTTTTGAAAGGCCCAACGCCACTTTATTTGGCGTTTTGGTTTTTTTTTTTTACTAAAATTGTATTTTTTAGATTTTAAAAGTACAATCTAATTAAATTTTGGGGTTCAACAATTAACTTTTGGGGTTCAATGTTTCCATTTTGGGTTTAGAAATATTCGGAACGACGAATAAACCGTATACGAACTTAGGGTTTAGGGTTTGGGGTTTACAACCCTAAACCCTAGACCCTAAACCTAATTAATCCTGATTTTTAAACGCGTTAGCGTTTAAAAATCAGGCCGCCGGATTCAATTTTTTAATTAAAATTTTAAAATTAAAAAAACCAATTTTAATTAAATTTATGGGTTCAACAATTAACTTTTAGGGTTCAACATTTCCATCTTGGGTTTTAGAAATATTCAGAACGACGAATAAACCGTATACGAACTTAGGGTTTGGGGTTTAGGGTTGTTTACTACCCTAAACCCTAAACCCTAAACCCTAATTTATCCTGATTTTTAAATGAGTTAGCGTTTAAAAATCAGGCCGTCGGATTCAATTTTTTAATTAAAATTTTTAATATGTTTTTTAATATTTTTTTCCATATATTTATTTAGAAGAATACTAAAAAAAACAAAAAACAAAAAAAAAAGTAAAAAAAAGTCCAAACACCACATTATATGGCGTTCTACCCCCCAAAACACAGGGCGAACTAGCGTCTCCCATAAAACAAAATGTGAAACAGCGTTTCCCCATGAAAACGTGAGACTATGTCTCTAGAATTGAATTGCGCACTTCTACAAAACGCTAGACGCAACTTTCTTTTAGAGTGATATTTGGGGCCAAGTTTTTGAACTGTGATATTTGGGACCATTTCTTTTCAAATTGTGATAAATAGGACCAATACCCTTTATTGGAAATCATTAGGGCCAAATTGTTTTGAAGCTCTTTAAAACAGAACATTTACAAATAACAATAGATTTCCCTCGTCCATTAATTTATGAATCCCGAGATGTTTACATCATCTCCAAACAACAATGTATATCATGGTATGTATATAGTTAGATATAGTTAAATAATCAGAAAACTATGAATTATTTTAATACTAGTCATTCCTAATTTTTAGATCAATCATATTATATTAAAAATGTTCCTTATTTATCATTATTATCTTATTATACTAATCATGGTTAGTTAACAATTCTAATTTAAATATAGTAGTTACTTGATTTAAAATATCTATATTACATATTTTTTAATGTTAAAAAATAATTATAATAATTTAATATAAAATTAAAATCAATCAGGATTATATAAAATATAATATTAAGCGATTTTTGCAATTTTAAATTTTCATTCTTTTGATTTACAATAATCATAATTGCATTATTATATATTATGGATTAATTTTCATATATATATATATATATATATATATATATATATATATATATATATATATATATATAAGAGCCAATCAGAATTTATCATTGAAATTAAATTAATCATATCACTCTCATCCTAATTTACTTAACTTGGTCACTTAACAATTTTTTTTCTTAAATACTAATTGACTAATTAATAACAACTTTTTATTTAAATCAATCACAATTATATAATTATATACTAACACATCTATTCTTTGCACCTGTTTTTATGTATAGAGTCATTTTCCAAAATTATGTATATATTAATTGATTTTAATATAAATATATTATTTTAATACCGAAGTCTATTATATCTATATTATTATAACATAGTATTTTAATATCTCACACTCTCGATCTACAATTATAAGGTGCAATCAAATTTAAAATACACGTTCAATATTTAAGTTATATTTTTAAATTAATCAATTATAAAAAAAACCTAACAACTAATTAAAATATTAAAATGAATAATATTTTTTGGGGGCTTATCATTAACCAAACCTGATTTCAGCCCCTAAACTTTAGTTTAATATTTTTTGGGAGAGGAGGAGAGAAAGGAACGACTACAGCCTTGGTTATAAAAATCACTATTGTTGATAACTAGATTGGTCAATACATTAAATTATATTTTGTTCTAATAAAAGGTGCCCTTTTAAATTTTGTATTCTTGAATTAAAGTAATAGTATTCAGTTCCCATATCATAATTTAAGAACAGACATATCGAATTTGCTTGGTTGGTTGATAATATTTATTTTTAATATCAACAAAACTTTAAATATAAGTAAAAAAACTTAATAACTTGGCAGATAGATTCTAATTAAACAAAGATATTTACTAATTTTGTTTTGTCTAAACAAAACAAATATATCGCGTTTCGATATTGGATCGGGTATCGATTCAGTACAACTGAAATCCAAATCCAAGTTGAAAATGTTTCGGGTTTAAAATTTAATTCCAAACCTGAATCCAAAAATTCGAGTTCGGTATATCAAAAATTTCAGGTTTTGGATCAGATACAATTAGATTGAATTAATTTGGCATCCCTATTTATAGGTAAAAGAAAACTAATTTTAATATACCATATTCTAATAGAAAAAAAAAATCAACCTTCAAATTCATGAAGTGAATATACATATTTTAAGTTGTCATTAAAAACAAGTTGAGGACAATCCCCATAAATTCAACAGTTGTTTCTTAGTCTAAGAACGAGATATATATTGGATATGTTTGGTTGATTGATAATATTTATTTTTCTATAGTAAATCAATTTACTAATAAAGAACATATAATTTGTAAAAATAATATTGAACAAACACATATGAAACTAGATTAGAAGAAAATTTCCTTTGTCACAACTACGTTCGTTTAATGGATTTTACATAGTAGAGATTCTTGTTACCACAATATCACGCAAGTATACGTGGTCACAAGTAATACAATTAAAGTTCGTTCCACTGAGATCTGGTTAAGTTCGTTTCAGTTAATGCACCTATTCAACAATGTATGATTTTAATTCACTGCTAAGACAATAAATAAATTGAGATTTTAATTAACTAAATTAAGCTAAAATGCAAAGTAAGAACTAATTAACTAATGAGAATTAAATCTGAATTACTTATAAGAATAAAAACATAGGATCCTAACTTCATTATCTACTTCACTTAGAGTCTATGCCTTTAATCAATACATGTGATGGTTTTGATATCTGATCGGACAACACGAAACAAGTAAAAGCTACCTCTCGGTATACTAATACCAAACTACGCATACATCCACAAAAGAGATAGAAGACGGGTAGACACCAATTATGTTTAGACCCTATATCTCTATAGAATTTGAAAACATAAAGGTTTAAGCACAAGTTATCCACTTAGATCACATAGGGTAGCATAATATCTCTATTTACGCCACAAATCATGATGTTAAAACATCAACCTATCCTATGCTAGCATGGCAAGTTCTAAATCTCAAGATCCACTCTCGTTTCGCAAGAGATTAACAAATTAGATGTTCGCGACGCATCTAAATACATGAAACACAACCATACGAGGATATCAAGAATTCACCACACATAAATCTTTAAATCATACAAACTACTAAGCTACATAGATAAATCCGTTAGAATCCCATGACAACGATTAACTCATAATTGAACCGTTCATCGTCATGGGATCTGATGAAATCATGATATAAAACAAGATATGAATGAAAGAAGTAATAATATTAATAAAACAAAGAGTTAAGAAAACAAATCTAGAATCCAGAATAACACAAAAGATGAAGTAGATTTAGATCCGCTGCTTGTCACGAGCGTTGAATCCTTCTCTCATTTTCTCCCTTGCAGATCTAAGCTATGATACAATAATAAAAACTCTCCCAATTACAATGCTAAGATGTGTTTAAATAGGCTCTAGATTTCTTTCCCAGCAAGAAATTACCTTCTATTACAATTAGAATTCGATTTAGGTACTAAAAACTGCCCAAAATACAATTAGAATTAGAAAAAGGGCAAAACATTAATTTTCCAACCTTGCTTCACAAAGAACACGTGCGCGAATTTTAATTACACGCTCCCTGCACCTTCTTTCTGTCCCAGGTTGTAGAAAATCTCTCAAGCTTCGCGTGAGCTGTAAGATCGCTGAAAGCGGACTTCTAGAACTCCAGATATGGCCAAAACAGTGAAGACTGCGCAACCTTCCCGGAAAATCCGAATTTTAATCAATTAATCCTCCAAAAATGATAGAAGCATCAACCATAATCGACATTCTTGTAAATCTGCACAACTAAGCAAAACACATCAAAACTACAATAAACTTAAGTCCAAGACAATCAATTTAAGCCGAATTGAAGCGATCCAAGTGGATATAAAATCCACTTATCAATCCTTTCTCACATCGCTGAAACATGCAATATTCTTTTTGAGGGACAATCTAATGATTTATAACGGTCGTGAGAAATAAGTATTTATGAATTTTTAATATGTATTCGAAAAATTGATCGCGACCCATACAAATTTTTTGATTTAATTAATATGATAAAAATTCTAGAAATCCACAATACTGCACATTTAAATATACCAAATTTCCAAAAGAAGAAAACTTAAAATATGAGTAAAAAACTTATGAACTTGGTAGAAAGATTCCGAAAAATGAGAAAAATCAAAAATGAAAACTAAATTAAGAGAAAACAATAAAGAATGGTTTAGAATGTTTCGACGGGGGATGTGGGTGTAATGATAATTGTTTGATACTATTAATATTATTGCAATTGGTATAAAATGACGATTAAGTAATTCTATACTTAAACTAATTAAATTCTCATGAAATTTTATTTTTTCCTAAGTAACGATTAAAATAAAATGTTTTAATTAATTAATTAATGTAATAACCCAAATTTCTGTACTGGAGAAAAATTTCATTATTGGGATGAATAGTACTTTGCATGGATGAATAGTGAAATTATGGATGAATATTGATTTTGGGGACTAGGAAAATTTTTCATGTCACCCTATGTATGGGATAGGAAATGGATATTTCGAAGTTATATTAGTGATCTACGATGTAAATAAGTGTATGTAAACATGATTGGAATTCAGAAATTCCAAACTTTATTTTTATGAAATATTTGACCTAGCTCTGAAGAGCATATCAATGCGATCAAGACAAGTGAGTTATTTAAATCAAGGATTCAAGGATTTATATTTTATCATTTTATTTAAGGTGATTTAAGGATTTAGAACGAAAACCTTAGTATAACGAACGTTCTAGAAATCGCTAGAACATTATAATGAGATTAAGCGATTAAGCGAACGAATTATGGATTATGGATTGAACACATAACGAGATTAAATACCATGCATGATCATCAAGTGAATTATGTCAAGTGGATTGGTGGAAAAGGAAAATCAAATAAATCAAAAACAAGTGAATTAGTGATGTGTCCAAGCAAGAATTAGCCAACAAAGCACCTTGTCACCACTTCTCTTCACACCAAACAATCTTGACATTTGGATCAAGGGGGTTTAAGAGAGTGTTATCAGATGGTGTGTATCACAAATATCACACAAAATCACTTACCAACTAGTCAAAGAAGATTAGAAGAGAGAAAAAGCAAGAACACCACCAAAACATACATCCTGACTAGTTTCTGTCCAGCAGGGAAAACGGGTTCAAAACCATAGCTACCAAGCTTCAAATTTGATGATCTATAGCTCAAAAGAAAGCCCTTGAAGATTAGAAGGTGTGGTAAAAATTTGAGAATCAATCTCTAATTTTCGATTTTATATAGATTTTACAAAGTAGATGATGAATAGTAATGAATAGTGTTTTAAGTTGTATTCATGTTTTGTTCATGGCTTTTTAGGCTTTATTAGGCCTACCCAAGGCTATTCTAAGGTGTATCAAGCTTTTTTAGTGTTGTTAGAGCTTCAAGGAAGGTATAAACCCTAACCTTACCTTTTATTTTTATGAGTTTTGTGGTTAGTTTTGAGATGGGTTTATGAATGGTTCATGTTAGTGGGATTAGTGATTGTTTGGCTTTGTTTTGATGTGTAAAATGATGGGTGATGGGGATTTAAGTCTTACCACTGGACTTAGGGATGTATAATGGATGTTTGTTGATGTTGAGGATGTATGGTATGCCTTGATGGTTTGGAGTGTTTGTAAAATGGAAATGTCCGAGTTATAGCCGTCGTAATGGCGAAATTTTGTTAGCTCCTAAAAACAGAAGCCACCGAAGACCATAACTTTGTTTAAACGGTAAACACTGCCCATATTGTGTAGATATTGTTGTCTAGTTTATTTTTCCGCAAGAATCGAGTTAAAAAAGTTTACGGTTTAGGAGATATGACCATTTTAGTGAAACTTGTTCGAGGAATGGAACTGCATAAATGGACCTACTTTGAGGCTATGTTTGAGACCCTTTAGAGTGGAAAATTTTGAGGGTAAATACTAATGTCAGTTAGAAAAGTATGTGCGGAGGTTTCGAGTCCAAATGATTATTTTCCGATTTTATAAAAATGCGTAAGCCGAGGTTTCGCAAGTGGAAAAGCCCTTTTTGGAGATTATACTATTCATCACAAAACCCCTATCTTGTTTTTCAAAATACGAAAAATGAGTCCTCTAACCCGAGCCAAATTTTGAGTTAGTTACCTTCTAGCCATTCTCTAGATCGTGTACGCGAAAACGGTGCGTCAATTGAATTAACGCTTATCGAGTTATGAACGTTTTAGTAAAAGTGGTGCAAATAGTAAAAATTCACAGTTGACCCAACTTTGAAAATACATTTCACCTACCTAGACCCGTGTTTTCGAATCGGAACTTTTATGATAAATATTACAAATACCAAAGATGATTTTAGAAGTGGTTTCGTATTTAATGATGCTTCCAGTGATTTATTAAAAGTGTTGGAGTGCGAGTCAAGGAATACTAATTTTCAGGAAAGTCAACTCTAGAGGCGCTACTTTGACCATCCGTTTTGGCTAAGTTAAAAGAGGAATTTCGAGTCGACTAAAACATGAAATTTGTTAAGAATTATCAAGGAAACAAATTGGTGTAAAGAACGAGGTTCTGAATGGTTAAGTATAAGCATGAATTCGAGGATCGATTTCAGACTAAACTTATAACTAAGGTTTTTGTCGATTAACATGGACTTAGTACGAGTCTAGAGGGACCCCTTAGTGTCTTGTTTGTGATTGGCTTAAGTGTCTGAACGTTGAGTTATAAGTGGATCATATAGGGGATTAATCGTGTTTCTTGACTTGTTTAGATTGTCGAACCCCGCTACGAGCCCCTACTACATCCGGAGCACCAGGCAAGTATACTAAACCTTACTCTATTGTTCAGAGTATATTGTTTCAATGTATGGCATAAATCAGTTCAAAATGTTTTAACTACAAGTTGCAAGTATTTTATCTCGTTCATTAAATACCGGATATTGATGCAATTGAATGCATGTATATATATTATTGTTGTGAATTTTATGCGGATAGTATATAAGTATAGTAGTATGTATAAGAGTTATTGGTCCATATGATTGGGACAAGTATCGAGGTACATTGTTCGTACTCGAAGGGAGATAAAATGCTTTGGACAACTATCTTGTTATTAAGGGGGGTGAATAATGTTAATTATGGGAGGTGATGAGAGATTTGATCTGGATCATTTTTATTCGAATCCACGATCAAAGCAGTCGTTCATATTTTTCCTCTTATATTTCGAGAGGAAAGTGATTTATTGAAAGTAATAATCGTTCGTTGTTTCCGAGCGATAATAGTTATTATGAATTGAGGTGCATGTTGAATTATACGTGACATCTAAGATGATAAGTATTGAAGGTGGCCAGGGGTACTCCGGTACCCCAGGTTCTGGACTGTAGATAACGTAAGAGACCGGTACGGCGGCCGGCCCAACCAAGGTGTATGAAAGCCCGGATGCGGCTTAGGGTGTGACAGGTGGATCATCCTTCTACCGGTAGTAAATTGATAGATGTATGGACTGATCATCCATTACAACCCAGCGGATAAGAATCTCCTGAATATAGTCCATCAGCAGTATTGATAGTGTAATTAATACTACAGGTGGGTATTAATTACAGTATGAATGATATGTCTTTACTCAGTTTCTTTTTGGGAGTAAAATTTAGTATGTTAAACAAAAAATTGGAGTTCATTTCTTGAAGAAGTTTTGTTGGTGACACACACACACATATATACACCAGAATCATATATATATATATATATATATATATATATATATATATATATATATATATATATATATAATTCTAGTGTATAAAACGTGCTGGGCAATTTTTTTGGCTCGTTCTTGCTATTTTAAATATTATAAAACAGCAGCAATCAGAGCTGACACTAGTACGGCGAACAGTGATGAAGGGAAGGGGAAAGGCAACTGACTCGACGCGTTAGCCTTATAGTATCTGAGGAGGGTGCAAGCTGGAAAGAAGTTGTTTAATGCTTTATTATCTAGCACTGTGAAGTTGTAATAAGATTCTGGAGGATGCTCTGATGTATATTAACTTTTGAGGATTTATGTTATGTTCTAAGGCTATAACCAGTGGAGTAGAATATGGAGTTTATTATGAATTTTGTTGTAAATTATATTGTGAGCAGGTGATTGAATATTCCGCAAAGATATGTAAGTGTATGGCTAAGGTTGTGATGACCCGAATTCCTGGTAAGGGATTAGGGGGCGTTATAAATAATTTTATCGTTTTGTGCGTAGCATGGGTTGAACGCTAGTAGAAATCAAACACCACTACACTCATGTGTGTAAAATCTTCATTAATATTAGTTATAATATTATTTTTACTAAACAAAGTAAAATAATAAGTTAGCTCATATATGAGCACAGAGATCAAAATATATTCGACCATTTATAATAAAAACTTATAATAAAATTACGATGACAATATATATCATCGACCATAATATAAGGTCACACCTAACTCGAATAAAATAAATATTAGGCCCTAATATGGTCAAGAAAACAACTACGGGGTGTTTGGGGAAACTTTTTTCCAGAATAAGTCAACTTATTTTAATACAAAGTTAGAGATTCCTAACTTTTTTCTGAAAAAAGTTAACTTTTTTTTGCAATTTATAAAATTTCAAACATACATTAAATACTTATATAAAAAAATTATTAAAATATGAAATTTTTACCCGAAAATAAGTCCATAAAAACTTAAAAAAAGGTGAGCCAAACAACATAACATACAGAAACCATCTAAAGGTATCTTAACTACCGCTAATAATATCCCCAAATAACATAGTACTAAACTAAATCTTAGGTAATATTATCATATAATATTACCCAAGATTTAGTATATTAATATAAACCCTTTACTGTATAATATTACAGTATGTGACAGGCACTCATATAACTATCTTGAAGAAACTCTAATAATAGAAAAAATTAGGGGAAATATTAATATTAACAGCTAATGAAGATTCTTCCAATTTCTAGAATTTGAACTAAATTCGTTTAAAATTGTAATTTACTACTCAATGATAACACGTGCAAAGCACGGATCGAGCGTACACGTGTAAATTATCGACAATAAATATAATTAATAAATATTATTTAAATATGTATTTGTAAAAAATTGAACTATAAAAACATATAATAAATAAACATTATTAAATTATGTAGTTATAGGAAATTGAATACGGGTGAAATTAAAAAAATTAAAATAGATAAATAAAGAAATATAATTAATAAGTTTTATTTAAATATAAACTTGTAGAGTATTGAATGATAAAAGTATATACAAATAAACGCTATTTAATTATGTGGTTATAGGTAATCAAACACGGGGTGAAATTTAAAAATTAAATAAATAAATAAATCTTGTATAATTATGTATTTGGAAGGAATCGAACCCTGAGTTAAGTGATAACCAAATTTGGTACTTTGGTACTATTGTGTACCATTAAAACATGGTTTTGCACATTAATAAAGAGTATAGATTCCTCTTCTAAAGATCCAAGGTTCGAATCCCGTTAATAACAAATTTACATTAAGATTTTATATTATTAGTTTTAAACAATACATGTCATTTATTAAATAACTATTATTATTACTAATAATTTTATTAATTCATATTACAAAGTTAAATTATATTCATAATAAATTATTATACTCTATTTTGTTTAATCTTATAATTTTTAAAAATATTTAATAATAACTCGTACTTTGCACGGGCTAAGAAATAGACGGCAATCTTGTTCGCCATTAAGAGGACGCCCTCTGTTCCTGCTTTAAATCGTGCATATGCTAAAGCTCACAATAGTGTGTGAATCCTGTTATGTATGGAACCAAGATGGTTAATATAGGATATCGAATAATATCCATAACCATATCCAAATCCAAATTAAATATTTTCGGGTTTCGGGTATTATCCTAGTTCAATATGAAATCCTTCCCTTTTGAACGTGTCGAGAAAAGTACATATAAACCAATTTCGCGCGCCTCTGTGTACATCACAAACACAAACACAAACACAGAACCCTATACATGTAGCTCTTGTGAAAACCTAAACATCTTGTTCTGCTTTTGCCTTTAGTTGACAGCAATGGCCCCCAAGACAAAGATTGTGTGTACACAGAGCTATATGAATAGCCATCTTCTAGGGTCACAATGAATATCCAGGAAGATCTTCAAGGTTTCCAGTTCATGCGACGGAGGTGAATCAAATCGGCGATGAAGATCTTCAAGGTTTCCAGTTCACCGATGATGGAGGCGTCAATCAAATCGGTGATGAAGATCTTCAAGGTTTCCAGTTCACCGGCGATAGGGATGTCAAAACAACCCGATCCATCCCGTTCCGATGGATACCCGATCTGATTGAATTTTACCGAACCCGATTTTTTAGATTTGGATTTGGATATAATTTTTAAACCCGAAAGATTTTAGATTTGGATTTTACGTGTACCGAACCGAACCCGATCCGAAAACCCGAAATCCAATCCAAATATATATATATATATATATATATATATATATATTTATATATATATAGGCTAGCGTTCAAATAGAAACCAACCTTAGAATAGAAACTAGAAACCTACACTAAATAAATTATATTTCATTTATTTTAATGGCCCCGCTAGGGGCACCTTCACAAAAAACTTATAAAATTCTTGGCTCTATTCAACAAAAATATAAAAAAAAATTTTAAAAATAAAAAAAAAGTTACTGTTCACGTGCCACGTCATCGTATGACCAGTAACTTTTTTTTAATTTTTTTTTATATTTTTGTTGAATAGAGCCAAGAATTTTAAACGTTTTTTGTATTGGGGTACCCCTAATTTGGTCATTAGATTAGCTTGAAATATTTAATTTAGGTTTAGTTTTTAGTTTCTATTCTAAGTTAGTTTCTATTAGAACAAGACCCTATATATATATAGGCCTTTGCTCAATACAGAACACTCTTATATAACAAACAATAAAGAACACTATAAAATCAATTATTTCAATAGATCCATTGGCCCCGCCAGGGGCACCCAATACAAAAAGTTCTTATTTTTTTATCTTCTATCCATCCAGCAAAAAAAAATTTTAAAAAAAAATTTTTGAAAAAAAATCACTATTCATGATGACGCCACTGCTGATGTCATCATGAACAGTGATTTTTCCAAAAAAAAAAAATATTTTAATTTTTTTTCCTAAATGGATAGAAGATAAAAAAATAAGAACTTTTTGTATTGGGTGTCATGACGGAACTCTTATATTGAATTAAATATGAGGTGTTCTTTATTGTTCTTTATATAAGGTGTTCTTCATGGAGTGCAACTCTATATATATATATATATATATATATATATATATATATATATATATAGTATTATATAAATGTATATAATAATAACAATATTTATATATTTTTATCTTAATAATTTTATTATTCTATATTTTTATGCAACTAAAATATTTTTATAGTTTAAATTTAAAATATATTTGTACTTTTATGTTTTGCTAAATGTGATTATTTTAATTTTTGAACTTTGAATTAAAAACCCGATTTAAACCCGAATCCGATCCGAAACCAGATAAAACCCGATGGCTTGGATTTGGATTTTGATTTTCAAACCCGAATCCAAACCCGAACCGAAAATTTTGGATTTGGTCAAAACCCGATCCGATCCAACCCGTTGCCATCCCTAACCGACGAAGGTGTCAATCAAACCGGCGATGAAGATCTTCAAGGTTTCCAGTTCACCGGCGAAACCGACGATGGAGGTGTCTATGTTTCACCTTTGCGGGTTCCAGCTGCTTTCTCAGCCGGCAAATTCACAATGAATATTCAGGGAGATTTTCAAGGATTCCAGTGCACCAGCGACGGAGTATCAATCAAATCGTCGTGGAAGCTACGACAGAGATGTCAATCAAATCGTCTGTGGGAGCTATGCTAATGCTGCCGCTTCTGCCCAAGAGATTCCTGGTGACGAATTCACAATGAATATCCAGGGAGATTTTCAAGGTTTCCAATTCACCGGCGACAGAGGTGTAAATCAAATCGTCTGTGGGAGCGGCGACGGAGTTGTCAATCAAATCGTCTGTGGGAGCGACGACAGAGGTGTCAATCAAATCGTTTGTTGGAGGCGCGACGGAGGTGTCAATCAAATCGTCTGTGGGAGCTACGCTAATGCCACCGCCGCCGCTTCTGCCCAAGAGATTCTCCACCTCGCAGATTTGTCAGCTTGGTAATTTTAGTGCTAGGACCACCGCTGGTATTTTCGCAGCTTTTGTTGGTCTCATTGTTGTAGTTGGCGAATTCTAAAGCACTTTACATAGAACTAATTAATGCTTTTATAATTTGTGTTGTTTTGTGACGATTGTTCTCATGATATGTAATGACGCTAATATGAATAAATAAATAGCCTAGTATTAAAATAATAAAAGAAACATTAAACAATGCAAGCAACTCGGGCAAATATTATTTTGATGCATTTTTACGATGGCATTTGAAACCTTTAAGAAGGCTTTGTTGATCCTCTACCTCGCAATGAAGGGAGGATGAGGGTGTAACTCTTGGGGTGTTTGGGGGAACTTTTTTTCGGAATAAGTCAACTTATTTTAAGACAAAGTTAGAGATTCCTAACTTTCCAACTTATTTTGCAACTTATTTTTGCAACTTATTGAATCTCAAACATACATTAAATACTTGTATAAAAAAAAATTATCAAAATATAAAAATTTTACCCGAAAATAAGTCCATAAGCCCATAAGTTAAGGTTAGCCAAACAGGCCATCTGTTGAAGCATAGCCCCGTTGCCGACTTTATTATCAGGAGTTTCAACATATATTATATTAAAAAACATGTTACATTTTCACAATATGTTCTGTAAACATAAATTTGCACAAATTTTAGCCCCAGCAATGAAACTATACAATACAACTAATTGTTTTTCTCAACATTTTAACAGTCCAATCAATATTGAGCTATAATTGATGAAAAGTAACATCTCAACCTGTTGAGAAAGATATGATCTCTGTACATATTGTAAGATTACACCCTCGTGTTGGTGTCTTGATGTATTATTCCCTCATACATGTTTTCTGCCCTACCATAAACAAAACAAAGATACAGGTTTATGATTTTGTTGGAAATCTTTAACTTACATACTGACATACAAGTGTCAGATGTAATGACTCAAGTATCAAAATTCATGCTATCTGCAAGCAGAATAAAGATATATCCATCAAAAAGTTAAAATCTGTGTTACCGCGTACAACAAACATTAGAGCAGATTTTTATTTTTAATTTGTCAATACATTAGAGCAGAAAATTTCTCTAAAGACAACAAACATTTGCTAGCAAAGTGAATCTACAGCACGATAAGCGTGAGGGGCCCAAATCCGAATTAAGTCTAAGAACAGAGCTTTGTTTTCTCAACATGGATTAATTCTATCCAACTACAGTAATAAGTGAAAGTGCAAATACATATTTAAACTATATACATGCATTATGTATAAATAACAGAAGCAATTTTAATAGGAGCTCTACACTTGCCTGTTGCTGCTCCCAAAAAGAACTAAAGATACTGGATCTTCGGATCCAAGATAGAAAAGCTGTCGGACTATGTACACACAAGTAGATATGCTGTGAAAGTTCCAAAATCAAATTAAATTCAGTAAAGTGATGTTTATACAAATATCTGGCAATAAGTAAATGGAAAGATGTAAGGTTAGCATATATTACTGTACAGTTCTGCCAATGGGAACTTTGCAATCAGAAGAAAATATTAATGTTGAAAATCTATTGGTCCATGAATAATTAGCTTGCTAGTTTAGGGAGAATCGAATGAAATGGAAAATTATGAACAAAAATAAAGGAGGTAGTAGGGAAGATCAAAAAAAATGAGTAAGTGTAGATTTTATATGATGAGATTTCTGAAGTAAATGAGGACAGAGGATGGAGCATTTTTCTCTTAAATTGGTAGGTTCTAGCTCTAGAGAAATGAAAACTCTAAACATTTACCCATAAAATAGTAATTATTTTACTCCATTTCCTCCCACTTTCATTCAAACCAAACACAACATTTCGGGAATTTTTAGGAATGAATTTAGTCTCTGATCAGTCATACTGTTATAAGAGATTCATGGGTAAGCCTGATATAAAAATTGATTTTCCCTTGGTCACAGTGAAGTTGTTTGGAGCTTCCTGCCTTAATGGACTGCCTAGCTTTAACGTGTACGATGATGTGGAATAATATTTTGGATTAGAAAGTTTATTTATTTTTTAGCCACCATGTATAGATGGTAATGAATAACTCGCAAGGAAGCACAATGTTCATCCCCTTTTGAACTATAACAAGATTTTCATTTATATTCGATGGTTCAACCACCTGTTTCTTAAATGGAATTCACCCTGTCGATTGGATACTTGGAGCAATTAGAATTAATGCAATGGTGTGAGGAGAAGATAGTCTTATTCTTTAATAACAAATGTGTTGGGGTAAAATATCGGTGAGGATCTAAGTCCTATATTATATCCATAAACTAACAAACCCGCATTTTCATGGCTATACAGAGAAGAAAAGTGATGCTTCAGAGAAACAATTTATTTTTGTACTTTTATGCATAATTACATTTCTAGATCGCTTATCATGGAATGCAGAATTAAGCAACATATAAATTAAGACAGAACACTTGCCTGCCAAAGCATACAAGTAGAACAATCCAAAATATTGCACTTGTCCAACTTGTTTCTTTGTATACAACCCAAATCTGAAAATGGCATTAAAAATTGCACCGCACAAATCTTTATTAAAATTCATTTAGATACTTGAAGGAATTCACTATATGCAAAAATCAGATATAATGGGAATGTACAACACTTTTTGAAGCTTTTATGCTTCACCTACAAAGGGTAGGATAATCAATTTTCCAAAACTAACCCTCATGACTAGTTCCAAGCAATCAAACCCACCACATGCATTTTAAATAAAGCTATTGCATATCAAAATGAACTCTAATTAGAAAACATGAAACAATTTAGGACCAGGCATGGAAGCTGCAGCTCTTTTTGAAAGAATGATTCAAATTATTTGTTTCAGCAAAATTTTAAGCCTAAACATTTGTCAAGATATTCAACCATTCACCAACCATTCAACAACTACAATTCAACATTCAACCAAATGACATATGTATAGGTTTTACTATAGCATTTTATTTCTATAAAAGCCATGTATCAACCTCTCAATATATACGACTGATATATACAAATTGCTACTTCCTAGAACACCATCTATTTCTTATACACTACAACACACACATTTACATATACACACACTTTGACATGGTATCAAAGCGGGTTATGACATAGGAAGAGCAGAATTACAATTGGGACTCCAAGTTTTTCAAGAAAACTACAAACCCAGATGGATTTCGTTGAAAAATCAAAACAACAAATCTGAACCAACTGCAAAGTGAAGCATACCTCTGGAAAGAACACTGAAAGGCGAGCTTCGAGCAATTTTTTGGTCGCGAAAAACCCATCAGACGCTTCCACACGCGCCACCGCACGCACCTCCGACGAAACCACGCGCCGGCGCGTGAAGCACTCTCCCGTCATCTTTTGCTAAGGCAGATTCAGGGGAAGCTGTTCGACTCTCCATTCCGAGTCTGATCAATTCCTATCCTTTATTTTTCAGCGATAGCTTCCTACAGTTTGTTTCTTTACAGTCAATTTGTCAAAGAATTCTTTTAATTAAACAAAACCCAACAATCATTCTTGGTGGCCCATGCAGCCCACCAGCCTTTTCTTAGTTCAAATATTTAGCCCATCAAGAGCAGTCCACTAAACAAACCTTTTCTTTTAACCACACAGCCTTCACTTCTTGGGCCTTTATTTATAGTGATGGGTCAGTTGGAAAAAGAAGTATTTGGGTTTGTTTTTAAACAAAATCAGGGCTTGTTAAGGGGGTTTTTTTTTGTCCATAAATATTGATTTAGTTCAAGTTAAGACTTGACTATAATTGTTGGATAATTATCTTTCGGGTATTTTATTCCGGATTTATTTAGCATGATGAAAGATGATTTTTCTGGAACTCACTCCGGCCTAACTATTTCGGACCTCAAGTTTTTTCCACAGTTGGTTTCTGATATAAAGTTGAAGACTGCAGCCTCATTTGTACCGACAAATACTTTTCATTCGAGTATTTCTTGTCATTATGTCTCTCACAGTTCACCTAATTCATGGATTATTGACTCGGGAGCGTGACTCGGGAGCGTCAGAACATATGACTGGCAATTCCAGTTTACTGCAGTCATATCAGTACATCAATAAAACAGAGAGTGTTCGTGTTGCCAATGGAACTCATGTGCCCGTTCACGGATGGGACACTTCCAACTGTCTCCCTTCACTACCACTATCATCTGTCTTACATGTTCCTTCCTTATCAGTGAATTTATTATCGGTTCATCAAATTACTGAAAATCTTAATTGTTCAGTAACTTTTTTCCCTTCTCACTGTGTGTTTCAGGATCTGGCGACAGGCAAGGTCCTTGGCAGTGGTAAAGTGGTGGATGGCCTCTATATTATGGAAGGGAATTCAGTTTCGCCATCGGCAAGTTATCAGGTTTTATCTAAATCTAATCCCAGTTTAGAGTCTTTGTATCAATGGCATAGACGGTTAGGTCATCCTTCATTTTGGTGTTCTGTCGCATCTCTTTCCGAATTTAGCATCAAAATGTAAAAAAGATGAATTTTTTTGTGAACCATGTGAATTAGCAAAACATAAAAGGTCACCTTATCCATCTAGAAATAAGAGAAGTCCTACTCTATTTTCTACTATTCATACTGATGTTTGGGGACCATTTAGTCATCCTACACATGATAGATATAGGTGGTTGTCTTTGTTGATTGTCATTCTCGACTTACTTTTGTATACCTTCTTAAACACAAAAGTGAAGTATTCGGATGTTTTAAATCCTTTCACCACATGATTTAAACACAATTCAATGCCTCTGTTAAAATCCTGCAAAGTGATAATGGTACCGAGTATGCCGGAATGTTTACATCTTATTTGGACACATGGGGTATTATTCATCAAACTACATGTGTTAAAACCTCTCAGCAAAATGGAATTGCTGAGAGGAAAATTGGTCACTTACAACAGGTAGCACGGTCCCTCATATTAACTATGCATGTCCCTAAATATCTTTGGGGTGAGGCAGTTGACTGCTGCATATCTGATCAACCGTCTCCCTTCAAGTGTACTACAATTCAGAACACCGTTGTCCTTTATTCCTGCACCTTCGTCTCATCCATTGCCTCTTCGGTTATTTGGGAGTGTATGCTTTGTTCATAATCATTCTCCCACTCGGGATAAACTTGATTCTCGTGCTCTCCGCTGTGTTTTCATTGGTTATACACCAACTCAAAAGGGGTATAAGTGCTATTATCCTCCCTCACATCGCACATATGTCAGTCACGATGTTACTTTCTGGGAGTCTATTTCTTACTTCTCTCCCGGATCCTCCTCCTTGCTTCAGGGGGAGATTAACCGACACAGTCTTGATAAAGCAACAGAGGAGTCTCACAGTCTTGATAGTAAAGCGACAGAGGAGTCTCAATTCCTTCCATTCATCAATGTGCCAAACACTAGCCTAAACGCATCATCCATCCCTCCACCTATGAGTAGAGAGTTTGATGATCTAAATAGATTAAAGGGGCCAGATTTGATCACATATTCTAGCCGGAAAAATAATGATATAACCACTTTACCACTTCCAGAGACTTCTGACCTTGAGGCAGATCCTACAGCTCCTACAATTAAGCCTGATAACGGTAACACTCTTGATCCTACTCTTAATCTTCCTATTGCTATAAGAAAGGGTGTACGTTCTTGCACTAACCATCCTATCTCAAACTTTGTATCTTATAATGCATTATCTCCATCTTCACTTGCTTTTGTGTCATCCTTGTCTAGTGTTTCTGTTCCACATACTTGGCAGGATGCTTTATGTGATCCTAAATGGAAAGATGCTATGATTGAGGAAATGAATGCATTAAAACATAATAACACTTGGGAGTTGACTCATCTTCCTGCTGAAAGGAAGGTAGTAGGATGCAAATGGGTGTTCACTGTGAAGCAAAAACCTAATGGGCTGGTTGATAGGTACAAAGCAAGACTTGTGGCAAAAGGGTATACTCAATCTTACGGGATTGATTATCAGGAAACTTTTGCTCAAGTAGCAAAGATGGCGTCTATTCGAATCTTAATATCATGTGCAGCAAATCTTGGTTGGGAACTTCAACAGTTGGATGTGAAAAATGCATTCTTACATGGAGACCTGAAAGAAGAAATCTACATGGATATTCCACTTGGTTTTTCTACAGATGTGACCATTGGGAAAGTATGCAAGTTAAAGAAGACTATTTATGGATTGAAACAGTCTCCAAGGGATTGGTTTGGCAAATTTCAGAGAACAGTGGTTAAATTTGGCTACAAACAAACAACTCGGATAACACCATGTTCGTGAAAAGACGAGGTGTAAAGATCACAGTGTTGATTGTTTATGTCGATGATATTGTGATCACCGGCAACGACACATGTGAGATTACAAATGTTAAACAGAGACCTGCCTCTGAATTTGAGATGAAAGACTTGGGAAAACTACGGTATTTCCTTGGCATTGAAGTCTCCAGAAGTCCAGGTGGTATCTTCCTTTCACAACGGAAGTATACACTTGATCTTTTAAATGAAATAGGGATGTTGGGATGCAGACCTGCAGATTCTCCTATAGAAGCAAATCATAAGCTTTGTGGAGATGCTGGTGAAATTGTTGATAGATCCCAATATCAAAGATTAGTTGGACGACTAATCTACCTCGCACACACAAGGCCAGATATATCACATGTAGTGGGAGTTGTGAGCAGGTAAATGCATGACCCACGCCAACCTCATTTGGATGCAGTTTATATGATATTAAGGTATCTTAAAGCTGCTCCCGGAAAAGGAGTGATGTTTACTAAAAACAATCATCTTGGGGTTGAGAGCTATACAGATGCAGATTGGGCTGGATGTCTAGATGATAGACGTTCCACTTCAGGATACTGTACATTTGTGGGAGATAACCTAGTTACTTGGCGAAGTAAGAAACAACCAGTAGTTGCATTATCTAGTGCTGAAGCAGAATACAGAGCTATGGCTCGAGCAGTGCGGGAACTACTATGGGTTAGATTGTTACTTATAGAATTAGGACTTGTATTACCAACTCCGATGAAGCTGCATTGTGATAACAAAGCAGCAATTGCCATTGCACATGATCCAGTTCAACATGATCGAACCAAACATATCGAGATTGATCGGGACTTTATTAAAGAGAAGATCAATAATGATATCATTAGTATTCAATTTGTAAGATCAGAAGATCAAGTAGCTGATGTGTTAACCAAGGGATTTGGAAGAAAAATGCTACATCCACTTATTGGCAAGTTGGGCATGAGTAACATATATGCATCAACTTGAGGGGGAGTGTCAAGATATTCAACCATTCACCAACCATTCAACTACAATTCAACATTCAACCAAATGACATATGCAGTGATGTATTAATAGGTTTTACTATAGCATTTTATTTCTATAAAAGCCATGTATCAACCTCTCAATATATACGACTGATATATACAAATTGCTACTTCCTAGAACACCTTCTATTTCTTATACACTACAACACACACATTTACATATACACACACTTTGACAACATTGAATATGTATCTTACTTTTATTATATCATCATTAACTTAAACAGCATAAGTTTATGGTATTTTTAGCATATAAATATTCAAATTATCATGTTATTCATTAAATTTTCATTATGTTGTTACTCAAAAAGTTAACGATGATCTAAATCAATGTATTATTTGATTATCAGTCGTCGTTCTCAATCAATTAACAACCTCAATTAGTTCTTACCCCCAATCATTCAATCACTACAAGAAATACTAAAAGTTGTAAACATGAATATTTTGATGAGTTTTTCGAAGGATATGAAAAGTCAGATCCTTACAAGGATTCCTGCGAAGTCCTCAGTTTGATTTAAATTGGTATGCAAAGCATGGTTGTCCCTAATATCTAGCCCTAATTTTGATCAACCTCACCTTGGTCACTCAATTCTAAGCTCCAAATGTGATGAAACTCTCGTCATACACACCTTTAAGAAAGAAGAAGATGAATAAGATCATTTGCAATCTTCCACCTCGGTTCTGCCCAACTTGTTGCCCCTGATCTCAAATTTCCTTGTTATGAAGGTTATTATCCATTTATTCCACTTTTTACTTTACTTGGTTGAGTTGGTTCTGATAATGCCATTGTTTGCGTAAATGTTTTGATTTTTGATCCCGAATTTCTTGATGACTATTGTCGGGATCGTGCTAAACAGCAAACTAACTCTTTGTACATTGATATATATCTTTGGAACCCTGCACTAACCATTCAAAACTCTCTCCCGGACACTAGACTCAATCTTGACAAGAGTTGAAAGATTTAATAATTTGGTTTTGACTCCATCTAGCTGATTATAAAGTTGCTACGGTTATGTTCGACTATATATCAAATTCTAGGATGGTCTATTCCTAATAAGCAAGTATCATATGACCACCTAAAATTTATCTAGTTTCCGGTTATCCTTAGAATAGGGACACATGTAGCGCATTATATTAGTTGGTCAAGTTTAGATTGGATAAATCTTGTAGTCACATATACCAATACAATTTCATATATTTAAGTTAAAACTTACCGATAGAACTGCAACATTTATGTAGAAATCGATAAGTGTTGCAGTCATCCACCTGAAAACAAAATAGCTACTTAATTAAAGTGAATTACATATAAGGGTGTGCCAGCATATGAATGTTATATTGAAAGGCAGACACAGAGCACACAAGCAAGTTATTAGCATAAAAATCACTTTTTGATTCCCTGTGAGGACATGTTCTCAATGAACTTTGTTAGCTCTATATTTAAATGTTTTAAGTCAAACATTAGGTCCTCGGTGGTGGATTTAAAATTATGTGAATCGGAATTCTGGTTTTAAATGGTCAGGTACAGGTTCTGGTACACGAATGTTAACACATAGAACATATTTAAGAATTTAGGCAGTGATTAGTACCTATAGATTTTTTTATAAGAATCAACTGTAGCAGTTGACATGATGCATAGCAAAATATTGTCTACTTGGGTACAAATTATTTCAGTCTGTAGAATGCATGTAATTGCTTTAAATACGCTAACAAAAACTCGGAAAAAAATATTGAGAGAAAAGCTAAAGAATTTGGGAAGGATGCATAGCTGCTTAAATTTTGATACCAAGTTCTTTATGGATGAAACTGAACTCTAATCTGCAATTTTGTGGGACAATTACTAGGATTTAGTCACAGTGGACAGATCATTACTATTGAATGTAAATAGGAAAACTTTCATTAAAGTAACTTGTAATGTTTCCATTTACCGTAATAGCTTGTTAGGATAACCCAACAATATATATACACCATTCTTTGATATCGACTACTAAATGCCCAATTGATGCCGTTCTCTGATATCAACTACTAAATGCCCAATTGCGCATGGACAAGCAGTCTCTATCATAGTTTACAACCACACAGGTAAGAACCAAGCAAGAAGAGACAAGCCTAGGCAAAGCGAAAGTCGTTGAGGTATTTAGAGTTATGAGCAGTTATAAAGTTCAAGTTGCTAAAGAGCCGTAGGAAATTCGTACTTGAAATTCGTGAAGAAATTATTCTTAACATTCATGTCCTAGGTCAGTTTGATACCAGTGTACTGGAAATAATGTTTTTTAGTAAATAAGTATTTAACCAAAGAGAGTCACATAATAATCAAGCAAACCTTGAATGTACCATCAATAATTAAATCTCATCCAACATTCAAGAGGAAGAAATTGCTGTGAAGCATGAAGTGCATAGCAAGATTTATTTTCCTTTTCAAACACAAAAAGTATAATGGGGAAAAAAAAAAACTTACGGTGTAAAGAGCTCTTTACGAAATGGAGAACCATCAGTAACAAGAGTATATATTAAAGTTCCCAGCATTACACAACCCAGTATGCTAAAGAAAACTCTGGCACTTGTAACAGAGAACATCCTCTTTTTTTCCACTTCATTCCTGAATAATAATTCCCCATAACTCCATAAGATGTTATATAGAAAAAGGATGATAATACAAGATTCATGAGCATGTCCAATGCAATGCTATAAATGATTTTGTATCTATAATATGGCACCAAAAATAAAATACAACACTTCAATGCAATGATGAACATGGATGCAAAATAGCAAAACTCTATAATCAGTTATAAATATAGCAATAGCTATATGTATTTTAACACTATATTTTGACATGCTCTAGAAGGGAGGCCGGGTTGATGTTAGGCATTATCGTCTCACAAAATTTACCAATTCATTCAATCAACCTTCTTCATTTTGACATATTTTTTAACAAAAAAATAGCGAGGCATATAGCATAATGTATTAAAATGGCTTTCATGATAATTCCCAAATGCAGTAACAAATAGCTAGAACATGCAACTTATAGTTGGGAAATAGCCCGCTTCAATTTCCACTAGAAAAGAAGCACTTCTACCGTAGAAGAAAAAATAATTTTTCGTTCAAATAAACCTATAGCCTTCTTTCTTCAATTTTTCTTCGTTTCTCTTAGGGTAATTCCAGGTCAAGATTCAAACTTCTGTGTGCAAGATGACTCAATCATAAAGTAGAAAACAACTAAACATGGAACTCTGATCAGCTCAAGCAAGATATTTATCATATTTCACTGGCAACTTAAATATTTTTAATATCTTTGGTCTCGTAACCTCAAAGAATCCAATCAAACCAGTATGCAACTTTGCGTTTATTTTATTTACCATGTACTCCCTCCGTCCCACCCAATTCTTAAAACTTTTTTGTCATTTTCTGGCACGCATTTTAAGGTGAATTTTAAGGATAGTTACATAACTTATTTTCAAAATTTTCTTTTTTTGTATAAAAATAGGATTGTTCTATTTTTATACTAAAAAAGAAAATTTCAAAAATAAGTTATGGAACTATCCTTAAAATTCACCTTAAAATGCATGTCAGACACCCTATTTTGAAATGTTAACAAACTAGCGGGACGGAGGGAGTATGTTTTATCAATCACAACATCCGAACCAGTTTACTATTTATGTCATCAGTTCACCAAGTGACTTATCCATTTCGTTCACAATTATCTAAAATAATCAGTCACAACAGTGGCATCAAATTTCTCAAAGTGGCTGTTGTGTGGTTATTATTTAGTCCTAAATTCATTTCACGCAGGATAGCTTATTCATAATGAAAAGGAGACCTGGTTAATGAATAATTATAAAATGCCTGTGGCAGCCCCTAAAGCCCAGGGGCCCAAAAAGAACATAAAATAGGAAAAGGGCAATAAGCAGGCACAACTTAGTTAAGACTATACAATGTGAATAAACTGTCCCAGATTAACTTTTTATTGGCTTATACTGGTTTCGTGTACTTAATTATCATATTTAGTTATAGTCACTTAATTATGAATCCCTGTTGGTTAGGTATTACTCATGCTTGCTAGTATCTAATGCCTTGAAACACCTCTCTCACGGGCAAATTAATTCCCAGTACAATTACTTAAATTGTTGAGCTATTCATTGTTTTCTCAATTCCATCTCCTCTTCTTCTCTTTATTCCTGAACTTTATTGCTCATGGGCCATATGATTCTAGGAGATTTAAGAGTATCTTGTCAGGATAATTAACTCAGCAGTTCTAACAGGGTTTCCAAATAAGCGCATATCATTTGTCATTGAAAATGTATCTAAAGTCTCCTCTTTCTGTGTACTGGAAAACAAGCAACACCTGCATTACATTCTGGGCATTGTGCAATTTTACTGAACATATGTTCTTCTTCTTCCATGCCAATTATCTGACGAAATGTTATGCATTTTCAATATTTATGTCTAATCCAGTCGAACTTATCATATTTAGATTTTGTTGATACAAGTACATATGTTTCGAGCTTTCGAGCAAAAATCAAGCTTATCGAACCTTTGTCGAGTTGAGTTACAAGCATATAATTTATCGCTTGGTATAACTCGAGCTTGACACTACTACAACTAACTTAATATAAATTTGACTCAGTCTAATCAACAAGTCTGAGTTGACCCGGTATCAGGATTGAAGCTTGATCCCTGATCACTAGTTCGGGATTCAAGTCCAAGTTAATTATAAGAATACTTACTTTGAGAGAGAGAGCGGGGGGGGGGGGGGGGGGGGGGGATGATTCGTTACTAAAACAATCATTAAAATTATAGTTCTCAGAAAACCAACTACCGGAAAATTCCGAAATTTAAGTACTGGTATATCAAATGTTTAAAAGTTGTTACCCAGTCAATAGAGGCACAACATCTCTCAGAGAAACAATATCTCCAATAAGTTTTGAAAACTTACTTTGACTTATCGTGCAGCAAAAGAAAGTAGATGGGGTCTCGTAAAGAATCCTGAGGTGATAACTTGAATAACTGAAGAACAATGTAGCCGCATGTTGTAATGCTGTAAATGAAGAACAAACAAATGCTAGCAACATTACATATGTGAGCTGTTATGTAGAAGTTACAATAATTAAAACCAACATCAACAAAGGTGTCTATATAGTTTAGGCGAACTTCTTGTTATCCAAGTGGCATTTATATCTTAGTTCTTCTAATATACAAGATCAAATTTTGGAGCACTCCCAATACATGAATCAATCGCAGCAACAAATACCACATCACGGCTTTTTCATAAACAGATTTATTGTGCATCCATTTACAAACTTGTGTGTTATTGATCCTTAACCAATCTTTGGGTGCAAAATGTTTTTCCCTGTGGACCAAATTCAATTTTAAAGTATATATACCGACCCCAAACACATTTGAAGAACCCATCAGGTTGTTGTATGTCACAGATACTCTTGTTTTCTATTAAAAAGGCATAATAGACGGAACAAACATGAAAAAAAAAATGAAGCTTACCTCCCAAGACATACCAAAAGAACTAACCAAAGTATTCCACTAACCCAATTTCCTTCTTTGTAAAGAATCCAAACCTGTGAGAGGCATACAAGAGGGTGTACAAATAATTATAATCTGTAAAACTTTATATATGTTATGGCTGATACTAACTTGTACGGCAGATGACTTCACATGTCTACACTCTATTAGGCTGATACTAACTTTGCTGTTATGTTCCTACCTAAGAAGCTGAAAAACTTGGTTTTGGCTGTTGATAACACAGGGAAAGGTAGTTAGGTAGATTTGAATGTACTATTTAGCAAGGTAGCCACTTGTTTACAATGTGAGGAGATGTACACAAAGAGTGGGGGATGATAGGATTATGGTATTTTGCTACCTATGGAAAAAGGTACGCAGAGAGCCGTTTATGGTACAATGTGAGTGTTTATGCTTCAACATCACATATGTGAGTGTGTTTGCTTCGACAGTAGCATAGTACTCCCTCTGTCCCATCCATTTGTTTACACTTTCCTTTTTGGGATGTCCCATCCAATTCTTTACATTTCTAAACTTTCCTAAAATAGTAAAGTTTTATAATATAAAAATCAACTACATCCACTACTTTCCTCCACTAACTCATTTTATACATTATATAGTGATGGGTCCCACCACTTTACTCATTTTTCTTACTTCTCTCCTCCTTCTTTATATTTTTCCTTGGTCTCCGTACCCAAACCAAATGTAAACATTTGGTTGGGACGGAGGGAGTAGCATATAGTTCATGGACATTAGAGTAGTCACTTCTTTATGTCCTAGGGGTATATTTCGTGATTATGCGAGTGAGTGTCACTCAATTTTATTTTTCCATTTTTGTGTAAAACCTCCAAGAACATAAGCACTACAAAATTTTACAGAAATTCAAATATTTCAGAATAAGTAGGAATTTAAATTAGAGAGTAGGGAGCCTGAGATATATCTCAGGTAAGTTCCCTGGAATACACAAATTTGTATGCAAATATGAGGGACATTTTTATAAAATCATGATTCATTTAAAAATTTATTAATTAGCCCTGCGGATCCAGTAAATTTAAAACTTATTTTTTCAAGTATCTTAGAAAACGTCCTGACATTAATCTCATGGTCCTTTTTCTCTTTAAAGTACTGTATGTTTCACTAGGAGGATGAAACAAACATACCCCTATAGCAAAAATATTGATATAAAAATCAACCAAAGTCGCCGCCATCCAACTGCAAAAATAACAAAATTTACCATTTAACCAATCCAACAACTTCTTAATTCAAGAAACATAACAATCAATCATTATATTTTGAAAAAATTAATTGATCATAACTATAGCGCGTATATATTATGTGAGAGAGAGAGAGAGGAGAGAGAGAGAGAGAGAGAGAGAGAGAGAGAGAGAGAGAGAGTTACGGAGTGAGGAGGTCTTTGCGAAAAGGGAGGCCATCAACGGAGATGGTGTAAATGAGAGTGGCCACCATCACGCATCCCAATGCTGAGAAAAATGATTTTAAACATGTTGCTAACACTGAGTTTGGCATAGCTGACTAGTGCTGCTTCTCTTCCAACAAGTAAATATTAATATACGCCTGAAGCTGTTACTATATACGTTTATGTGTGTACGTATTGAGAGATTGGCGCGTCTCCACGTCGTTACTCTTTCCAATTTGCTTCTATCCGTTACGTATTCACTTTACTTTCCTAACTTTACTTCATTATGCTTTCAGATTCCGTTTCAAACAAAAATAAGGGGACGTTTGGGGGAACTTTTTTCCAGAATAAGTCAACTTATTTTAAGATAAAGTTAGAGAATCCTAACTTTCCAACTTATTTTCCAACTTATTTTTGCAACTTATTGAATCTCAAACATACATTAAATACTTGTATAAAAAAAATTATCAAAATATAAAATTTTTACCCGAAAATAAGTTCATAAGCCCTTGAAAAAAGTTTTGCCAAACAAGCACTAAAACTTCTATGCTATATTATACTACTCGAAATATCAAAAGTTTTTATACCAACTTTTTGGTACGGTATATTACTTATTTATTTATTTGTTTTATTTTATTATTTTTAATTATTTACTTAATTATATATAAAAAACATAATTTTTTCAAAATATTACACACACAACTCTTTCCAACATTTTTCCTAATTAATTTTCTTTTCTAACTTTTCAAACTAAAATCTTTTCTTTTCATAAATATGATCGTTCTAATTAATGAAATAAACAAATAATATTATAATTACTAACAACTCCGTAAAGGTCATCAATCAAAAAACATGTATTTAGCCATCAATTGAAAACTGCCATACTTACTCTAATTATTTACATATTTAGAAAAACTTATCATATTTAACACTTAATTTATTTTATTAAGGGAACGTGCCCAATACTTTTAGAACATGCAAAAATGGAATTGTGGCCAACATAAACGGGGCGGTAATATTTTTTTCTATATTTTCTAAATAAAATATCTCATTTTCTCTTAAATCATAACTATTCAATTACCTTTTTCAGCTAATACCTTTTCTAACTTTTTTAACTAAGATCTCTTCTTTCCAAAAATAAGATCATTTTAATTAACGAATAAACTAATAATATTATAATTGTTAATTACTAATTGATTATCTTTTTTCAGCTAAAAGGTAATATGTTTTCTATATTTTTTAACTAAAATATCTCATTTTCAAACTTAATTTTTTTAATTAATTATCCTTACTTAAATATTTATTATTGATGAAAACATGTAATTCTATTTTATAAAATACAATAATGATATTATAGTGCCTAATAACTAACCAAAAATATCACGGCCCATTTTATTTAATGAAATAAACTAATAAAATTATAATTATTAATAACTAACTAATTACATTTTTCAGGTAAAACGTAATATCTTTTCTATATTTTCTAACTAAAATATCTCATTTTTAAACTTTCTTTTCTTACTTAATTATCTGTTAGTCACAGAGGCATGCCTGTATACATCTAATAACAAGCCTAATTGTTTGTAATGCTTTGCATTACTTACATGACCCCTTAACTGGGGAACCCTCTAGTTGTAGAGTTTCGACTTGTTTCTAGTACCTGTAATAGGCTTCAAAATTCTATCTGTGTAATTGTACAAATTAAGTCATGAAATAATGCTTGAAAGAAGATCCAGAGATCATGCCTCAAGCTTGGAGAATAAGGCTGTAGAAATAAACACAGTTGAATTTTGAAGATTGAAGATTTGCCTAAGTACTAATTCGAGAAGTATTTTGTTCTATTCGAGAAGTCTAGCTTTCAAGAAGTCAGGGATTCGATATCTCAAAAGACACTGTTCGATATCTCAGGAAATCAACAAGTCAAAGCTACATTCGATATCTCAAGGACTCATGAGGCTATTCGACATCTCAAGAATTCCATAAGTTACAAGCTCTATTCGATAAGTCAAGGATTCCTGAAGAAAAGAATAATTCGAGAACTGATTCGATATGTCAATAATACAGTATTCGAGAACTCTGAGTTATTTAATAAGTCAATTCTAGTTCTTGAATCAATCACTTGGTTACTTCTCGAATGAATTCTTGAAGACAAAATATTGAAGATTGTACAAGTCAGAAACCTGCAACAAGCCAAAACACTTTCAGGACCACAGTACTATAAAGTGTTTTTGGAAAGTCTACAAGAAGATTAGAGAGTTGTTACAGGAGACAAGCTGCTAAAGATGTGGATCTGAGCAGGTTAAAGAAAAGTCAAATTACATGTTGCTTGGATGTTTACTCGAAAAGGGATAGACAAATTAGAAAGTAATTTTGTTCGTCAATACATTTGTAGTAAGTAGGTTGTGCACATGTTCTATAAGTGTACAACCTCACTTCTCTAGCAGTTATCAAGAGCTAACGAGTTTTCATACATTATCGTAAATAATATCTCTCTGAGAAAACGAAGCTGAGAATACTAATATTTGTATTCACAGATTGTAGCAAATCTTTTATCTAATATAACATTAGATTAAAGTAAGTAATTGTGTTCTTGTGTTTTTATTCCGCATTTACAAATTCTGTTAAACATAAACACACACTTAGCTACACAAACATCAAACAGATTCAAACCTTCAAACAATCGTTCTTAAGATTCTTATTTCAAGAAAAGTTTGAAAATACATTCACCCCCTATGTATTTTCTTGTGTGTGTATTCCATACTCAACAAGTGGTATCAGAGCAAGTTGTTGATCAAAACAGGAAAAGATCATGAATACACCAAAGACAACAGGAACGGTGAAGGTCCCTAAGTTTGATAAAGACAACTGCAACCTCTGGAAGATCAAGATGATGTTGTTCATCAAAGCTGTTAATCCTCTATACCCTGAGATTCTCATGAATGGTCCATTTGTTCCACAACAAGAGATTGTTGAATCAACTGTTGGAACAATAACCATTCCAAGATCCTATGTTCCCAAAGAACCATTTAAATGGACAGACACAGAAAAAGAGAAGGTTGCTCTTGACAGCCATCTCATGCTGTAGACCATAGATTCAATGGAGCTGTCAATGTTTGCCAACATAGCTTCGTGTACAACAGCAAAAGAGATGTGGGATACATTGGAATTCTGTGTGAAGGGACAGAGGAAGTTAGAGAAAACAGATACTGGTCACTCAGTATGAAGCTTTCATGGCTCAGCCTAAAGAGAGCATCACTGAGATGTTTGAAAGATTTCACAAGTTGGTGACTGAGCTACAGATGAATGGAAAGGTTTACAACACCAAGGAACTGAATATGAAGTTTCTACTCTCTTCACCAAACCATCTAGAGCAAAGAGTTATTTCTCAAAGAGAAAGAGATCTGAGCAGAGTTACATATGATGTGCTCTATGGTGTACTGAAGACTCATGAGCTTGAGCTACTTCAGAAGAGTGGTATCCAAGCCAACCAAGGCAGAATGGTCAATACATCATGTGCCTTGATTGTCAACAAATCTATTCAAGACCTTGAAGCATCTACAAGTCAGCTGAGGATAAAAGAGATAGTGGATGATGAACCTGAAGTTGAGGTGCCCGAAACTGTTGAGGAAAAAGAAGAAGATGAGTTTTACACTCTTGAGGAGTTAGATGCTATGGAAAACACTTCGTATGCCTTCATTGCTAGAAAATTTTCAAATATTAGATTCAAGAGAAAGAAACCCTTCAAACCTAGAACTCAAAACCATTCATTCAACAAGAGCAAAGCACCTGTGAAGCCAAACAAGAATAAATTCAAAACTGGCTATGTGGATAGGTCATCTGTGAGATGTTATAGACGCAATGACCTAGGGAATTTTGCTAGTGAATGCAAGAAGCCTAAAAAGAAGGATAAGGAGTTTCTTGAGCTTGAAGCTAAGTATGAGGCCCTTCTGAGAAAGCAAACACCAGGCAAGGCCTACATAGCTGAAGGGAAGTGTTGGGATGATTTTGACAGTGATGAAGAAGAGAAAGAATTATGCAACTATGCCTTGATGGCCAATTCCAAGGAAGAAACATCTTCATCAGACTCTCAGGTACCATCTCTCACTACTATAGACATGTCTGTTTCTGAATACTAGATTATGATTGAATAATTATCTGTTGAGATGTTTAACATTCATACTAGTATTACTGCTGCTAATGAAGAGATTGTGAAATTGTCTGCTAAAAATGAACTGTTAAACAAAAGAAATGAGGAACTTGAGCTAACTACTATGCAAGTAGAAAACCTTAAGAAAGAGGTTGAATATCTAGAAAATAAGGTTCTATGTGCTAGTCAGATTGAGAAGGCTCTTAGGGATGAGTTAGCTGAGAATGAATTCAGAATTAGAACTTTTAAGAACTCCTCTAACCTATTGCAGTCCTATCATGAGAAACATCAAGAGAATGCAAAGGCTGCTATTGGTTTTGACTATGACACTTTGAAAAAGAGGAAAGGCTGTGCTGTCATTGAAGATGACAAAGTTGTTCATGATAATGTGCCTCGTGCTTTGAAAAATTCAAAGGCACCTATCTTTAAAGAGTTAACAATTGAAATTGATGAGGAAGCCTTAATCATCAAGTAAATGTTGGTTGATGAGGATGAAGCACAATCAAGTAAACAACAAGCACCCTCTAAGAGTGAAAGTGTCAAAGTGACAACCAAGAAGCTTGTTGGAGTTGGACCTAAAACTGATAAATCTGTTAAGTTTGAACCAGCTAGAAAGAATGAATTTGTGAAGAATGTGGCTAAAAAGAAACAAAACAGAAATGGCAAACTAGGGATTAACAAAGATACCAACTATGCTTATGTGCCTAATGCCCTTAGGAAAACTTGTCAAAACTGTTTCAATACTAATCATTTGACTCATGCTTGTAAGGAACCTTTAGGTAGTGTACCTAAACCTTTCTATGATTGCTCTGTGCCTTTAAGACATAGAGATTCTCCTTTCTGTGATAAAGTTGATTGTCATGCAACATGAATGTTATAACTATCTGTTTCAATTTGAGAAGACAATTCATTGGTGGTTATATCAGTCATAATTCTTACACATACTACACAAGGTCAAAGTCTTCAAGTCCTCCTAAAGCTAGGAAGGTACCTCTGTCACCTAAGTCTGAGAACTCAAGTTCTAAAACTCCTAGTTGTGATAAGAAGACTAGCCCTAAGAAAGTTGATAAGCATGTTGTTTATGATAAAAATGTTTCTAAGCCAGGTGGACCCAAAATTGTTTTGGTACCAAAGAAGAAGTAATACATTTGTGTTTGCAGGGCAAAGAGAAAGAAAAGAAAGTCATTTGGGTGTTGGACAGTGGATGCTCAAACCACATGACTGGTGATATGGCCCGGCTATCACAGTATGAAGAAAAGGTTGGCCCTATGGTTACTTTTGGAGATGACAGCATTGGTAACACATTGGGATATGGAAATCTGAAATTTGGTAATGTCATCATTGAAGATGTACTACTGGTCAGAGGGCTCAAGCATAATCTACTGAGTGTTGGTCAGTTTACTAACAGGGGTTTCAAAGTAGATTTTGACAAGGATGAATGTTTGATCACTCACAAGAAGACTGGTGAACTTGCTCTATCTGGAGTAAGGAAAGGAATCCTGTTTGTAGCCAATATGGATTCTGTAAGCAAGTATAAAATTTGTTGCTTTTACTCAAAGGTATCAAATGAAGATTGTTGGCTGTGGCATAAAAAGTTATCACACCTGAACTTTAAAGCCATTAACTCTTTTGTCAAAAGAGAGTTAGTGAGAGGCATGCCCACACTTGAATTCTGTCAAGAAGGAGTGTGTGAGGCTTGTCAAAAAGGAAAGATGAAAAGGTCGAGCCATAAGTCAAAGACAGTGACATCAATAACCAAGCCCTTGCAACTAATTCACATGGACTTGTTTGGGCCTATCAATACTATGTCACTTGCAAGAAAGAAGTATGCCTTGGTGATGGTTGATGACTTTACAAGGTATACATGGATGGAATTTCTAGCATCAAAGGATGAGGCTCCACAAGTAATCATTGTGCACATAAAGAAAGTTGATAAAGAAACAAATGCCAACAATGCAAGTGTGACTGCATTAAGAAGTGACAATGGAACAGAGTTCAGAAATGCCATGCTTGAAGCATTTTGCAAAGAGAATGGTATTTCATAACAATTCTCAGCTCCATGGACTCCACAACAAAATAGAGTTGTTGAGAGAAAGAATAGAACTCTAATTAACAAAAACAATGTTACTTGATGCAAAAATGCCTACATGTTTTTGGGCTGAGACTGTGAGCACTGCATGCTATATTCAGAACAGAACTCTCATCAACAAAAACACTGGAAAGACACGTTACAATTTGATGACTAGAAAGAAGCCTACTCTTAAATATCTTCATGCTTTTGGAAGCAAATGCTTTGTGTTAAAGGATAATTCTGAATATGTTGGTAAGTTTGATGCGATGACATTGGAAGAAATATTTCTTGGATATTCATTGGAGAGAACATCTTACAATGTTTATGTCATCAGTAAAAAGAAGGTTATGGAAAGCACAGATTGACTTTTGATGATAATAAACTACCTGGTCTAGAAGAAGCCAATGTTGAAGATAAAGATCCATTGAGATTTGAAAATATGGACGATTCTGATGAAGAGATTGAAACTGAAGTTGAGATTATAGCTCAACAAACTCCAGTGAATGATGAAGCAAGAGAAGAGTCTGTACCAATCAACAGTGAATATAAAAGCATCTAAGACACACCTGTGAATGAAAGCACCTTCACAGGGGGAGAAAATGAATTTGATCACAACTTTGATGATGAAGCAACATCAAACTTGAGAAATCAAACTGAGCATTCAAGAAAATGGGATAGATCACATACTGTAGATCAAATTATTGGAGATCCAAATGCAAGAGTGAGAACAAGGATGGCAACTCAAAATGGGTGCCTTTATGGCTATTTTCTGTCCCAAGTTGAACCTAAAAATATTGATGATGCACTATTGGATCCAGACTGGATTATTGCCATGCAAGAAGAGCTAAATCAATTTGAGAGAAACAAAGTATGGGAATTAGTGCCTGCACCAACAGACAGAACCATTATGGGAACAAAATGGGTTATGAGAAATAAGATGGATGAAGATGGTGTGATAGTAAGAAACAAATCAAGGTTGGTTGCAGAAGGTTACTCTCAACATGAAGGCATTGATTATGATGAGACATTTGCTCCTGTCGCTAGGTTGGAAGGCATCATATTTTCTTGGCATTTGCTGCACATTCAAATTTCAAAGTTTATCAAATTGATGTCAAGAGTGCATTTCTGAATGGAGAGTTGGAGGAAGAAGTATATGTGCAACAAGCACCTGGCTTTGAGGCCACATTTCCCAAACTTTGTCTACAGATTGCTTAAGGCATTGTATGGACTTAAGCAGGCTCCAAGAGCATGGTATGACACTCTGTCACAATTTCTTCTTGAAAATCAATTCACTAGAGGCACTTTGGAGAAGACACTGTTTTACAAGAAAAATGGTAATGATTTATCCTAGTTCAAATCTATATGGATGATATCATATTTGGTTCTACAAATGAGAAGCTGTGTGAGAAATTCTCTAAGCTCATGCAAAGCAGATATGAGATGAACATGATGGGAGAGTTGACATTCTTTCTTGGATTACAAGTTAGTTAAAGGAAGCATGGCATCTTTATTAGTCAAACCAAGTAAATCAAAGATCTTGATAAGTGGATTTTATATCCGCTTGTATCGTTCCATATCGGCTTAAATTGATTATCTTGGACTCAATTTTGTTGTAGATTTGATGTGTTTTGTGTAGTTGTGCAGGTTTTCAAGAATGTCGATTATGGTGGATGCTTCTATCGTTTTTGGAGGATTAATTGATTAAAATTCGGATTTTTCGGGAAGGTTGCGCAGTCTACACTGTTTTGGCCATATCTGGAGTTCTAGAAGTCCGTTTTCAGCGATCTTACAGCTCACGCAAAGCTTGGGAGAATTTCTACAACCTGGGATAGATATCAGGTGCAGGGAGCGTGTAGTTAAAATTCGCGCACGTGTTCTTTGTGAAGCAAGGCTGAAAGATTACTGTTTTGCCCTTTTTCTAATTCTAATTGTATTTTTGGCAGGTTTTAGTACCTTAATCGATTTCTAATTGTAATAGAAGGTAATTTCTTGCTGGGCAAGAAATCTATAGCCTATTTAAACACATCTTAGCATTGTAATTCGGATCGTTTTTGATTATGGTATCATAGCTTAGATCTGCAAGGGAGAAAAGGAGAGAAGGATTCAACGCTCGTGACAAGCAACGGATCTAGATCTACTTCATCTTTTGTGTTATTCTGGATTCTAGATTTGTTTTCTCAACTCTTAGTTTTAATAATATTATTGCTTCTTTCTTTCATATCTTGTTTTATATCATGGTTTCATCAGATCCCATGATGACGAGTGGTTCGATTATGAACTAAACATTGTCATGGGATTCTAACGGATTTATTTATGGAACTTAGTATCTTGATGCTTTAAAGATCTGTGTGTGGTGTGTAATTGATATCCTCGTATGGTTAATCTTAATGCTTTTAGATGCGTAGCTAACATCTAAATTGAATTGTTAATCTCTTGTGAAGTGAAAGTGGATCTTGAGATTTAGAACTTGCCATGCTAGCATAGGTTCATAATTGTTTATCAATATGATTCGTAGTATGAGATGAAAATACTTATATTGCCTTATGTGATCTTCATGGATAACTTGTTCTTCAACCGTTATGTTTTCAAATTCTATAGACATATAGGGTCTAAGCATAATTGGTGTCTATTCATCTTCTATCTCTTTTGTGGATGTATGTTTAGTTTGGTATACGTATGCTGACAGGTAGCGTGTACTTGTTTCGTGTTATCCGATCAGATATCATAACCATTGCATATAGTGATTAAAGGCGTCAAATTTAAGTGAAGTATTTAATGAAGTTAGGATCCCATGTTATTTCTCTTAGAAGTAATTCGATTTCAATTCTCATTAGTTAATTTAATTCTTAGTTTAATATTTTGTTTTTAGTATAATTTAGATAATCAAAAACCTCAATTGTTATTTGTCTTAGCAGTGAATTAAAACCATACATTGTTGCAAAAGTACATCTACTGAATTAAAACCTATACCAGATCTCTGCGAAACGAACTCGATTTTATCTATATTACTTGTGACCAGATCTATTGAAGAAGTTTGATTTGGAAGATAGCTCACCTACAAAGACACCCATGGCCACTGGTACTAAATTGGATGAAGATGCTAAGGGAAAGAAAGTAGATAACTCAGTTTACAGAGGCATGGTTGGTTCTCTACTCTATCTCACTGCAAGTAGGCCAGACATCATGTTTGCTACATGTCTGTGTGCAAGGTTTCAATCAAATCCAAAGGAATCACATATGATTGCTATCAAAAGGGTCTTTAGATATCTGAAGGGCACTCCAAACTTGGGTTTATGGTATCCTAAGGACACAGGGTTCAATCTGGTTGGTTATTCTAATGCTGATTATGCTAGATGCAGAGTGGATAGGAAAAGCACCTCTGGTAGCTGCCAATTTCTTGGACAAAGGTTAGTCTCTTGATATAGCAAGAAACAACTCTGTGCCAACTTCCACAGCTGAGGCTGGATACATAGCTGCTGGAAGTTGCTGTGCTCAAGTGCTTTGGATTAGAAACCAACTTGGAGACTATGGACTTGTGTTGGAAAAGATTCCTATCATGTGTGACAACACAAGTGCAATCTCTATAGTTGCAAATCCTGTCAATCATTCTAGAACAAAGCACATTGACATCAGATATCATTTTATAAAGGAACATGCAACTAATGGAACCATTGAGTTGCATTATTTTTCCACAGATAAACAATTAGCTGATATATTCACTAAGCCATTAGATGAAGCCACCTTCACAAGGTTGGTTAGTGAGATTGGAATGCTAAATTCTTCAGAATCTGGCTAAGTGAAAATAGTAACTAAATTGTTGCAACAGTAAACACTTACTTTGTCTAAATGCTCAATATTTTTGAAGTAAGTGTTGGCTGAAATATGATATATAAATATTTCAATTCTGTTGCATATGTTGAAAAATCATATTTTATTAGCTTGAAATTTCTATGAAATTTTGAGAAAATCACTGTTTAATTTGTTAAAGTATTCTTCATTGAATATTTCTGGTGAATTTTTAAAGGATAGTGAAAATTGAATTTATGAGTGAAAAGAATATTTCGATAAGTCAGACTTCTCTAATGATTCATTTTATATCAATGCTCGACTTCTCTAACAAGTCTCTTTAGAGTACTCTCGAATTATCGAATAGAGTCTTTTTGAGATATCGAACAAAGGCATACTTGACTTCTCGAATATGGTATTTGAGTTCTCTAATGCCTGAGTTCTCGAATATAGTGTTTGAGTTCTCGAATCATTTGAAAATGCTGAATTCTCGCTGAATTTCAACCATTTTTCGATTTTTGTCTAAAATTTTAATTCACTCGTAAAAACATATTTTATTCAATTTTTTTAAAATTGGATAAACTGCCAGCTATGGGCTACTACCGGCTTGAGTTATCGAATAAGCCATTCTTGACATATCGAATAGTTGTTTTACACTTCTCGAATGCCTGACTTATCGATATAAAACATATATCTTATCGACAATTCAAGTGTTTTATACTTATACAATTCAACAACTATTCTGTTCATTTCATTCGATTTCTCAAGCCCCCAAACTTCTAAAATCTCTGAAAACCCTAACTGCAAAAGCTAAATTTCTTCTTCGACCTTCATTCTTTTCTCTCTCACTTCTAAAACAATGGCAAACGGACAATTTACCATTCCCAAAAACACCAACTTCATTGCTATGACCAGTGATGTGGAGGCACCCAACGCCAATTTCAAATGCTTTGTGAAATGGATGTCTGAGTCGTACATAGGAGGTGCTTTTTCGGCCAACCCAACTCTGTATCTGGATCTTCTGGAACAGTTTTGGAGTACTGCTACTGTTGAAGTGAATGCTCTTGCAGATGATTTTAATGGGTACACAGTGTACTGCAAAATTCAAGGGCAAGACATCACCATTACCATGGAAGACATGAACCAAGCTCTTGGACTTCACCAAGAGGTGTATGATTCTTTAGCCACAAGCAACCAGTTGGAGGAATTCTTTGATTTCATCAGGTACTCTGATGAAATCAAGCTTGGGCACTTGAACAGAAAATTCCTGAGGAAGGAATGGAGCTATGTCTTTGCTACTCTTCTTCAGGTCTTCACAGCTAGGAAATCAAGCTTTGATCATATTAGTGCTCCTGCACAGCAATTAGGCTATGCCTTAGCCTATTGGAGAAAGATAAATGTTGGTAAGCTCATTCTACAATAACTATATGGGAGACTTGTCAAGAACTCAGCCAAGAGAGGTACTGAAATTTTCTTCCCTCGTTTTATCTTAATTTTTTAGATAGTAAATTGATTGAATTACCTGGGATAGATAAAAATAGAATAGGTCATCCTAAATCCATGACCAAACTCATTTTTGGTAATTTGGAAACTATGAATGATGTGGATGTAAGACTTGAAATAACTCCTCATATGAGTTTATTTGAGTCTTACCCCCACAACATGCCAATATGTGCTTCAAAGTCTGAGTTAGCTAAGCCCAAGCTAGTAGTACAAACAGCTAACCCAGGGCCTGCTAACCAACCCCCTCAACCAAACACATTACCAAACAATGAGCCAACTGCATCATCCTCTCAACAGGGTGATGTTAGTAAAAAGGAGAAGAAGAGAAAACAGGTTGTTTCTGAACCTTTGAACATCTTAACTGAAGCTACTTTAGCTGTGGAATTAGGTTTAGAAGTGAGAAACTAGAGTCACCACTTACCAGGCCAAAGAAGAAATCTAAGAAAACCACCTCTTCAGTCACTCAGATGACTGAAGTTGTAAAATCAGGGGCAAACAGCTCATTAGATGTGCCCTCTCAACAAGGTGCATCTATAGAATCAAGCATTCTCCCCAATGCACCTTCCTGTATAGAGTCTGCACATGGGAGTGATAAGGATGGCACTACACTGAGTGGAGAGCTTGTCACAATTGAAACTCCCTCTATTCTCAGGGGGAGTTTCCAAAATCAACTCTAAAAGCCACTTCTCTTCCAGAATCTACAACTAATATTTCTTCTCAGCCTGCAACTCAAGTAATTGAGGAGCAAGGCATTGATCACCAAGAATTTTCTCATCTTGGTGAGCCAATGGTATCAAGTGACTTCGTGCAAGACACTATGCTCACCACCCAGGACTTACATTTAGATGGTGAGGGAATGCATGCTGGGGCATCTCCTAATGACACCATTAAAAACACAGAGGCTTCACTAGTTTTCACTAGAGACTCTGTGCCTATATCATCTACTATTGTAACTCATCCCACTTCTATGAAGACAACAGTAGTAGAGTCATTCCATCCGGTTGCAGAAGTTACATCTGTAACTGAGGAGTCTAGCTTACCTAGCTCTAGCTCTGACTTTTTGTCACAATGGCTGAAGCCTGTACAACATGACAGTGCTTCAGGATCAGGGTTTGTTCCACACCAATTGACAGTTGAAGCTCTACAATGTCTTCATGTGGATCAAATTCTTGAGTTTGTAAAAATAGCTCAAAACCTTGTCACCTCCAACCTTCCAAATTCAGACTATGAGGCAATTCTGCTATGTCACAAAGAAGATGTGGAGGCTCAAAGGGAGAAAATAGTAGATGAAGCTGAAAGGTATGGCAATGTGGATGCTTGGTTGCAAGGGATAGGGAGTGTAACATTGAAGGAAGCACTTCAATATATGATAGAAGAATACATCACTTCATTGGGGTCAAATGCCAAATCTCTAACCCCTGTTGAAGTGTATGAAGCTATAAATGATGCATATAAGGGAAGCTTGAAGGCTGCTCACTACCTTGGTAAAGGAGTTAAAACAGAAATAGATGAAGTATGCAAAGCCACAGCAAAGGTAATGAGTGAGGTCAAGACTGAGTTCTCCACAAAATTCCCCTCTCTGGAGTCTGTCTTCAAAAGTGTCAAAGAGTGCAGAACCACATGCACATCTCTGGATAATCGCCTTCCAATGGTTCAAGATTCTCTCAATAAACTTACCACTCAAGTGCAAAATCTATCTTCTCAGACAACTGATGCCAATGCACAAATCAGAGTTCTCTTTGCCAATCAGTATGGGGATAAGCTAGTGACTGATGTCCATATACATGACATGAAGAAGTTTGAGACCACATGGGAGTCCCTCAACCTGCAAACCTGTCTACTACTCCACAACTACCAGCCTCTACTTCAAATCCAAGGGCCCCATCAAAGACACCTGTGTCTGAGAGAGCAAGCCTAAGGGGGAGAAGGGTATTGTCATCTCTGACCAATCAAAACCTTCAAAATCTACAAAACTCCAAGTCCAAACCAGAAGCAAGGGCAAAGCCAAAGTCAAAGCTACTGAGACCCAAGCTTCTTTATCTAAGCCCATCATCTCCCTACCAACTGTCACCCTACCAACTGTGCACATCACTACTCCAAGTGGTTTGCATCAATCAATCACATCTATAGTGGTGGCAGGTTCAATGCCAAGTGACCAAGCTCAAGCCTCCAGACATGAAGATGATCAGCCAGTTGAAGTGAGTGTAGTCACAGGGGCCAAACTGATAGAAGTTGCAAACTCAGAGATATATCATGATGCTGCTTTCTTGAAATTTCTGCAAGCCTCTAAGGCATTTGTGAGTGGTGATACTCAAAATTATCTGAGAAGATTGAAGGAGAAAATTGAACACTTCACTGTGGTTCTCAGAAAAGTTGATCAAGTGTACTTCAAAGCGATTATGATGGTGTCCAAATCTAAGATATGGAATCTCTCATATGATATTTAAATTCTTTGAATACAGTGAAGTAGATATAGTCATCAATTTGATTGAGCAAACTAATCAGAACACTAGGAGCTTGTTTGATGATCTGAAAAATGACCAACCCTCAAGGCTGCCAGAAGTGATTACAAATCCAAGAACAATCATTTATCAATCTGGCACCAGACCTGAAGGTATTAAACAACTGGTCATTCCAAAGCATCTCACTCCTATGAACACAAGGATAATTCATTCAATCATTGATCAACTCAACAAGAAGAAAGGGTGCAGATCAGCTGAAGAATTGGAAGCTCTGCATATTCTGAGATCATTCATTGTAACTGGTTCTGTTCCTGAACTAGGCAAAGAAATGAGAGATAAGGATGGTGATAGAGATGAAGACAAAAGTGATAGGAGAGGAAGACATCACAGGAGTGATAAGGATGATAAAGAAAAGAAGAAGAAGGAGGACAAGGACAAGAAAGGAGATGATGACAAGGGTTGTGAGAAGGTTTATGAGAGGAAGATTGGAAAACAGCAAGCCCTAAGCATTACTAGCAGTATTCACACCACAACACAAGGCTCTATGTCTAAACCTATGGCTTCTGTAACTGTTTTTCCACCTCAAGAAAAGAAGATTCAAATCAAGAAACCATATGTATGTCTCCAAAAGCAAACTGCTAATGGTGTACTTCAATGGTCAAGAGGCAAAGGCTTCAAACTTCTCCCTAGTGACAGAGTGCAAAAGCTAAAACTCAAATCTATGGTTAGAAAGGCAAGGAAGGTGAAGACATCTAAATCTCAAGCCATCAAAATAGTACCAGGACTAAACTTGCTTGCCCTAGATGAAGACTATGATGAAGATGAATTGCTATTTCTAAGGGCTCAAAGAATCTATCATGTTGCTATTGTTGATGACTTCCTTGAATTCAAATATACTGATGGTAGACAGAAGAAGTTCAAGCAAGGGATATGTCAGCATTGGGGTAAACTATATGATATTGAAAGGATAATTGTAATGCTGAACATTGAAGATGAGGTGTAGAAGGTTTGGAAGCTGGAACTTATAGACTTTGTGAAGATGAAGAGAGATCATGAGGAGAAGGTGAGAAGAGAGTGTTTGGAAAAATAGAGAAAGATAGAAGAGGATCTTGTTGAACTTGAAGCCAAAGCAGAAGAGTTAAGGGCTAAAGGGTTGTGCAGAGTTCAGTTCAATCATTATGTTGTGAAATATAGGAGGAGAAATGGAGATAATATCAAAAACAGAATGAACCTGGTCAACCATTACCCTGAAAACATACTGAATCGAGTACTTGAAAATTTTAAGGATTCACCTATGATTGAAGAACTTAATGCTATGTTGGACACCTTGGAGGCAATGAAAGAAAAAAAAAGAAGGCAGAAGAAAAGGAACAGGAGAAACTGAATGAATATCTAGCTAAAACTGAAGGGAAAAATGATAAAGGCACGGGATAATCTTCAACTGTAAGAATGTCTAATTTTTGTATTCAAGATACAATCAATTGTATACCTGAACTGTTAATGTCTTATCTTTATGTATGTTAGGCTTGTTATCAGACATGAAATTGTGACTAAGGGTCTTACTCATAATTTGGGGGAGATTGTTAGTCACAGAGGCATGCCTGTATTCATCTAATAACAAGCCTAATTATTTGTTATGCTTTGCATTACTTACATGGCCCCTTAACTGGGTAACCCTCTAGTTGTAGAGTTTCTACTTGTTTCTAGTACCTGTAATAGGCATCAAAATTCTATCTGTGTAATTGTACAAATTAAGTCATGAAATAATACTTGAAAGAAGATCCAGAGATCATGCCTCAAGCTTGGAGAACAAGGCTGTAGAAATAAACACAGTTGGATTTTGAAGATTGAAGATTTGCCTAAGTACTAATTCGAGAAGTATTTTGTTCTATTCGAGAAGTCTAGCTTTCAAGAAGTCAGGGATTCGATATCTCAAAAGACACTGTTCGATATCTCAGGAAATCAACAAGTCAAAGCTACATTCGATATCTCAAGGACTCAGGAGGCTATTCGACATCTCAAGAATTCCATAAGTTAAAAGCTCTATTCGATAAGTCAAGGATTCCTGATGAAAAGAATAATTCGAGAACTGATTCAATATGTCAATAATACAGTATTCGAGAACTCTGAGTTATCTAATAAGTCAATTATAGTTCTTGAATCAATCACTTGGTTACTTCTCGAATGAATTCTTGAAGACAAAATACTGAAGATTGTACAAGTCAGAAACCTGCAGCAAGCCAAAACACTTTCAGGACCACAGTACTGTAAAGTGCTTTTGGAAAGTCTACAAGAAGCTTAGAGAGTTGTTATAGGAGACAAGCTGCTGAAGAAGTGGATCTGAGCAGGTTAAAGAAAAGTCAAATTACATGTTGCTTGGATGTTTACTCGAAAAGGGATAGACAAATTAGAAAGTAATTTTGTCCGTCACAACATTTGTAGTAAGTAGGTTGTGCACATGTTCTATAAGTGTACAACCTCACTTCTCTAGCAATTATCAAGAGATAACGAGTTTTCATACATTATCATAGATAATATCTCTCTGTGGAAACAAAGCTGAGAATACTAATATTTGTATTCACAGATTGTAGAAAATCTTTTATCTAATACAACATTAGATTAAAGTAAGTAATTGTGTTCTTGTGTTTTTATTCCGCAATTACAAATTCTGTTAAACATAAACACACACTTAGCTACACAAACATCAAACAGATTCAAACCTTCAAACAATCGATCTTAAGATTCTTATTTGAAGAAAAGTTTGAAAATACATTCACCCCTGATATGGGCTAAAAATAAGCCCTAATGACACATTTAATATGGCATTAATTAGACCCAACATGGTCCAAACGTGGGGCCCATTAATGAGGTCAAAACCCCAATTATAATATTAATTTCGTAATTAATATTTGAGGAAATACACAGCTCAGCAATAAGAGTTGGATAAGGATATTATCTTCATCAGACTTAGCCACCAAGGCATCCAATTCGATATGGAAACTGATTCCTACAAGGAATAGATCTAGAACCTTCCTCAAGGAGGTGACTTACCCACCAAGTCTCTGACTCCTACCATAATTCTAAGGCTTCTCAGCCTATATAAAGGGCCAGACCCCTCAACCTAGAACTACGTTTTTTGGCTTGATCTTTGATATTCATCAAAGTACGTAGGCATCTTGTGAAGGCAGATTCAGCCACGAGCACGAGAGCAGCCATTAAAGCACGAAGCTCACACACCTTTGCATTAAATACACAAACCCTAGCCGCAATACTAGTAACCTAGTTTTTATTCCACAACATTTGGCACCGTCTGTGGGAAGACAACATCAACCATGGTTCAACACGAAGAACAACATCAACTAGGGCCGTACCCCTTAACTCTGCTCCACCAGCCACTTCTGATCCGCTTATCGCTACTGAGGAAGGACAGATACTCCCATTAACAGGGGCGGTCATTCAACCTCTGCTCACTCAGCCCCCAGGGACGACTCCCCATATAGAGGGGACCCTCCCGGTGATTGTCCATCAAAGCCAAGAAACTAACCCTCTTCAGATGGTGCTTTCTCCTCTTGGTAACGTTGATCGTACGCTACCCCCGGGGGTACAGATCCATACTACGGATCTCCCCTTGAATACCAACCCGATGTATGGGCTGCCTAATTATCCCCCTCGACGAAGGGAACCTGGACCAAGCGGTCACGCCTTACAGATCCGGGATCGAGAATGTGATGACTACTCTGGTCCCTATACTGATGATTCATCATCATTTGAGGATGATGATTGAGATGAAGCCCCGAGGAGGCGACGTGCTAGCAAAGAACCTCTAAGAATGACACGAAGAATCCCTGATGGACTCCCCTTGACAACTGCTGAGAGAATCAAGGCTTATGAGGCTGAGATCTTAAAATTGAAGGACGATATTGCAAGAGAACAAGATCGATTGAATCGAACTCAGCCTCCTCCAACTGCAGAGAGGATTCCCATTATAAATTTGGAGAGGCCTTCAAGGAGGCAAAGGGGGGCTGATACCCGAACCGAAAAATCGACAAGGGTGGAGACCCCCAGAAGCAACCCCAAAGATCTAATGCCACTTGGGGACCCTGATGACCCCACACCTCCATTTACTGAGGAGGTGATGAATGCCCATATCTCAAGGAAATTTAAGATGCCGACTATTAAGGCCTATGATGGAACGGGCGATCCCGCAAACCATGTCAGGACATTCTCAAACGCACTGCTGCTGCAGCCTGCTAGTGACGCCTTAAAGTGTAGGGCGTTCCCTCAAACTCTGTCGGGCATGGCTCAAAGATGGTATAGCCGCCTACCTGCAAACTCAATTGGCTCTTTTAAGGAGTTGAGCGCTGCCTTTATCAGCCAATTCATTAGTGGAAGAATTCATGAGAAGTTCTGCATCCCTTATGTATGTGGTGCAGGGAAAGAATGAGAACTTGAGGGATTATCTCAAGCGATTTACCAAAGAGACGTTGAATATCACTGATCTGAAAAATAAGGTGGCCATGGTAGCCCTGGAACACGGAACCACTGACCTCTTATTTAAAAGGTCCTTGGCAAAACACCCTCCTGAAAACATGGCCGAGCTCCAGAGAAGAGCCGATAAATATATCAAGGCTGAGGATAGCATGAAAAAGGAAACCACAGGAGGCAATGGCAAGGGTTCTAATGACTCAAAGAAACGAAAGCCAGAGCAAGAGTACGACGCTAGGGACAAGTATCCCCGAGCTGGCAAGGATTCAGAGTCATCACCAAAGAAGGGTTTTGGACCGAGATTTTCTGATTATGCAAGGCTGAACGCTCCTAGGAGTCAAATTTTGTTGGATATTGAGAAGGATAAAGACTTTCGGTGGCCTAAGCCACTCAGGGGTGACCCCGAAAAGAGAAACAAAGATCTGTATTGTAGATTCCACAGGGATGTGGGACATGATACAGATGACTGCAGACAGTTGAAGGATGAAATTGAATTTTTAATCCGGAAAGGAAAGTTAAACAAGTTCACCAAGGGTGAAGATCGTGGAACCCAGAAAAGGGATTATGATAGAAGAGACAATGATAGGAGGGATAACGATCATAATCGTAACCCACAGCCTCGAGGGCCAGTAATCAATATGATTTGGGGAGGACCAACAGCGGCCGGCACTACCCGAAACTCTCGAAAGGCCTATGCCAGAGAAGTGATGCACATCGTAGGAGAAGCCCCGAAGCGTGCTAAGACCGAGATAGTAGTTGGTTTTGATGATTCAGACCTTGAAGGGGTGAAATTCCCCCATGACGACCCGTTGGTCATAACTCCTGTAATTGGAAACTCAGAAGTGAAGCGGGTCCTGATAGACAATGGAGCTTCTGTTGATATCTTATTTCATGACGCTTTTGTGAAAATGGGGTACACTGACTCTCAATTGACCCCGACTAACATGCCTATCTATGGGTTTAACGGAGTTGAGTCCAAGGTTGAAGGAACCATTCAGCTGCCCATGACAATAGGACAAGAACCTAAGGAAGCCACCCAGATGTTGAATTTTCTAGTGATTAAGGCTACCTCGACGTACAATGCAATCTTGGGGAGGACCGGACTTCATGCGTTCAAGGCTTTTGCCTCTACCTATCATATGAAGGTGAAGTTTCCAACCAGGAATGGTGTTGGAGAACAAAAGGGTGATCAGAAAATGGCCAGGAGTTGCTATGTGGCTGCTTTAAGAGCTGATGGAACCGGGGGGCAGGTACTCCCGATCGAAACATGGATGTCCGTGGTGATGATGAACACCGAGGAAGGCCAGCAGAGGACTTGGTTCCCATACCTCTAGAGTTAGGCGACCCTGGAAAAGTTACTTATGTGGGAGCTTCTCTGAAGGAACCCTTGAAGGGCAAATTGATAACATTCTTACAAGAAAACAGTGATGTGTTTGTTTGGACAGCGGCTAATATGCCAGGGATTGATCCCCAACTCATAACTCATAAATTGAATGTTGATCCCAAGCAAAAGACCATAAAGCAGAAGAAGAGGAATTTTGCTCTAGAAAGGCAAGAGGCCATTAAGCAAGAGGTGGACAAACTCTTGGAAGCTGGGTTTATTGAAGAGATTCAGTTTCCAGAATGGTTGGCTAACCCTGTGATGGTCAAGAAAGCCAACGGTAAGTGGAGGATGTGTATTGACTTCACTGACTTGAATGACGCATGCCCTAAGGATTGCTTCCCTTTACCAAGGATAGACATGTTAATAGATGTCACAGCAGGACATGAGATGTTGAGCTTCATGGATGGGTTCAGCGGCTACAATCAGATTAAGATGCACAAGGATGACATCCCTAAGGTATCTTTCATAACTGACTTTGGTGTTTTCTGCTATCTTGTTATGGCATTCGGTCTAAAGAATGCAGGAGCTACTTACCAACGACTGGTGAATAAGATATTCGCCCATCTGATTGGAAAAACCATGGAGGTCTATGTTGATGACATTCTAGTCAAGAGCCTGTTCAAAGCAGACCACATTAAGCACCTCAGAGAGGCATTCGAAGTGCTGAGGCACCACAAAATGATGTTGAATCCAGCCAAGTGTGCCTTTGGCGTTGGATCAGGCAAATTTTTGGGTCTGATGGTTTCCAAGAGAGGCATAGAGGCCAACCCTGACAAGATCAAGGCGATCTTAGATATGGAACCACCACGCTCTATAAGAGATGTGCAGAAGTTGACAAGCCGGGTAGCGGCTTTAGGAAGATTCATCTCCAAGTCTGGTGACAAATGCTTGCCTTTCTTTCAAGCATTGAAGAAGGTGAAAAATTTTGAGTGGACTCCTGAGAGCTAAGAGGCCTTTGAACAACTGAAGAAGTACATGGTTGAAGCCCCGTTGTTGACCAAACCAAGCCCTGGGGAGACTCTTTACCTATACCTGGCGGTATCTGAACAAGCCCTAAGTGCTGTCCTCATTCGGGAAGAGGAGAAAGTCCAGAAACCTATCTACTATGTGAGCAAAGTGTTGCATGGGGCTGAGTTGAATTACTCACCCATAGAAAAGTTTGCTTTGGCATTAGTAACTGCCTCGAGGAAGTTGCGGCCTTACTTCCAGACACATAAGATTCAAGTTCTGACGAACCAGCAGTTGAGAAACATATTGCATAGCCCTAAGGCCAGTGGAAGGCTAATCAAGTAGGAGATTGAGTTAGGAGAGTTTGATATCACATACAAGCCTCGGACAGCCATCAAGGCTCAGGCATTGGCTGACTTCGTGGTTGAATGCACTATTAACAACCAAGAAGTCGGGGGGCAAGAGATAGTGACTACCCCTGGGCAAGAGAAAAAAGAAGAGGAACTTACACCTGATCTGAAGGAATATTGGGTGCTCTATTTTGATGGAGCATCAAAAACAAAATCTGGTGGTGCAGGTTTGGTTTTGCAAAGCCCCGATGGGTTCACAGTTGAGTATGCTTTAAAGTTGGATTTTCCTACTACCAACAATGAGGCGGAGTATGAGGCATTAATAGCTGGTTTGGGTTTGGCTAGAATCATGAGGGTCAAAAATCTCAAAGTTTGTGGAGATTCAAGGCTTGTGGTATCACAAGTAAATGGTGAATTCGAGGCTAAGGACGAGACTATGGCGAAATACCTGAGAGTCGTAAAGGCTGTTATGTCTCAGTTTGAGGAGTGCTATGTTGAGCACATTCCGAGAGAAGAAAACATTAAGGCCGATGCCCTGTCTAAGTTCGCTTCTTCCGAGATAGAAAATTATGCTGGGAGTGTCTACTTTCAGGTCTTGAAGGCCCCGACTGTTAACTCAAAATTAGTGGCACCAATTGATATAGGGGGCTCTTGGATAGATCCTATCAAGGCTCACCTTGAAACGGGGTGGCTCCCAGACAATGCCTTGGAGGCACGAAAACTTTCAGTAAGAGGTTTGAGATACGCTTTGATTGAGGGCATTCTGTACAAAAGGTCGTTCGTCATTTCATACTTGAAGTGTTTAAGGCCTCAAGAGGCAAGAGAAACATTGGAGGAAGTTCTTGAAGGGATCTGTGGGCAACACTTGGGGGGCAGGGCCCTAGCTCACAAGATCATTCGTTTAGGGTTCTATTGGCCGGAGATGTTGGCTGATGCACAAGACTATGTCAAGAGATGTGAGAGATGTCAAAAACATGCTCCGATTGTCAGGCAACCGCCTGAGATGTTAACTTCAATTAACTCTCCCATTCCATTTACGATGTGGGGGATGGATATACTTGGTCCTTTTCCCATGGCTTCGGCACAAAGGAAGTTCTTGATAGTGGCCATTGATTACTTCACTAAGTGGATTGAGGCTAAACCTCTGGCCAAGATAACCACCAAACAAGTTTCCCAGTTCTTTTGGGAGAACATAATCTGCAGGTATGGAATCCCACGAATCCTCGTAACAGATAATGGGACACAGTTCAATAACGAAGAGTTCAAGAAGTATTGTGAAGAGAATGCGATTGAGCTCCGTTTTACCTCAGTGGCACATCCACAAGCCAATGGGCAAGCTGAGGTAGCTAATCGAATTATCCTTGATGGACTGAAAAAGAGGGTCGAACGCTCTAGGAGCACTTGGGTAGATGAATTACTGCCCATACTTTGGGCATATCGTACCACTTGTAAGGTGACAACTGGAGCAACCCCATTTTTGCTGGCTTATGGAGCTGAGGCAGTTGTGCCTTTAGAGATCATGCAAGCGTCACCTCGAGCTGAGGCATATGAACCAGAAACTAATGAAGAAGGGATGAGACTTGCCCTTGACTTAATTGACGCGGTTAGAGATGAAGCTAATGCTAGGAATACTGAATATCAGAAAAGAGCCTCTTTTCACTACAACCAGAGAGTTAAGGAAAGATTTTTTCGACAAGGCGACATGGTTCTAAGGAAGATTGAAGCCTCAGGAGTCGGCCAGAAAGGAAAGTTAGCACCAAACTGGGAAGGACCGTATCTAGTCAAAAAGGTGTTAGGACGAGGATCCTACAAGTTAGAAACCTTGGATGGGGTTGAGGTGCCCCGAACTTGGCATGCTGTGAACCTCAAAGTTTATAATGTTTAAGTTCTTTCGACAAAGGCTTGGACTTTTGCCTATTTATTAGGAATAAGGTTCGAATGAAACCATTCCAGAGCCATTAAGCTCAGAGTAGAAAGTAGACTATCTGTGTAAGGGTTGAACCCATTCCATTGACATTATGTTAGCTTATCAATAAAGTTTGTTTTTGCTTCAATTAGATTACTTTTTTCGTTTTGTTATAAAAGACGAACGATGTATAAATTTGTGAGTATAGTATAAGCCAAGGGGCCAAATACAAGAGCGCAACAAACTATAAGCAAAAACAAGAATATGGAAATAAAAGAAACTAACTGCATAGATAAGTTAAGTTTAAGTAATAAACCCCGAAGGGCAAAAGTTCAGAATAAATAAAGATATAAAGCAGAAATAAGCCACGCAGGGCCATCTACACATCTAAGTCATCAACTACAACATCTCCTTGGGTAAGAGAAGGATCTGCTGCCTCTACCCCAGGAGAAGAAGGTGGATCCTGAGTGGGCTGAGAGTCCCCATCCACAGCTGCCTCTGTAGCAACCTCCATAGCAGCTGTCACTCCAGGGATAGCAGGAACCGGGAATATCTCCAGGGACACCCCCTCAATCTTCCCACTCAGCTCCTCGATAATCTCCTCCCAGCACTCCTTAAAGGTACCAGGAAAATTCACATCATACTCGGCATTTAGGACATCTTGAAAGTCCTTAGAATCCTTGTAGTCAGCTATGATGTGCTCCCTGTTCTGCTGCACCTCCAGCTGCAGCTTCCTGTTCCTCTCCTTCTCCGCTGCCAGCTCCTTCTCCACCTCCCTAAAATGAGCAAAGTTTGCCTCAGAGGAGGCAAAGTATCTATCTCTATCCCTCTCAGCTATAGTCTTGTCAGCACGTACCGCCTTCAGATTATGAACGGCGGCCTGAAGGTAGGCGTTCATCTGCAAAGAAAACAAGTGAATAAGGGAAACGGAAATACAATTAAATTAAGGAGTTGAAGAAGAAATTACCGAAGCAGCAGCTTGGGCCCCAAGAAGCTCAATCTGCAGATCATCAGAAGATTCCACAATGTGGACCCTATCTCGTGGAGTAACCACGCTCTTAGACCACTCAGCTGTGGCCCTAGAGTCGCCTACAGCTGTGTCCCTATTGCATAAACCCCATCCCACTGTGAAAGGAGTAAGGTCTTCATCAATGGGAACTGGCTTTTCTTGAAGAAAACCAGGAACATGCTCCACTGTAGGAGAAGCATCATCAGTCCTAGCCCTTTTGGCCCTAGGGTTTTCTGTTACTACCCTAGTAGCAGCAGCAGCCTCCCTCTATTTGAAAATTGCTCCCAGAGCAGCTTTGGCTACAAAATGATTACAAAATGTCAGAAAATTATATCTAGCATAAAATTTTAATAAGCCAAGAGGTGAGGATTTCAAGTTAATTACCCGCAGGGCCCAAATCGCTTAGCCCATGGGCCTGCAACGAATCTTCAGAAATCAAATTTGCACATTGATGCAAATTATCAGATGTTAACAAAGCTATGGCAGCCTCTTCTTCCACACCCAATTTTATACTCCTGACAGGCCCATCAACGGCTCTGCAGAAATTGGGCCGAAAATAGTTGTCCCAATAATCCCCATCCAAAAAGATATAAAACCACTCCCTCTTCCAATCAGGAAGGGAATCAGGAGCAGAATCCGAAACGAAACAAGAACGGGCTAGAGATCGGTGTTGGATTTTGACCCAACCCAAGTTGTCAGAAGAATTGACAAACTTGAATAAATAACGAAAGACAGAAATACTGGGCTCAAGCCCATGTTTCTTACACTGGACCATGAAACAATAAATAAAACGCCATGCATTTGGCATAACTTGGGTTGGACAAACCCTGGCTTCAGCTAAAAGATGGCAAACAAAAGGAGGAGGTGGAAGGCGGAAACCAGCATAGAAAGTTTCTTTGTAAACCCTAATTGCCTCAGGCTTTGGGTGACAAGCCCTTTCGTTTGAGGCCGGAACAACCGCCCTATAAGGCCCATTAATACCAAAAAGTTGGGCTAAAATATCTACCCTATGCTGTTTGTATTTTGATTTATACTTGTAAGCATCTAAGTGAAGCATATTGGGAAAAGCTTGACCAAATTCGTTTAAAAGATCTCTAAGGAAAAAAACACTGGCATGGACAAGAGATGTTTTAGAGTTCTTACCCCTTAAAAGCCTTGGAGCAGCGGTAGCGGTATGAGCGAGTTGAGACTGGCCTGAAGAACTGGAATCCTCCATTGAAGCGCTTCCTTTGTAAGCTCGAACCCAGAAAAATTGAAAGAAAAAGTTGGAGAAGATGAAGATTCAACGATCTTCAAACGGAAACTGGGGAATAGGGCGGTGGAAAGGTGCCGGAAAGTATTTGTGGGATATTGAGAGAAAATTCTTGCAGAAAAGTGAGATGTGAAATGAGGAACGCACACCACTCTTTTATAGAGTTCACGGTCGGTCACTCAACCGGTTATAGTAAGTAAATGGGCTGTCAACAGGTGACTGGGCCTTTGAATAGGCGGGAAGCCCATGAAATTCAAATTTTGAATTAATTTTACTAAATTCCAAAAGGTTCTATGACATTTTTAGAAAATAGGATAAAAGTCTGTCGGAGTTTAAGGGCAGGAAGCCCAATTAAAAAGGCCACACCCAGGAGGATAAAACTCCTAGGCGTTGGTTCGCGAAGTACCTTCTAGGCGGGGATGCCCACGCCCAGGCTCGTTTTTTACAAACAAGGGTATACCACGCCCAGGAGACCAAACCTCCTAGGCGTGCCCAAGGAAGGTGTCTCCTTGGCGGGGGTACCCACGCTCAGGTTGATTTTTGATAAACAAGGGTATACCCACGCCCAGGATACCAAACCTCCTAGGCGTGCCTAAGGAAGGTGTCTCCTTGGCGGGGGTACCCACGCCCAAGTTGGTTTTTGAGGGACGAAGGTACACCCACGCCCAGGAGACCAAACTTCCTAGGCGTGCCTAAGGAAGGTGTCTCCTTGGCGGGGGTACCCACGCCCAGGTTGGTTTTTGAGGGACGAAGGTACACCCACGCCCAGGAGACCAAACTTCCTAGGCGTGCCTAAGGAAGGTGTCTCCTTGGCGGGGGTACCCACACCCAGATTGGTTTTTGAGGGACGAAGGTACACCCACGCCCAGGAGACCAAACTTCCTAGGCGTGCCTAAGGAAGGTGTCTCCTTGGCGGGGGTACCCACGCCCAGGTTGGTTTATGAGGGACGAAGGTACACCCACGCCCAGGAGACCAAACTTCCTGGGCGTGCCTAAGGAAAGTGTCTCCTTGGCGGGGGTACCCACGCCTAGGATGCTTCATTTTTGGCAGGGTATCTTTCTGAAATTAGTGAAAGAAAATCCTTTAAAAATTCTGAAAACAAGCCAATGATGAATGGGAAGTTGGAAAATAATTTCCAAAAAATCCTGGATAACAGAAAAATTATTTTATGCTTGAAAGTACCATTAAGTATTTTTGGTAAAATATCCAAAAATAGTAAAATACCTGTGGGTACATAAAGAACGCAAGGAAATTATCTATAATTCCCTGTAAGACGGAAATACCATTAGCTTCGAATAAAGCCAAACGTCGTAAATGTGTAGGCCGCTCCACACTTTACATTAAGAGAGTATTCGTGAAACACTAGTGTACAACAAGCAATAAACCCTGACGCAAGTCTCGGAAAGGCCGTTAAAACTTCGAGGAAAACCTGATCAGTTTTCCTAGAAGTTGGGGGGCAAATGATATGGGCTAAAAATAAGCCCTAATGACACATTTAATATGGCATTAATTAGACCCAACATGGTCCAAACATGGGGCCCATTAATGAGGTCAAAACCCCAATTATAATATTAGTTTCGTAATTAATATTTGAGGAAATACACAGCTCAGCAATAAGAGTTGGATAAGGATATTATCTCCATCAGACTTAGCCACCAAGGCATCCAATTCGATATGGAAACTGATTCCTACAAGGAATAGATCTAGAACCTTCCTCAAGGAGGTGACTTACCCACCAAGTCTCTGACTCCTACCATAATTCTAAGGCTTCTCAGCCTATATAAAGGGCCAGACCCCTCAACCTAGAACTACGTTTTTTGGCTTGATCTTTGATATTCATCAAAGTATGTAGGCTTCTTGTGAAGGCAGATTCAGCCACGAGCACGAGAGCAGCCATTAAAGCACGAAGCTCACACACCTTTGCATTAAATACACAAACCCTAGCCGCAATACTAGTAACCTAGTTTTTATTCCACAACAACCCCCCTCTGTATTTTCTTGTGTGTGTGTTCCATACTCAACATTATCCATACTAAATATTTATTATTGGTAAAAAAATGTTACCTTATTAATTTTTTTAATAACTAATTAATTTCATTTTTATGTAAAACATGTAATCTTTTATACTCTAAAAATACCACAGACAATTGTATTTAATAAAATAAAATAATATTATTATGATTACTAATAACTAACAAATTATATTTTCAGCTAAAACACGTTAACTTTTATATTTTTTTTCTAACTAAAACCTTTTCTTTTCCAATAGTATCACGGATAATTGTATTCAATAAAATAATACTATAATAATTAATAATTGATTGATTAACTTTTCAGCAAAAACGTATCACTTTCTCTTTATTTTATAAATAATTTTTCTTTTTTAGGAATAATAAGGCCAATATATATATATATATATATATATATATATATATATATATATATATATATATATATATATATATATATGTCATTGCTCCATAAAGAACACCCTTATATAAAAAACAATAAAGAACACTAGAGAATCAATCTAAAACATTGAATCAATTATTATCTAATAGCCCCGTCCGGGGCACCCACACAATTAAAATGCACCCTCACATACTAGATTTAAAAAAAAAAGTGAATGGACAGTGCCTGTTGACGTGGCATGCCACGTCAGCACCTGCCACGTGGCACTGCCATGTCAGCAAAATGGGGTAAACCTGTTGACGTGGCAGTGCCACGTGGCAGGTGCTGACATGGCATGCCACATCAGGAGACACTATTCAACCAGAACTTTTTTTTTTTTGAAAAAAATGGGTTGGGTTAGTGTGTGTGAATGTGCATTTTAATTGTATGTGGGTGCATTAAATGTGTGATTTAGAAGTGTACTTTTTTGTTTTTTATATAAGGTATTTTTAATGGAGTGCAACTATATATATATATATATATATATACATATATAGTTATTATTAAATTATATCCATTAAAAAATTAACTTACAAATTCATATCATAAAAAATTAATTCAAATCATTGAAAAAATTATATAATATTATTGCAGGGATTTTAAGCTATCTATATATATTATAATGCCTGGAGATCGTAAATGTACCAGAACAGTTTAAAGTATTTTTCTTGAATTTTCGTTTTTTTGATTTTTTTTATTAAATTCTTTTCTTGTATTAAATAGCTATTAATGACAATTTAATTAGTCATTAATTACACCTATTAAACATATATTAAATTTATTCTATTTAATTTGTTTAAAAATTAGCAAACTTTATTTGAACATTATAGTTATTATTTCAATATTAAATATTAATTATATATAGTTAAGTTTATTTTTAGGTAAAATGATGATTAATAAGTATTTATATTGCGTTATTTTTTATTTCCTATTCAAGATCACTATAATTTCTTTTCGGATTGTGAAAATCGTAATAAATTATGCAAGTACAAGATATTTACTTAATATCTGGAATTGTATACAGACAATATAGACAAATTTTTAATTTTGCACATGAATAAATTATACATGAGTTATAATCAAATTGATTAAATTTAACAAACCCAGCCATTTATCGGAAGATAAAATCAATAAAAAACCTATACACCCATTGTTTCATTGTGTCGAAATAAATTTTTATTCTAATTAAACAAATTTTTACACTATTATTGAATATGTATATTATGAGAGGGGTGTCGGCTTTAAAAAACGTTATTCACCTTAACCTTTCAAGCAATCTTTATTATCAATGATTGTGGAGTCGTAATAAATTATGAAAGTACACAGATCTTTACTTAATATCTGAAATTTGTAAACAAATAATGCACATGAATAAATTACACATGAGTTATGACCAATCTAATTAAATTGAACAAACCCACCATTTTATCGGAAGATTAATTTGATACAAAATTTATGCACCCGTTGTATCATTATATTGTGTCAAAATAAATTAATATTACAATTAAATAAATTTTTGCACTATTATTGAACATGTATATTATGAGAGGGATGTCGCCTTTAAAAACATTATTAAGTTATATTATTAAATATTTGTACCTTTTGCTCATAAATATTACGTTCATATTGTAATTTTTCTTTTTATATATGTTTATGATTTTTTTAAGAATATTAAAATTTTAGATATATAATGAGAGTCCAACTAATAATTCATGTAAATTATTTTTAAAATATTTTTTTTAGAAAATTCACAAGAGACCAATCAATTTTTAACAACAATAGGTATCAATTCATCTATTACAACATTTTAAAATAAAAATTTATAAAGCGCGCGAAGCGCGGATAAGTTGGCTAGTTATTACTAAATAGTAAATACTACCTAGATGTTTATATGATGTCTTTTTTTTTTTTTTTGCAAATGCAGAATTATAGAATAGATCCGAGTGCAGAATGCACTCAAAAAAAAATTGGGCCTTACTACAGAATCTTTCTTGATAAATGAAAGTTTATGAGAAAAAAACAATATACTCTATTAAATTCATGAGAATACAAAGGCCAAAAATGCCGGTTATTTTGATAAATTTGACAGAAATACCGGCGCGTTTGTAGGAGGCCATATAAACCAACGAATTACGCATTTTGAAAACATATATTAATTAGAGCAGTGCTAGGAATCTGGGTTCCCAAAAAAAAATGAATGAGTTGGTAATATGAATGATTTTAATTGGTGAAATTAATGTGATCCTGGCGGGTCCATTAAAATTATAGCCAATCAGGAAATGATGCATATAATTCGAAAAAAAATTTGGGATCCAATTCGGAAACTTAACATTTTCCTATTACTTAATACGAATTTGAAAACACCTTATCATGTTAGGGCAAATACAGAAAATAACGTTTTTTTGGTTAAAAAAAATGAAAATAACATTTTTCGGGAGGGAGTGCTGAAAATACCCATTTGAATACGCATTTGGGGTAGGGGTAACGTGAGTTACGCATTTAAGGGTTGGGTAATGGAGGTTACGCAAGTAACCCATGTATATTAAAACCTAGAATACGCAAATGGCTGTTGGGTAAACATGGAATACGCATTTGTAACTTGCGTATTAGCTCTAACGCATCATCATCCTGCGTGATGACATCATCGTCGTTCGAGAGCTCAGAGGCCCGATCCATGGCAATTCCGGCGAGTTTTTTGGATCGATCCGTTCATCCATATCCCGAACTTTACCATAACATACCATATACCGTTAGAATCACAATCAAATTCTCTACACACCTATACAACTTTCTTAGCATTTTATAGCCATGATTAAAATGCCCAAAACGAGCCTAACGTCGGAATCATTCTCCGACGAGCTTCATGTAAGCCCCTGCGGGGCCGGAGGATAGAAACGAGTAGGGGAATAGGAATAAGATGATTCGGGGGGTCATGCCTGATGTCGTAGTGATTGGGATAGTGATCAGAAAAGGGAGAACGTAGCTATAGAGAAAATCGTCGGCGAGTCGCCGGTAGAGAGCTTCGTGGGAGAGACGGAGCTACAGTAGAGGGGTGTTACGCACGTACCTAATGCGTATGTGTAGTACGCATTTTTCAATTGGGTGACGAAATGGGTATAATTAACCACTGTTGCCGGGAAATGGTTTTCTCAATTTTTTTTTTGAAAAACTCGGTATTTTCAACATTCTTTCTTTATATTATGCTTTTAAATTTTAAGTAATTGCTATTACGCATTATTCAGTTGGATAATATATCTTACCCCCAGTCCACACTTGGTTTTCATATAGTACCATGTCTAGGTACTTGTACTTAGACCCGGTAATTTTTCACACGACATGAAAATACGACACAAAACGATACGAAAATTTAGTGTTTGGCTTTGCATTTTTAGTACACGAACACGAAAGTACACGACCGAGATTAATGTCGGGTTTGGGTTTACCCTTCAAGTACACGACACAACACGAAATACACGAAATAAATAAATAAATAAAATAATAATAATTTATAATATATATTAATATATTATAATAATATAATTTATGGTATACAATTTAATGCTAATAGTTGAATTTTATAAATAAAATATATAATATCAATTAATATGTATAAATTAATTAATTATTAATATTTAAATAATAATAATAAATTAATTAATCTTTTATTTTTTTCGTTTCGTGTACTTTCGTGTACATTCATGTCGTGTATTTTTGTGTCCATGGAAAATTTCGTGTACTTTTGTGTTGTTTCGTGTCGTTTCATGTTTTTACCAGTTCGTGTTCGTGTCCAGATTTGGGTACACGAAATGATTTCGTGTCGTGTTCGTGTCAGCCACCCACCCACGACACGAAACCACGAAATGACACGACACGAAACCACCCTCCCACCCACCCGTTTTGTCAGGTCTACTTGTACTAGCCTCCCGTTGGATCCTTCTCCTTCGTTTATAATGGATCCAAGTTCTTGTTTCGAAGATTGTGCAAAATTTGGATGGGTTGAAAGCAGCTCATATAAATTTTATATTACACATTCAAGAGTGGTTTATTAAAAGAATATGTATAAATGATCATCAAACCAAGATGTGTTATTTTGGTAAAGGCAAAATACATAATTTAACGCATTAAATTGTCTTTCATTTTCGATTTGATCCGTCAATTTAGGTTTATTAAAATTACATACGTTAACTATATTTGATTTATTTTAAAATTTCAAAATGTAACAGAATTGTTAAATACCTTAACCAAATTCTTTGCAGAACTTATGTGATAAATCAGAGAGATAAAAATTACATTACTAAAACCTAAATAAAAAAATTCTGCTCTATTTAGCATTATAAATACGAACCGACGGATGTCTCCCTAAAAAATAAACCATAATTAAATCAAAAATTTTTTTATTGATTCTCTATATTTTTTAATGTTAATTTTTGAATTCAAAACTTATATACTTTTTTTTTGGATGATTTAAAAAAGGGTCAGGGAACCAAATTATTTTTTAAATACTTTTAGATCTCATGTTCAGAGTTTATATATTACGTATGCATGCACTACTACACATTTGAACTTAGGATACAGCACTTACATAGCGTTTTTTTGGAAGCGCTATGTAAGTATGTTACTTAGATAGCGTTTTTAACAAAAGTATTATGCAAGTGATTATATATCACAATAAAATAAAAATAAAATAAAATAAAGAATACTTACATAGCGTTTAATTAGAAAACGCTATGTAAGAGAATGCTAACTTAACATTTTCTAAAACTGCTATAGTAAATTCTGTATTTTAAGTAATACTTATTTACTTTTCATATTTTTTTGAATATGTCTTTTATGGAAGTAGAGCACTTGCATAGCTCCAAAAAAAACGTTATGCAAGTCCTATGTACTTGCATAGCGGCGGCTTACATACCGTTTAAAAGCGCTATGCAAGTGCAAAAAAAACGCTATGCAAGTGCAAATTTGTAGTAGTGATGCTTCATTTGACATTTTCATTTATTTGTTTAATCTTTAATTTCAAATGCTTCAAGTTTAATTATAAGATTGGTTGAAAATCTATTGCTTGAAGTTGGGGGAATAATTTGTAAACTAATGCATACAATTGGATTACATAATTGATGCAGAGAAATTTAGCTATTTCAAAATTTAGCTATTTTAATTGTCAAACAAGCTCCACGTGGAATTTCAGCTAGTGCATTTATGTATGATCTTTTAAAATAAATGGCACGTAGTTCATGTACCTAAATATGCAAAACTTAGTTGATAGACTAAATCGAAAATGGAAGACAAGTTCATGTGTCAAATTATGTGTTTTGCCTTTAGTAAAAGAAGCGGAGTGACTGTCGGTAAAATTGTCATTATTTCCTAATGAGACCAGGAAGAGGCAAGAATTAACCTAAAATATTAAATTTTGATCGTTTCATTTTTATTTGATTTAACTTTCGTGCATGTGAGGCTCAAAAAAAAACCGTGCATGTGCTATTCCCGTAATTAAGATCATATTTTCTTATCATCCCAGAACCTAAAAAGACAAATGTATTTGGTGGGGCTTACATCGAAAGTGATTTGATTTATTTGTCTGTGCATAAAATCTGACCTTGTAATACAACTTAATGTGATTTTGTTCATTTTTTCTTATTAGTTACATATAGACACAAACATGAAGAAATTCGCAAGAGCTTATTTTCCATTCAAAGAAATACTCTTTCATATCTCCGACTAAAATGTGGAGGCTGCTAAACTTTTTTATAAAGAAAATAAACAAAGAATAAAAGGGTATTAGAGATATATTATAGCAACTAAGATATATTAGAGAGGAGAAAGAGATGAGATTGTATTATTTTTAAGTGAGTCTACAATGACATGTAAGATGTCTATTTATAGGCCTACTACATGAACGTTACAAGGACTTGGAAAGTCAAGAGTCTAAGGATTTGTAAAGCCAAAAGTCTAAAGTTACAAGAAGTTGAAAGACTAAAAGTTTTGTGCTAGAAACTTCTAAGACATCCATTCATAACACTCCCCCTTGGATGTTCATTTTCAATAATCGTGCCTCGTTAAAACCTTTCTAAGAAAAAATCCATTGGGAAAAAAATCCTAGTAAAGGAAAAAGAGTACATCGATTTTGAAAATTTTATTTGAGGTCTCTGAGCCGACGCATCCCGATCTTGTGTACCAATTTTTCATAAGTTGTTGGCGGTAATGAATTTGTGAGTAAATCTGCAAGATTGTCACTTGAACGAATCTGTTGAACTACAATCTCTCCATTTTCTTGAAGATCATGTGTTAAGAAAAATTTTGGAGATATGTGCTTAGTTTTGTCACCCTTGATATAGCCTTCCTTCAATTGTTGGATACATGCCATGTTGTCTTCAAACATTACTGTAAAGATTGTTCTATCATGATACATGCCACATGACTCCCGAATATGTTGAATTATTGACCTCAACCAGTCACATTCTCGACTAGCTTCATGAATTGCAAGAATCTCTGCGTGATTAGAAGAAGTAGCGGCCAAAGACCGTTTTACAGAACGCCATGAGATGGTTGTATCGCCATAAGTAAACAAATAACCTGTTTGTGATCGAGCTTTATCTGGATCAGATAAATATCCTGCATCTGCATAACCCGTTAGTACTGCTTTAGATTTATTAGAATAAAATAATCTCATATCAGTTGTGCCCCAGAGATATCGAAAAATATGTTTAACTCCATACCGATGTCTCCGTGTTGGAGCACAACTATGCCTTGCTAACAGATTTACAGAAAATGCTATGTCGGGCCGTGTGTTATTAGCCAGATACATTAATGCACCGATAGCACTAAGATATGGTACTTCAGGACCAAGTACTTCTTCGTTTTCGTCTTTTGGTCGAAACACATCCTTTTTCTTATCAAGTGATCGTACAACCATTGGAGAGCTAAATGGATGTGATTTGTCCATGTAAAAAAGTTTTAAGATTTTTTCGGTATATGTTGACTGGTGCACAAATATTCCACCAGATAGATGCTCAATTTGCAATCCAAGGTAGAGTTTTGTTTTCCCAAGGTCCTTCATTTCAAATTCTGCCTTTAAATAATCGACTGCCTTTTGGAGCTCTTCAGGAGTTCCAATAATATTTATATCATCAACATATACAGCAACTATAGCAAATGAAGATTCTGTTTTCTTTATGAAAACACATGGACAAATAGGATCATTCTTGTACTGTTCCCTTAATAAATAATCACTTAATCTTTTACACCACATTCGACCAGACTGTTTTAATCCGTAGATGGATCTTTGTAACTTAATTGAATAAAGGTCACGTGAATGTGATATAGATGCTTCAGTCATTCGAAATCCTCCAGGGATCCTCATATATATATCTTTTTCGAGGGAACCATACAAGTATGATGTCATAACATCCATTAAGCACATATCTAATATTTCAATAACAGCCAGGCTAATAAGGTAAAGAAAAGTTGTAGCATCCATTACAGTGGAATATGTTTCCTCATAATCAATGTTTGGCCTTAGTGTAAATCCTTGAGCAACTAGAGGTGCCTTATATCTCACAATCTCATTTTTATCATTTCTCTTTCGCACAAATACCCATTTGTAACCAACGGGTTTTATCCCTTCAAGGGTTCGGACTACAGGTCCAAAAACCTTATGTTTATTAAGTGAGCTCAATTCTTTTTCAATTGCTTCTTTCCATTTTGGCCAATCATCTCTACGTCGACATTCATCGACGAATTTTGGTTCAAGATCCTCATTTTCAATCATTATATCAAGCGCTACATTATATGCAAAATTTTCGTCGATGATGATATCATTTCGGTTCCTTCTTTTTTCTGTGACAACATAATTAATTGAGATCTCTTCATTTTCCTTTTCAGGTACCTGATCATCTTCTGTTTCATCTTTCATGTCACAGGACTCTTCTGGAGTCTCTTCTAGAGATTTTATTTCCTCTATTTGGGCATCTTCACTCCTTGCTCCTTTTCTTTTTCGGGAATTTTTATCTTTGGAACCGATCGGTCTACTACGCTTCATGCGAGGTTTTGACTCACTTGCTCTAATTAATTGTCCTTCCGGGACTTCTATTTTTGCAGGAGCATTTTCAGCTAGAACGTGTGACTTTTTTACTCTATTTAAATCAGTGAATGCATCAGGCAATTGATTTGAAATGCCTTGTAAATGAATAATTTTCTGAACTTCCAGTTCACATTGGTTTGTTCGAGGATCATAAGTATTTAATGTTGATGCATTCCATGTAATTTCTTTTTCCAACTGTTTATTTTCTCCCCCTGATTTAAAGATAACCTTGTTCTCTCCCCCTAACCTTGGGAAAACCGTTTCATCAAAATGACAGTCATCAAATCTTGCTGTAAACATATCACCTGTCAATGGTTCAAGATATTTTATTATAGTGGGAGATTCGTAACCAATATATATTCCCAATCTTCTTTGGGGACCCATCTTTGTTCGCTGCGGCGGAGCAATTGGGACATATACCGCACATCCAAAGGTTCTCAGATGGGAAATATTAGGCTCTCTTCCGGAAGCCAATTGTAGGGGAGAAAATTTATGATAACTTGTAGGTTTGATGCGTACAAGTGCTGCTGCATGCAAAATAGCATGCCCCCAAACTGAAGTGGGGAGATTTGTTCTCATAATCAATGGTCTAGCAATCATTTGGAGTCGTTTGATGAATGATTCTGCGAGACCATTCTGTGTATGAACATAAGCGACATGATGTTCAATATTGATTCCAATTGACACAAAGTACTCATTGAAGGCTCGTGATGTGAATTCTCCAGCATTATCTAAACGGATTGTACCAATATTATGATCAGGAAATTGTGCTCTTAATCGAATTATTTGAGCAAGTAGTCTCGCAAACGCCATGTTACGAGACGATAATAAGCACACATGTGACCATCGAGTTGATGCATCAATTAATACCATAAAATATTTAAATGGACCACATGACGGGTGAATGGGCCCACATATATCACCCTGTATCCATTCTAAGAATCTAGGGGATTCTATTCCAACTTTTGCCAAAGAAGGCCTGATAATTAATTTTCCTTGAGAACAAGCAGCATAGGAGAATTCATTCGATTGAAAAATCTTCTGGTTTTTCAACGGATGCCCATGCGAGTTTTCCATAATGCTCCGCATCATAGTCGATCCTGGATGTCCCAACCGGTCATGCCAAACAATAAAATTGCTTTTATCAGTAAACTTCTGGTTTACGATTGCATTTGCCTCAATTTCACGTATATTTGTATAATATAATCCGGAAGAAAAGGCGGGCAATTGTTCTTTCATATATTTCTTTTCCGAAATGATGCATGTTATACAAAGAAATTCTTTATTTTCTTTACTAATTGTTTCAATATGATATCCATTTCTGCGAATATATTTGAAACTTAACAAGTTTCTTTGTGATTTTAGAGAGAACAATGCATCAGTTATAACAAATTTTGTTCCTCCAGGTAATAATAGGTTAGCTCTTCCAGAGCCTTCAATCAAATTAATACTTCCGGATATAGTGTTAACATTGCCTTCGTACTTTTGTAAAAAAGTAAAATATTTTTCATTTTTAAGGATAGTGTGCGTAGTTGCGCTATCAACGAGACAAATATCTTCATATATTTATGACCATTGCGAGAATGAGAAATATCCATATCACTTTAAATAAAAGCACACATAATTAGAAATTTCATAATAATTAAGCAGACTAAGTCTTACACATAATAATTAAGATAAATAGTCTTTTCAACCAACATAGTGTTTATATAATTCATTGCATCATTCATTGCCGCTTCCTTCAGGGATTTCATAAAAATCAGACGCTTCCAAATGTGTCATATCAGAGGGGTTGTATTCGGGTCCATCATCTTGAAAAGCAAAGTTTGCTTCAACAAATTTTTCTTTCTCCTTCTGGGATGGTTGGTATAGGTCAACCAAGTGTTTGGGCGCACGACAGGTACGCGACCAATGACCCTTCATTCCGCATCGAAAGTAGACATTCTCAACATTCTTTTGTCCTCTTTTAACTTTCTCCACTTTTTCCAACTTCGGGTTGAAATTTGGTTTTCTATGTTTGAGAAAATAGTTGTTTCTCACAAAATTTCCTCGGCCGCGTCCACGACCACGTCCATGCCCAAAAAGGGCGAGATTCGTGATTCTTCATCAAAAGCTTATTATTTTGCTCAGCAATAAGAAGACATGATATTAAATCTGAATATTTTGTAAAACCTTTTTCACGATATTGTTGCTGGAGGAGTACATTTGAGGCATGAAAAGTTGAATAAGTTTTTTCTAACATATCTGCGTCAGTAATATTTTCTCCACATAATTTTAGTTGAGAAGTTATTTTAAAAAGTGCGGAGTTATATTCACTGACGGTTTTAAAATCTTGAAGCCTCAAATGCATCCAATCATAACGAGCTTTTGGAAGAATCACAGTCTTTTGATGATCATATCTATCTTTTAAATTTTTCCAAAGTTCAAGTGGATCTTTCACCGTAAAATATTCAGTTTTGAGTCCTTCGTGGAGGTGGCGGCGAAGAAAAATCATTGCCTACGTGCGGTTTGATTCAGATTCTTTATTTCCCTATTTGATTGTGTCTCCAAGACCTTGTGCGGCTAAATGAATTTCGATGTCTAATATCCATGATAAATAATTCTTTCCGGTGATATCAAGAGCCTCGAATTCAAGTTTGGTAAAATTTGACATTTTCTTATAAAGCTATAAAATAGTCATAAAGTCAGACAATATACATGTTCAAGAATTGAAGATAATCAATTACGATAATGTAAATATTACCAAAAATATTATCATTAATAAAACATAAAATCAATGATTAAGAGAGTCACTTAGTGGTTAATACATATGGTGCAATCATTATTTGTAATTAAAAGATAAATGGCATAACTTAATCACAAACATGGTGGAAATGTAAAAGTGAATACTAGTGCCGCATATAATCCCCTTCCATTTTTTTTATGTTGATTTAAAAATCATGGATTACTATAAGTTCTAATTCTAATATATATGTGTGTGTATATAGCATGACCATGATTATATTTAAAAGAAATTTTAAAGCAATCATACAAGAAGGTATGCACACTCACGAAAATAAAAAAAAGAACCATATAATAAACTTCAACATGCATGAAGTTCAAAGAGTGAAATCATTTACTCCTTTTACACCCTTAAAATTTTATGGGTACCATTTAATTTATGTAGTTTATGTGTTAATCATACAAACAACATAAGCATATTTAAGTTATAATATGTATAATGAAGCAAGTGCAATCATCAAAAATAATTGGCATGTGGCACTAATCTCATTCACATGTAAATGTAGTTACTAGTTAAAAGACAATAGGAATCAAAATAATAAAAATCACATACCTTTGATAAATGTGATTTTTGACTTCAAACGGATGAGTAGCTACCCCAATCTCGAGAGCAACCTCGTGCTGATAACGAATTAGAGATATATTATAGCAACTAAGATATATTAGAGAGGAGAAAAAGATGAGATTGTATTATTTTCAAGTGAGTCTACAATGACATGTAAGATGTCTATTTATAGGCCTACTACATGAATGTTACAAGGACTTGGAAAGTCCAGAATCTAAGAGCATCTCCAATGGTGTCAAGCCCTTAGGTAAAATTCAAAATAAATTACCTTAAATAAGATATATAGAGAATTTGTAAAATTTTGTCCACTCCAATGGGACAAAACTCTTAGGTAAAAATATAGATAACCACAATAGGTTGGCTATATTTGTCGAACCTTTAGCAACCTGTAGTTTAACTACACATCATCAATTACCATATAAAAATAATACATTCTATTTTTAACAACTTGAAATAATAATAACATACCATTTTTAAAATATAGCCAACCAATATAGTCAATCCCATTGGAGTAAAACACGTTACAGGTTCAACAAATTTTACATAATCAATATTTAGCCAATCATTTTACAAAACACCGTTGGAGATGCTCTAAGGATTTGTAAAATCAAAAGTCTAAAGTTACAAAAATTTGAAAGATTAAAAGTTTTGTGCTAAAAACTTCTAGGACATCCATTCATAACAAAGGGAAGAGTTGAACAATCTTGTGGTTCTTAAATTGTACTAGTATTCATCATCCTTCAATGTCCATCGGTCCATCCTCCCTGCAAAAGATGAGGAACGCCAAGTTTCAAAAATTCTTTGTACTAATTAAGGAAGTGTTTGATTTTCCTGGTATACTCTTTTAATTTTTCTAGTACAAGTCTTTTTGGTCACGTGGACAAATTTCACATATTTCAAATCAAATATAAACATGTGATTCATATTTCACATAATTCAATTGAACGAACCAACATAAACACATGTGTTTGGATCCTCTAAATATTTGCAACTTTTTGAATTAAAGAGGTGTTATATTTGGATTAGATCAACCACCTTTTAAGTATATGAAACGCTTTAAATTAAGGAGGTGTTTCATTTTTTTGATATTTTTTTTAGTACAAGATTTTTGATCAGTTGAATAAATAATACTCCCTCCCATTTTCAAAAAAAAGAAAAAAAAAATAATACTCCCTCCGTCTCTTAAAACATTGCTTGTTTAACTAAAAACACGGGTTTTTAGATAGTGGGTAATGAATATTAATTTTTTTATGGAGTAGTGGGTATTGAATATTGTTTTTATGAAGTAGTGAATATTGAATATTATTTTTAAGGAGTAGTGGGTGGAGTAATGGGTATTGTAAGTATTATTTTTGAAGAGTAGTGGATGGAATAGTGGGTATTGAATATTGTTTTTAAAGAGTAGTGGTAGAATAGTGGGAATTGAATATTATTTTTAAGGGGTAGTGGGTATTGAATATTATTTTTAAGGAGTAGTGAGTTGAATAGTGGTTATTGAATATTGTTTTTAAGGAGTAGTGGGTGAAATAGTGGATATTGAATATTGTTTTATATCGCTTAAAATAGAAAAAGGAAAAGCATTTTAAATGACTCAAAAAGGAAAACAGGAAGAAAATGTTTTAAGAGACAGAGGGAGTACATGTTACCGAATATATGTAAACTAGCATAAAAACCCGTGCGATGCACGGGTCACTAGCTTAAATTGTATTTTTTAATTAAACTATTCGTGATCAGTATCGTTTGAAACATGTGATTGATTTTCAAAGATTTCATCTTGTTACTGGACTATGTGGTTATTGTGTACATACTTAAATATGTTCAAAATTGTACTTTGAAAACTAATATGAGCACTATTTATAGCAATCATGTCAGATTTTAATTTTGTTGTGGGTCATAGAATATAATTTGAGTGTTTTATGGGTGTTGTTTAATTATTAATTAAGGCAATTTTTCATAGCACCCACATTCCTAAATTTTCTTCAAAAATGATGCATCCATTTAGCTGGATCTCCAATAATATTCAAGATAGGAACTTAATAGTCTTCAAGATGCTGCATTCTGAGAATGTAGGTTTCATTCCAGATTCCAATCAAAAACCTTCGTAAATTTTTTAAAACTTCTTAGGTCTTGCGCTTTTACTTCTTAAAACTACATTTTCAATTCTTTTATTTGTTTTCTTCTAATTTCTTCATTTTAAGAATTTTTTGCCTTTATTTCTCTTCCGATTTTCGTCTGACTTTCATTGAGTTACCTCCATAAATAATATATAATATATGGTCCTTTTTTCCCGTAAAATGTCATATTTTAAATTGAACATTAACTAATTTGTATATAAAAGGTAATGTGTTATTTGTAGAATTCGTCTTTTTGAAGTCAAATATTTTTATGACCCAAATAGTTTGACTAAAAAATTATTGTATCTTATTTAGTAATATAATAATTTCATTTTACGTTAACACCTCAATATTTTTTAATCTAATATATTGTTAGATAATATCCATCATATTAATTATAATATCGATTTATAACCCAATTGTGTATTTTACGTAATTATTTTATCGATAATACATATTATGTGTATAATTTAAAATACATGTAAATATGTGATCTAATGGTATGAAGATACAGAATTTAACTCGGTGATCCACGTTCGATTATCACCAAAAATAGTACTTCTATACAATATGAACTTAGGAGTAAATTGGTACTTTCAAATCAGTAATAAAGTACTTTAGTTATTGACTTAATCATATATGTAATATTTTTCATAAAAAATACATTATGCATTTCATATTGTTTCTTTATATAAGACCAAATCTTGCCCCGCTTAAGCGATATAGATAGAGATATTATGTGTATTATTGAAACACGTATAGATGAGTGTTTAGGTTGTTTAAGAGAATAATTATATAGTAATTTTTTTATTATTATGTTGATTATTATTGTTATTACAATTTTATAATATTATCAAATCATATATTATGTATCAATAATTTATATTTTAATTTAATATGTTATAGTTCAAATCAATAAATGTAAATGAAACATGACAAAAAATTATTAATATGTCGCAATATTATAATATTAGAAAAAAAATTCACTAAAACAACACACATACATCTTTTATGTGTATGATTTAAAACACATGTGATTGAGTGGTGTAGTGGTAAAAAGATTTGTTAATTAACTCGGGGGTCCAAGTTCAATTCCCACCAACCACAACTTTTTCCAAAAAATTGAGAATAGAGGGATAAATTAATAATCATACTACATAAAAAGTTGCACAACACCCACATATATCTATAATGTGTATGTTTTAAAACATATGTGATTGAGTGATGTAGTGGTAGAAGAATTTGCTAATTAACTTGAAGACCCAAGTTCAATCCCCAACAACCACAATTTTTAAAAAAATTTGAGAATAGAGGGATAAATTGGTAATTACAATACATTAAAAAATCTCACTATTTTTATCTTGTGTTGGCATATTATATATGGGCATGGAGTTTCTAAAGCACACCATAGAGAAGTTCTCTATTAGTGCACCTTAAATCTTGTATTTTATTATTATTTTTGATAATCCAACCGTACGGGTGAAAAGTTTATGTCAAAATAACATTGTATACAAATTTTTATTATATTTAAAATAGTGGAGCATCACTTTTATAATAATACTATTTTCTATATATATTCAACGACACAGATTTATCATAATCTTATTACTATAAATTTATAATTCCAAATAATTAAATTACACGAAAATTTGTACATTCACATATTTTTGTATGAATTTAACATCCGTACGATTGGATTGTTCAAATAATAACTAATTTATCATAATTTAAACCGCATTAATAGAGAACTTCTCTATTATGTGCTTTCTCTTCTCCCATTATTATATATAATAAATAGATATCACTACAGTTGTCATTCTATATTGGCTAAATCATTAGCTGATAATTGCACACCGTCTACGTGTCTATTTACAGTTTGTAGCGAATCAACATGTCAAGGTTTTACAAAATGCGAGGTTACTGCAGAATGAATCAGAGCTCATTGGCTCTTGATATATTAATATCAAACCCCGATTTTTTATAAATTTTTATAAAAACACAGACCAAAAATCGCAAGTGACCTAGATAAATTTTGGAAAAAGAAATAGTGAAATACAGTAGAAAAGAAGATGGAACAGAAAGCTAATCAGGAAATTCACATGTTTGTAGAGAGAAGAAGCCCGTGCTGTCATCTGTCATAGATGACAGAAGCACGATACATAAGCTACTAACATTTGTGATGTCACTAAATAAAGTAATAAAATAAACAGTCCTTCCGCGAAGGTGCGAGGACCATGAAAGCTAAAAAGAGAATAATCTATTGAAATAGTAAACACTACTTCTTCCTCTTTTCGTACCTCTTATTTCTTTATATTTTTTTTAGAACGTGTTTTTTAATTTTTTACATTTCAAAATTAATCCAAAATAATAAAATTTTACAATATAAAAAATAATTATATTCATTACTTTACTCCACTGAACTCACTTTATTACATGAAATATTGATTGATCCCATTATTTTACTCACTTCTCTTTCAATATTTATTCTTTTTCTTAACCGTGTCCAACTCATTTGTAAACAGATGAAAAAGACGGAGGAGTACTAGCTATATACATTGTACTTATTAGTTTACTTTTTGAGAAAATTGTTAAAATATATTGATAAAATAGATTTACAAAGATTAATTCAAGTGGCTTATATATACAAAGTGTTTCTTAGTGTATTGGTTTACTTATATACGATTCTTACAGCATCTATTCATACCAAGTCTTTCCAAGTCTTCTTCCCATTTCACATACCATGTCTACTTCACTAGCACCAACCATAACAGGAATGATCCAACCTCCTTCCTCTAACCCTAACCCTATCATCAACAATTTTTTTAACAATTATGATGATCTAGGGTTTGAGTCATCGGATTATCTTGCATTCGGAGATCACCTAGATGATGATTACACATGTAACTTCACTTCACCTCTTTCGAATACTCCGGTGATCTTGCAAGAAAATAATGGAGTAATCTTGCAAGCTGAAAATAACACCAGTACAGAAAGTTCGCTGAATTCTAACCAGGACGACATGGATAGCAGTCATGCGGTGCAAACGTAAGTGATTATGTTAGTTTAATTTTTGTTGATTTTATTTTTGAGGTTGGGGCGGTCTAATTAAGATTGTTGTTGTTGATTTTGTGCAGAAATAATTGTAGCAAAAGAATGAAGAGATCAGAGAAAAGTGACAATGGTTCTAGAATTGCTTTCAGAATGAAGACTGAGCTTGAGATTTTGGATGATGGATATAAGTGGAGAAAATACGGGAAGAAGATGGTCAAAAACAACCCTAATCCAAGGCAAGTTTTTGACAATCACCTTTCTATTAATTCATTTTTATTGAACTTATTCGCAATCTAAAATTTTTTACTAAAACACATGCATCTTTTATTTGATAAGATTTTAAAACTTCGACCTCTCAAAAAGGAGACCAAAGAGAGGAATGACAAAATTAGAACTCTCGATCTCTTCTAAAGGAGAACGAGAGAGATATCATCATATCAACAATTACATTTCAACGTCTTAATCTATATCTTTTATCTTTTCGTTGATTAAGCCTTTGTAATTTCCTATATAAGTAATATTAATAACTTATGTTACTCGAACTCGGTAATAAGTGTTCCAAATATCAGACTCGGCAACATTTTGAAAAATATAGGAGTACATGTTTTTGGCTGAAAATAAGTGTCTAAATTTGAGTGTTTATGGCCGAATGTTGAATATCTGACACCGATATTTCAAGGTAAAACGAAGAGTCCAGAGTAATATTAATATAGTACTAACGCCTTAACCTATACTTTTGCACTGATAAACATTAATTATATAGGATCCTATATAATTAATATTAACAACTAAATTGCATCTCTAGCATATTAATTAGTACTTCTTCTAAAATTTTGTTAAATAGTGGTATGCAGTTGTAAAGACTACATATGAGCATCATAATCAATACAATTATTTGTTTATTGTATATTAATTACTACTGACTTGTTACCTAGTTTAGTTAAATTTAAGAATCTTTAATTTGTTTTGCTTTTGTGTTAACTGTTGGTGTTTGATTAGTTATCTTATTAATGCCTGATTGATTAGTTTACACTGTAGTTGCCAACATTGAAAGTTTGAAAATGTAATTTTAAATACAAGAACATGGACATAAGATATTTAAATAGGTTAGAATACTCCATTCTATAAGCAACTGGCCTTTGGTCCCTATATATTAAGAAGACTTGCACTATCAAGTCAACTGTCGTAGTCCATAGATTAGTTTGCCCACACAGTGGAAGTAGTTGCTAAAAAAGATATAAAGATCTCTATATATTTATGCACAGAGGCAATGAATACCTAATATTTCGCTTCCCAGTGGCATCAGAGTCGAAATGTCTAAAACCGCAGAGTACTGTTGTTTTTATGCGATTTCTAGCCTATAAATTTTAAAGGTTCTATCTTGAAAAAAGAAGAATCAAGCTGTTATTATTTTTACGGGTTTCTGATGTGGTGTTCTAACAAATGAAACTAACAGGAATTACTACAAGTGCTCAAGCCTAGGTTGCAAAGTGAAGAAGCGAGTGGAGAGAGATTTAAAAGACTCCAGCTATGTGATTACTACTTATGAAGGAATTCACAGTCATGAAACCCCTCATTCTTTTGTCTATTACAACACCCAAATGCAGTTTGATTACTAGACTTCCCGGCTATAATATGACACTCATCAAGAAGTTAGTGACACATAGGGGTAAATTCACAAATGAACGAAGGCTGTGCTTGACGCGATACATGTGCCAGGTAGAATCAACTTTATGATATATGTAGATGAAAAGTTGTGCTTGATTTGATATTTGTGCAATCAAGTGTCTACTGCATTAAACCTATAAAGCAACTGCATTTGGTCGACAACAGTCTTTTGCACTGCTACGACATTCTTCATGTACACTGATAGATAAATTTAAGTTGTGCAACATACATTTACTAATTTACTGTTATGTTTGTTCATCCTTTTTATAAAATTGTTTATGATTTATTCGTATTTCTTTTCACAAGCTGTTCAGTGTAGGATATGACATGTACCAAAATATTAAATTTTCAATCGCAAACACCTCGTAGAGACTACGAGACTAGGGAATACATACAATGTTGTAATGGCACTTGATCTTTGGACTGCAGTACTGTCATAGCTCTCTATAGAGGAACATACACGAGCTTACAACACTCCCCCTCCTCTTGGTAATCTGTACCGCCCATATGGCTCATTCTGATATTAAACAAAAAACATCGTCAGGTGGGTTGCTTCCTCTGTCATCACCGGGGACACGAGCTTACAATTTTCCGGTTTGTATCTATATAATGACAAGGCAAAATTGAAGTTGGCTATTCTGAAATACCACAAAAATAATTTAACAGCACCCATTTCACAACTTCAATATATTGGCACAACTTGTGATGTACTCAACTGGTCAGGATACTCATCCAGGTCTTATTGTGAAAGTTCTCAACTGAAATCGAATATATAAAGTAACTAAAACATGTTGTGTAGATAACAATTATATATGTTCCATCATTTCATTATGATAAATTCTATACAATACTCATTTAAGTATTTTTACTCCTTGACCGTAGCAGCAAACCAGCTAGAAATAAACTTCCATTGAAGAATGAAAAACTCCCTGAAAACCGACCACCATAACTCTAAATTTAATCATCAGATCAGCACTACCCTAATAGACTACAAGCATCCTCGCGAAAACTTCATGGTATTTTCCAGGCCAGTCATGAAGTCATTATTACCCTAAATTCTCAACTCCTCATGACCATGCTGGATCAGTAAGAGATTATAGGATTAAATTTTATTCTTAAACTCTCTAAAAATAATCAATGGCAGCAAAACCAAGTGTAGGTAATTCAACAAAAAAAAATAAAATTAGAAACTACACAGACTAGCAAATTTAGAAACTGGGGATACAGGATCTGCATCTGGAAGTCCTAAAAGTACTAGCTGATTCAAATTTTTTGCCAAGAGGTCATTCTTAATAGTTGTCATGAATCAATCAAGAGTCAATAGAAGAACTCCTTACCGCCAGAGTTGGTGCTAATTTGCGGAGACGCTAAACAGCAACCTCACCACAACTTGACACTGATCAAATGTGTTTCGAGATGGTAAATATCTTGCATTTGTAATTAAAAAAAAATACTATGCTTGGCTGCAACTCGATGGTACAAGTTACTGGAAAAATCTTCCACAAATAAGGAAAACAATACAAGAATTGATATATTTAACCTGGAGCATTTACCAAACTTTATAATATTTTAAGACAAGAGAATTCTTTATAGGGAAAGGGTTTAAAAGCAGCGAGAATGCTAAGGTGAAAGAGAGGGAGCTGTCTAACATAGGCATGTACACAAACTAGTGAACCAGAATACTCCGTAGTCCACAAATTTGTTCTGTACATTTGTCGTACTACCTCCTACTTATTCATAAGGAAAAAGTTTACGATTAAGAACTACGGCTGCAGAAGTCATATTTGTCAAAACAACACTGGAACCGAGTGTGTTGTCTGAACTGAGGGCATCTACTGTTTTTATGTATTTTTGTGCTCAAATAAATCTGACATTACCCGAGTCTCCAGAAATACTTAAAACAGTTGAGGGATAAGAAATTTGAAATCTGAGCAAGAACAGAGCTTAGCCGTTTTCATCTTAGATGCAGGGTTGAAGGGGTGTGATTTTCTGAAATTGGGGGCTTGTCGTAAACCAGCAATATTTTTTTAGAACTTGCACACCTACCAACCAGACAAAATGGAAGGTTTCTGAGATTTGATAAATGTAAATTTGTTTTACAGCAACTACAGGAGGGTCTTTTGGCAACTATCAAAATTGCTGGTGTTTTATTTTTTGGAGGTATTTATGTTTTTAGGCCTGACATAGGGCCCCATGGTTGGCCTAGTACTCGACCAAATGGACAGACTCTTATTGTGCTATGACCAGGAACTTTGACGAGTTCTGTATTTTGGGAACTTTGACGAGTTTTGTATTTTGGGAGCTCTACGAGTTCTGTATTTTTGGAGCTCTACAGAAGTCAGCATCGTTGGTTTTCTTCAACTTAATCTGCTGCTTCATTCTTCTTGCTAGACACAGCTTGAGAGTGACTGTTACCTATCTGGGTTCAAATTCCTGGAGTTGATTATATATCTAGGTTCGTATTCCTAGAGTTGATTATTATATCTGGGTTCGTATTCCTAGAGTTGATTATTTTTTATCAATTCATTTTTCTTACTAGACACAGAAAAGAGAGATTATATTCTGGAACTGGGAGATTAAAGCTGATGGCAAAGTTAGAATTATTCTGGCAGTTGGTGCTGTGCTGCTCGGTATTAGTTACAATTAATCTATCTAGAGTCTGACATACAATCAAGGAGTTAAACCTTGTAGTAGTTGCTTTTTTGCATTCCTTTGGTTTGAACTTTGGAGCACATCAAGACCTCGTAGGAGTTAAAATCATTTAGAGCATCTCCAAGAGTCTCTTAGCTCACTCCTAAATATATTATAAACAATTAAGCTCTTAGCAAGTTATTACATTGATTTGTGTGTCAACTCCAACAATGCTCTCTATTATGACTCTTTATTTTATATTTTATTCATATTTCAATTCCACTTGGACAAACAATCAATAGATGAGAGAGAAGAACCACTATTTTACTAATAAAATATTAAGTTAAGAGCTACTAGTTGCTCCTAAAATAGAGGAGAGAGAATAAGCTCTTAACTTTTTAAAGAGCCTCTAAGAGTCTCTTGGAGCTTGATTTTTATTCTCTCTCCTCATTTTTTGAGTTAAGAGCTACAATAGAGAGCCTCTTGGAGATGCTTTTAGAGATGAATTTCAACACCAATGTGACAAGACTTTCGGTTTACTCGACCAACCTCTATAACCTCAAAAAATTGTTAAGGGTTGGTTCAGGCTCGTAAAAGCACAGATGAGGTATAATTATTTTTTTTTCCCAAATTTCATACACTGTACATAGATGAGGTATAATTATTTTTTCCCCCAAATTTCATACACTGTACTGTCAACGTAAGAAATGCGTTTCTGGAACAACAAATGTAATAAATACTTAAACATGGAACATGTAGGTATTACATTGTTATTACATGAATTTAAAAGAGTCAAAGCAGGTGGACCTGGACACGTAAAAATTTCTTGTTAACATACATATGTGTCAAATGGAAAAATAGTATGGTCGTCCCAACACTAAGCTCTAAAAACAAGCTTCAATAATAACATTCTAGATATCATAACTCCAGCGAGGAGATATAACCGCTAAGATAAACACCAGAAAATCAAGCCATCTTAGCAAGTTAGAATAGTCATGGAAAGACGTAGCCAATCTGTGAGAAGATTCTTCGAGATCCGAGGTAGGTGATTTTCGGATAAAAACATATTCAATGTGGATACGTTGAATCTAAATTAACAGTCATTTTAAAAGAGATAAAGAAATACTGAGTGCACAGAAATTAAATTTAAACTTTAGGTTAATCACTTTGGTTTTCAATTCTTGAAATTTTCATATTAATTTCAATAAGTAGGCTACTTTCTTCCTAGAACAGAGGAGTATCGCAAAAGATAACAAAAGAAAGGAAACATGCTTGTGACTGAAATTACAAAGTTGCTTAGAATATAAACAAAAATACCATATTCAGCATATGAATTGGCAGGTATTGATAAATCAAATTATCTGCAGCTGTTGCGCTTATGTTTACAAAACAAGGAAAGCTATCGAACACAAATGTATGAAAAAATCCCAACGATTCAGGATAAGATAGTAAGGTTTGATGTGTACCATACCATGTAAAATTCTCATCGGGTCAGAACTTCGGCGTAGACTTGCTTTCTGACCATTACGGCCATGTTTGTTTTAGGGGATTATAATCCTTGGAAAATTACACTATCTTTCTTAAATTTAAAGGATTATAATCCCATGGAAGTATATTGCTATCATCTTTTTGATTCATTTCTATGGGATTATAATACCTTCTTTCACAAGGTATTATAATCCCATGGGAGTGAACTAAAATAATGATCAAAATGTGAATTCATGGGATTATAATCCCTTACGTTTGGGATTTATAAGGTAATAATTTGGGGATTATAATCCCTTGAAACAAACATGGCCTACAAGTTTGACCACCCACGTTTTGTTAGAAAATTTTTAGTTCTTTTACTCAAGCGAGTGAAGACAATTACCACTAAAGCTAAGACCCATGGAGGGTAGCTACCTGAACCACCTGAAAAATTAAATGTATGTGCCCATTGTGGATACTCCCTGACAACAAAGACTATCACGAGCGTCATAAATGCCACTCCTACCAGTATCTTTGTTATCGGATTGATTACAGAGTCCTGAAATCACCCACAAAAATAAATAAATTCAAGTAAACATTTACATTTGATGTACTAATCTACTACCTCAAAGGTCACACTAATAATCATCTAACTTCCACAACAAATCGCTTGGAAAATGCATTATCATTTGCATAAAACCTTTTCGTGACACTAACGACAAATCATCTAACCAGTTACACTCGCTTCAGTAACACAGTATGTAACCTAAATATGACTTAAAAACCTAAAGTAAATGACTCTACTTCAAATCACAATAAGAGATAACTACAAGCTACATCTAATCTAACAGCATCATAATTCTCATTTTCAATATCTATATCTACATGTATATATTAAATTAAAAACAATTAATAACAAAATTCAATCTCAAATTCTCAACACTAGACAGCTTCAACTTAATTAGTCAGTGCATATACATACAGCATTTATACTTCAAAGTCTCGAAACCGGAGAATTCACACATACGTTATAATCTCTATAACTAAGTGCAGTTCTATTCATTTATCGAAATCAAAAATACTACACGATATATTAATTTATGGAGACGAAAGAGATACCACACCTTAGGCTCTCCGTCGACCGAAATAACAGCACCATCGGTATACGGAATATAAGAGCGTCCATTTTTAGGATTAAACCTAATCGGAGCACCTCGTCCTGAAACAGAATTGTAAGCATAGATAGATTTAAAGCCGTACTTATCGAGAATCTCTACAACTTCGAGCTGATCCTGTTCGTAACCGCCGAGACTCGATTTGAAGACGGCGATCGGACCTCGGCCACGCTTGTATAGATTGATCTCGACTGCGGGAGCTGACGGAGACTTGTGATCGGAGGTTAGTAAAGGTGAGGACTCGTCGGAGGGTTCGAGTCCGGTGGTCGGAGATGTTTCGATTTCTCCGGCTGTGCTCATAGTGATAACAGTTTGTAAGTTGAATAATAAGTTATGTGTGAACTTGCGTGTTTGTTTTTGCCGGCGAGATTGGGAGAGATAGTGGTGGAATAAAATAAAGAGCTTTATGCAAACAACGGCGTGTTTCGTTAAGAATAAACGACGAAATGTATTCGGTTTTTTAAAAAAAAAAAAAAAAGTAATAATAAGAGATAAGCAATTTTTTATGGGTTTTCTTTGATTAAAATAATTTTTACAATTTTACCTTTTTTAAAAAAATCTATTTACAAATTTACCATCTCAATTGCAATTATACCAATTTCAGAACTACTACACTGTTATAAAAAATTTGATATTATGATTTTATCATGGCCAAGACTTAATAAAATCAAGAGTGAAAGAGAGAGAGATAGAGAGAGTAATGGAGCTTACCTCTTTAACATTACTTGGTGCAAATGTTTGGTTTACAAGAGATTGGTATTTATAGCAAAAATGAAGTTGGTCATATTTGACATTAATAGCTAGCCCATTTGGACTTAAATGACAATCACATTTAATATTAATTTTATAACACTCCCCTTTGATTGTCATTTAACATGGATCATAGATTGCCTCGTTAAAACCTTGTCAAAGAAAAACCCATTAGTGGGATAAAAACTTTGACGAAGGAAAAAGAGTACAATCTCCCCTTAGAAAAACTAATCATTCAGTGAAGCTTTGCCGCAACATATCTTTGAGTCGGCGCATCCCAATGTTATGTCGTAGTTTTCCAAATGTTGAATTTGGTAATGATTTCGTCAATAAATCTGCAAGGTTGTCACATGACCGAATTTGTTGTACATCAATTTCACTATTCTTTTGAAGCTCATGGGTGTAAAAGAATTTTGGTGATATGTGCTTCGTTCTGTCTCCTTTGATATATCCTTCCTTGAGTTGATCAATACACGCAGTGTTATCTTCAAACATAATAGTAGAATCTTTCGTGATGTTTGATAATCCACATGATTCTTGGATATTCTTGATAATAGACCGCAACCAAACACATTCCCTACTGGCTTCATGAATTGCAATCAGTTCTCAATAATTTGATGAGGTTGCGACTATAGTTTGCTTTGTAGATTTCCAAGAAATAGCTGTACCGCAGTATGTGAATATATATCCAGTTTGTGATTTACCAACGTGAGGATCTGACAAATATCCAGCATCTGCATATCCGATCAACTGTGATGTCGAGTCTTTTGGAAAGAATAATCCAAAATCAACTGTTCCCTTAAGGTAACGGAATATATGTTTGATCCCATTCCAATGTCTTTCCATTGGAGCAGAGCTGAATCTAGCCAATAAATTTACAGCAAATGCAATGTCCGGTCTTGTATTGTTTGCCAGATACATGAGTGCACCAATTGCGCCAAGATATGGAGTTTCAGGTCCCAGAATCTTTTCACCATCTTCATGTGGTCGGAATGGATCTTTATCAGGTTCCAAAGACCGAACTACCATTGGAGTAGTTAGAGGATGAGATTTATCCATGTAAAATCTTTTCAAGACTTTTTCGGTATATGTGGATTGGTGAACGAAAATGCCTGATGACAAGTGCTCTACTTGCATACCAAGGCAATATTTTGTCCTTCCAAGATCTTTCATCTCAAATTCAGTTTTTAGATATATGACAGCATCTTCAACATCTATAGATGTTCCTACCAGATTCAAATCATCCACATATACAGCAATAACAACAAACCCTGTTTGTGATTTCTTTATAAAAACACATGGAGAAATCTCATTGTTTATATATCCATTCTTTTGTAAATAACGACTAAGTCTGTTATACCACATGCGACCAGATTGTTTTAATCCGTAAAGTGATCGCTGGAGTTTAATGGAATACATATGACGAGATTTCTTAAACTCATCCATGTTCAATCCTTCTGGGATTTTCATATAGATTTCACTATCAAGTGAACCATACAGGTATGCAGTAACGACGTCCATAAGACGTGTTTCTAATTTTTCTTTAGATGCCATACCTAATATAAAATGAAAAGTAATTCCATCCATTATTGGAGAATATGTCTCTTGATAATCAATACCGGGTCTTTGAGAAAACCCTTAAGCTACAAGCCGGACTTTATATCTCATGATTTCATTCTTTTCATTTCGTTTTCTTATGAATACCCATTTATTTCCAACTGGGTTTACACCGATTGGTGTTTGGACTACAGGTCCAAATTCTTCTCTTTTACGCAATGAATTTAATTCTATTTGAATTGCGTATTTCCATTTCAGCCACTCTTTTCTTTGACGGCATTCATCCACACTTTGTGGTTCAGGATCAGAATTTATGTCGACATCCAATGCCGCAGAATACACAAACACATCATCGATTATGGCCTTACTTCGATCCCATAATTTCCTGTCATGCACATAATTTATTGAGATTTCATGATTACTTAATCCCTCATCTTTAGGGACTAGAATCTCTTCAGGAGATAATACCACTTCAGGGGTATTTGTTACTTCTGGAGCATGTGCCACTTCAGGGGCATTTTTTTTTGTTTTTCGTTTTCGTGGTGCAACATCTTTTGCACCGACCGGTCTACCACGCTTCAAGCACGGATTTGATTCCGTAACCAACTCTTTTGTATTTAATTGTTGAATTGGTACATCTATTCTAGTTGGAGTATTTACTGCAGGTATATGAGATTTCATAATTTTTCTATAATCGTTAAATGCGTCAGGCATTTGGTTTGCGATATTTTACATATGAATAATCCTTTTAACTTCAATTTCACATTGACCGGTACGTGGATCTAGAAAATGTAATCCCGATGCATTCCATGTAATGTCAGGATTAGCTTTATTCGAATATTTATCTCCCCCTAAAGGAGGAAACACTGATTCGTCAAAATGATAATCTGCATATCTCGCGGTAAATAAATCTCCAGTTAGTGGTTCAAGATATCTAATTATAGATGTCGAATCAAAACCAACGTAGATACCTATTCTTCTTTGAGCTCACATCTTCGATCTCTGTGGTGGAGCAATCGGCACATATACAGCACTTCCAAAAATTTTGAAGTGAGAGATATTAGGAATTTGACCAAGTACCAATTGTAGTGGAGAATGTTTGTTATAGGCAGTTGGTCTAATCCTAATAATATTGGCAGCGTGAAGTATTGCATGACCCCAAATGGATGTAGGTAATTTCGCTTTCAACAATAGTGGTATTGCAATAAGTTGAAGTCTTTTGATAAAGGACTCGGCTAATCCATTTTGTGTATGTACATGAGGAACTGGGTGTTCAACTGAGATCCCTACAGACATGCAATAGTCAACAAAAGTTACAGATGTGAACTCGCCGGCATTATCTAAGCGAATTTACTTAATGCAATGATCTGGGAATTGAGCTCGTAGTTTGATTATCTGGGCAAGTAATTTTGCAAAAGCATCATTACGAGTTGAGAGAAGACAAACATGAGACCATCTAGTTGAGGCATCAATTAATACCATGAAGTACCTAAATGGACCAGAAGATGGGTGGATAGGCCCACATATGTCCCCTTGGATCCTTTCAAGAAAATTTGGACTCTCAAGCTGAACTTTAGTAGGAGATGGTCGAGTAATCAGTTTTCCTAAAGAGCATGCTGAGCAAGGAAGGTCATTGTTTGAAAGAACTTTAAGATCTCTTAGAGGATGTCCAGTAGAATTCTCTATAATGCGACGCATCATAGAGACACCAGGGTGACCTAATCTTTCATGCCAAAGTGTAAATGATTTTAGGTCTACTAGTTTCGAAGCAATGACATTGTGTGACTCAATGACTCTAATTTTCATCATATATAATCCTGAAGAAAGTGAGAGAAACTTTTCTAAGATTTTCTTTTTGCTAGAATTAGCTGAAGTGATAAGAATATATTCTTTAACAGCCTCGGAAGTGGTTTCGATGTGAAAATAGTTGAGTCCAATATCCTTAAAACTAAGAAGATTTCTAGTGGACTTACTAGAAAATAATGCATTTGGAACATGTAAGTGTGTGCCATTAGGTAAGATAAAACTAGCCTTTCCAAAACCCTCAATTATATTGGAAACACCAGATATGGTCCCAACTTGTGCTTCGGTTTTGGTTAGAAGGGTAAAATATTTTCGGCTCTATAGAATCGTATGAGTTGTGCCACAATCAGCAATGCATATATCCTCAGAAATCATTCTGTGCATAATTAAGAAACACGCTTTTATTCGATAGAAAACATTACACAGTACATAGTTTAAAACAAGATAATACACAATATTATAGTAATTTTATGAAACTAATCTTCAGCTTCCCATATGGGAGTTTCATATTCATTTGGATCATTAGTGCTTATTCCACAAGATGTTATTATTGGGGAATTATCTAGTTCATTGTTGGCAAAATTCGTTTCCACCATTTTCCCTTTTGATTTTATGGATGCTTGATATAGTTTAACAAGATGTTCTGGAATATAACAATTTCGTGACCAGTGTCCCTCCATTCCACATTTAAAACATATATTATAAGTTTTACCTCCTTGTGGTGCCTTTCCTTTGTTCTGTTTTTCAGCTTGCCACTTCTGGTGACTAGAGCCTTTATGAGGACGAAAATTTCCGCGACCTCGACCTCGTCCACGGTATCGTCCTTGGCCTCGTCCACCTCTATGCCCTCTTTCACGTACATTCTGCTGGAATGACATGTTATTTACTTCAGGTAAAGGGGCAGATCCCGTTGGACGAGATTGATGATTCTTAATCACCAGTTCATGATTCTGCTCAGCAACAAGGAGAGTGGATAAAAGATCCCCGAACTTGGTGAATTTGCGCTCCCTATACATCTCTGCTAAGTTGATATTATTGGGATGAAAAGTTGATAAGGTTTTATGGATCTTTCTTTTCTCAGTAACTTTTTCACCACACAAAATGAGCTTAGAACTTATTTTGAATAACGCAGAGCTATAATCCCGGACACTTTTGAAATCTTGAAGTCGAAGATTAGCCCAATCATTTTCAGCTGCAGGTAGATAAACTAGTTTCTGATGATCGAACCTATCTCTTAAATTTTCCCATAAAATATAAGGATCCTCGACTTCTAGGTATTCAGATTTTAAATCTTCATGCATGTGATGTCGGAGAAAAATAATGGAGGTAAATTTTTCTTCAGTCGTAGCTTTATTTCCTGCTTTTATCGTATCGATTAATTTCTTTGAACCAAGATGCAATTTTACATCTTGTACCCACGACAAATAATTATCTCCAGAAATATCCAATGCAACGAACGATAAGCTTGTAAGGTTTGTCATACTAAATCTGAATTTAACATAAAAAGTATTAAATCTTAATGATTGATGTACATAAAATCCCATGAAATAATTAATCTGTATTTCATTGTTATCACAAATCTAATATCAAATGGATTTTCACCCGCATGTAGACGTATGCGTATACAGGTTATCTCCGATCAATAAATAAACTTAAATTAGAATATCATGCATATATTAGCTTATGTACAAAAGTTATTTTCCGATATATAATAATTAATAATAGCATAATAAAGCACATTTTGATAGTGATATGGGCATTTCTCTTTTAAGGCAATTAAGTGCAGAGTTTATTTTTTAAAGATTTTCGTATAGTAGGCGGATTAACCGACCATGTAAAAAAATCCGGTGTAGTAGGCGGATTAACCGACCATGTAAATTAAAAAAAATCCAGTATATTAGGCGGATTAACCGACCATATATGTAATATGTATATTAAAATAAAATTATAACTTCTCTCAGTTCCGGCAGAGCTTCGTGCTGATAACGTGTTATAAAAGATTTGATATTATGATTTTATATATCATGGCCAAGGGTTAATAAAATCAAGAGTGAAAGAGAGAGAGAGATAGAGAGAGTAATGGAGCTTACCTCTTTAACATTACTTGGTGCAAATGTTTGGTTTACAAGAGATTGGTATTTATAGCAAAAATGAAGTTGGTCATATTTGACATTAATAGCTAGCCCATTAGGACTTAAATGACAATCACATTTAATATTAATTTTATAACATACACCACATTTAACAAACCAACCGAGTTGAAGCAATTTAGCAGTAGTACAGTACTAACAATAATAATATAAATAAGAGTAGATTAGAAACAAGCAAGTCAGAGAGATCGGTGTGGATAATGAACCTATTTCTAAAGTCTTCGTCTCTCTCGATTCTCTCCGTCCTGAATCTCCCTCTTCTCTCCCTATCATCACAACTTCAGATAAAATGAAAAGAAGGATTACCGGTGAAGCAAGTGCCGAAAAAGAAGGATGATATGCCGGAGAATAAGGAAAGCGGTGAAGACGTGGTCGTCAGCCTGCGACCCCGATCTGAAGAAGGTCGTCGGGAAATATCGGAGGAGGTCGGGGTCAGAGATTGGGGAGGTCGGGGTCGGAGATTGGTGGCATCGGAGGATGTCGGTCGGGGTCGGAGATTTGGTGGTGGTGGATATGGATCGACGGTCGCGGGGGCGGGGGGAAGGGTGGATCGACGGGGGGCGAAGCACCGTACTTTTGCAATAGGTTTAGTTTTTTATTAAAAAAAATTGTATAAATGCAAGAATTTTGATAAGAACGTAAATGTGCAAAAGAAGAAAGAAAAGAAAGTATATTCTGTTAGAAAATGGAGTTTTTAGAGCATAAGTATTTCATGTTCTTGATGTTAATTCCGAATTTTAACAATTGGAAATTGTTCCTTGCTATGAGGACATAAATTTTCATATATGGGTCTAAGTAATTTTCTTAGTGAAATCCATAAAGAAATAGAGTTGAAGATAGTAGCTTGAAAGAGCTTGAAAATGAGAATGTGTATTTGTCCCACATTGAAATAAATAAAGGGGGTTGTTGCCTTTATATAGAATCACACACATGGGTAGTGTACAACTACTAAGGTGTATGATGGTGCATGGTGTTACTGTGTGCTTCACGCGCACAAACAGACACGCGCGCACCACCGCCCGCCTCGCCACGCCACACCACGTCACGTCTCGGCTCGGTCGAAAGGCGATTTGGGCGAATGTCCCGGCGTCTCGCGTACGCGAGGCGACCTGGGCGAGGGATTTTATTTATGTGTTTAATAATATTTTAATTAGAATATATATTTTAGATGGGTTGGGCTGGATCATAAATCTGATGGGCTTCGAGATATCAGATTGGACCAGGACAGAATTTGAAAAAAAAATATATATATATATATATATATATATATATATATATAATAAAATATTAAAACTGAAATGTGTGGATTAAATATAACGTAACCTTTACGATTTATTTAATCAGCTGTTACAGCCGTTTTGATTATATTAAATCGGCCGTTTCATTCTTATTAAATGGAATGGGAGTTACAATATTGATGAGGGTGGTATCAGTTACATTTGGCCTCTCCTATAAATAGAGAGCTAAACTTCTGATTTTAGATACACCACATCCTACATTCTCTTCTCCTCTCTACACTCTCTTCTCCCTTCATGTCGTAGCTTCTGTGCTTGTGTGTTTTTCCGGCGACTGAGGTGCCAGTCGAAGTCGAGTATTCTGGTTGCTGTGATCATATTACTCGGAGCTGTTTTATCCTGGAACAGTGCAAGCATCCCGACACAGTGTAAGTGGGGACGATTATCTTTTCAAGAACAGTCGGGACTTCTAGCAAGGCCTGACGACTCAGCTGATCTTATTTTTGTTTGTTTGATACCTTGTTAAAGCTATGGCTCCGGGTATTTCTTCTGTCTTTTCTTTGTTCTTTCAGTTACTAATATGCATGCTTTCTACCTTCATGTTTTGTTTCGTTAATTGTGTGCTTGGCCTTGACTTGTTAAATACATTATATAACTGCCTCTATATTGCTGTATTAGTGATTACTTCCAACATTCTGGAAGAGATAATCTGTTATATAGTATTTAGCATAATGGTTAATGAAACTGTAGTTCCTGCTAGTGGTAGTTCTGTTGGGGTCATGGATTGGACCACTTACAGTTTTCCACAACCCGTTGAATTAACTAGCTTGCCAGAGAAATTCAATGGGGGCGTTGGCTTTTCTCGTTGGCAGAAAAGGATGAAGTTGTGGTTGACTGTAAATGGTCTATGGCCTGGTGTGGAATATGAGAAGCCGGTTGTGGATCAAGCAAAGGCTGAAACAGTTAAAAGTTTTGCGAAGTGGGCTGAAAAGGATGGGGTGACTAGGGCGGCAATTTTGGCTATGCTAACGAACACCTTGTTTGATGTGTACTCCTCTGATGCCTATACCGCAAAACTCTTATGGGAGAAGCTGGACCAGACACATAATACTGACTCACAAGGTCTGGAAAAGTATTCTGTGGATATGTTATTCCCAGATTACACACTTGTTTAATTGTAGAAGGGGGGTTGAATACAATTCTTGATATTTATAAATTTCTGATAAGAACTCCAGAAATCTATACTTAGATAATTGCTTGTAAAAAGATTAATGCACAAACACATAAAAATCAGGTGGTTAAATGCACCACCTGAAGCTTTTATTCGAAGAAAACTCTGTGATACAAAAGTACACAGCTTCTATTTTACAACTCTTTGCTTTCTAAGAATATTCAATAGAAACCCTAAGCAAAATGTATCTGTTTTCTTAGCCTACAAAGAGTTGCTACACTTGGTTATAAATCCTAAGTTTTACAAGTACTACTGGAATAAGATAATATTAATCTAATTCTAGTTGACTTGCTACTACACTCCAAATACACATGTAGCCGAAAGGTTGTCCTTGTGTTCAGACATGTCTCCTGCACCTTTCTTGTATTCATAGTGTAAACGGAATGCTTCTTTCTTCTGTGTTTCCAAAGTATGGCTGCCATACTGCTTTTTGTATCTACTATCAACCCATGTGATCTGTCAGTCAAACATGTCCTTATCAACTGCTAATCCCCAGCTTATCATAGAAGACAGTGTCAATGATTATCCATTGATATTGTACACTGACATCCGTTGATGATGTATTGAGCTGTATCCGTTGACATTGAGACTTGAGCTGTATCCGTTGATAGAGTGGATTTGAGTTGTATCCGTTGATAGAGTTTTGTCTTCATCTGTTGATACACTTTCACTTAGACAGAATTACATAGCATAGCTTATTTACAATTGGCTACCCTATTCTTCCTATCCGTTGATGGTCAACATGACTGTGGATAAAAACACTATCAACTGATAACATAGAGATACTGCAGTATGCTACAAAACCTCATCCGTTGATGAGCTACCTGTCAACGGATAGAGTTATAAATCCTCATCCGTTGACAGCTACAAAACCTTATAGAATTTGATTGATTGTGAAGTTATCACCAAGTACAACATTTTCCTAACAATCTCCCCCAATTTATACTTGATGGCAATAAAGCATAAATTCAGGACCTTGATGATAACAAAACATTCCTAAACATATATATATATATATATATATATATATATATATATATATATATATATAAATGCAAAAATTGTATTAAGCTACAAAAATTAAAAACTGAAAGTTTGAGAAATTTACAGAGAAGTGCTCCTCTAGACTGAGCAGATTAAGACTTTTTCTTTTCTCTTGTTGGCATCACCCTTGATTTTCCTTCTTTGGCAGAGTTGGACTCAATCTGCATTTGGAGTTGCCTATAGAAGGCATCTTCTTCATCAACCTTTGGATTTAGCTTTTGTTGTAACCATCTCAGGTATTGAGAACTAGCCTTTGATAGTTGGTCTTCTAATCTGAAGAATCTCCTGTTACCATCTTCATCCCTGAACTCCATCATCCAGAAGGGTTGAAGGTGGATTTTCTGTCCATTGTATGGATCTTCATCTTCCTTGGTAGACTTGCTGGTGAGTTCCATTCCCTCCTTATCTGTTCTATTCTGTCCAGTATCTCCCCTTTTGCTATCTTGGAGAACCCTGTCTATCTCTTGATTGCAGAGAACACTTTGGTTAAGGTCAGATAATTTTCTCCAAGAACCCTCTGTAGTGGCCATGTCCTTTCCTTTCCTCCCTTGTATACAAAGACCAATCTCTCAGGCAAATGTTTATATTAGTCAATTCCTCTTACTTCTGAAAATTCATCCAGATAAAGATTCATGCCAGAGTATTCTTCAATATCTGCCTGATAGATAAAATCATCCTTGTTTTCCAAGATTGGTTGCCTGACAATAGCAGGTACCCTAGCAACTTGAATTGGTTCCTTTGAAGGTTGCTTCATTAGTATCCTTTTCTTCTGTATAGGCTTCTGTTGAGGCTTCAGCAAGAATGAAGGAACCTCAATGGAGTCAAGATTCATTGGTTCCTCTTGAGGTACTATAGGATCACCATGGAAATTCACAGCTGGGTTGAATACTTTTACAGAAATAGGTTGTGATGAGCCAACTGTCTCCTTGTTTTCAATTTCTGGAGAGACAGGCCTCCTTGCCTTTGATTTCATTCTCTTAGATTTGGATTTGGGGATTGATTTCCCTTTCCTTTTGGATTTGGGGACTTCCTCAGGTTCCCTCATTTCATCCTCTACCTCATCCATTAACTCTTGAGCCAGCCTGGCTTGCTTCTCATCTGAGTTTTCATATTGATTTTCTTCACTTGGATGAGCTTCCCTGAGAAGTCTGGAGGTCTCCTCTCTTTTTGCTTCAATAAATCTAGGATGGCTATTGGATATGTTTAAGACTTTTCCATTCCTTATTATTACAGCCATCCATTCTCTTACACTTCTATTGGCATTTTCCTTGAACTCCTTAATTTGCTTTCCCATTAGCTTTCCTTCATCATCCTTGGGAAATGGAAAGTCCAATTGTAACTTGTTCTTCCCATTTGCCTTTGGTGGAGAGTAGGCTCTGGTTTTGATGTATGGTTCAAATTCTTTGACATAAGAAGGTTCAGCATCATAGAAAGTAGGAGCTACAATCTCTGGAGTGAGCACCTTCAGAATTGTAGTTGATATTGTTGGAGCTGAGGACTGAGTAGATAACAGATTTGACACAATTGATTCATTGATCATCCTTTCTGTTCTCATCATTCTTTCATTGGTCTCCTTGTTGATCTTTTCTAAGGCCTCTATTCTAGCTTGCCTTTCACCATCTGAGATTTCTGATAGGTTAGGAATCACAGGCAAAGCCTTTTGTTTCTTCACAGGGGAAGCCTCTATAGTAAATTCTTTTGGATTGACCACTATCATTGGCTGTTGCTCCCCCTCACTTTGTGCTATCTTGCTACTGGAAGCTGGAATTTGAATTTGACTAGAAGTGGCTGCAACCTCTTCTACCTTTTTCTCCCCCTTTTTGTTAGCATCAAGGGCTGGAGATGAGGCTGCAAGCAACCTTTCCAGTAGCTCAGTCTGTTTGGCTTGAGTTTCAATGAGTGTCTGCATTTAAGATTCCATACCATCCACTCTGGAGGAGAGATGCTGAACAGATTTGGCCAGGCTATCTTCCTTCAATAATTTGCTAGTCAGCACCTTCTGAGTGGTAGTAGGGGCTAGTGCCTCAATCCTGGCATCTAGTTCCACTTTCATTTCTCTAATTGCAGTTTGGACCTCCTCCTGTTGAGTTCTTTGAATGACCATGTGCATTTTCTGAAGTTTTATGGAGTCCATTATTTGCTGAAGGACAGCCTTTCTCTGTGGATCTGCATTTTGGTGCTCAGCCCTAGCAGATTGATATTGCTTCACAATCTCCACATTGAAATCACCAGCCACAGTGGCAGTAGAAAATAGCCAGTCTGGAGTATCACCCACATTGACTTCTTCATCATTTGTTGTGCTGTCACTGTCATTATCGCCAAACTCTTCACTGTCAGCATTTGAAGACAGAGTTGTCAAAGCTTCCTTTGCTCTTTGTAGAGATTGTGAGGTGTGCACTAGGTGCATTGCCTCCTCTGCCTCCACATTGCCCTGTTGTGCCATGATTTGATAAGCAGAAACAGGATGAGTAAAGTTTTCAGGATCCAAAGAGATGGAGTCAATGATTGACTGATATTCTTGTCGAAATTCCATCTCTTTAGAAGCTTCATTAACCTCCATTAACTCACTTGCAATGGCTGAATCTTCCTGCCTTATTTCTCCTGTAGTCCATTCTCTCCTTTCATCTCTCTGTTCTTGCATCAGGGGCTCCCCCTGGCTCACACCTCTCACACCCTCACCTTCACCTACTAAGGTGGAACCCTCTTGCTCTCCTTTTGCCAGACCTGAAGAAATGGTCAGCCTCTCATTATTTGCCTATCCTTTTGCCTGCTCATAAGGCAGCCTCTCACTCCCTTCCCTCAATCCTAAAAGTGTTTCAACTACTGAGAACTCCTCCACACTTGACACAGGAATGTCAGATATAGCAGTGGTAGAGTGAGTTATCAACGGATAAGGGATATCCGTTGATGGAGTAGTTATAGCTGTCAACGGATGGCTAGACATAGGCGCATCCGTTGATGGAGAAACACTTGTCAACGGATGAAGGATATCCGTTGATGAAGGAATGATAATATCCGTTGAAGTGAAAACCAACACTGAATATGTGGAGATTGATTTTAAAGATGAGGCCACAGATGTTGTTGTGAATTCAGGAATGGAAGGTTGATGGCCCAACAAATCATCTAAAAGATGATGACCACCAATTGCAGAGTGGAGCTTCTCCAAGAATCTTAAAGATGGAGAATCAGGAATTGATGTAGATATCACATCCACATCCAGCGATGGAGTTGGTGATGGTGGATTGTAATGTGTATCAATTTTAAGATTAAGATCAAGGGGCTGTGACTCCACATTTATTGGAGTCACATCAAACTGAATTTGAGAAGGTACAGTTTGCTGTACTGTGTGTGCACCCTGTGCTTCCCTTATGGTTTTAGATCTTACTCTTCTTTCATAGGTTTTTGAGGGAGAGCTAGTGTCCCTTACCCTTTTGTGCAGAGTTGCTGTAGAACTAGTAGTCACACCCTGTTGAGAGGATGTAACTTGGGCTTGGCTATTTGGTGCACTTTCCTTACCCACCTTATTCTTAGGGCTTGCACCCTGTCCCTCACCACTCACTACCTCCTTCACACTCCCCTCACGAGTTGTGGTAGTTTTTGCAACAGGTGATTTTTGAGAAACACCTGAGGTTTGTCTCTTAGATTTTGGTTTGGAAACTTTTGTTTTAGTCACTTGGGTAGGAGCCTGTTTGGTCACTACTACAGACTCCATTGTGACTGAGGAAGGCAAAGAAATTTGGGGGTTAGAGATAGGAGTTTCAAGGTTAGAAAGAGTTACCTGAACAATTGGTAGGTATACCAATTGTACCTCTGCATTGGAGTTCATTCGAATTAAATCACTTAAGACTCTCTTCTCCTGAACAAAACATGTGAACTTGCTATCCGGGTTAGCAATGGATAGCTTATTCTCAGATACATGCAGTGCTAAGAGCATCAAAAATCTAGCAAAATAGATATTCTTGCCCCTAGTTTCTTTTTTCCTAATTTTGCTGCTATCTCATACATGACTAGTGTGCCAAAGTTATAGAATTTATCAGTCAGAAGCATACACAGCATAACTAGCATGGAATGGGTAACAGCATCAAAGTTACTAATTTTGCCTGAAAAAGTTTTAATGAATGCATCACAGAAATAACTCCATTCTTTAACCATCCCTTTCCTAGCAATTTTTCCTAAATTATCAGTACTAAGGGCATAATTTATGGAATTAAGCATGGCAACTATTTCAGCATCAGTGGGTACTTTCAGACAGTTATTCTCAGGCAATTTTAAACAGGCAGTTATCACATCAGAATTAACTACATAGTTTTTACCCTTTAGAGAAAAAGCAATTGTACCATCTGTGCCATTGTACTCAGCAGATGCCCACACCTCTTCGATTACTTCGTGGATTAGAGGAGTGGTGGCAGTCATAGCATACGAAAGTTTACAATTCTTCACAAAATTCATCATGGTATGATAAGCTTCTGGGGCATTCACTGTATCGACATAGGCAGCGAAATTGTTCTTCTCATAGGTGAACCCAGTGGAAGACATCATCTTAACAATAGGCGCCATTGAAGAGTTTGAACTTTTGTTGTAGAGAGTTTTTGTGAAGAAGAAGATGCAGTTTACTTAAGAGAATCTTGAAAGTCGATAAAAGTGAGATGTGAGAGCACAAGACAGCCTTTTATACTTTTCAAGAATTGAAAATGAAATAATTAAAAGTAATTACTCATTGGTCAAAAGTAACTGTCAAATAATAAAAGAAAATAAATATAACCAGTCATATATAGATACACGTTTACCAATGGTTATATTTAAAAGAAAATATGTATATCAACGGATATGGATTGAACGGTTGAGAAACAGTTTATCCGTTGATGACGTGGATAACCTGTTATCTGTTGATATACAAAAATCTAGGAATGTGTTTAGGCTATCAACGGATAAAGGATATCCGTTGATAAGATAATTTTGCCTTGGACAAAATTTCTAAAGACAAAACAAATTTTCTGAGAGTTTTTAATTCTCAAGAAAATCAAAACACATTCCTAGCTACAATGCAGTGAAATCAAATATCACTAGGAATTATGACAAGTTAAGCATACCTAGCTCACCTACCAATCTTGTGAATGTGGATTCATCAAGAGGCTTGGTGAAGATATCTGCAAGCTGCATTTCACTTGGCACAAAGTGCATTTCTACTGTACCATTCATCACATGTTCTCTAATGAAGTGGTATTTGATGTCAATGTGCTTGGTTCTCGAATGTTGCACTGGATTCCCTGTGATGGCAATAGCACTTGTGTTGTCACAGAAAATTGGAATCCTCTCAACTTTTAGACCATAGTCAATGAATTGGTTTCTCATCCATAGAATCTGTGCACAACAACTTCCAGCAGCAATGTACTCAGCTTCAGCTGTAGAAGTGGAGACTGAGTTTTGTTTCTTACTGAACCATGAAACAAGCCTGTTTCCTAGAAATTGACAGGAACCTGTAGTACTTTTCCTATCAACTCTGCAACCTGCATAATCTGCATCTGAATAGCCAGTTAGATCAAAACCAGATTCTCTTGGGTACCAAATGCCAAGGTTTGGTGTTCCCTTGAGATACCTGAAGATTCTTTTAATAGCTATTAAGTGAGACTCTCTAGGGTCAGCTTGAAATCTAGCACAAAGGCAAGTAGAAAACATTATATCAGGTCTACTAGCTGTTAGGTATAGAAGTGAACCTACCATGCCTCTATAGCTTGAGATGTCCACAGACTTTTCCTTAGTATTCAACTCAAGCTTAGTTGCAGTGGCCATAGGTGTTTTAGAAGATGTACAATCCATTAAGTTAAATTTCTTTAAGAGATCATAAAATATATTTTGTTTGACTTATGAAAATGCCCTCATTAACTTGCTTTACTTGTAGGCCAAGAAAGTAAGTTAATTCACCCATCATGCTCATTTCATACCTACTTTGCATAAGTTTGGCAAACTTTTTGCAAAGCTTCTCATCTGTAGACCCAAAAATAATATCATCTACATAGATTTGAACAAGTACTGAAGAGCCATTAATATTCCTATGAAATAAGGTTTTATCTACTGTACCTCTAGTGAAGTGGTTCTCCAAAAGAAATTGAGATAAGGTGTCATACCAGGCTCTTGGTGCTTGCTTCAAACCATAAAGTGCTTTCATGAGAAGATATACATATCCTGGAAATTCTGGATCCTCAAAGCCAGGAGGTTGATGGACATAGACCTCTTCTTCTAGTTCCCCATTTAGAAAGGCACTTTTGACATCCATCTGATAGACTTTGAAATTGGCATGTGCTGCATAGGCTAGAAAGATTCTTATTGCCTCAAGTCTTGCCACTGGAGCAAAAGTTTCATCAAAATCTATTCCTTCTTCTTGAGAATAGCCTTTTGCCACTAATCTAGCTTTATTCCTCACAATTATGCCATTTTCATCTGTCTTATTCTTGAGAACCCATTTAGTACCTATGACACTTCTATCATCAGGTTTGGGCACAAGTTTCCATACTTTATTTCTTTCAAATTGGTTTAGCTCTTCTTGCATTGCTAACACCCAATCTGGATCTAGAAGGGCATCTTCCACTTTCTTAGGTTCCTCTTGAGACAGGAAGCTACTGTATAGACATTCTGCTTGAGTGGCCCTCCTAGTTTGGACTTTTGAATTTGATTCACCAATGATTAACTCAAATGGATGATCTCTAGTCCATTTTCTTGCAGGTGGAAGGTTTGATCTTGATGAGGTTGCTTCATTTCCATGAGCATGATCATGCTGATTTAGCATTGAATTTTGACCTTGAGAAACTCCCCCTGAGTTTGTTGTCCTTGCTGAATTATGAAGTTGACTGTCAATGGATGCATCATTTTGCCTGTCGACGGATGCTTGAGAATCTCTGTCAACGGATGCATCTCTAATAGTGTCAACGGATGTTGCAGAATGACTGTCAACGGATGCTTCATTTTCAGTGTAAGCATCACTTCTAGTTGGTATAACAGCTCTAGGTGGATCTCTGTGGTCATGATCTTCATTGTCCTCATCATCATCATAGTACATTCTTCCTTCATCTTCATTCTCAAATTCCAACTTTTCATAGGAACCTTCATCATTTAGGCCTAGAATCTTTTGATCATCAAACACGACATGTACAGATTCCATAACAATGTTGGTTCTTAGATTGTAGACCTTGTAGGCTTTCCCTGCTGCATATCCAACGAAAATAGCTTCATCTGCCTTTGCTTCAAATTTGCCCAAGTTATCTCCATGATTCCTTAGCACAAAACACTTACATCCAAAGACATGTAGGAAAGCTAAAGTTGGTTTCTTGTTGGTTAATAACTGATAAGGAGTCATTCCTCTAGCTTGATTGACCAAGGAAATATTCTGAGTAAAGCATGCAGTGTTGACAGCTTCTGCCCAGAAATATGTTGGCAACCTTGATTCACTTAACATTGTTCTAGCTGCTTCAATGAGAGTTCTATTTTTCCTTTCAACAACCCCATTTTGTTGAGGTGTTCTGGCAGCAGAAAACTCATGGACAATTACATTCTCTTCACAGAAAATCTTCATTGTGGAATTCTTGAATTCAGTACCATTGTCACTCCTGATTCTTTGTACTCTGTCTTCAGAACCATTGTTTAGTATTCTGAGGTGATTGATGATGATTTCACTTGCACAATCCTTGGAGTGCAGGAAGAAGGTCCATGTGAACTTAGAAAAATCATCTACAATCACCAGACAGTATTTCTTCTTTGAAATAGACATGACATTTACTGGACCAAATAAGTCCATATGCAGCAATTGAAGAGGCTTAACAATGGATGACTCTGTCTTGCTTTTGAAGGATGATTTCTTTTGTTTCCCTAATTGGTAGGCATCACACAGTCCATCTCTGACAAACTCCAATTGAGGGATTCCTCTAGCAAGATCCTTTCTTACCAAATCATTCATAACTTTATAATTCAAATGTGACAGCTTCTTATGCCATAGCCAACTCTCATCCTGACTTGCTTTGCTGAAGAGACAAGTAATGGATTCTGAGCATGCTGAATTGAAGTCATCTATGTAAACATTTCCTTTTCTAAATCCTGTCAATACCACATTGTTGTCTTCCTTGGCAGAAACAACACAGGCTTCTTTTGTGAACTTTACTTCATAGTCTTTGTCACAAATCTGACTGACACTCAGCAAATTGTGCTTCAAACCTTCAACTAAAGCCACTTTTTCAATGATGACATTGTCTTTTGAAATCAGGCCATATCCCTTAGTATATCCTTTGCTGTCATCTCCAAAGGTAATTCTAGGGCCAGCTCCTTCCTTGAACTCTGTGAGCAGGGTTAAATCTCCTGTCATGTGCCTAGAGCATCCACTGTCTAGGTACCATAGATTCCTTCTGTTTCCCTGCACACATTTCAAAAACAAATCAAGTTGATTTTGGTACCCAAGCTTCCTTGGGTCCTTTCTTGTTAGCCTTTGACTTTGCACTCTTAGCATTCTTCAACTTAGGTGTAGATGCTTGAGTGATGGGGTTTGACAAATGCTCATTTGCATGAATATTTGATGCATGCATGTGTGGAAAATTGGCATACATATTATTCATGTTAGGTATGTTCCATGACATTTGTGGCACATTCATAGATTGAAAGTAAGGATTAGACACATATGGCATGTTCACATATGGATTTGAAAAACTAGCATTTTGATACAAACCAGGCATAACAGGCATTGCAGGCATACATGGCATTGGTTGAGGTACATGAACAGGAGCCTTGTTGACAATCTTGCAATTAGAAGATAGATGATTGACACTATTACAATTACTACAAGTTTTCCTAGGAGCAAACTTGTCAGGAGAGTAATTGTTTTTCTTGTTGATGCCTATCTTACCATTTCTGTTCTTTTTCTTTTTATCCTCAATTTCTACCTTTTCATTATCTGATTTACCAACAGCCTTTTTGTTGTGTAAATCACCTGCCTTAGCCTTCCCACTGGATTTGGTTTTGCTGCACTCACCACTAACAAAATTCTTGTTGACTGGACCATACTTGATATCCAGTTTCCTGAGTTTCTTCTTACTAACAAACTTTTTGTTAGTCGACGGATACCTCTCATCCGTTGACGATTCATCTATCAACGGATGATCACTATCCGTTGATTCACAAATAGTCTCTAGATCCTCAAGGCCAGGTTCTAGCTCCTTTTTCTTTTGAGTCCAGGTATCCTTCACAAACGATTCTATTCCCTGAACTTCTATTATGTTTTGAGAAATATTCCTACAACTTTGAAATTTAGCAATTATCCCTTGTTCTTTTTCAAGCTGGTCTTTTAAAATCAGTTCTCTTTTTAACACAGCTTCAAGTTCACTTTTAGCATTATTGCAATCAACTCTCATTTTCTCAAATTCTAGAAATTGAGTTTCTAGAGCATCATTTCTATCACTTAAAAACAGATTAGACTCTTTAATCCTATTGTTCTCTTTAGTAAGTGATTTAAGAGTAACACTTAAATGATATAGTTCAGTAGACATTTCATCTATAACACTATTGCATTCCTCTTTGGTGAGCTCAGAGAGATTAGTAGAAAATACCTGATTGCTAGCTGAACTTGCTTCCTGCTCTCCAGAATCAGCCATTAAAGCAAGGTTGACTAACTCAACATCATCATCAGAATGATTGTCATCAACAGCCCAGTCATACTCTTGGGTCAAGAATGCCTTTCCTTTCTGCCTGAGAAGATCAAAATATTTCTTCTTATAGTCAACAGCCTCAGTTGACTTTCCCTTGTTCTCAGATCTAGGTTTCCTGCATTCACTTATCATGTGACCAGCAATTCCATAATTGTAGCATTTAATTTTGGATTTATCCACATAGTTGCTTGTGGAAAAATCCTTGTTAAATGGCTTGGTCACCCCAGAGTTTCTCTTGAATTTCAACTTAGAGAATCTTCTAGATAGAAAAGCTAAGTGCTCATCTATCTCATCCAATTCATCCTGCTGAAGAACATTCAATTCCTCAGACACCTTTTCCTTGCTCCTGCTTGATTCTGCTCTACCTTTACAAACCTCCCTGTTTGGTGTAGAACTAGCAGTTTCTGTCCTTTCCTCCTTTTGCTCCAAGTTGGCAACAAGTGCAACTGACCCACTTTTCTTTTGAGACTTCTCAATCTCTTCATCCTGCTCCATTTCCAGCTCATAGGTCTTTAAAGTTCCATAGAGCCTTTCAAGAGTAAATGTCTTGTACTCTTGAGTGTTTCTTAGAGAAACAGTCATTGGCTTCCATTCCTTGGGCAGTGATCTCAGAAATTTGAGATTAGAGTCTTTAACCTGATAGATTCTTCCATACAGTTTCAAACCATTTAGTAGCTTTTGAAATCTACTAAATGTATCATTCAATGTTTCTCCACTCTTAAAGTGAAAATGTTCAGACTGTTGGATTAGTAGTTGCATCTTGTTTTCCCTTACCTGTTCTGTTCCTTCACACAGGGTTTGAACAATGTCCCATACTTCCTTGGCGGTAGTGCAGTTAATAACATTGTCAACCATGTATGTTTCTAGACCATTGAACAGAATATTCATGGCCTTTTTGTCTTTGTGGACTTCTGCAATATCTTCAAGACTCCACTCAGAAACAGGTTTGGGAATGAGAGTGTCAGGCACACCTTCAGCTAGGCCAACTCTTGTTGCAGTCTTCATTGGAACGTGAGGACCCTTGTCAATGCAATCCACAAAGCCCTCATCAATAGACGAGAGATGTAGACGCATTTTTACTTTCCAGTGAAAGTAATTTTCTATATCAAGAACTGGAATCTTTACTCCATAATCCTTCTTAGACATGTCGGAAGTGTGTTGATCTTTAAACTTCAAATATGTTAGAAGCTTGCTCTGATACCAATTGTTATTCCCAGATTACACACTTGTATTGTTAGGCCGAATACACAATTAATAATCAAATTCGTATGAGAGTTTAACAAGTAATACGTTTATGCACTTAAAAACTTCTTGTATTAAGAACCCTCTTCGTGACGTAAACTATCACAAAGAGCTGCTAGATTACAATAATGATAATTCGTTGTACGATACCCTTCTAGGGTTAACCTAACTGTATTTATAAAACATACAGCTACGATACAATCTCTAATTGATATTCCTAATAATCAGCTATACAATGATATCAATTACAGATTGTCACACGTCTCCTAAGTCAACTCGATCTCTTTGATAGCTATCCAATCTTCAAAGATATCGCTTCCATAATAAATCTTCAATCACTGTTGACCAGTAGACGCTTCCTTCAGACAGAGTTTGACAAACTCTATCGAGCTTCCATCTGTCAGAGTTTACAGTAAACTCTGACCGCTTCCAGCTAAACTCTGATAATTCACTGTAACACTTAAACACTGATTAAAACACATCAATTATATTTAACAATCTCCCCCAACTTGTTCATTAGCAAAAATGCACAAGTTAATGACAATAATTGATGATGTCAAAACAAATAGACAAATACAGTGTTTATACAAATTCAGAGTTTAAGCTTCTACTTAACAAAATCTACAGAGAATAAGAAAATCCTTACAGACCTTAATCTCTTATCTCTTCAAGATCTGGCATAGCTCTGAGATAATCTATGAGCAATCTTCTTTCTGCATTTTCAAGCTCAATCTCCATAGCTTCTTTAATCTCTCTGAGCTGAGGATCACTCTCATCTGTCTAGTAGATAGCAGCCCTAAGATCATAGATTTTGTTCCTTCTCATCTCATTTCCCAGTCTGATAAATTTGACTTCTTCTGACTGTGAATTGAAGTCAAGTACTGTGATTCCCAAATCAGTCTTTAATTTTGCAGTACCTTTCTTCATTGCAATAAGATTTCCATTGTAATCCCTGTACTTAGGAACATATCTACTATTATACTTCTCTCCTCTGATTGCCAAATTCTGAAGCATCCTCTGTCTGAGCACATTAGGAACTGATTGAGTCCTTCGACTATTCACCTTGAACAGATATAGAACATATTCTATTTCTTCCCAATATTTCAAGCCAATATCATTCTCACCAATTTTAAATACTGTCCCATCAGCCATGAAGTACAAGAGAAAGTCCTTCTTTAAACTCTTCTGATAAACTAACTGTACTGATTCCAGTCTGTCCAAACTCTCTTGAGTGACACCACGACCTGGAACAACCAGTGAAGAAGGATCTCTGGGACCAGTATATTGCCTTTTGTCTCTGTGTGAACCTAGTCCACCCTTATTATTTCCAACTTTACCAGACAATGCTCTTCCATCAGAAATATTCATAGAAACTCCAGATAATATATTTGGACCTTGAATTGTTCCTTTTCCAAAAACCGATTTCAACTGAGAAGATTGTAAAGGTGTGGTCATTACTTGTGACGCAACAGAAGTTGTAACTTTCTTCTGTGAACTTTCTCCTTCAATGCCTTTCAGCTTGAGTTGAGCTTCTGCTGCCATTGTTTCCTTTGAAAACTGAGATCTTTGACTAACATCAGCTCTTTCCTTGATCACAACACCTTTAACAACAGGCCTAGGAGCTTTTCCTCTTTTTAACGTACCAGACTTTAAAGCCTTGAGATGTTCTTCTTGTAAACTCTTTTCTTCAGCTTCAATATCCTCAATTGTAACTCCTTCCTCATTCTCTTCAATAAACAACTTAGCAGCCAATTCTTCATCAGTCTGTGGATTAGAAGGTAATAACAAACTCTTGGTCTTTGAAGTACCTTGAGTATCAGTATTTATCTCAACAAACTGTGATTTAGATGACTTGCTAGTTTTCAAAGTTTGAAATTCTTCAGTTTTGTTCTTTCCTTTACTACTTGCTCCTCCATCTCCAGCACTATCCTTTCTGACAACTCTCTCCCCCTTTTTGACATCATCAGGCATAAGAATAGATGTAATTAACTCCAAGGAGGTAGCAATAGAATCAATTTTAACAGATTAGTCAGACTGATTCTCTTCAACTTTACCCAGCCTGGCAAAGAGATTGTCTTGAGCTGTAGAAAATTTTGTATTCATGAGTTTTGACTCTCTTTCCATTTTCATTTCTCTAGCTACGACCTCAGTCCTCAAATCAGTGATTGCCTTTGTAGTGTCATCAAATCTTCTATCCAGAGTTTTGACTTGAACTACAGTTGCTTTTAAGCAAGAAAGAATCTCTGGATTGGAGATAGTATCAGCAGTTTGCTTAACAAAATCAGCTGCTCTCCCTCGTGGAAAAATGCAATCCTCTTTGTACCAGTCAGCAGCAAACTTTGCAAGTTGTGCTCTCTCAACTTCATGAGACGTACAAGGTTGAGTGAAAGGTGTATGTTTATTGTCTGTTTGTACTGGTGCACTCAGAGAAGAATCAGCGTTTGCACTGCTTTCACCTTCAGGTTCAACACTTGCAGCTTTTGCATGTTCATCTTCAAGTAAAACACTGTGCTGAGCATTATCAACCACAGGCATAGACTGAGAAGTAGTCTTGGTTGCTTGATCAACCTCATCACCTCGTTCAGCAGTCTGGTGAGCATCTGAGAGTAATTCAGTATGTGATGCTACAGTTTCAGAAAGAACAACTGTAGGTTGATCAGCTGCACCAGTATCAGATATAGGATCAGAGAATGGCATAAATGAATCAAGGATATCATTCATTGGAGAAAAGCCATCTCTAGTATCCTCTTCTGCAGGCATTTTGTCTTCTGCAGGCATTTTGTCCTCTGCAGGCATTTCAACCTCTGCAGGTATTTCAACCTCTGCAGGTATTTCATCTTTTTCAACATTTTCAACATTTTCATCCAAAGAATCAGAGATTACCAGTTTTCTTCTCTTCGCTAGAGGCACTTCATCTGAATCCTCTTCACTAGATTGTGGAGATTGTGCTACCACTGAGAGTGACTTAGGTATGTTTGCCGTTTGTTTTATTCTTTTCACTCTTCTAGTATAAACAGCTCCAGGAGATGTCTCTTTTGCTTTCATTTTTGTCTCTATTGCCTTCTTAACTCTTGCATGTCGTTCAGTGTTCAGGGCTGACTTTACTCTGCCTCTTTTTGTTTTAGACTGTGGTTGTGGTGGAGATTGTGATGATTCAGAGTTTGTTTGTGAAGTGTGTGAAGGTTATTTTGTAGGTGCTGAGGGAGTAGGTGATGTAGGTGGTTCAGTGTTTGGTGTTTGAGTATGATCAATGTTTAGTGGTTCAGGTTGTGGTTCTGGTTGTGGTTCTGGTTGTGGGTCTTGTTGTTGTTGGTCCTGAGGTTGATTGAGAAAGTTCTGCAAAGCAAGTGGCAGAACAAAGGCAGGGAGATTTTCTTTACCAACATCCTTATTAGTCATATCAGAGAATATTCTCTTGTTGACTCTAAAAGGGTGAATTTCATCAGTATCAGCAATTTCTAGACCAGGTACACAAGCATTGAACAGCATTTGACAAAATCGAGCATAATAAACTGTAGTAGACTCTGACAGTTTATCACCTAAATTCATCAGAACATATCTACCAAAATCAAAATTACTACCATAGAGTAGAGAATACCCGATTTGTAGACTATCTATTGGAATGGCATCCCAGTTGGTGACTTTCTTCTGGAATGTCCTTGTAATGCAATCAAAGAAAAAGTTCCATTCCTTCCTGAGATTAGGTCTCTTTATACCGCCAAGCTTGTCAAGAGATTCCATGTAACCTATCTCCTGTAGCATCTCTCTCAATAGAGTTTCATTAACAAGAGTATAAGATGTATGTGTATCAAACCCCATTGTATCTCTGACAGTTTGTGGAGTAATCACAAACTCTTGTTCTTCATAAGTGAAGATGATGTTAGGAGTCCCATTCTCTCCTCCATCCACATAGACTGAATTTTGCCAAAAAGTAGCAATTTGAGATGCAGAGAGAGTATCAGGTCCAACCAGAGCTTGTCCAATCTCTGAGTCACTCAAGAAATTCTGCATTAGATGAAACGCTTCTGGAACACGTTCATGATAGAGTGGAGCTTCATAGTTGTTAGGAACAAACCGTAGACCAAGAGCAGTGAATGATTTAGAAGCCATTGAGTCAAGAAATTTGCAAGAATCCCTAAGAGAAGTGTATGTAGGAAAGGTGTTTGCGAGAATGCCCAAGTGAAAAGTGAGAGAACTGTGAGATGTAAAAATAAAACACAACCGTTTGGACACAAAAGTAATTAGAGTAATTAAAAACCCAATCTCTTATGTAATCAAACACTCAATCAGTTCCTAGATTAATGTGTAGTGGGACACAATAATGGGTGAGTGGGACACATTAATGGGTGAGTGGGTCACGTGCGCGTATTTTTAAGAAGTGTATTTTGCAAATTAAAACAATAAAATATTTGATTTTAAAAGAAAATCAAATAACACTCTCTTAAAATACCTGGACCCAATTAAAACCAGAATATGAAGCGTTTACCTGTAACCATTAATAACCAGAATACGAAGCGTTTTAGGACTTCGTTGCTTACCCAACTCTATTTAAGGCCTAGAGACTTGTTCAGATTAGTTCACTATCCCTTTAACCTTTCATTCTCCCTTGTAAAATCAAAAACCCTTCAAACAACACACTCTGAATAACAATGTCAAACCTTACCATCAAAGAAAAGAATCTCCATCTCGTCGAGAATAGGGATATCTTCAGCTTTACGCGTGAAGAGTTTGATGCTTTTGACTGGGAAAGGCAGCTTGAGACGCTGTGGCTGCAGATGGATGCCGGTCTGGAAGAGATCGAGAGAGAAAAACCTGCAAGAGTGATCGACATCGATGCTGCTCTCCAAGCAACATTAGCATGGCTTTCCTCGAAGGCATCCTCATCCAACACCACCAACCATTGTTAATGAATATGTCAGCAAAAATAACCTTATCCCTTCAACTTCCACCCAAATAAAGTGGCAAAGATGGGATCTGGGATTTTTGCTAACAATGGAGTGGTTTGGACTTGACCTTTTATTTTCCTGTTGAATAGATTAGCAGATAGAGAGAACAAAAAGATGTAATACTTGCTTGTAATCTCTTTCTTATTATCAATGAAAAATTATGTTTCTCTAATCTTATTCAGTGTGTTCTGCAAATTTTTTATTTATGTTTTATGAACTGTTCTTCAAGGAAGTAAATCAAAGAAGAGAATATGAAAACTAATTAAAGTAATCATATAAGGAACAAATTCATCAATTAAATCAGTAGCAGAACAGAGTACCAATTCGAGAAGTGTTTTGTTCTATTCGAGAACTCTGAGACTCAGAGTATGAACCACAAATCAACAATACACTTAGTAACAGTTGTCAAAAGCCCTATTTACTCCAAAATTTTCAAATTATCCAAATGAAAATTTACCTTAGAGTACGACCCACGAATCAACAGCGTTTGTCAATTCTCCAACTTTATCACCGAAACCCTTTCATAAATTGCACAGTTGTGAAAATATGTGTGTGTGAAGCAGAGTTTACTAAATCAATTTTTAGAGCATCTAATTTTTCATAAACTCCATAAAGTAAATCAATAAACACTGAATGCACAAACTGTCATAGTAAACACTGACTGTATGATGAAAGCTAAACTCTGTAGTAATCAATCTATATACAGTAACTTTTAATTTATTTTATACCCCTTCTATATATACATTTTTTTTAATTAATTCTATTCATTCCAGTAATTAGAGGTTAACCAGTCACCAAAAATTCAAAAATTTTAGCCCTTATCATTTTGATAAGTTCCTGGGTCATCCTAGTATTTAACTAGTCACCAAAAATCAGAGAATTTTAGCACATATTATATACCAATAAGTTCCTGGGTCATCCTAGTATCCAACATAATCTCAAATGAGTATAACTACCTATATACATTTTCTTTGGGGTATTGCAGTAAGCATTTTATTCTACCAGAGTATAACTAACAGAGTTTAGAGTTCATCAACATCAGTAGTTATTCATGTAAGGTAATGCACACAGTATTTATAGACTCAGAGTTTAGGACAAAATAAACCAAGAGATGCTATAAATATGAACCAGTATCATGCTGTGTTTACTTTCTGCACAATCTAAGATTAGATCACAATAACTCAGAAAGATTCATGACTAATTGCTGAGAATCATGCTTCATACATATTTCTTCATTGGTGTTTTCACTCAGACAAAAATTAACTCAGAGTTCACAGAGTTTATCAAACTTATTAACAGTGTATGACATACAGGTATGCTGACAGAGTTTAACAGAGTATGCATAACAGAGTTTAATCAACAGAGTTCACTTAGCATTTAACCAATCAGGAAATATGAGTAATACAATACATAAGAAAAATTTGAATCTAACCAACATTCCTAGTCAGAACCAGAGACCATTCCTAGTTCATTGACCAGTCTTGTAAATGTAGCTTCACTCAATGGTTTAGTGAAGATATCTGCAAGCTGTTGTTCTGTAGATACAAAATGTAGTTCAATATTCCCTTCTTCCACATGTTCTCTGATGAAGTGGTACCTTATGCTGATGTGCTTGGTCATTGAATGTTGTACAGGATTACCTGTCATAGCAATAGCACTTTGATTATCACAGTAAATAAGAATTTTACTGTACCTCAATCCATAATCCAGCAATTGATTCTTCATCCACAAGATCTGTGCACAACAGCTACCAGCTGCAATATACTCTGCTTCAGCTGTAGATGTGGAAATTGATTTCTGTTTCTTGCTGTACCAGGAGACAAGTCTGTCACCAAGAAATTGACAACTTCCACTAGTGCTCTTTCTGTCTATCTTGCAACCTGCAAAGTCTGCATCAGAATACCCAAGTAGCTTGAAATCTGATTCTCTGGGGTACCACAGACCTAATGATATGGTGCCCTTGAGATACTTGAAGATTCTTTTCATAGTTGTCAGATGTGGCTCTTTAGGATCTGCCTGAAACCTTGCACAAAGACAGGTTGCATACATGATGTCAGGCCTACTAGCTGTCAAGTATAGAAGAGATCCTATCATGCCCCTGTAGTTTGTCATATCCACTGAAACTCCTGTGTCTTTGTCCAATTTAGTTGCTGTTGCCATGGGAGTTGATGCAGATGAACAGTCAAGCATACCATATTTCTTGAGAAGATTTCTGGTATATTTTTCTTGATTAATGAAAATACCATCATCTGTTTGTCTCACCTGTAGGCCTAGAAAGTAACTAAGCTCTCCCATCATGCTCATTTGATACCTGGACTGCATGAGCTTGGCAAAATTTTTACAGAGTTCATCATTAGTAGACCCAAAGATAATGTCATCAACATAAATCTGAACTAAAAGGAGGTCACTTCCTTGATTGAAATAAAACAGAGTTTTGTCAATTGTTCCTCTGTTGAATCCACTTTCTAGAAGAAATTGAGCAAGTGTCTCATACCATGCTCTTGGTGCCTCCTTAAGTCCATATAGTGCCTTATCTAGCCTGTAGACATAATCTGGATATTTAGGGTCCACAAATCCTGGTGGTTGTTCAACAAACACTTCTTCTTCAAGCTTTCCATTCAGAAAAGCACTTTTCACATCCATCTGGAACACTTTGAATTTCTTGTGAGAGGCATATGCTAGAAAAATTCTGATTGCCTCCAATCTTGCAACTGGAGCAAATGTTTCATCATAGTCTATTCCTTCCTGTTGTGAATAGCCTTTTGCTACCAGTCTAGCCTTGTTCCTTGTGATAACACCTTCACTGTCAGTCTTGTTTCTGAAAACCCATTTAGTACCAACAATAGATCTGTTCTTTGGCCTTGGTACAAGGGTCCAAACTTCATTTCTTTCAAATTCATTCAACTCTTCTTGCATTGCTATTATCCAGTCAGCATCTTGAAGAGCTTCTTCCACTTTCTTTGGTTCATTTTTAGACAAGAATGCATGAAACAGACATTCACTTGCAGTAGCACTTCTTGTTTTCACTTTTGCATCTGGATCACCAATTATCAAATCAGGTGTATGTGATTTAGTCCATTTCCTAGCAGAAGGCAAATGACTTCTGTCAGCATGTGATCCTCCCCCTTGATCCATGCTCTCCTGATTTTGTTGTGATCTATCTTCGTTTTCTGAGACTCTCCCTGAACTTGACTGCCCAGAGTCAGAATTTGAATTTTCAGAGTTTGAATCGTCAGAGTTTGATCCAGATTTTTCAGTTGACTCAGTATCAGTGTTTGAGTCTTCATCATGATCATGCTCCCCTTCAACTGGTTCTTCCCTTTGTTGTGGCTGAGAAGTTTCTTCAGTTTTTACCAATAGAGGTTCAGAGTTTGTTTCAACAGAGTCTGTCAAAATTGTTTCATCAGAGTTTACTTCATCAGAGTTTAAATCTTCATTTTCAAAGTTCAGTTGATCATATTCATCTTTGTCTTCAAGTCCAGTTATCTTCTTATCATCAAAAGACACATGTATAGATTCCATGATCACTTTAGTTCTCAGATTGTAAACTCTGAATTCCTTTGTTGACAGTGGATAGCTAACAAAAATTCCTTCATCTACCTTTAGCTCAAACTTGGTCAACTGTTCAGGATGAGTCTTCAAAACAAAACATTTGCACCCGAAAATATGAAAGTATTTCAGGTTAGGCTTCTTTTTCTTCACCATCTCATATGGTGTCTTTCCATGCTTATTGATCAGTGTAGCATTTTGAGTAAAACAAGCAGTTTGAACAGCTTCTGCCCAGAAATAAGTTGGCAATTTTGCTTCATCAAGCATAGTTCTGGCAGCTTCAATCAAGGTTCTATTTTTCCTTTCAACTACACCATTTTGTTGTGGTGTACCAGGTGCTGAAAAATCTTGCTTCACTCCATTGTCCTTGCAGAATTCTTCCATTGTTGCATTTCTGAACTCAGTTCCATTATCACTTCTGATGATTCTGACTTTGTTACTTGATCCTTTGTCCAGAAGCTTCACATGCTCCATCAGAGTTAATACGGTTTCATCCTTCTTTGCTAGAAAATACACCCAAGTGAATCTAGTGTATTCATCAACAATGACTAAAGCATATTTCTTCCTTGCTATAGACATAACATTTACTGGACCAAAGAGATCAACATGCAGAAGATGATAGGGATCAGTGATTGAAAATTCTGTCTTGCTCTTGAAAGATGACTTCCTTTGTTTAGCCTTCTGACATGAATCACATAGGCCATCAACATTTAACAGAGCCTTTGGGAGTCCTCTTACAAGATCCTTTCTGATCAATTCATTTATGTTGTTCAAGTTCAAATGTGAGAGTTTCTTGTGCCACTTCCAACTCTCTTCACTAGACATTCTTGTAGACAGGCAAACAGCTTTTCCAACAGAGTCTATCAAAAGCTTGATTTCATAAATGTTGTTTTGCATGTGACCAACTAGAACAACCTTTCCTGTAGATTTGCTGATAACTTCACAATATTCAGGTTGAAAATCTACATGATATCCCTTGTCACAGATTTAACTCACAGATAACAAGTCATGCTTGAGTCCTGGGACATGAGCTACATTGTTGATGATGACATTTCCAAGATTAATATTGCCATATCCCAATGTTCTTCCTACATTGCCATCACCATAGGAAACTTTTAGGCCAGCTTTCTCCTCATAGTCTGATAGCAGGGCTTTATTTCCAGTCATGTGTCCTGAACATCCACTGTCCACGACTAGGGTTGCCTCCCTGTTGCCCTGCAATCACAAGCAATTACTGAGGATTAGATTTAAGGATCCAGACTTGCTTGGATCCTTTGGCATTCTTAACTTTGTTAGCTTTTGCAGCAGAATTAACATTATCAGAGTTTGAGCTAACAGTATCAGTGTTTACACTTGCAGTATCAACTTTAACCCATTTCAGATTGGGTTTCAGTTCATAGTAATTATGATAGATAGCATGATATTCTCTGCAAGTATAAATGGAATGCCAAGTGCTTCCACAGTGTGTGCATAAAGTCTGTGGCTTAGTCTTAGCAAAATCCTTCTTTACCTCAGACTTGGTAGGTAAAGAATTTATATTTTTATTTTTCTTGCAGAAACTTGCAAGATGCTTAGTACTACCACAGTTATGACATGTCTTTCTTGGAGCATAACTAGCAAGCATTGGTTTATTTCCTGAAGTGATGCCTACTTTTCCATTTCTGTTCTTATTTGACACTCTCTGTTTCTTAACAGATTTTAACTCCTTCAGTTTATGTTTGAGTTGTTTATCTGTCATTGAACCAATATTAACCTGTTTAACACTAGTTTTTACTGGTTTACTTTGAACAGCTTCTTTTTCATTTTCAGACAAAAATTTACTGGTTCCATGTACAAAATGAGGTCTGATTTTAACTTGATTTTGAAATCTAATTTCATCTCCCTCATTATAACCTAGACCAACAGTGTCTGTTTGAAAAATCTGTTGAGTGTCCTTTCCAGAATTAGTCCAAGTCCTAATTTTCTTATTTGCTTCTTCCAACTCAGATTCTAGTTGTTTATATTTCTGAAGCAAATTCTGTTCTTTAGAAACAGCATCATCTCTCTCTTTCTGAACTTGTTGCATGTTTTCAAGTTTTTCTTCAACAAGTTTATTTCTAACCTTAAGTTCAGAATTTTCAGATTTGATCCTCTCATTTTCTAAAGTCTGATCCCTATAACTTATATGCAATGACTTAAGATAAATTCTTAATTGAGCAATGTCATCAATATTATAAGCATAGGTAGTTAGAGGTACCTGATTTTCAGAAGTTTCTGATTCAGTAGTAGCCATGAGAGCATAGTTCACTTCTTCATCAAAATCTGAAGTATCTGCCCAATCTCTGCCTTTAGTGTAGAGTACCTTTCCAGTTTTGCCCTTCTTGCACTCAGGAGCATAGTGACCCATCTCCTTACACTTGTAGCATTGAATTTCAGACTTATCCTTCTTCCCTTTAGAATCTCTCTTATCAAACTTCCTGAAGCTTTTCCTGTCTTCATTTGAATCTCTAGAAAACCTTTTTCCTTTCTTGAAATTCTTGAAGCCCATTTTCTTGAAAGTCTTCACCATCAACACAGCCATTTTCCTCATTTCTTCTTCATCAGCCTCAGAGTCAGATGATTCAGAAGAGTTTGAATCACAATCAGAGTTTGATGATTCACTTTCTGAATGTATGACCAAAGCTTTTCCCTTCATTTTCCTTCTTGATGCCTCTTTCTTTTGAGGCTTCTCTTCAATATTAAGAGCAACAGACTTTGCCTTCTTGCTTGATCTCCTGTTTCTCTGCTCCATTTCCAATTCATGAGTTTTGAGCAGCCCATAGATTTCATCAATCTCTGTTTCAGCAAGATCATAGTTGTCTCTAATAGTGGTTGTTTTCACATCCCACTTTTCAGGTAGAGAAAGAAGAAACTTGAGATTTGAGTCTTCTAGATCATACTCTTTGTTGACCAATGATAGATCATTGAGCCGTTTACAGAATCTATCAAATTTTTCTGTCATGGTCTCTTCAGGTTTAGCCTCAAAATGCTCATACTCTTGTGTGAGTATGTTTCTCCTATTCTTTTTAATAGCCGCAGTTCCTTGACACCTGACTTCAAGAGCATCCCATATCTCTTTTGCAGTGGTGCAGTTAATGACTTTGTTAGACATAACATTGTCTAAAGCACTATGCAGTAAATGCCTAACCTTTGCATCCTTAGCAATTGATGATAGATCCTCAGGAGTCATGTCCTTCTTTTCCTTTGGAACTATTTTAGCTTCTTCACCAGCAGCTGCAACAGATAGCTTTGTAGGATTGTGAGGGCCTTCATAAATCCTGTCAAGATATTCTGGATCTGTAGCCTCCAGAAACATAGTCATCTTGACCTTCCACATAGCATACTCTAATGGCCTCAGAATAGGAACCCTGATTGGTTCATAACGACTCACAGTAGTAGGAGCCTTTTCAGAAACAGTAGGTGTTGGTGGAGGAACTGCTGACATGATTATTGTTGTGTTTGGATCTTAACCTGTAATAAAGTAACAGATTGGCTCTGATACAACTTGTTAGGCCGAATACACAATTAATAATCAAATTCGTATGAGAGTTTAACAAGTAAGACGTTTATGCACTTAAAAACTTCTTGTATTAAGAACCCTCTTCGTGATGTAAACTATCACAAAGAGCTGCTAGGTTACAATAATGATAATTCGTTGTACGATACCCTTCTAGGGTTAACCTAACTATATTTATAAAACATACAGCTACGATACAATCTCTAATTGATATTCCTAATAATCAGCTATACAATGATATCAATTACAGATTGTCACACGTCTTCTAAGTCAACTCGATCTCTTTGATAGCTATCCAATCTTCAAAGATATCGCTTCCATAATAAATCTTCAATCACTGTTGACCAGTAGACGCTTCCTCCAGACAGAGTTTGACAAACTCTGTCGAGCTTCCATCTGTCAGAGTTTAGAATAAACTCTGACCGCTTCCAGCTAAACTCTGATAATTCACTGTAACACTTAAACACTGATTAAAACACATCAATTATATTTAACATGTATAATTGTAGAAGGGGGGTTGAATACAATTCTTGATATTTATAAATTTCTGATAAGAACTCCAGAAATCTATACTTAGATAATTGCTTGTAAAAAGATTAATGCACAAACACATAAAAATCAGGTGGTTAAATGCACCACCTGAAGCTTTTATTCGAAGAAAACTCTGTGATACAAAAGTACACAGCTTCTGTTTTACAACTCTTTTCTTTCTAAGAATATTCAATAGAAACCCTAAGCAAAATGTATCTGTTTTCTTAGCCTACAAAGAGTTGCTACACTTGGTTATAAATCCCAAGTTTTACAAGTACTACTGGAATAAGATAATATTAATCTAATTCTAGTTGACTTGCTACTACACTCCAAATACACATGTAGCCGAAAGGTTGTCCTTGTGTTCAGACATGTCTCCTGCACCTTTCTTGTATTCATAGTGTAAACGGAATGCTTCTTTCTTCTGTGTTTCCAAAGTATGGCTGCCATACTGCTTTTTGTATCTACTATCAACCCATGTGATCTGTCAGTCAAACATGTCCTTATCAACTGCTAATCCCCAGCTTATCATAGAAGACAGTGTCAATGATTATCCGTTGATATTGTACACTGACATCCGTTGATGATGTATTGAGCTGTATCCGTTGACATTGAGACTTGAGCTGTATCCGTTGATAGAGTGGATTTGAGTTGTATCCGTTGATAGAGTTTTGTCTTCATCTGTTGATACGCTTTCACTTAGACAGAATTACATAGCATAGCTTATTTACAATTGGCTACCCTATTCTGCCTATCCGTTGATGGTCAACATGACTGTGGATAAAAAAGCTATCAACTGATAACATAGAGATACTGCAGTATGCTACAAAACCTCATCCGTTGATGAGCTACCTGTCAACAGATAGAGTTATAAATCCTCATCCGTTGACAGCTACAAAACCTTTTACAATTTGATTGATTGTGAAGTTATCATCAAGTACAACATATTCCTAACAGGCTAGGTTTCTTGATTTCAAGCTGGTGGACAATAAGTCCATGACTAAACAAGTGCATGAGTTCGAGATGATAGTGCATGCTTTTAAGGAGTCCGGTATGGACCTCCCCGAAAAGTTTAAGGTGATGAGTGTGATTGAAAAACTCCCTAAGTCTTGGGAAGAGTTCTCTCTCTCCCTAAAAAGACAGAAAGGAGAGATATATCACCTGGACCAACCTTATGTTAGACATCTCTGTGCAAGAACAACACAAGTCCAAACAGGGACATGTGATGCCAACTGAGCACGGAAGCTCGAAAGTGAATGTAGTAACTGTTGGATAGAAAAGAAAGACTGTCTCTAAGAAGGGTAATGGCAATAAACCTAAGAATGACAAGGACAAGGCCAAGAAACCAAAGGCAAACAAACCATGTTGGTCTTGTGGGCAGGTTGGGCACTGGAGTAAGGACTGTCCTACAAAGAAAGCGAAGAAAGCCGAGGTGGTAGCTCAAGCGAATGCTGTGCTTGGAACCTCAAGTGGGCCTGTAGTGAACATGGTTGTTGGTGAGGCTAAGGCTTCTGAAACCAATGTGGACCAGTATGTTACCTACAACCCTGTACTATTTTCCACTTATCTGTTAAATGAATGGTAGATTGATACTGGAGCTAATGTGCATATTTGTGCTGACATTAATTTATTTGTATCTTATCAACAGAGTCATAGCTTAACAGTGACGATGGGGAATGCAAGTGCTGCTCAAGTACATGGAGTAGGAAACGTGGACCTGAAGTTTCCTTCGAGTCGTGTTAAATCCCTGACGAGAGTGCATCATGTTCCCGACATGCGTAGAAATATAATAAGTGGCAGCTGTTTAGTAGCTAATGGTTTTGAAGTCTCTTTCAAGTGTAATAAAGTAGTTCTTATTCATACTGGCACATTTTTTAGCAACGGTTACTTGTCAAATGGTTTATTTGTAATAAATGCTGAGCCCATTTTGGAAACTTTGATTAATAATATTACTCCTTCTATTAACTGTGTTGAATCTTCAAATTTATGGCATGCTAGACTTGGTCACTTAAATTTTGGTGCTCTTAAAAATATGATGAACTTAGAGTTGATTCCAAAACACACTATAGAAAAGAATTCTAAATGTCAAGTATGTGTGTCTGCTAAATAAATAAGGAAACCTTTTCATAATATTGTTAGGGATTCAGACTTGTTAGATTTAGTACACACTGATATTTGTGAATTTGGGTGTGTTGACTAAGGACCAGTTTAGATACTTCATTGCCTTTATAGATGATAGTAGCAGATACTGTTATGTTTATTTACTTAGACATAAGGATGAAGCACTTAGTAAATTCATTATATGTAAAACTGAAGTAGAAAAACAAACTAGTAAGGTAATTACACGTTTGAGATCTGATAGAGGTGGTGAGTATACTAGTAACTCTTTTAATGAATTTTGTGCAAGCAATGGTATAATTCATGAAGTTATCCCACCATACACACCTAAGTCTAATGGGGTTGCTGAGCAAAAGAACAGAACATTTAAAGATATGATAAATAGTATGCTTATTTATTCTGGGTTGCCTAAATACATGTGGGGAGAGGTTCTGAATACGGCTTGCCATATTCTGAATAGAATCCCTCTGAAACACATGGATAAGACACCCTATGAGTTATGGAAGGGCAAGAAGACTAGTCTTAAGTACCTTCGTGTGTGGGGGTGCCTTGCTAAGGTACTTGTCCCTGAACACAAGAGAAAGAAGCTAGGTCCGAAGACTGTTGATTGTATCTTTCTGGGTTATCTTGAGACCACTACAACTATGAGATTTTTAGTGTTAAAATCTGACATAGATGGTACAGTGGCAAATACGATAGTTGAATTTCATGATGCTACATTCTTTGAGGATGTCTACTCTATGAAGACTGGTATGCCTCAAGATACTTCTAATGAAGATCCTACTCACACATCGAGTTCTATTCCCGATCATGTGGAAAAGATGATAAATGTGGGGGCGGAACCTAGTAGTAGCTCTACCCCTAAGGAAGTAGAGGAACCGAGAAGGAGTAAGCGTGCAAAGATAGTCAAGGATTTTGGAAGTGATTTAATCACTTATAATGTCGAGGACGAACCTTTAACTTTCCGACAAGCTATGGATTCTTCAGAGTCTAGGCACTGTAAGGGCGCTGTAAAGAGTGAAATTGACTATATTGTTTCTAACGGAACATGGGAGTTAGTTGATCTCCCTCCTGGGTGTTCTACTATCGGGTGCAGATGGATCTTTAAAAGGAAGTTGAACCCTGACGGCTCAATAGATAAGTACAAAGCTAGACTGGTAGCTAAGGGTTTTAAGCAAAAGGATGGCATTGATTACTTTGATACATACTCTCCTGTAACTAGAATGACAACAATCCCAATGCTTGTAGCATTGGCTTCCGTACATGGTCTTATCATCCATCAAATGGATGTAAAGACAGTTTTTCCTCATGGTGAACTTGAAGAAGAAATTTATATGGATCAGCCTGAGGGATTTGTTGCATCTGGTAATGAAAGAAAAGTATGTAAGTTGATCAAATCCATCTATGGCTTGAAACAAGCTCCCAAGGATTGGAATTAAAAGTTTGACGAAACTATATTGCCGTTCAGTTATGTTATTAATGAAAGTGACAAGTGTGTCAACACCAAAGTTAAAGGTAGTGAATGTGTCATCTTGTACCTATATGTGGATGACATATTACTGTATGGAACCAATATTGAGATTATTAACGAGACAAAAGCTTTCTTGAAAAGGCATTTTGAAATGAAGGATATGGGTGAGGCTAGTGTGATTCTTGGTCTCAAGCTAACTCAGTCAGCTGAGGGAATAACTTTATCACAGTCTCATTATATAGAGAAATCTATACTTGAGAAATATGGTTATTCACAGTGTAGAATCGCTAGTACACCCTATGATCCTAAAGTTGCCCTTGTCAAGAATACTTCAGGAGTGCCCGTGTCTCAGTTAAGGTATTCTCAGATTATATGGAGCTTGCAGTATCTTGCTAACTGTACTAGACCAGATATTTCATACTCTGTGTCTAAGTTGGCTAGATATACAAGCTGTCCAAACAGAACTCATTGGGATGCTCTTGATAGAGTACTTAGATATCTGAAAGGCACAATGTACCTTAGTTTACACTATAGGAGATTTCCTGGTGTACTTGAGGGGTACAGTGATGCAAGTTGGATAGCTAAGAAGTCTGGTTCCAATGGAGTGACTGGATACCTGTTCACCTTGGCAGGTGGAGCAATATCATGGAAGTCGACCAAACAGACTATAGTAACTCGGTCTATTTCTGAGGCTGAGTTGTGTGCGCTTGATGCCACGGGGACGGAGGCTGAATGATTACACAGACTTATGTCCGCAATACCTGTAGTAAGCAGACCGCTTCCTGCGATTGCTATTCATTGTGATAGTAGAACAACTATCGACAAGATTAGCAGTAAAAAGTATAATGCTAAAACAAAGAGGCACGTCTAAATTAGACTAAAGTCTATAAGGGGTTTAGTGTCTGATAGGATTATAGCTATAGAATTCATAGGAACTCGGAATAATATAGCTGATCCTTTGACTAAAGGACTGGAACCTGCAGTGGTCCTTAAGTCGAGGTTGGGGATGGGGCTTTAACCTATCATAGTTCATCATCAGTGGGAACCCAATGCACATGAGAGGAGATCCCTTGAAGTGTATTCAATGTGGTAATAACAAGCTGTAAGTATGAATTGGTAGTACCTTTGCTACATAGATGATACTGTTGTATATGAGTCTATCCCCTGTAAACCTAGAAGGTAATGACGCTGCTAGTAATCAAGAGTTATTATAACTCTGAATGGGGTCAAGTCATTTGACGAGATGGTTGCAGTACATCTCTGGAGATGCCCAGCTAAGCGAATGTAATTGTGCGGTCGAAATTATAGGAAAGGGTTATTCCTTGAAGCATTCGACGAACAGGATCAAGACAAGACTATTAATGTCTCAAAGCTGTAGATTGGCACCATAGCCTATGACTTTTCGTCGTCTATGGAACATGGCTACACCAAACGGATTAAGATTCAAGGTGAAACATTCCATCTGAATCCGGTAGTCATCAAAGTAGGGGACTTAGAAGGGTTCAAACCCGGAAGGGTACCGACTGTGAAAGACAAGCCATGATGAAAAACCTGAAGCATTTCTATATGGATTTGTGGGGGATTGTTAGAAAATGGAGTTTTTAGAGCATACGTATTTTATGTTCTCGATATTAATTCCGAATTTTAACGATTGGAAATTTTTCCTTGCTATGAGGACCTAAATTTTCATATATGGGTCTAAGTAATTTTCTTAGTGAAATCCATAGAGAAATAGAGTTGAAGTTAGTAGCTTGAAAATGAGAATGTGTATTTGTCCCACATTGAAATAAATAAAGGGGGTTGTTGGCTTTATATAGAATCACACACATGGGTAGTGTACAACTACTAGGGTGTATGATGGTACATGGTGTTACTGTGTGCTTCACGCACACACACACGCGCGCTGCCGCCTGCCTCGCCACGTCACGTCTCGTCTCGACTCGGGTCGGCTCGGTCGAAGGGCGATTTGGGCGAATGTCTCGGCGTCTCGCGTACGCGAGGCGACCTGGGCGAGAGATTTTATTTATGTGTTTAATAATATTTTAATTAGAATATATATTTTAGATGGGCTGGGCTGGATCATAAATCTGATGGGCTTCGAGATATCAGATTGGACCAGGACAGAATTTGAAAATATATATATATATATATATATATATATATATATATATATATATGTATATATATATATATATATATATATATATTCGGATTAATTAAAATACTAAAACTGACCGTTTCATTCTTATTAAATGGAATTGCAGTTACGATATTGATGAGGGTGGTATCAGTTACGTTTGGCCTCTCCTATAAATAGAGAGCTAAGCTGCTGATTTTAGATACACCACACCCTACACTCTCTTCTCCCTTCCTGTCGTAGCTTCTCTGCTTGTGTGTTTTTCCGGCGATTGAGGTGCTAGTCGAAGTCGAGTATTCTGGTTGCTGTGATCATATTACTCAGAGCTGTTTTATCCTGGAAGAGTTGTTGCAAGCATCCCGACACATTGTGAGTGGGGCGATTATCTATTCAAGAACAGTCGGGACTTCTAGCAAGGCCTGGCGACTCAGCTGATCTTATTTTTGTTTGTTTGATACCTTGTTAAAGCTATGGCTCCGGGTATTTCTTCTGTCTTTCCTTTCTTCTTTCGGTTACTAATATGCATGCTTTCTACCTTCATGTTTTATTTCGTTAATTGCGTGCTTGGCCTTAACTTGTTAAATACATTATATAACTGCCTCTATGTTGCTGTATTAGTGATTACTTCCAACATATTCTACAATTTCTCTTTTTTTTATTTGAGTTCCGTTTTTTATTTTATATTTTCAAAGACTTACATTTTTTACAAATTAATAAATTATTTATATTGTATAAATTTTAATGAATTGTTGTTGATTTGGTATTTTATATAGAACTTATTTAAAGTTTGTAGAGTCCATGCAAAATTCGTAAAATCTACATAGAGTTGATTCTAAATTCAATAAAATTTCTTAGATTTTGATGAGATTTTAAAAAATTAAAAACACATTGTGAAATTCAACAAATATATCCTCAAATTTTGATATCCAAAAAAATCCTATTAAATGCAGATCGAATACACAAGGCTAAGTTAAAGTAAGGCACCATTTTTTACATAAACTAGAAGCACCGACCCTACAGTTTAGACCAGAAGGTGTACGAGAAGAAATAAGCTCCGGACCGTCCGTTTTGCTGTTTCATTTTGCTCAAAACATTGCTTTGTAGGGGTATGCTCTGATTGAATATGAGACTTTTGGAGATGCACAGAATGCCAATGAGGAAATGGATGGTGATAATTTACTTACTGAAACCATAGCAATTGATTGGGCTTTTAGCAGAGGTCTGTACAAGCTAAATGCAAGGAGGTACATCAGTGGCGGATCTAGCCAAAAAAACTTACCCAGCGGATCTTTATTTGAATTGAGCTTTACGATCTCCGATAGACTCGAAATGATCAATCACCGCCTCTGAGTCAATACCATCCACATACTCATTTTCAATGTGAAGCATCATACAACTTGAAAGATATCCGTCTTCCATCTTGTTTCTAAGTCTAGTTTTTATGATTTTCATAGCAGAAAATGCACGCTCAGTAGTTGCAGTGGAAACAGGAAGTGTCAAGACTAAACGAATCAGCTCATCAACCAAGGGGAAAAGCTTCGCTAAGTCCGTTTCAACTAACTGTCTACATACTTGTGCAAGAGATGACAAATCCTGAAAATCTTTATTGGAAACTACTTGGCATTTATAATGCTCTAATTGTAACCTTAAAGCTCTTACCTCTGATGCCTCAAAATCTCCAGGATAAAACTTTTCTGCAAGTTTGCAAATCTTGTCTATATCAAACTTCCTGAACTGATTTTTAGGATCTAATGCAGAACTCAAAACAAGAAGTTCCATGCTTTGCTCCGTGAACCTGTCATTTAGCTCTATCATTTGAACATCAATAATCACATTAAAAATGTTAAAATGATAATGATGTTCATTAGTAACAACATTATGTTGTTGACAACCACGACCAGTGCCCATTGAATAAGCAGCATCTGAATTAGGCATTTCAAGACCATGTTCTTCCCCAAATTGCTGGACACTTTGAAAAAAACTAGTCCAACCATCTTCTCGTAGTGCTTGAAGAAGTGTTTTTGTACTTGATACTAAATTCATAGCATTAACAATGTCTTGTGATTGTCTTTGCAACGCTTGAGAAAGTAAATCAGTTATTCCCATAATTTTGTTAGCGAGCAATAAACAAAAAACAAAATCAAATGCCCTCAATGCCTTAAGGAAACCTTTTGCATCACCTCTTATACTTCCAGCGAGTTCTTTATCAATCATCATACCTTGAAGAAGCTGAGTAACTTCATTAAACATGTGAACCATATTATTGACCGAAGCAAAGTGAGAACCCCATCGAGTCATGCCTGCTCTTTTTAAACTACGAATCTGATTCAGACCTTTTCCAGTTTCAAGATCTCCACCTGCTAAGCTTTCTGCAATTTCTGCTTCTTGTATATCTTTTAACATATTTGCACGCTTCGATGAAGATCCAACAAAATTAACGATGGAGCTTAGCATTTGAAAAAATAATTGCATATCAAGAACATCTCTAGCACATGCATTTAAAGCTAATTGTAACCGATGAGCAAAGCAGTGAACATAATATGCATAAGGATTGTCTTGAAGGAATAATGTCTTTAGTCCATGAAACTGACCACGCATATTGCTAGCTCCGTCATATCCTTATACTTAATTAGCTTATAACGCGATTTAAGGGGTTTTTTTGATATGAAATAAATTTTATTTCATGTTAAAATTATATTTTAATATAATTATTATTTTAAATAATTATTTTATTTTAAATTTAAAAATTTATATAAATTTAATTAATGATATGCATGATTTAAAACTTATATTATAAAATTTTAAATTAAATATGTCGGTGACGAAATTCAAATCTTGAATGTTTTGTAAAGTAACTTAATCATATAAAATATTTAATCATTGGATCTAAAGGTTCTGATTTTTTGCTAAAAATCTAACGGTAGTAATTCGTTGTATACAGAAATCTATCATATATTTTTATTTGCGATATATTGAAAGATATTGTGTGATATTTTTGGGTATATATTAATGATTGCAAGATTATGTTTTAAATTAAAAGGTAATATGTTTTAATTAGAAAAAAATAATAATAATTGGAAGATTATGATTGCAAAATTATGTTGAAAATTAAAAGTTAACGTATTTTAATTAGAAAAGAAATATTAAATAATTTGAAGATACTATATTTTAGGTATTTATAAAGATTAATAGATTGAAAGATACGATATTTTAGGTGTTTATAAAATTTCATTTGTTTAATTTAATATAATTTATTTGTGATATATTGAAAGATATGGTGTGCTATTTTTGGGTATATATTAATGATTGCAAGATTATGTTTTAAATAAAAAGTTAACATGTTTTAATTAGAAAAAAATACTCCCTCTGTCCCCCTTGGTTCTTTACCTTGGGGTACGTAATTCTGCCACGGATTTTAAGGTGCATTTTGCGGGTAGTTTCATAACTTATTTCTAAAATTTTCTTTTTTGTATAAAATTAGAATTGTTCTATTTTTATACAAAAAAAAGAATATTTTAAAAATAAGTTATGGAACTATACTTTTTAGAAGCCTTAAAATGCGTGTCAAGCAGTGAAAAAAAATGTAAGGAAATGAGAGGGACAGAGTGAGTATGAATGATTGGAAAATTATGATTGCAAAATTATGTTGAAAATTAAAAATTAAAGTATTTTAATTAGAAAAAAATATTAATAATTTAAAGATACGATATTTTAGGTGTTTATAAAATTTCATTTGTTTAATTTAATATAATTTAATATTCTCATGTTTACGGATATTATAAACAACGTATAGAGATTTTTAATATATTTTTAGTAATTGAAAAATATGGTGTGATATTTTCGGGTATATATTAATTATTGTAAAATTAGTTTTAAATCAGATACTCATTTGTAAGTTTATAAGCACTTTATTGTCAAAAAAAATTAGTTTTAAATAAAAAAGGTAACGTGTTTTAATTAGAAAAAAATATTATTGATTAGAAGATATGATAGGATTGATGTTTTTAGGTATTTATAAAAGGTAATATCTTCAACTAAAAGTAAATGTAAAAAAGGCAATGGCTAATTAACATTAATTATATTATGTCATTATTTATTTTAATGATTAGGATAACAAACCGAAAACCAAATCGATAAACTTTCAATATTTCGGCTTTAATATAATAGTATAGATTGGTTACATTTCCAAGACTCCAACCATATTATGTAAAACTAGCGTTCTACCCGTGCTATGCACCGATCGATAAATTATATTAATTAATTAATATAAATATATTATTTTAATTATTATTTAGAAATAATTATTATTTTATTGGAATGCTAATTAACTTAAGTATAAAAATTATTTATCGGTGAATTCATACCAATTGAATTAATATTAATATTATGAGCCAATCATCAAAACAAATACAATCCCCGTTGAAAAGTTCAAAACCCCTATTTATTGTTTTTTTAAAATTTTGCTTTCATTTTATTTCTCTCTTTGTTAGAGAATATTTCTAAGTATCATGTTAACAAATTTTTCACCCATATTCTGAGAATTCGGTATATTTATTTGTAACACCCCCAAATCCGGGGTCAGGAGATTTGGTCGTTACCTGAAAATCCTCAAAATAAAATCACCTATTTAATAAAACATTATTCCTTGTAATTGTCCAAAACTGAAATATAACATCTGTGATCCCAACAATCCAAGATCTTTTAGGTTATAGTGCTAGAAACAAGAATCCAAATTCCATTAAAAAAAACTTTCTTCTTTACAACAATCTCTTTGATCAAATCTTAAACCACTAGTATAACTTCGACATGAAGTATACCAGGCCAGCTAATCTAATACGTAATGATAATAATTAGAGATTAATTATATAATATAGATCTTACACTAGATCCAGTTCCCGCGTCAAGTCATCTTTAAAATAGCATATGTTTCTTCTCTTTCCGAACCGTGCGAATAAGTCTCGCCAAACTACCTTACTGAAAAGTTAGAATTTCGAAACAAACAAGTATGAGCGAAAGAAATGCTCAGCAAGTGGTAGTAAAATAGGAATTTGAGTAAATCATTGCTAATTAAATTGATATCTTTTGTCAAAAGCACAAATCACAAGTGTTTTAAATCTAAAATCTTTCATCACAGAACGGATTAAAAGAAAGTATGAAATGAATATTCAGACATGATGAACTAACATGTTCTACTAGTAGGGATCCCGACCAGTTAAACAATTGAGTAGCTTTATTTCACAATATCATCGACATTTTTAAAAAAAAAATAGTCTAATCATTCCCAACAGTAAATTAATCCAGTATATACTTACTCATCAACATTTGTATCACAATTAAAGAAATAACTCACTTGAACGATAATTGAGGGATAGTAGCACTTGCCTCAATATACGAAGTCCCTGATTCACAAACGTCAATTCGTTACTCACTTTATATCCGTCCCTACTTCTTTATACGTTGGCCTCTGCTCGGCTATACACTCATCCTTCCTCCATAATTCGTTAACCTCTAATTGCGTACACTCGTCAACTCCGATACATAGTTCCTTTCTTAAATTCCGTTCTTACATACACTGGCACCTAGCACCTAACCGGGCCTCATACTCGTACCTATATGAAATTAAAGCACTACTTCAGTACGCTTATAACCTTATTCATATAAATCTATTCTACCCATTCGCGTCCTATAACGCTTTACAACTTACACATATAACACGTATTAATCATATTCTCAAAATAGTAATGCATAATCATAAAATCATATAAACACTTAGCACGTAATATCAACTTACACTAATATTTCATAACACACATATAATATTTGCACACCATAAATCTTTATCAAATACCATAAGAATCATACTTACGAATTCGGGCAGTGCCTCTACACTTCCGGCCTCATTTATAAAAACCCCAAATACTCTTATTCTAATCGATGTGAGATGTTACAAACACCCCTTCTTATTGGTCGACGTTCTCGTTGAGCCCACACATACTTACGGAACCCGGGCAGTGCCTCTGCATTTCCGACTGGACAAAGCTCTGATACCATTTATAACATCCAAGACCACAACCGAATGCATACCGGACTCAACAACCCACCACATGTCAGTCCAAAAGTGCTAGCAAATTGGTACACATTAGTTGTTGAATTGTATCTATAAAGGCCCCAAATACTCTCATTCTAATCGATGTGGGATGTTACAATTCCAAAACATGTGATTTAGAACTTTAGTTTAAATTGTGTGGAAAGGAATGAAGCAAGTAATGAAAATTTAAACAATTTTCTCAATCTCCCCAAATAAAAGTATAAATTTCATTCCATTCCCCTCCGTTCCATTCAATTCAAGTAAACACAGCCTTACAGGGCAGCCATCATTATGAGGAAAAAAGATGAGAATTTTCTAAGGAAGTGCAGGAAAGACAACTCGGTGGACTTGAAAAACAGCCGCTTGATAATTTGGAGAAGAAAACTGCTTGTCATGATTAATTCTGTGTTATTAAGCCAAATGTCATTTTAGTTGTCCTTTGATCACTTTAAACTCCATTCTTTGTATCTGATTTTGTAACTCGGATGAGTTCCACTCAGCTCAATAATAATAATAATTTATGGACAGTACTTTTACGTTGCATTAAATACCATGGATCTAGGCATCTAGCTTCTTGGCGAATGTATGATTATTGGAGGAATTAGTTGATTACTTTGGATGGAGCTACCGTTATGAATATAAATTAGTAGGCTTTTCAAAGAAAGTGAGAAAAGGATGGTTTAGCGAACTCTAAAAACGGACACTTGATAAATTGGAGAAGAAAGGATCTGTTTTCGTCATTTATTTTGAACTCCATTGGTTGTTTCTGATTTTGTAACTCAGATAAGTTCCACCAACTCAGATAAGTGAAGGACGTACAGTTCTTCTAGTTTGTGATTTGGTATGAATTCCCAGAACTTAAACATGCATCAACATTTCATGGTAGATTCTCCGACTAAGAAAATTCTTGCTGGAATTGTTCATGATACTCCAAACAGAGATCACTCATCGACATGGATCATTAGGCGAGCTGTTAAATAAATCATTCCAAAAAAGTTGTCCATTGGAAAATGGGCTGAAGTAAACTTTAGCTGTCTTTTTTTCCTCGCTCGACTGTCCCAATGGACTGAAACTGAATTTGCTCAAGCAATGATGAAATGTTCCCAGTTTAGCAAAGCCCTAATATCAAAAATTTATCTGGACAGTTTCAGCTAAAATGGTAATACAAACACGCTTAAAGAAGCTACCAGTGATGGCAATACAAGGAAACAAGGACTAAAAACGAGCATTTTGTGGGGTTAACATGCTGCAAAACCTTAGCAGCTGAGTGATGAAAGGCTAGAGTTTGTCTGAAAGCAACAAAGAGATAATATGTGATAGGCCATAAACAGCCAAGGCCCAACAAGGAGCCCAAAACAATAAGCAAATTAAGGCATGAGAATAAGAACGGCCCAGCCCAGAGTAGTGGACCCCGGGCCCGGGGCCACCACCACGTGGCATGGACCCCACCCCAGACAAGGGGACCCCAGATTGGTGACACTCAACATACGTGGCACCCCACCTCAGCTGACATTCCTGCATATGGCGCTGACCAACGCTAAAAGACCAGGGGAGGCACGTGCCAAATCATGTCTACAACAACATGGCCACACTCCAGCCAACGGTCACCCCAGACTAGGCCACGTGTCCTACATCCTGGAAATTCAGCGGCTTGTCCCCCAGATCCAACGATCAGGGGTGAAGGTAACCTACCCCTAAACCCTAGGACTAGGGCTATAAATACCCCTGGTAAATAGGGTTTAGGGGTTAGCCACTATCACACACCCACACACATTTATTACTCTTGTGATACTCTCCTTGATTATAGTCTTCCAAAGCCAACTCTTATTCTCACGCCGGAGGCACCTCGGGGCCAAACCCCCCTCCGGTGTTGTTTCGCAGGCTCCCCACCACAGCTACACCCCTTCCGAGGCAGGAGTTGGCGAGGAAGGACCCGATCAAGATTCAGAGTTATCATTGGCGCTAGAAGGAGGGCTCGAACCTCCGAACCGAAGAACCCCGAACTAAACAGACAGTATTGAGAAGCCCGAGCCGCTCAGAACCACAACCATGCCCCGAAAAACTACCTCTACCCAGCGCCAGGCACCCAGTGCCACTAGAGACGAACCCCTAATAACTATCCCGGAGCAAGTCCCACCTGTCCAGATCCCAATCCAGGAGAGGCTCGGAATCGGGCCAAATGACGCTCGGGTAACCGTTGAGGTGAACCGGTACAAGTATACAGACGTGCCTCTGGACTCCGCGCAAATGGAGAACCTGACACCCGAGGAGCTAGCCCAGGCGATCCGAAACTATAGGAACCGTCCCCTCCCGGAACTTGAACCTGAGCAGGCGGAGAATTCTAGGGGGTCAGCCCACTCCAATCAATCCCGGGCCTCGGTCTTTGACCGCCTTGGAAACCGGGGCAAAGGAAACAGAAAGGACCAGGAGGTTCGGAGTAGGGAAAGAAATGACGAGGCCGATAAAGTCAAGAAACTAGAAATGCTCTGGGAAAGAATAAGGCAGGAGGAACAGGCTAAGTTGGAGCTCCGAATCCAGAAGAGGCTCCAAGAGGAGGAAGAAAGGATGAGAAAATCCAAATCCAAAAGAACCCGGAGAGAGGTAAGCCCGGAGATTATCTCAGATGATGAAGAAAACCCAAACAACCTGGTACAAATGATCCATGAGCTACAAAGGAAAGTCAACAGTGACTCCGGATTTGAGATCCAAGATACGCTCACCCCTTTCAGCCATTCCCTCGAAGCCATACCCCGGCAAAAGAACCTCAAACACTACAACTTTGACTCCTTTAATGGGCTGGAGGACCCAGAAGAACACCTCAACTACTTTGAGCAAATAGCCCTGATATACTTCTACAATGACCTAACAAAGTGCAGGTTCTTTGCCTCCACAGTAAAGGGAGCAACTCAGAGATGGTTCGGCCGGATCCCTTCCCGGAGCATACACAGCTGGAAGGAGTTCAGGGAAGCCTTTCTCCGGAGGTTCCGAGCCAACAAACCCCCGGAGTATCACATGTGCCACCTTGAAACAATCAGGCAACATGACAATGAAACACTTGCGGCATTTATGAAACGGTTCCAAGAAGCCATAAACCAAGTCACGAACCTGGACGAAAGAGAAGCCTTGAGCATATTCCGGAAGAACCTAGACCCGGAGCGTAGCGAAGGCTATGTTATTGAATTGGTGAACAAAGAACCCCAAAGCCTGGCTGCAGCCTATTCTATGGCTGCCAAGTTCATCAAAGAAACCGATATCCTACAAGCAATGAGGATGACCCGGCAGGGCACCTCCTCGGGAAGAAGTAAAGATGATCGCTCTAGAAATGATCACAACTCGGACAAGAAGTTTAAGCCCAACAAACAGTACAACTATATCCCAAGTCATCAATTGACGGTCCCGGACAAATGCCACTCCTCCAGGGCCAAGTCCGAAGCCAGACCCCCGAGACCGGGGAGAGCCGAACCAAGGCCGGAACCAGAATGGACACCTTTGAACCGGCCACGCGCCAAAATACTAAAAGAAGTCCGGAGCAAACCCTTCTTTTATCCTCCCAAACCCTTGGTATCAGCCCCGGAGAATAGGCCCCGGGACAAACACTGCGATTACCATGCAACCCATGGCCACGAGACGGAAAGCTGTGTCTCCCTTAAGTTCTTCATCGAAGACCAAGTCAAGAAAGGAAATATGGGCCAATATCTAGCTCGAAGAACCACGGAAAGGGGAGAGGGACCCGGGGCCCAGAAGACCAAGAATGTGGTGCACGTGGTATTGGGAGGATCCAATTCCCCTCCGGCGAGCCCGGACTCCGGAGACGAGGTAATGATGATAAACTCGGCCCCAGAGCAAGTCATATCTTTCAGTAATGCCGATTTTGAGGGAGTAGATCCTAACCACAATGAAGCCCTAGTCGTGACCCTAGACATCGCCGAAAATGAGGTAAAGAGAATTCTTGTTGACAACGGCTCCTCCTTCAACATACTATTCAAACATACCATGGACAGGATGCAACTCAGAAGCATCAGAATGAATGAGTGCCGGGAAGACCCACTATATGGCTTCGGCCACAACTTGGTCCCAATTCAAGGAACCCTTTACTTGCCTGTCCAATTCGGCACGGCCCCGAAACAGATAGCTCATATGGTCAAATTCTATGTGATCAATAGTCCTTCCTCCTACAATGTGATCCTGGGGCGTCCAACCCTGACCAAGCTCCGAGCCGTAACCTCAACCCCACATCTCAAGTTCAAATTTCCCACACCCTTCGGGGTCGGAGAGGTAAAGGGCGACACAGAAACAGCCAGCCGATGCTATGGCCAAGCCTTAGTCATGGCAGAGACCGACCCGGAGAATAAGAGGAAAGCTTCCTCCTACCACAAGAATCTAAGCAGAAAGAAACACAGAGTTTCAACTTACAAGAACCCCGGGAAAGAGGTACAAAACATTGAAATCTCCGGAGCCCTGACCCAGGGATCAGGTATGGCTGAGGCCCGGGAATACCTGACCTCCAATTCCCAGGCCCGAGTGCAAAAATCATCCCTACTGCAAGACCAAGCCAAGGTAGAACCTGCGGTGGAAACCGAAACAATCGAACTCATACCGGGAAACTCAGAAAGAAAAATCAAGATCGGAGCCGGTCTAGAAACTGCCTTCAGACAAGAATTAATCCAACTACTCCGAGAATACGCTGATGTTTTTGCTTGGAGCCCATCTGATATGCCCGGGCTCCGGGAATCCCTTGCCATGCATAGCCTGGATGTTGATCCCAGGAGAAAACTTGTGAAACAGAAAAGAAGGAACTTCGCCCCGGAGAGGCAAAAAGCTATAGACGAGGAAGTGGACAAACTACTCAAGGCAGATATCATCTGCGAGGTCAAGTACCCGGAGTGGCTAGCCAATGTAGTTCTAGTCAAAAACCCTAGTGGGAAATGGAGGACGTGTGTTGATTACACGGACCTAAATGAAGCCTGCCCCAAAGATCCATATCCACTGCCAAGTATAGACCAGCTCATCGATGCCACTTTCGGACATGTGATGCTTAGCTTTATGGACGCCTTCTCCGGATACAACCAAATCAAGATGAACCCGGTAGATATAGCCAAAACCGCATTTATCACTCACAGAGCTGTCTATGCTTATAAGTTCATGCCCTTTGGACTTCGGAATGCCGGGGCTACATACCAAAGAGCCATGGTGGAAGTCTTCAAGGACCAAATTGGCCACAATCTGGAGTCCTATGTCGATGATATCATTGCCAAGTCTGAAACCGTCAAGGGACATGTCCCTGACCTGCGGGAATGTTTTGAAAACCTTAGAAAAAATGAGATGACGTTGAATTCGGAGAAGTGCACCTTTGGAGTAGCAGCAGGAAAATTTCTAGGCTTCATGATCAGCCAGAGAGGGATTGAGGCTAATCCGGAGAAGATAAAAGCCATCTTGGATATGCAATCACCCCGGACTCAGAAAGACATTCAGAAGCTAGCCGGATCATTGGCAGCCCTAAGAAGATTCATACCCAAGTTGGCAGAAAAGTGCTTACCCTTCTTCAATTTGCTCAGGGGGGCAAGCAACAAGAAGGAAATCACCTGGAGCCCTGACTGCCAGCAAGCTCTTGAAACTATCAAGCAATATCTCTCATCACAACCCCTTTTAACAAAGCCGGAGCCCGGGGAACCCCTACATCTATACCTCTCCACCGGGCCCCTGGCTGTGGCCGCGGCCCTAGTCCGGGAAGTCGAGGGAAACCAGCGGCCGGTGTACTACATCAGCCAAGTCCTAAAAGATGCAGAAACCAGATACCCCAATCTGGAGAAGTTTGCCTTTGCATTAGTCACGGCCTCAAGGAAACTCAGGCACTATTTCCAAGGCAGAGAGATCAAGGTGATAACAGACCAGCCGTTAAGGCGAATAATCCATAAGCCAGATGCATCCGGAAGATTAATAAATTGGGCAATTGAGTTAAGCCAATTTCACTTGACGTTCGTGCCCCGGACAGCCATCAAGGCACAGGCTCTTGCAGATTTCATAGTTGAATGCTCCTTCCCGGAACCACAGCAAGCTACCACAGTAGCCGAACATATTGCAACCCCGGACCAAGCCCCGGGGTCATGGACTCTCCACGTGGATGGATCCTCAACAGCTGACAGGTCCGGGGCAGGAATAATCATGAAGAGCCCGGAAGACTTCCAAATCAAACAAGCCATAACATTCAAATTCCCAGTAACAAACAACTAAGCCGAATATGAAGCTCTTCTAGCCGGGCTAAGGTTAGCACGAACTTTGAGAATCAACAGCCTGAACATCTATAGTGACTCCCAAATCGTGGTGCGGTAAACCAAAGGGGAATACCTAGCCAAAGATCAAAAACTGGCCCAATACCAAGCCCTTGTCAAAAGTTACCTAGCCGCCATTCCGGAGTATCAAATCAGCCAAATCAACAGGGAAGAAAACTCCGAAGCTGATGAGTTATCCAAGCTGGTTCAGAACTCAGCCGAACTAGACAGTTCGGTCTACTTTGAAGAACTGGGAACCCCGGCCATCGATCATAAAGAGGTAACGGAGATAGAGGGAACCCCGAGCTGGATGACCCCTTTCATTCTCTACTTAGAGAAAGGAGAATTTCCCGAAGATAAGAATGAAGCCAGAAGACTGAAAAACAAGGCTTCAAAATACTTCATAGAAGACAACCAACTCTATTGCCGAACCTTCTCATCTCCAACATTGAAGTGTATAGGCCCAGAGGAAGCCAACTATTGTTTACAAGAGGTACATGAAGGGATTTGTGGAGACCATATGTCCGCAAAGGCCCTTGCATACAAAATCATAAGGCAAGGTTACTACTAGCCAACAATCCACTCAGATGCAGTAGAATTCGTCAAGAAGTGTAGAAACTGCCAACTATTCAGCAATGTACCAAGGCAAAGCCCGGTCCTGCCATCTTCAGTCTTATCACCTATCCCCTTTGCTGTATGGGGGGTCGACATAGTAGGGCCCTTCCCCCGGGCCAAGGGCGATCTGAGGTACCTCCTTGTAGCCATTGACTACATGACTAAGTGGGCCGAAGCAAAGGCAATGAGGACCATAAATCAACAAGACTGCATCAAGTTCATGGACAACATATTAATGCGGTTCGGCCTACCCAGGGTCCTGGTCTCAGATAATGGTCCCCAATTCATCGGCTCAGATTTTGAAAACTATTTAAAGGAAAGGGGAATCAAACACAAGAAATCTTCAGTAGCCTATCCCCAAGGCAACGGGCAAGTGGAAGTGACAAACAGAATTTTGCTAAGAGGAATTGAGAAGAGGCTGAAGGAAAGCAAGAACAAATGGCCCGAAGAGCTGCCACATGTGTTATGGGCATACAGAACTAGCCCACGGTCCGGAACAGGGGAAACTCTATTCAAGCTAGCGTATGGAACCGAAGCAATGTTGCCAATTGAAGTGCCCACAGGGTAATCAACTTTGACGAAATCGCAAATGAAGAAGGGCTACGAGTTAACCTAGAGCTAGTTGATGAGGTCCGGGATAAAGCAGTACAAAGAATGGAGAAGTATAAATAAAAAACAAGAGAATACTTCGGAAAGAAGTCAAGGGTCAAAAACTTCCAAATCGGGGATCTAGTACTCCGGGATACCGAGGCTTCAGACCCCACTAACTCAGGAAAGCTTATGCCTAAGTGGGAAGGTCCCTACAGAGTTAAAGAGGTACTCCGCCCCGGAACCTACAAGCTCAGTCACATGGACAACACTGAAGTCCCCAACACCTGGCACGGCCTCAGACTAAGAAAGTACTACCAGTAAAGGAAAATAGTTTCAGCTCATATACGGGCGTTTTTTGGGAATTGTACTTGGAAATCATGTAACCGTTCTGTTATCAATGAAAAAGAGCTCTATTTCCTACTTGCCATTTCAATCTTACAATTATTATCCAAATTCCTACTTGGAAAAGTTTTCATCCTTTCCAAGTAGGCCAAAGCCCGGGACCTTAGCAATGCTTCGGCCCGGGAAGCCATAGGCATCCAAATTCCTACTTGGAAAAGTTTTCATCCTTTCCAAGTAGGCCAAAGCCAGGGACCTTAGCAATGCTTCGGCCCGGGAAGCCATAGGCATCCAAATTCCTACTTGGAAAAGTTTTCATCCTTTCCAAGTAGGCCAAAGCCCGGGACCTTAGCAATGCTTCGGCCCGGGAAGCCATAGGCATCCAAATTCCTACTTGGAAAAGTTTTCATCCTTTCCAAGTAGGCCAAAGCCCGGGACCTTAGCAATGCTTCGGCCCCGGAATCCATAGGCATCCAAATTCCTACTTGGAAAAGTTTTCATCCTTTCCAAGAAGGCCAAAGCCCGGGACCTTAGCAATGCTTCGGCCCGAGAAGCCATAGGCATCCAAATTCATACTTGGAAAAGTTTTCATCCTTTCCAAGTAGGCCAAAGCCCGGGACCTTAGCAATGCTTCGGCCCGGGAAGCCATAGGCATCCAAATTCCTACTTGGAAAAGTTTTCATCCTTTCCAAGTAGGCCAAAGCCCGGAACCTTAGCAACGCTTCGGCCCGGGAAGCCATAGGCATCAAAATTCCTACTTGGAAAAACCACCACTCCCCAATCCGGGATACCCGAATTAAGAAGTGGGGGGCAATACAAGCTAAACAACCAACAACAAAAGAACAAGGCAAAACTTACAAAGCAAAAATAGATATAAAAAAGAAATCAGCAGACAGGCCGGGCTGACCGACAGCCCGAAACACCTGACAGTTAAAAGTTACACAACAGCAGAATTCGAAACTACACAACAAGGTTCGAAGAGTACAAAATAAAAGTTACATGGGCATAGCCCGGATTTTGGACACAGCCAAGGTTAACATTCAAGCTTCCGGAGGAGGGGAGGAGCGGGGAGTAGCATAGGGAGTTGGCTCACCCTCGCCCTTGGCCAGCTTAGCTTCAGCATCCATATAGGCGGCAACGAAGCTCTCCCAATCTGCAGACTCCGGATTAGTCTTGCACAACTTCTCCGCAACTAACCAGCATCGACGAATCTTCGCCGCGGCGGCAGTTGCAAGTTCAGTGGCATAGACGTCCGAATCCCGGAACTCGGAGATCACCTGTTCCTCGGGCTTCTTTCCCTTCAGCTCCTCCCGAAGCTTCTTGATTTCCTCCTTAGCGTCCCTATACTTGGTCCGGACCAAGTCCCGCTCGTCAGCAATGTCCGGGCCGCATCCTTGAATCTAGTTACCCGGGCCTCAGTCGTCTCTTTAAGGTCCTCGAGCTCCTTCTTTGCAGTGGCCAATTCCCGGTCATGCTCCTCCCGGGCCTCGGCAGCAGAACGGAGCACGCCCTGGGCATCCTTGATGGTTTCCATTTCCCGGCCATACGAACCCCCAGCTGAAAAAAAAAATGAAGTTAACACTCAGTAAACAATAGCTAAGACAAAAGGGAAAAAGGTTAGACAACCAAAAGGAAGCCCGGCGAAAGGCTCACCTGGCCATAAACTCCCATCATGTCCTCGAAGAGGGAGATAGAAGAATCTTTGCTCATCTCCTCCCACTCCTTCTTGCTAGGAAGATCGGCAAGGAAGCCAATGAAGTTCCTGTCCTCCGGAATGAGGGGAGCCGGGATGTGGGGCCCAAAGTGTTCAGCTGGCTCGGAGGCAGTGCCCGGAGGGCGCTCATGCTCGACCTCGCAGTCGGATTGCATGGTCCCGAACTTCTCCTGCTGGACCGCCGAGCGAGGCCTCTTCCTCGGAACCAAGGATCCCCCATCCACCTCCGCCTCAAGAGCGTCCACCCCCGGAGCCCTAGTCTCACCACCTCCCTTGTAACACCCTCACTTGCCAACAATAATAATATAAACTTTTATACTCAATTAAACATTAATATAGAAGAAATTTTAGAAATTTCGGCATGATGTAATCATAAACCGAACTAACCACCTGCTCAAACAACTAAGTATAACTAAAACAGTCCACATGCACAAGATATACTAAACCATAAGAAAATAAAACCATACCAACCCAGACCGCTCACAGGTCACTGTATGAAACAACTACCAATAGCTATTACAACCCAGAACTGAATCAAATAATATACAACCCATTAAATATGATAATCTGCCTACAAATACAGACATAATATAAACAAAGATATATGCTCACTACCCATCCAACCACCTCGACCCTCTGACTGCCTCGGTGACTACCCCAACCAGACGGGCCACTTCTTCTAGACATCTTCAGGCTTAGCTGAGGAAACAGAATTAGCAAGCAAGTGAGCCAAAATGCTCAGCAAGTATGTATATGTAATTAAAACATCAACAACTGAAATATCTGCAAGATTGTCAAGAATTAACAATCAACATTATATAAGCTCAACTGAAGGTTCATCTTTTGTATGAGTCATAAAATAGAAGAGGATTGGACTATCATGCATTTTATAAATAAAAACAATTATAAGGTTAGGCTGCTGATCAGTCACGCACTAACCCCGGACAAACGCACACAGCAATGTCCTTAATGGATCCACGGCACACATTGGCCTTAATAATTTCTGACCACGAATCTGGTCCGACCCTTACGGTCCCCATTAAAAAAAACTAACAGTCCAATCCTAACTAAACATCAGGTGTCGGAACAATCGACCACCTCAACTGCCAAACACCCTGGACACTCTCGTTCCTGGTCAACATCTCAAATCTCACCAAGTAGAATAAGGTCAAGTAATCTCTGAATTAAATATCGACAAGTTCGATATGGCAAAAAGGGGTATTGATTTAAGTCAAGCTACTAAAAGGATCAACGAACACGATATAATCGACTTGGGGGTATAACAATTGAATATTCAAAATTAATGGAAATTATCAGAGCAGTTATATCAAGGATAAATCAAATGCATAGGAATCAAGTTATGATAATCATAATTCGCTGGAAATATAAGTGAAGTGGTTTACTTGAAAGAGAGGTGGAATAATATACTTGCAAGGAATATGGATGTAAATTAATTCACTAAAAGCATCAACAACTCAGTAGAATCAATTTGGGGTATATCAATTAAGTATCCGAAATTTCAGGGAATTAACGGAACAATTATAGCAAGAGTAATTTGAATAAGTATATAAATCAGGTTTTTATAATCATAACTCATTTAAAAGATAATTGAAGCAATTTACTTGCCTTAACTAGAAAATCACAGAATCCGAAGTGTCTTTACGTCCTCAGCTTTAGCCTTCCCTTTATCCACGGGATCTACACACAATATAACACTATTTTAGAATCCTGATTAATACTCGCTAATCAATATAAACATTCCACTAGTCTACCCCTGCGAATAGTCCCCTAATTTGCATCTATATACATATATAATAGCAATATATATATAAGCCACGGATAGTAGCATATAATCATATTGACACATTAACACATAATACATAGATTTTAAAATATGAAGCCCGACTCACAACTCGTATAAGTTGTATAATTTTACATACTCATGTCCAAGAAATGATGTTAATATATATTTTTAAAAAAATTTGACGGCATCCCCTTTATACGGGGGACTGCCAGTCGGGATACAGCCAACACAACCAACACAAATATCAATTACCAATCGAATCCATAATTATTATCCAGTCCCAATTCACATTTCCAATTCACTGATTCATAATCTAGTACAATTTAAGCAATTAATAACAACCCGATAATAAATTACAATTATTAGGTAAATAATAAATATTAAATATTAAATATTTTTGGCTCAGAAAATAATCATCATCGCCAATTACCATCGACTCAATTTATTTTTAATATCATCGTCGATGGGGCAAAGTCCCGGAGGTACCCGTTTTCGAGTTTCCAATCACGAGACTCTACACAATTTTTAATACGGACAAAATTGCAATTTACATCACTGAATTAATCGAGCAATTGAGCAATTATAAGTCATAGTTTCACAGAACCAAATTAACCAATCAACAATTTCGACATCATAATCGAGCTAAAATCAGGAAACGAAATCCAGGGACAATCAGAATCACAGAATCACAAGCCACAACAATCGAACCATACAACCAGAAACCTCAACCGCGGCACAGGAAACCCAGACACGCCAATACCACTCGGCCACAGACACCCACACACAGGGTACAAACACACACACACTTACGAATCCATCACACACATACACACGCTGCAACACACGCAGCCACCCACACACAATCGCACAGCTTTACACACACACCCGTAGTTATATACACACAACACAGTGATTGCAGAATCACAGACACACCACAGATCGATTGCAGACAATCCAGGCGAATGGATGAAGGGGAGAGGCGAATTTACCAACGGAATCCAAGCCAAAGATGTTAACACGAGAGAGAGATGTGGGAGAGATTGATTTTTAGAGAGGAAAATGAGAGAGAGAGGGAGGAGTTTTCTAGAGAGAGCTCGTGTAATTGCTGCGGTCTGAGAATATGAATCTCAATTTAGGGATTTAAGTGAAAGGATTTGGGGGAAGTAATAAAATAGATTTTTTTTCTAGGATTTTTACCTTAAAATTTATTAAAATAAATCTTAAAATTACCAATAAATACAAAAATAGGTGGAATACTAAATTTAAAAATTTAAAAAAAAAACAAATACAAAATTACGATCACCCACATATTTTTAAAATATTTTTAGGATTGAAAACGGATTAAATACGGATTTTACAAGATTAAATCCTTAAATTGGAAAATAATTCGTAAAATCATTTTAAAATCCTTGAAACCCAAAAAGAATTCACCCAATATTTTTAAAAGTCATGTAAACTAATAAAATCAATAATGAAAAAGATTTCAGGATTTCTGCCAATCCCGAGAATTTTATAAAATTCACAGAAGGTAAATATAACGCAATTAAATAGAAAATAGATCCCAAAAATAAAATTAAAAACAGTCGGGCTTACATAACACATATAAAATATCAATCTGACCTCCAAATATTATTCAACAGACACATCACCTCCACACAATTATATACGCCACATAATTCACATTTAATATAAAATAAATAGCTTTTAGTAATTAAATATTCTGAAATTTCTAAGGCGTTATAACCTTCCCCCCTTAAAAGGATTATGTCCCCAGAATCTCACCTAAGAGAATAATTGAGGATAATTCTCCAACATATCGCTTTCCAACTCCCAAGTTGATTCTTCCACCTTGGGGTTTCTCCACAAAACTCTCACTATAGGAATTGTTTTATTCCTCAAAACCTTTTCTTTTCGATCTAGTATTTTGATAGGCTGCTCCACATAAGATAAATCTGGCTGAATCTCTATCGGCTCATATTCAATGACATGTTTAGAATCCAGATGGTATTTCTTAAGCATGGATACATGGAACACGTTATGGATATGTTGCATATGAGGAGGTAAAGCTAACTCGTAGGCGACTTTCCCGACTTTCTTCAATACCTCGAAAGGCCCAACAAATCTTGGACTTAATTTTCCTTTCTTACCAAATCTTACCAACCCCTTCCACGGAGACACTTTCAACAAAACTTGTTCTCCTTCCTCAAACTCCATATTCTTTCTGGCCAAATCAGCATACTTTTTCTGTCGGATCTGAGCTGTCACTAACCTTTTCTGAATAAGTTGAACTACTTCCTTGGTTTGCTGCACTAACTCAGGTCCGAGTATCTTTCGCTCGCCAACTTCTTCCCAGTATACTGGAGATCGACACTTTCGTCCATATAACGCTTCATACGGTGGCATACCGATGCTAGCATGAAAGCTATTGTTGTATGAAAATTCGACTAACGGCAAGTGTTCATCCCAACTTCCTGCAAAATCCAATGCACAAACTCGGAGCATATCTTCAATTGTTTGAATCGTTCTTTCACTCTGTCCATCAGTCTGAGGATGGTAAGCAGTACTCATTTTTAATTCGGTGCCCAAACATTCTTGAAAACTTCTCCAGAATCTCGAATTAAATCTTGGATCTCGATCTGAGACTATTGATACTGGAACTCCGTGTCGCACTACGACCTCTTTTATGTATATGTGAACCAATTTGTCTAATGAGAACCTCTCATTTATCGGAAGGAAGTGTGCAGATTTCGTCAATCGATCAACAATTACCCAGATAGCATCATGATTAGCTCTCGTCCTTAGCAACCCAACCACAAAATCCATCGCAATATGTTCCCATTTCCACTCGGGAATCTCTAATGGTTGTAGCATCCCACTTGGCCTTTGATGTTCTGCTTTTACTTTCTGACAGGTCAAACACTTACTCACCCATTCAGCAATATCTCTCTTCATATCCGGCCACCAGAAGTTTCTTTTCAAGTCTCGATACATTTTCGTACTTCCTGGATGAATCGAATATTTCGAGCTGCGGGCTTCCTGTAGAATCTCATTCTTCAACTCTGTCACATTGGGTATCCAAATACGTGAAGAAAATCTCAATATCCCCTTGTCATCTACCTGTGTGCATATTTCCTCACCTGTTAACTTGTTCACATCTCCACTCATGACTTCCTCCTGGCATCTGCGAATCTTTTCTAACAATTCTGGCTGAAACGTCATAGTGTACACCGTATCTGTACTACTTGCAGGCATACACACCTCTATCTCCAATCTTTCAAACTCTTTGTATAATTCCTCAGGCATTGTCAACATACTGATTTTCTCCTTCCAACTTAAAGCGTCCGCCACCACGTTCGCCTTCCCAGGATGATAGTTGATGGTACAATCATAATCCTTGAGTAATTCCAACCATCTTCTCTGTCTCATATTTAACTCCTTCTGGGTGAAAATATACTTTAAACTCTTGTGGTCCGTGTAAATTTCACACTTTTCCCCATACAAATAATGTCTCAAAATCTTCAAGGCGAAAACAATCGCGGCTAATTCTAAGTCATGAGTAGGATATTTCTGCTCGTGGGGTTTCAATTGTCTCGAAGCGTAAGCAATTACCTTACCGTGCTGCATTAGTACACATCCCAAACCTTTGTGAGATGCATCACTGTAGATCACAAAATTTCCTTTTTCATCTGGAAGTGTCAATACAGGTGCAGTCACCAATCTCTTCTTCAATTCCTGGAAACTTTCTTCACACTTCTCATTCCACACAAACTTTTCATTCTTCCTTGTCAACTTTGTTAGTGGGGTGGCTATCTTCGCAAAGTCTTGAATAAATCTTCGATAATATCCCGCCAATCCTAAGAAACTTCGAACTTCTGTGGGTGTTTTAGGTCTGTCCCAATTCATCACAGCTTCAATTTTAGCAGGATCCACCTTAATCCCTTCACTGCTGATGACATGCCCTAAAAACTGCACTTCTTTCAACCAAAACTCACATTTGGAAAATTTCGCATACAATTTCTCTTTCCTCAACGTTTCTAAGGCTATTCTCAAATGCCCTGCATGCTCTTCTTCGGTCTTCGAGTATATCAAAATATCATCTATAAACACAATCACAAACTTATCCAAATATTTCTTGAAGACTCTATTCATTAGGTCCATGAACGCTGCTGGTGCATCCAAAGGCCATCACCAAGAACTCGTAGTGCCCATATCTAGTCCGAAACGCTGTTTTTGGAACGTCTTCCGGTCTAATCTTTAATTGAAAATATCCTGACCGCAAATCAATCTTCGAGAAACAAGTTGCTCCTTTTAATTGATCAAATAAATCGTCAATTCTTGGCAAAGGGTATTTATTCTTAATGGTCAACTTATTTAGTTCCCGATAATCGATACACAATCTCATACTTCCATCCTTCTTCTTTACAAATAATACCGGAGCTCCCCACGGCGAAACACTAGGTCTAATGATACCTTTTTCCAGAAGATCTTGCAATTGGACTGCCAATTCCTTCATCTCTACAGGTGCCATTCGATAGGGAGCCTTTGACACGGGTTCAGTTCCTGGGGCTAAATCGATGGTAAATTCTATTTCTCTATCCGGAGGTAAACCGGGAAGTTCATCCGGAAAAACATCAAGAAATTCATTCACCACTGGTATTTCCTCTATCTTAGGTACCTCTTGCTTAGTATCCATGACATAAGCCATATAGCCCTCGCATCCTTGCCTCAACAGCCTCTTTGTTTGAATGATCGATAAAAATCTCCTAGTCTGCCTCTGACCCCTAAAGGTAACTTCTACATTATCGGAGGGTTTAAGGATCACCTTTTTATTCTTACAATCAATTTAGGCATTATTCTCTGTTAACCAATCCATTCCTAAGATAACATCAAATTCACCTAACTGAAAGGGTATCAAATTAGCGTAAAAACAATGCCCTGAAATATCAATCTTGCAACGAGGGCACACTTGAGTAACCGGAATTCGTTCTGAATTAGCTATTTCTATAACCATAGCTTCACGCAACATGCAAATCTCACAATTTAACCTTTGAACAAATTCTCTAGATATAAAGGACTTCGTAGCCCCGGAATCAATTAACACTTTAGCTTGAACAGAATTTACAGGGAGCGTACCTGCTACCACATCCGAATTCTTAATAGCTTCGTTCAGAGTCATGTTGAAAGTCCTCGCCACTGGTCTGACACTTGCTGTTGGGGGTGCTTCAATTGCTTGCAGTATTGGATTAGCCAGAACTGGAGGTTTCACTACAGGTACTTTACAGTCTCTCATTATATGCCCTGGCTTCCCACAACGGTGACACACAATTCCTGCCTTGCATTCCCGAGCATAATGACCTTTTTGATTACATTTGTAACACGTCACCTCCAACTTTGTACACACCCCCGGATGCCTCTTCCCACAAGTCTTGCACTCTGCCAAGGGTGGCCTAACCAATTTCTGCTGACTTGCATCTTGAATTCTATTTCCTTGGCCCCCATTCCCTGATCCCGGCTTCTTAGGGTTCCCATACTTTACTGGCTGGAATCCTGGCTTTTTATTTGGCACATTCTGAGAACTGCCTTGCCCTTGTCGTTCCCCCATTGACCCAGCCTTTCTTTTCTTTCCTTCTTTTTCCTTGAAATATAATTCGCTTTCTCCTTCAGCTATCATGGCCTTCTGCACCACCGCTGCATAAGTCTCCAGCTCCAAAACTGCTAGTTTAGTATGAATCCATGGTTTCAATCCTTGTTGAAACCTCTTTGCCTTCTTCCTCTCCGTGTCCACATAGGCCGGAGCAAACCTAGCTAGTTCAGTAAACTTAGTCTCATATTCTGTCACCGACATTTTTCCCTGTTTCAACTCAAAAAACTTCATCTCCATCTGGTCTTTCATATAGTCGGGGAAATACTTTTCCAAAAATAGCTCTGTAAACCTTTCCCATGGAATCACCTCAGTAGCTTCCAACATCTTTACCGACTCCCACCAATAAGTAGCTTCATTCTTTAGGAAATAGCTTACATATTCGGTTTGTTTATCTGCTGGAACCCCCACCAGTGCAATAGCTTTTTCCATCTCTTTTAACCAAGATCTCGCCTCCACCGGGTCCGCTGTTCCTTTAAACTCAGGAGGTTTAACTGCTTGGAAAGACTTAAAAGTGACCACCGGTGGAACAGGTGGCTGCTGCTGCTGCTGTTGCTGTTGCTGTTGCTGTTGTTGCTGCTGCTGTTGTTGCTGCTGAGCCAACAACTGCTGCTGTAATTGCTGCTGTTGCTGTGCTAGAGTAGCAGTCTGCTGAACAAGAGTTTGTAATATTTGTGCTAAGGCAGGGTCCATTTGACCAACAGGGGGTGGATTAGCTTGCTCACCCTGATTGGTAGTTCGAGTGTTTTGGTTCTTCTTTCTTGGAGGCATATTTCTGAAATCAATGAACAATTATATTAAATTCAGGTTCAGAAAATAATAGCTCAAAATGATCCAACTTAGGCAAACAAATGCATATATTACTGAAAAGTAATTCAAGGTCTCCAACCAATATTCCGGTCAACAATTGATTCACAGGGTGCAATAGGATATCAATCCAAGGTTACACAAGGTATTCACAAACATTCAGTAGGTACAATAAAGAAACAATAGTCATAATGCTAAGGTCAAACATAGTATTGAAAGTAAAAACAATGCTAGAAGGAAATGGTGCCGAAAGTAAATATGAAACGAGCAGTAAATAAGATGCTTAGGTAAATGACAATATAAGGAAATTTAACACAGTTCTGCAAAAGTGATAATGATATATATAGATAGATCTGATACAAGCGTAAGAACAACGCTTCGATAAGGGTACAACATAATACTAAAAGAAGAGACTGCTAGCATCTAGTCACAGTACAACAGATATATACAACAAAACTGGTCGCACTGCAAATCCTGGCATACTACTACTCCCACAACATGCCTCTATATACCACATCATCATACTACCCTAATCATCACTGGTCATCATCGTCATCCGACTCTCCCCGCCAAGCTGATCCCAGAATGCTCTCCAGCTCTGCCGTCACCAGACCTAGAGTCACCTGCTGTGTCACGAATGCCGGCTCATCTCGGGATCTAATCCGTCCCCGCCTAATGATAACACGTCTAAGAGCTCGTACTCGCCTCCGGACATCCTCCAGCTCAGCTACCGCTCTATCTCGATCTCTAGCCCGGTCCTCCTCCCCAGCCCTCATAGCCCTCAACTCTGCCATCTGCCCTAAGAGATAGTCCCTCTCTCTGGCCACTCGCTCGTACACATGATATGGAACAGGCTGAGGAGTGTACTGATATGCTGGCCCATTCACCGAGCCCTGCGATCCTACGAATGGCTGCCTAGCCCCTGGGGAAATCTGCTGCGGTACAGAAGCCCCTCCTTCCGGATCCTCGTTCGGGTCTGAATCGGAACCAGAAGCGGGTGCCTGAAGTATACATATATATATATATATAATTAGACTTCCTATCTCTCACGAAACAATCCTAACCTTTCTCATAACTCTACCCCGACTCCCCACCAAATTGTTTCAGTGACTGTGACTTGTGGCTCTGATACCAACTTGTAACACCCTCACTTGCCAACAATAATAATATAAACTTTTATACTCAATTAAACATTAATATAGAAGAAATTTTAGAAATTTCGGCATGATGTAATCATAAACCGAACTAACCACCTGCTCAAACAACTAAGTATAACTAAAACAGTCCACATGCACAAGATATACTAAACCATAAGGAAATAAAACCATACCAACCCAGACCGCTCACAGGTCACTGTATGAAACAACTACCAATAGCTATTACAACCCAGAACTGAATCAAATAATATACAACCCATTAAATATGATAATCTGCCTACAAATACAGACATAATATAAACAAAGATATATGCTCACTACCCATACAACCACCTCGACCCTCTGACTGCCTCGGTGACTACCCCAACCAGACGGGCCACTTCTTCTAGACATCTTCAGGCTTAGCTGAGGAAACAGAATTAGCAAGCAAGTGAGCCAAAATGCTCAGCAAGTATGTATATGTAATTAAAACATCAACAACTGAAATATCTGCAAGATTGTCAAGAATTAACAATCAACATTATATAAGCTCAACTGAAGGTTCATCTTTTGTCTGAGTCATAAAATAGAAGAGGATTGGACTATCATGCATTTTATAAATAAAAACAATTATAAGGTTAGGCTGCTGATCAGTCACGCACTAACCCCGGACAAACGCACACAGCAATGTCCTTAATGGATCCACGGCACACATTGGCCTTAATAATTTCTGACCACGAATCTGGTCCGACCCTTACGGTCCCCATTAAAAAAAACTAACAGTCCAATCCTAACTAAACATCAGGTGTCGGAACAATCGACCACCTCAACTGCCAAACACCCTGGACACTCTCGTTCCTGGTCAACATCTCAAATCTCACCAAGTAGAATAAGGTCAAGTAATCTCTGAATTAAATATCGACAAGTTCGATATGGCAAAAAGGGGTATTGATTTAAGTCAAGCTACTAAAAGGATCAACGAACACGATATAATCGACTTGGGGGTATAACAATTGAATATTCAAAATTAATGGCAATTATCAGAGCAGTTATATCAAGGATAAATCAAATGCATAAGAATCAAGTTATGATAATCATAATTCGCTGGAAATATAAGTGAAGTGGTTTACTTGAAAGAGAGGTGGAATAATATACTTGCAAGGAATATGGATGTAAATTAATTCACTAAAAGCATCAACAACTCAGTAGAATCAATTTGGGGTATATCAATTAAGTATCCGAAATTTCAGGGAATTAACGGAACAATTATAGCAAGAGTAATTTGAATAAGTATATAAATCAGGTTTTTATAATCATAACTCATTTAAAAGATAATTGAAGCAATTTACTTGCCTTAACTAGAAAATCACAGAATCCGAAGTGTCTTTACGTCCTCAGCTTTAGCCTTCCCTTTATCCACGGGATCTACACCCAATATAACACTATTTTAGAATCCTGATTAATACTCGCTAATCAATATAAACATTCCACTAGTCTACCCCTGCGAATAGTCCCCTAATTTGCATCTATATACATATATAATAGCAATATATATATATAAGCCACGGATGGTAGCATATAATCATATTGACACATTAACACATAATACATAGATTTTAAAATATGAAGCCCGACTCACAACTCGTATAAGTTGTATAATTATACATACTCATGTCCAAGAAATGATGTTAATATATATTTTAGAAAAATTTTGACGGCATCCCCTTTATACGGGGGACTGCCAGTCGGGATACAGCCAACACAACCAACACAAATATCAATTACCAATCGAATCCATAATTATTATCCAGTCCCAATTCACATTTCCAATTCACTGATTCATAATCTAGTACAATTTAAGCAATTAATAACAACCCGATAATAAATTACAATTATTAGGTAAATAATAAATATTAAATATTAAATATTTTTGGCTCAGAAAATAATCATCATCGCCAATTACCATCGACTCAATTTATTTTTAATATCATCGTCGATGGGGCAAAGTCCCGGAGGTACCCGTTTTCGAGTTTCCAATCACGAGACTCTACACAATTTTTAATACGGACAAAATTGCAATTTACATCACTGAATTAATCGAGCAATTGAGCAATTATAAGTCATAGTTTCACAGAACCAAATTAACCAATCAACAATTTCGACATCATAATCGAGCTAAAATCAGGAAACGAAATCCAGGGACAATCAGAATCACAGAATCACAAGCCACAACAATCGAACCATACAACCAGAAACCTCAACCGCGGCACAGGAAACCCAGACACGCCAATACCACTCGGCCACAGACACCCACACACAGGGTACAAACACACACACACTTACGAATCCATCACACACATACACACGCTGCAACACACGCAGCCACCCACACACAATCGCACAGCTTTACACACACACCCGTAGTTATATACACACAACACAGTGATTGCAGAATCACAGACACACCACAGATCGATTGCAGACAATCCAGGCGAATGGATGAAGGGGAGAGGTGAATTTACCAACGGAATCCAAGCCAAAGATGTTAACACGAGAGAGAGATGTGGGAGAGATTGATTTTGAGAGAGGAAAATGAGAGAGAGAGGGAGGAGTTTTCTAGAGAGAGCTCGTGTAATTGCTGCGGTCTGAGAATATGAATCTCAATTTAGGGATTTAAGTGAAAGGATTTGGGGGAAGTAATAAAATAGATTTTTTTTTTCTAGGATTTTTACCTTAAAATTTATTAAAATAAATCTTAAAATTACCAATAAATACAAAAATAGGTGGAATACTAAATTTTAAAATTTAAAAAAAAACAAATACAAAATTACGATCACCCACATATTTTTAAAATATTTTTAGGATTGAAAACGGATTAAATACGGATTTTACAAGATTAAATCCTTAACTTGGAAAATAATTCGTAAAATCATTTTAAAATCCTTGAAACCCAAAAAGAATTCACCCAATATTTTTAAAAGTCATGTAAACTAATAAAATCAATAATGAAAAAGATTTCAGGATTTCTGCCAATCCCGAGAATTTTATAAAATTCACAGAAGGTAAATATAACGCAATTAAATAGAAAATAGATCCCAAAAATAAAATTAAAAACAGTCGGGCTTACATAACACATATAAAATATCAATCTGACCTCCAAATATTATTCAACAGACACATCACCTCCACACAATTATATACGCCACATAATTCACATTTAATATAAAATAAATAGCTTTTAGTAATTAAATATTCTGAAATTTCTAAGGCGTTATATCCCTCCTGAGACTTAGCGCCACTGCCCTCTCCGGGGGCTTTGGTGTTGTCCCGGACATGGCCCAAACCCAGCAAAGCAGCGTGAAGAGCTTCATTAGCCTTGGTCATTTTTGTAAATCTTTCGAAATCCGGATTATAACCGGGAAGACCTGAAAAAAGAGAGTTACATTAGCCCGGGGGAAGCAGCAAATAATCACACGAAGATCAAAGCAAGTAAAATATAACCCATACTTACATCCTATCCCGTAAAGGTACTGGTGACTCATGAGGTCCTCCCTAGTCACCTGCCTCCCAAGCCCCCGGCAGAAGCTGTATACCCGGTCCACTGCCGCGTCCTGGAGATCGTACACTTCGAAGTGCATAGCCAGGGGCTTCTCCTTGAAGGTAGGCATGAACCGCATATCCACACCCCGGAGGAATACGAACTCACCATTCTAGCCCTTCAAGGAAGGCAGCATGCCAAGGGGCTTGGACGCCGAAGAAGGGTACCCACATGCCTTACCCCGGAAACTAAACTCGTATAGGGGGCACATTGTTGGAATGCACCAACTTGAAGAGATGGTGAAAAATCTTGAAAGTAGGCAGTACCTGGGCAGCCTCGCAACACCCCAGGAAATAAGTAATTCACTTCACCGCGTTCGGAGTCAACTGGGTGATGGGAATCCCATACTCAAACAGGCAGAGTGACTTTACAAATTGGTGACACCTAGGCCCATACCCCGACCTCAGGTGTTCCAACCAAACTCCGACCCAACCACCCTCGGGTCTGTGGTATATCTTCTCCCCGGGCTCCGGCCATCTCCACTCCACATCAGCATCCAAGTGGAAAGTAGCCCGGAATATTGGATCCCAATCAACCGGAGCCTCCAAATATTCCGCCTGAAACGGGCCTACATCCATCCCAGAACCCAGCCTATGCCCGAACTTAGAATCGAGAAATGCCTTATCATACTTGGTCATGTGCGCCACGTCCGGATTTTGTGAAAACTCCGCACTAAGATCCCTGAAGAAATAGGCCTGAGGGATCCCCGGATCCCTTCTCACAAAATAGTATTTGGAGTGACCCCAGCTACCGTCCGGTTCACTAAGGCTATACCCCGGACCCATATCCTTGGTCGCTATGTTCGTCAACACGGAGAGGCGGCTCTTCTTCTTACCCATTATGCCCCAATCTAGGTCTATTAAGTCTAAGTTACTACCCGAAGAGCTGACACTACTGGGAGAAGTGCTGGGTTCGGAGAGGGGTATCAATACACGGTTAGCAGTAACACGTCTCTTAACCATACAAGGCGACAACCCCGGGCTACCCAACAAAAAATGAAAACCTAAGTCAATTTATCTACCCAAGATGCAAGGCGAGGTAAGGAAATATAAGAAAGAATTAAAAGACCGGAGCAAGAAAACTTACAGTTAGTCCGGAGAGAAGGTTGCGAGGATCACTTGGAACAAGATTGCGCCTTTAGCCCGTAGTACAAGTCTTCAGAGAAGCAGAATAACGGCAGCAAATCAAAAGCTCGTAAAAGACAAAGTGGGGGGAGGTTGCCACTATTTATAGGCAAACCCTGAATTCTAAACGCCATGAACACGTGGCGGCCCAAAAAATCGGCCCACTATCTCCAAAATCCGGAGATAGTGGGTGATAGCTGTTATTTTTCAAAAAGAAAAAAGATGAAGAAAAGAAAAGAGGGTAAAAGAAACAAAAAACGAAATCCAAGAATGCATACGTGCAATATTATATATATTCATATACGTGCATTTTCGCACATATGCAAAGCCAAAGCCCCGGGATGCACACTTCAGTCCCAACCCCGGGCCTGGGGGCAACCAAGGACAGTCAAAGCAACAAGGCCTTCAAATTCCAACCACTAGCCCCGGGCGTACGTACTTCAGTGTACACCCCGGAACTGGGGGCAACCAAGGCAAAAGTTCCCCCCCAAAGAAGACGCGGACTGACAGAACTACAAAACATCCAGCCCCGAGGACATATATCTAGCACCCCAGAGAATCCAGAAAGTTCACTCTCCAAGGCAAAAACACTCCTTACTACTCCTCCATCCGGAAAATCCGCATTGGGGAGTGGGGGCAAATGATAGGCCATAAACAGCCAAGGCCCAACAAGGAGCCCAAAACAATAAGCAAATTAAGGCATGGGAATAAGAACGGCCCAGCCCAGAGTAGTGGACCCCGGGCCCGGGGCCACCACCACGTGGCATGGACCCCACCCCAGACTAGGGGACCCCAGATTGGTGACACTCAACATACGTGGCACCCCACCTCAGCTGACATTCCTGCATATGGCGCAGACCAACGCTAAAAGACCAGGGGAGGCACGTGCCAAATCATGTCTACAACAACATGGCCACACTCCAGCAAACGGTCACCCCAGACTAGGCCACGTGTCCTACATCCCGGAAATTCAGCGGCTTGTCCCCCAGATCCAACGATCGGGTGTGAAGGTAATCTACCCCTAAACCCTAGGACTAGGGCTATAAATACCCCTGGTAAATAGGGTTTAGGGGTTAGCCACTATCACACACCCACACACATTTATTACTCTTGTGATACTCTCCTTGATTATAGTCTTCCAAAGCCAACTCTTATTCTCACGCCGGAGGCACCTCGGGGCCAAACCCCCCCTCCGGTGTTGTTTCGCAGGCTCCCCACCACAGCTACACCCCTTCCGAGGCAGGAGTTGGCGAGGAAGGACCCGATCAAGATTCAGAGTTATCAATATGCTATTCCAAATCTCTAGGGTTTGGTAGGAGACTGTGTCCATGAGTATATGTATATGTAGAGAGGTGGAGAAATGTAGCGGGTGAAGGCCAATAATACCACAAACAGTACTAACCCATTACAAGAATACCACAAAATGGTGATGGTGGCCATAAATACCAATCTATTACTCATTTGAAAAAGAGGTAATAGGTTTTATACTAGTTACGCATTTGAAAAAAGGGTAATGGGTTTCCTGGTGGTGCCTATTACGCATTTGGAGAATGAGTAGTGGCTATTACGCATTCTCCAAGGGGTAATAGTTGAAATTTTGATATGTATTACGCATCTATTACATGGGTAATAGTAGAATCTTTTTGTTTTTTGTATTACCCCTTTAAAAATGCGTAACTAGTGGGTAGTATTGGCCAATCATCACCAAATTCGTTATTTTGGTACAAATTTATTAAAATTGTGGTAGTTTTGTCATTCTTTCAAATGTAGCCCAAGAGTCACAAGCCCATTTTCGAGTCCAATTTACTCTATTTATATAATACTAGTTTTATTTAAGTCATGCAGAAGAGATAAACAGAAAAAAACAAAACTTTGTCACTATTGATGTTTTATTTAATTTGAGCAAATAACACTGTTACAAACAGCTATAAGCATCTTGTTGTACTGCTACATGTATTCCCAAAGGGAAAAACATTTAGACTCTAGTGACCTCTAACATATTCTAATTCTTCATCTAGAGCTTGTTTCCTCTGTCTGGTATGCAGCTTGAGGTATGACTGCAAAATTCAAAGATAAAAAAGATTATTTTATAAACAGATATGACTGCAGATTAGTTGAATAGCACGGGTACGAGGAAATGAAACATCTTGATTATCTTTGGAATTAATGTACCATCTAATTAAGGTGCATCTAACTGTTATCGTGCCATTTCTATCAACTTTTAAATGGTAATCACAAAGAATTTAGAATTACAATGGATTTAGGTAAAATTAAGTGGTGAAACATCACAAGCGAATAAAGTCCAACTAGTCTCGCACCCTTAATTTGTTTTTTTTTTTTTTTTAATGTAGCAATGTTCATAACACACTTACATTTCTCATAGCTCATCTTTTGGAGACTCTGATTTAGTAGCTGACTCTGATTTAGTAGCTGACTCCGATTTAGTAGCCGACTCTGATTTAACTGAGACTGGCTTCGCATTGGTATCCCTATTCTTTTGAATGAATTCAATCAAATCTTCCTTTGTTCTGTCCCCTTGGTACTGCACCACTGTTCCGCTTCCTGACCTAAAGAACAAAGTGGGGAAGCCCTGAACATCAAAAGTGTCACCTGGGACATCATTTGTTGTAGCGTCCTACAGAGGCAAGCAAGAATAATGTGTCAAAAAGGGATAATTGGATGAACACCGATTTGGGCTGTTAAGAAAGCAGATGGACTGTGCATAAAAGATATGCTTACAAATTTTGCAATCACGACATCAGGATCATTCTCAAATGAGACGGCAACTTCGTCCAAAATTGGAGCCAGTTTCTTACAGTGTCCACACCAAGGTGCATAGAACTCGAGCAGAACTGCAAGATTTTAAAAAATGTAGTTAAAGATTTTATTTTCATTCATTTATTATAACACAATGAAGGAGAAAAGGCCAGTTTCAAAGCACTTGTAACATAATACAGACCGCAAACCATGTCTCTCAAAGAGAGTTGAACAAGAACCCATATCAAGGTGCAATAACAAAATATATACACATACCATTCTTTCCAGAGTTGAGAACCACGTCTTCAATGCTGTCACGAACAACCACCTTCACAGGTTCATTGTTAACTTCAGGGATAGGCTCCGACTTCACATATGCCTTCAGTTTTCCATCCTAGAATGTTGGTGAAGAAGTTAGATAAGCAAGAATAGAAGATGAAGTGCTTGATTGGCAAACAGAAATATAGTTGACCCACAACAGACCAATTGGAAAAAACAGATATCATAATACTACAAGATTACAGGATACAACAGTCCCCCACCATAAATGACACACCCCATTTTACCCCAAATTTGAGAAAACATAAAACAAGAGAACCAAAAATTACCGTGTATTCCTTCAACCAAGGTGCAATTTGATAAGCTTCAACATTTGCCTTGAGATATTTTTGACTATCACTAGTCTGTATGAGGATGACAGGCACCTGATCTTCACTCAGACCAAAATACTGTTCATTCATAACAGTAAGGAAAACCCACATGTCACATTAGATATCTAGCCAATAATACAAACGAAGTACAAGCTTGATGAAATTGATAATGAGCTGATAACCTGAAAGGCGCCTTGACTGGCCTCAAGATCACCCAAGAGAAAGCTTAGTCCCTTTCCTTTGTATTCAACAGCAACTTCATTGAACTTTGTCTTGAAATCATCAAACTTCTCAGTAGTGAAGTTCAAAAATAGCATAGCCTGAAGCAAAACAAATGGGTTGTATCAGGTACTACTATAAGGTTTAGCACATTGGTTTTGATAAAGATCTTTTTAAATATTTATCTCTTCTAGAAAACAAATTGTATCAGGTACGACTATAAGGTTTAACACATTGGGTTTGATAAAGATCTTTTTGTATATTTATCTCTCCTAGAAAACATAGAAGCCTTCCCCAACTAGTATAGCAAAAACAGGCTACTGAGCATGCAGTGGATCATATCTATATGCCACCAATATCAAAATCCATTGTCCTTGTAGTGTACGTGACAGTGTCTTTGTATTTTTGGCATCAAAATCCTATAATTTGGATTATGACACCTAAATTATATTCAAAGATATGCAGACAAAGTCAAGAGATTAGTAGAATTTTGAACACTGTCCTATAAGCAGCTTAAACCAAGGTACCTTAGAAGCAGGGCTGTCAAAAAATTTGACAAGGAATGGATGATTATTTGGGTCTTTATTGAAAACAGTCACAGTAGGCACAGTAGAATCTTCAATAAACTTCTCCAAAGCTTCAACTTGGAAATTCTGCAAGCTCAAAAGAACTGACAAGTTAAAAGACTGGGATTATAATGCATAAAAGCATTGAAATTCAAATGACTGAATTGAACTACCAATTCAAAGTAAGGATTAGTGTTAACCTGAGAATCAACAAAGAGTTCGTCAAATGGCTTGAGCAGCCTAAGGGTTGGTTTGGTTACTTTGGAATCACCCTTGGGAATGAGTTTGGCATCCAAAGTGTGACCAAAGTCGTAGTCGGAGCGTAATTTCTCAGCAACTGCTGTGAAGTTATCAAATTCCTCCCCGGAAAGGACGGGAAACAGTCCAATCTAAAACACAACGCACAAAAGAGTTAGTTAGCACCTCAATAATAACTACATTTCAAGTATAAATCACAATAAAATAAATTTACAATGGTAATCCTTTTTTCATCCACAACAAAAATGGAACTACAAATACAAACCAAAGCACGCTAAACTTACAAGGGTAATCTTCTTTTCATCTATAAAACTGCTGGCATCTTCGGCAGATTTGATTTCAGTGGAAGCAGGTCCTACTTGTTTCTTCAAATAAGATACTATTCCGTCAGCTTCACGAGGACCTTTATATTCTTGAGATTGTTTGCCTCCATTCCTCAATATCTTAATAGTGGGGAAACCTTTAATCTCAAATTGAGTCGCAAGCTCCTTGTTTGCTTCTTCATTTGCATCAAATTTTGCCAAAACAATCGGAGGATCATGACTGCTCAACACCGATGCAGCTTTCTCATACTACACATCAAACAAATGCATCAGTCAATTTATCATGAAATCAATACATACATACAAACTCATTACACAACATTGGTAACAAAAAATACCTCCGGGGCAAGATTCTTACAATGTCCACACCTGCAATAATATGAAAAATACAAGATTACAAAACATAAACATGTAGGTAAACACATCAACATTCAATCCATCTCAATCATCAATGAGTGTGATCAAAGATCATCAACATAATAAAAATTCAAGGTAAATTTTTTTAAAAAATAAACAAGGGGCCCACCAAAAAAGCTGAAATTTTGCATAACCTTCACCAATTTGGACATATTTGGTACACATATACACACATTTAATTTCACAAAAGCTTAATTTTCATCAACAATTACACATAAAAATGCATATAACACATGATCAAATCAAACATAAACAAAATTCAACCTTTAAACACCCAAATTACACATAAAAATCGAAACTTGATCAAGAAATTACATATAAAACATGATCATATCAAATTTTAAACAAAATCCAACCAAAAAACAATAAAAAAACCACATAAAATCGTAAATTGATTGAGAAAGTGATTAGATTACCAAGGAGCGTAAAATTCGACAACGATAAAATCATGTTTGGCGACAATTTGAGTGAGATTAGAATGATCAAGAGTCAAAACATGTTCAATTACACTCTCATCTGCTTTACATATGGATCCACTCAATAAAATTAAGCCCAAAAACACTACACTGTAGTTTATTAAAACCCTGGACAACAACGCCATTTTTAATACTCTGGGTGTGTGTGTGTGTGTGTGATCACTTGATTTACGGGTCTGAAAACTGAAAACGCTGCTTGTGAATATATAGGGGAGAGGGTGATGACATGGCAGTCAGTGACTGGTCGCACCAACGTGTGTTTTCAAGGGTGTTTTTGTCATTTCGTGTTATTGAAATAAAATTTAAAATTTCGGATTTTAGCAATTAAATATGGATTTGATATCCGGGGATTTTGAAAAGATTTATTTTGATTTAAACCGGGTTTCGTAAATTTTATTATTTGTGGTGTAAAATGATAATGGAATGTTTATATGTAACCGTCTTACCTGGAGAACCGTGAAGAACCACTTAAAATGCATTAAAATTGTCCTTTATATAAGGTCCCTGGCGGGATCCCTTTACAAAAAAAGTCTTATAATTCTACCCTCTATCTACTCCTCCAAAAAAAAAAATTTTTAAAAATTTGTAAAAAAATAAAAAAAACTGCTGCCACGTCATCATTTTTTAAAAAATTTTAAATTTTTTTTTTGTAATTTTTTTTATAAATAGATAGAGGGTAGAATTATAAGACTTTTTTATGAAAGTGCCCTTGCAGGTCCTTATATAAAGAGCAATTTTAATACATTTTAAGTAGTTCTCCACGGTTCTCCACGTAAGATGATTCTCCATGGAACAATGATCTGGATATCATATGTATTTTGGTAATCTGACATATATCCAATTAGTTGATAGAGATTGTGATTTTATTATAATCATCTAAAATATACACAATTAGTTAGTAGAGATTGTGATTTTATTACAATCTGTATGGTATTGATTATTGATTTTTTTGGCAATTTCGATTTTCTAAAATTTTAATTAATAAATTATTTAATTTTATGTTCCGATCACAATGTCTCAGGGAAGATATACAAATTTAAAAGAGCAATGTCAGATATTCGAAAGATTTTTAAAGTATGTATTCAATCAAATTTTATCAACTAAATATATTTAGAGCATCTCCAACCATGGAAACCACTTAGCTAAAAGTGTGTCAAACATGTCTTAAATAAAAATTATATATATTGTGTAAAAAAAAACCATCTCCAACGGGACATTACTGTTATCTAAAATTTTAGATAATCCTCTAAAATCCTATCATATTGACTATATTTGTCGAACCTCTAGAGACCTATAGTAAAACTCCACATCATCAATATTACCTTATTAAAATAATACATTCTATTTTTAACAATTTGAAATAATAATAACTTGCTATTTTTAAAATATGACTAATTATTATAGCAAACTCCATTAGAGTACATCACCTTACAGATTTAATAAATTTTACATAATCACTATTTTATATCATTTTAGCCAACTATTTTAGCCAATACCATTGGAGATGCTCTTAGGAAACATTTTGGAAATTTTTATGGAGGCTCTAGTATTTCTCAATTCAATATATGTGTAGTTCGGTATTCAATTGTAAGAAAATGAGAATTAACGAATATTGCTTAAGATTGTAATAATTTTTGCTAATTAATATCATTGACAATTTTTTGGATGGTTGTAACAAGTAACAAATCAAAAATTATAAGAGAATGTTTTTCTTTTGGTAATAAAGTAAAATTATAGTTCCGGAAAAAAATAGTGAAAATATATTAAAGGAAAATGTCAGGTATTTCAAATTGGTACCCAAAATAATTTCTAAATGTCAAGTGTCTTATTTTAATTAGTCATAACAAAATGGACCCCCCTGCATTCACACAAACCTCCCCAATCAAAAATTTCTAATCTGCCACGTCATCGAAGCCACATCATTTGGGAACAATTTTTGGGTACCAATTTGGGATACATAGCACTACTCTGTATTAAAAATTAGGCCAAGCCCAAAAACATCAACTTACGGACTATGTCTTTACATCAATAGCTGAATTAGTTGCAGGGCTTGAATCATAATCAAAGGACATGAACCAAACCCCTAACACCAAAAATTATCATCTCCCTTCTTTATTAATGAGAATTAGTAATAGTTCGTTAGTGCTCAAGGTTATATCAGTCATTTACTAATAACTGTCAAGGTCAATTATGTCTTTTCATAGCTAATGAGTTTGTTAGAAGTTAGTTAGACTTTGAGTCTATATACACGGTAATGTGGATCATTTGTAGACTTGAGAATGTATAAACAAATCTAGAGATATTGTTGATAGTGATTTCATTCCAATCATGAATTCAATTACCTTGATGTTTTCTTTATGGTATCAGAGCTGTGATTCGAAGAATTCTTGATCATGATCTGAAACTTTCAATATCTTGTAGAATAATATTCATCTTCTTAATTGTCATCGTGTAGTTGATCGTTAATTGTAAATCTTGAGCTTTAATGGCGATTGGAAACAGATTTTCGTTTGTAAAATTGCAGAATCCACTGTTCTTGCATCCAAGCGATGGACTGACATCTATTGCACTTCCGAAATTACAAGGTTCAGATGATTACAAAACCTGGAAACGATCAATGGAGATACAATTGGCCTCGAAGAAAAAGCTAGGGTTCGTAACCGGAGCAGTGATACGCAGCACAACTAGTGTAACTGAAGGTGTGCAGTGGGATACGTGCAACAATCTGGTAATTTCCTGGATCCATAGTAATGTCTCTGAGTCCATTAAGAAGTCTATACTGTTTGTAAATTCTGCTTCTGATGTCTAGAAGATTTTAGAGCAACGATTTCAATTAACAAATGGACCTAGAAAATACAAGTTGAATAAAGATCTATTTAGTATCAAACAGAATGGATCATCATTAGTTGAATACTTTACTGCTATGAGTGCGATTTGGGAGGAGATTGATGCGATGAATAATCTTCCTTTGATTAGTACTCTGCATTTTTAACTGCTCTTGAGGTTCAGAAACGAGAATCTCGATTGTTTCATTTCTTGAATGGACTAGATGATGTTTATAACAATCATAGAAGTCAAATCTTGATGATGTGTCATTTGTCAACTATGGAAATGGCGTGTTCTGTTATTCAACAAGAAGAGTCTCAACGTGAGACATTGAAAGGATCAGTTCCTGAAATAGCTGCAATGTACAGTGAAGCGAGTTCATCTGGTGTTAAGACTGGTAGTTGTATAGAGTGTGGCCGGAAAGGTCATCTGAGTACTGATTGTTGGAGTGTTGTAGGATATCCGAAATGGCATAGTAAATACAAGAAAAATCTATCTTCAAAGAGTGGTTCTGTGTCTGGAAAATGGCAACAAAATAGAGGTGAACGAATGGTGAATGTTGCTGAAGGATGTGAGTCTGAGGCACAGAATGATGATGAAAATGTCATGATTACATCAAAGCAACTTGAACAGTTACTGAAAATGTTGCCATCTCATTGTCAAAGAACAGATACAGAGGCTCTTGACATCCTTTTTCAGGACTGGTTTCTAGTATGATCTTGTGTAACAGTGCAGTGAATATTTCAAATTCTCAGAGGGAATGGATTGTGGACTCAGGAGCCACGGATCATATGACAACAACTCTGTCTTTATTGTCAAATGTCAGAGTGGCACCATCACAGTATATTATCAAGTTACCAAATGGTCATAATGTTGTAATAACTCATGTTGGAGACATGCAATTGAAGAATGGGCTAAAGCTATTATATGTGCTGTTTGTGCCAACCTTTCATCATAATCTGATTTCTATTCATAAACTGGCTCAAGACAATAGTTGAAATGTGATGTTTTTACCAGATAAATGCTTGATATTAGAGTCTGAGACAAAAGCAGTGAAAGGTGTTGGAATGCTGAAGAATGGACTGTATTATTTGCAAGATCATGATGTAACAAATGATGCAGTGAAGAGTTGTAATATTTATGCACATGGTTCATCTAAAGTACCTTACACTGTGTGGCACAATCGACTGGGGCATGCACCAAAAGCAAAAATAAAACTGATATCTCAGCTGAAAACACAAGTGAAGTATGACTCAGAACAGGTTTGCTTGACATTTCCCATGGCCAGATTTACTAAGCTTCAGTTTAATCTGAGTTTGTCTCATGCTGCACGTCGAAGCCGTCCAACAAGAAGTTGGGACAAGATACGCTTGGACCAGAAAAACCCGCTACAATTCATCCAGTTGAAGTCACTACTTTGATTTGATTCATGCTGATATCTTGGGACCTTATAAGGTCAGTACTACACAGAAGTACAAGTATTTTTTAACTCTAGTAGATGATTATAGCTGGATGATTTAGGTATATCTTATTCAATATAAGTCAGACTTCTTGCAGTGTATTAAAGGTTTTGTTCAGTACATTGATACTCATTTTGGTTTGAAAGTCAAAACCCTAAGAACTGACAATGCCCTGGAATTTAAAGATAATCATTGTAAGAATTTCTATACCACTGCTGGAATCTTTCATCAGACATCTTGTGTTTACAAACCTCAACAAAATGCAAGGGTTGAGAGACGACATAGATATATTTTAGAAATGGCTAGAGCTTTAAAATTTCAGTCTGGTTTGTCTATTCAAAGAATTTGTGCTAACTTCTGTTTACATCATTAATCGATTGCCCTCATTTGTGCTTAATAATGTGTCACCTTATGAGGTTCTCTACAAAAAACCGCCTGATTATGAGGAACAAAAAGCATTTGGCTGCTTTGCTTTAGCTCCATCTAATGCATCTAGCAAGGATAAATTTGAGAGCAGAGCTACACCTTGAATTTTTTTAGGCTATCCACCTGATCAAAAAGGATATAGGTTGCTGAATATTGCTGATAACTCATTATTTGTGTCTAGAGATGTTGTATTCAAGGAACATGTATTTCCTTGTAATACCAATTGCTCAAATTCATTTCTTGAACCACTTCCAGTTAAAATGCCACAGCCACAATCTTCAATAATGTTTCAACCTTCATCATTTGATATTTTTGAGGACATTGGCATACCTATATGTGCAATAATTTCTGATTCTACCCAAGGTGCAGAGCAACAAATGTATACTCCTGATGCTAATACTGATACTGATTTGGGCACTAATAATCAGTCTGATCCTTCAGCAGTGCTCAGGGTTTCAACTAGGCTGAGAAAACCTCCAAACTAGCTAACAGATTATACTTCTAACTTTACAGATGCTTCTATTCCCACTGTGGTAGATCAACAAGTACCTCACACATTTTCTTGTTTTCTCACATCTTTGACTGCTACTGCAGATTCAACCACATTCAAACAAGCAATCAAATATCCACACTGGATTGAAGCAATGAACTGTGAGTTAGCTGCATTAGAGAGAAATGGGACTTGGATAGTTACAGAGTTGCCTCCAAGCAAACATACTATAGGCTGCAAATGGCTTTACAAGACAAAGTATAAGTCAGATGGAACTATAGACAGGTTCAAAAGTAGACTAGTAATTTTGGGGTGTAAACAAAAGGCTGGAGTTGACTATGGAGAAACATTTGCTCCAGTTTCCAAAATGGCAACTGTTAGAACCTTGTTAGCTGTGGCAGCAATATAGAATTGGATGACAGTTCAGATGGATGTAACAAATGCATTCTTACATGGAGATCTTAATGAAGAAGTCTATATGGAATTCCCACAAGGTTACACTGGTATGGGGAGTAGAATTGGGGATGACAACAATGTTCAACAATCTTCTGTTTCAAAATTAGGGAGAAGACTGGTGTTTAAACTAATCAAAAGTCTTTATGGCCTAAAGCAAGCTCCCAAGTGTTGGTTCGTCAAACTTACCACTACATTGAAAGAAGATGGTTTTATTCAATCTCGAGCTGATTATAGTGTCTTCACCAAAGTATCATCTTCTACTATTACATTGATCTTAGTGTATGTGGATGATCTTCTAATAGCTGGGAATTCAATTACTCACATTAATCAGTTAAAGGGTATGTTATCAAGGAATTTTCACATGAAGGATTTAGGTCATGTTAGTTATTTTCTTGGACTGGAAGTACTAAGATAAGAACAGGGGTTCTTTATATCTCTGAAGAAATATGTGTTAGATGACATGGCAGTCAGTGACTGGTCACACCAACGTGTTTCCAAGGGTGTCTTTTGAAAGTGAAAGTGTCCTAAACCAATCATGTATGATGAGTTAGGAGGAACTTTTATGTAATCTATTTAATTTCATTTTTATTCATAAAAGACTTATTTGTTTATGTCAAAGGCTTTATCTATTTAAATGTTTAAATAAAATGTTCCATAGTTAAGAGTAAAGATTTTAGAATTATGATGAGATTGTAATAGTGAGATCTAAAAGATGATAACTCTAAACTTAAATTGTTCCTGGTCGTAGGATAACTAATTGGTAGTTAGTTAATCCGTAAAGATCGGTACATACTATGCTTGCTTCAATATGAAGGATGTCTGTTCTCATAGGCATTTGTGTGGTGACACTATAGCTAGTATAAAGGTGCTTATTAAAGAATAAGTTCACTGAACATTACTCGAATAGTTAAACAACTAATGGCGTTCACTCACGTGTCAGTAGTTATTCATATAGTGATGGTTACACTTGAGATAATCATAGTCATCTTGTGTACATTGAACTATACTTTGGTTTAGTTCTTAGTCTCTAGGGATAATAATTAGGGCTCTTCTGGGCATAGGAATTTGTACACGAAGATATTGATTGATCAATAGAAGATCTGCCCCTTCTAGTGAAGGAAGAGAATGTCCTATGTTATTCCACTTATGCTAGTTCAGGAATCTCTGGCCAGAGTGAATGAAATTAGAAAGAAATTTCTAATTTGCATTAAAAGGAACTAAGCATAATGAATAGGTAATCATATGATTAAATTAGATAGGCTTGACACAAGATCCATGCCTTGTATTTAATCGGGACATTGCAGGGTAGAAGGAATTGATTGTACGATAACCATTCACAGACTAGGTTCTAGTTATTCTAAGCAGTAAATTCATATTATCCGGATAGTCGCGATATGCTGAGAAGTATCCCTTACGATGTAGAATAAATATGATTAATTATTTAATTAATTATATTTAATGAATTAGAAGAAGTCATATAATGATAATAAAATAGTTTTATTATTATTTATTTCTACTACCGGCTTAATATTGAACCTACAGGGTCACACAATAAAAGAGACCGATTTATTGATGGAGGAATGAATTAATAATGGCTAGCAATTATTTATTTGTGAAATAAATAATTTATTAGCAATTTTATAATTGATTAAATAAGATTTAATTGATTATAAATTAATTAAGAAGAGTTCTTAATATTATTAATTAAGGATTTAATTTAAGAAATTAAATCAAGAGAGAGAATTATTTTCTAAAGAGTTTTAGAAAAAGAATTAATGATTAAAAGGGTTTAAATTATTAATTAATTGATTAATGAGATTAATTGATTTCTGGGGTTAATAATTATATTATTTTATAGGAAAAATTCAGCTGAAATTTTGCCTATAAATATACACTTATAAACCCTCAAAAGGGCTAACCCTTTTTACGTAAGTTTGAGAGGCAACCCTAATTCTCTCTCGGCCTTCTTCCTCACTCCATCGAATCAAGCTCTTGGTGGATACCGGTAGAGTGCTTCACATCTTGAGGAGCAACTGCTAGGAGACTCTTATCATCATCATCGATCAATTTTAAAGGATAGATTACGAATCCAATCTTTTCCCCATGAATCGTATGCGTTATATATGCGATATATATGTTATAAATTGTGTTTACGCTTCCGTGTATGCGATAAATTCCTTCATTTTTGTCATTTCATGTTATTGAAATAAAATTTAATATTTCTTTCATATTTTAGCAATTAAATATGGATTTGATATCCGCGGATTTTGAAAAAATTTTATTTTGATTTAAAGCGGGCTTCATAAATTTTATTATTTGTGGTGTAAAATGATAATGGAATGTTTATATGTAGATGGATATCATATGGATTTTGGTAATCTGACATATATCCAATTATTTGATAGAGATAATCATCTACTCTCTCCGTCGTACCCGTTTGTTTGCATGTCTGAAGGAGTGTATGACACGTATAAAATATAGTTCCGTAATTTATTTTTAAAATTTTATGATTTTGAATCAAAGTAGAATGTTTATATTTTTATTCAAAAAAAGAAAAAATTAAAAATAAATTATAGAACTATACTTTATATGCATCTTAGACATTTCGCTGGGATTGAGGAAGTAAAATATATACAATTAGTTGGTAGAAATTGTGATTTTATTATAATTTGTATGGTACCGATTATTTATTTTTTAACAGTTTTGGTTTAGATTTCCTAAAATCTTAAATAATTAATCATTTAATTTTATGTTCCGATCACATTGCCTCGGGAAAGATAGTTAAATTCAAAAGAGCAATGCCAAAGATCCGAAATAGTTTTTAAAATATACTAGCTTATAACCCGGGCGTTGCACGGCTCCTTTTTTATTATTTAAAATTATATTAATTTTTTTTAATATTTATATGTTATTAGTTTACGTATTAAATTGTTGTTAAAAAATTAATATATATATATATATATATATATATATATATATATATATATATATATATAAGATTTTACACGTTCAATTTATTATTTGTGTTCTATCTTGAATTCTTAAAATTTGGATTGGACGATTCTACAACCCTCGTGAAATTAACAAAATAATCTTTAATTTATTGATGGTTTAACAATTATTTTTCAATTAACACAGGAACAAAAAATAAAAGAAATTGATGAATTTTTACGTTGAAAATTCTATTTAATTCTGTAAATCTACTTATATTTCGTTTTGATTATAAAAACCCTTCTTATTATTTGAAGATAGTTCTACTAACAACCAAATATATTATATCCTTATATATAATTGTATTGTTATAATAGGATAGAATAATGTAATTATATTCTATCTATGATTGTATTAGGATTTAATTTAATTATATTCTATTTATGAGTGTATTAGATCTTTTATAATCAGGTACAATTACTCAGTTATATATTTGATTTATAATCCAAACACATTTACAATCCAACGGTTAATATTTAATTTTATAATCCAATGTATCGTATGCTTTTTGTAGTACAGTGACGAAAAATCTGGATAAGATCCATCTTATACTTATTATATATAAGTATATAATATTTAATCAAATCTTGTCAATTAAACATATTTATAAACAATTTTGGAAATTTTTATGGGAACTCTAATATTTCTCAATTCAAAAAATGTGCAATTAGGTATTCCACGGTAAGAAAATGAGAATCAACAAATTTTGCTTAAAATTGTAATAATCTTTGCTAATAAATACCATGACAATTTTTTGGATGGTTGTAAAAAGTAACAATTATCTAATCAAAAACTATTAGAGAATGTTTTTCTTTTAGTAATAAAGTAAAAATATATAATTCCGGCAAAAAATAGTGAAAAATATATTAATAATTGAGCCAAGCCTAAAAACATCAACTTATGGACTATGTCTTACATCAATAGCAGAACTAGTTGCAGGGCTTGAATCATAATTAAAGGACATGAACCAAACCCCCAACAGCAAAAATTATCATCTCCCTTCTTTACCATTTAAATTAACGGAACATATTCCGTTAATTTGGCTTATCGCAAGGTATAAAAAGGACAATGTAGCTTTATCCTTGTTTAGAAGAATAAAAAGATTATTTAAAGAAAAATTCTGATATGTATATATATATATATATATATATGTACAATACATAAAAATTAAAAAATAATCAACGAGCTCTAACTCAGTTGGTATGATCTCGTCTGATGTTACACAAGGTCGAGGTTCGATTCTCTTACAACACATAAAAGTGTTGTGAGAGGGACTTGTCCTTTGAGGGTGGTGAGGAAGAACCAATGTAAATGATTGTAAGGCCCGTGTGCTGGTTTACTTTGGAGGGCATATGGCGGTGCGAAATTATAAATGCGATTTATCAAACTTATGTGGGGTAAATGTGATTATTAAGCCTACGTGGGGTGGCACCCTTTATTGAAAAAATATGATGTATGATCTGAAATACGTGCGGTTTGTCCCGCCTGACCACAAATTTGTACTCAAAAAAATTGAAAAATAAAGAATCAATTCACGAAAATGCCCGTGCGAGGCACTGAACTATTTTTTTATCCAGAATATATATATATATATATATATATATATATATATATATATATATATATATATATATATATATATATGGGTAAGTCTCAGTGAGTAACTAATTATATGGGTAACTAAGTAACTTTCAATCCTAACCATTAGATTTTAATGAAAAAAAACTGACCTAAACACGTGATCTTTTAATTGATCATCTAACTATAAACATAATACTTAACCTTTGTATCACAGTTTACCAAACTATTATCATGGGCCACTAACTTTTATATCACTATCAACTAACTATCACACAATTAATGCATTGCACAATCTTTTATACTGTATTCTGTATTTATAAATTTTATCCTTGAAATTTTTTTGTTGAGAAATGTGTATTTTTGAGTTCTGTATTTTACGCATAAAGTTTATAAATATTTTTAATAATAACAATTTTTCCAAATATAGAACATTTGTATTTTTTTTTTATCACAAAACACATTATCTTACTCCAAAATGAAATTTGACATGTAAAATTAATATAAAAAATCGTATTCTGTATGTTCAATGTATGAACGCATATTTCTGTATTTTTATTTTGTGTTTATATATTCTGTTTTTTTATTTTATATGTATTTGTTCTGTATTTTTATTTATTTATATGTTCTGTATTTTTATTTTGTATTTATATGTTCTGTATTTTTATTTTGCCTTAATATGTTTTATAATTTTATTTGTATATATGTTTTGTATTTTGTATTTTGTATTTTAATATTTTTTGTTACATATGATTGTTTGTTATTTTATTTATTTATTTAATGTTTCTATATTCTTTCAAAAGTTGTTGTCCAAAACACATAAACTGAGAAATGCAAAATAAAAAGAAATTAGTAATTAACTTGGTGATTATTGAAAAAAAACCATTGAAAAATGAATTAAGAGGTCTAGATATACACATAAATACTTCAAAAAATTATAAATGAATATACAGGACATTTACATTTTTTGTTATTCTCTATATTTTATCTTTTTAATTTTAATTACATACTTTTGTATATCTTTTGTGTTAAAAGGAATTGAAAGATAAGAATAAAAAAAAAATATATATCATAAATTATACAAAAAAAACAAATGATAAAAAAGTAATATGAATTAAAATAATAAAAAGAAATACACATTAATTTTGATTATTGTGGGTCATGTGTATAGATGATTTTGAATAGGTAAAACCAAACCAAACCAAACATACCCAGTATGTCCCGCTCAGAGCGGGGTCTGGGGAGGGTAGGTTGTACGCAGACCATGCCCCCACTTTTTAGGGTGGGGAGGCTGTTTCCGTGAAGACCCTCGGATATGTGCACGACAAATACGGTGTGAGGTATAGACAAAGAAATCTAAAAGATACGTGACAAAGTCCACAGCAATACCTGAGCCCATGGCTTTCTCCACACGGGACTTTACCTACCCTGCCTCTAGAAACCATCAAGCGGAGCTCCCTGCACCTGCACAGTCGGGCAACATATGAAAATTAAAAATACACAATGACAAAGGAAAAGAAATCGCAAAAAGCTGAACTCCTAAGATAAGGCCATCCGAGACAACCCAACTCTGAGGTTCTCCACTACAGAGCCGTCCCCTAGAAGAGAGTCCACCACTCTGATCCGCCGCCTCCACGAACACCTATCAGCGGTCATGGTCTCACTTAGGTTCAAAGCCTTCAAATCCGACCTAAGCTGCTCTTCCCATGACCTCCTCGGTCTGCCTCTCCTCCTCACCCCAACAACTGAAAGACTCTCGACCCTTCTCACTGGGAACACCAAACACATGCATTTTGTTTGCATATAGTACGGGTGAGGTTCTGTAAATTACTTTTTGTTTTGTATTTTTTTAGTGTTGTATATATGTGTTTAATTGTTACAATATTAACAATTTTAACAAAAGGAAAACTAGTATTAGTTGAGAGTGCATGATTGTCTAATAAAGTAAAATTATATTAATAATGAGTTAGTTACGTGTTTAGAATTTGGATTTAGTTGTCAAGTGTTTAAACATGTAACGATAGCACCTGACATATATTTCAAATCCACCAATCAAACAGAGTTACTTGGTTACCCAAATAAACTAGTTCCTAATTGAACCCAAGCCTATATATATATATATATATATATATATATATATATATACAACAAATTTCAGTGGAGATCATGTTTTTTGTGGAGTCCTGCAGTCCACCTTTGTTCTGCATACATTCATCCGCATTTAACAAAGTTTTACCAATGCAAAAACGTTTTCCCCCTGAACATGACCGTAAACTGCTCCGAAACACACCTAAACATCTCTTGAATTGATGTAAAATATTTAAATCGCTTTGTTCTTGAACACTTGGTTCTGCAAAATAAAATTTGTTCTGCAAATTCAATATTTTGTCGTTGCGGGCAATATAATTTATATTTATGATGGATTTCGACGATATTGTTGAAAAAACCCTAACTAATCTTGGTGATGACCGTAGAAAATTGTTAAATGCAATGTAAAATGCTGATGAATGTATGCAGAACAAAGGTGGAGTCTAGCACTCCACAAAAAACATGGTCTCCACTGAACCCAACTCATATATATATATATATATTGTAATAATTTTGTATTTAGAAATATGACAAACGATAGGATTTCGATTTATCTCATATTTTTATAATTTTTTTTGTTACATTGCATACCAATTTCTTAAACCAAATATTTTATAATTTGATTAAATTTCATAAAATTTGGATAAATTTCCGTTACGATAATAATCACATGAATACTTATAATTGCTAAATAATTAATTTGGTTTTTAGCGTGAAAATGAACTTTATAAAAATGAAAATTTGTGTATAATATAAATAATTATCTTAGTAATATTGTCCGTGTATAACAGAGGCGTATGTAAACTCATTTGATTTTATTATAAAAAATTGATCACATATGTAAGACCATATTTTGAGACATATTACAAAATCTCTTAATATTGAGTAAAAGTCATCCTTATGGTTGCCTCAATCATTTTTTTATACATATACAATTCTACACTTTTAATAAGAGTCGACTCCCTCCCTCTCCCATCTCTCTCCTCACCAGCCGCCTCCTCTCCCCCTCTCCCCCTCTACTCCTTACCTACATACACTCAATCTAAAAAATCATAGCCACCGTAGGAGACCCATTTTCTCCTTTCTCTTGTTTTCTTTTTGTTTTTTCCTTCAATAATTTTCAATAATCTTGATCTTTGGGTAAGATTTTTTATTCTTGCATCCATTTTTTTTAGTGTTTTATGTCTCTCCTTTTGGAGTGGTTTGTTACTCTCCTTTTAGAGTGTTTCGTATATTTTAGTATGTTTTGGGTGTTTTGTTTTGTTATTTTGGTCCTTTGATAATGATTCAGTTGGTGACTTGGGAGATCTGGAAAGCCCGCATCGAGGCTGAGGCGGTGGTGATAATTGCAAGAGCTCACCTTTTACAACAGAAGATCGTTCATCCTTTGGGGGGTTTCACTTATGGCATGTCTATAGCTAATACCCGGCAAGTAGATAGTTGGGGTGCAGTTTCTCAAACCTTAGTTTATGCAATTGGGGTTTCTGAATACTGGGCTACCAATGGTTCTTATGTGTTAAGGTCAATTGTGATACTACTGTATTCAGGGATGTCGGTCCAATTTGGATTGATTGAGATGTCTTTGATTTCATTTTTAGCTTCAATAATATTTAAATTTTGTTTGTTAAACGATCAGGAAACAAATTAGATAATTGTGTTAGCTTATCTATTTGTTTATCAACCTGGTTGTATTTCTAGTAGGGATTTTGTCCCAGTAGTGGTTTTGTTCTAGTTAATGAGAACTGCTATATTTTCTTGGCAAAAAAAACTATAATTTTCAGTTTTAGTTTAATTTTTATTACATAATATCTAAATTCAATTAAAAATTGGGTAAATTGTTTATCTTATAATTTTGAATAATTTTTTAACTCAATTTTAAAATTTTCTAAATACTTCAGTACATGTATATGAAATATAAATCAAATATTTTTGTTTTTATCGTATACTAATCTGAGTATATGTTATTACTCAACCATTATATATTATACTGATCAATTTATTATATTTTATAAAAATTCACATGTACTATACTTTATAGTCGAGTTATATTCTAACATATCATTGTAAATAGTTATTATGGTTTTATAATATTTAGGATTCAAAAATTTGCATCTTTTTTGATTTAATTTGAATGTCAATTATGTTATTTTTTTATATATAACATAGATCATATTTTTGGAGTTCTCATCTTTTAAACATAATTTCAATTATTTATCGTATATGTTTAAATGTTTATGTTTTTAGACCAATTATATATTTAAATCATTGAAAGTCTAAATATTTGGTCGACCAAAATCCTCTCATATGACTCACATATTTAAAATTTAATATACCTAAAAGTTATGTAATGCAATTATAAATTATGTACGATTTGCTAACTAAAATTTACATATTTCTTAAAACCAAATTTTAGTTTTTATTTCAATAATTTAATATATGCGTGGAAACGCATGTAAATAAATCTTTTCTTGGACTCGATTACGTTGTGTATAATCTAAAATTTTATTTTTTATATCGATTGCTTAAAATGACAAAGGAGAATTGTATAGTCTTCCTAGTTGATTAGAATATTTTTTTTGTAATTTAATCTATCAAATATTCTAAAAATAATATAAACCAACATTCATTTACTCAAAAATACAAATAAAAGAGGATAAGACAATAAGAGAATATGTGGTTTATCTTATAGAATTTTTAAACAAAACTCAAAATTAAGTGTAGCATAGTTGATTATGGCAAAAGTCTTATAGAAGAAGGTTAGTGGTTCGATTCTCGGTTAGACAATTTATGATAAATACACAATAAATAATAATAAACGTGTGTGTGAGTAACAGTTTAGCTTGTAATCAAAACAAAGAACAGAAACAAATCAGTTAAACTGAGGAGACAAGAAACGAATAACCCGAGTTCAGTGCGTGATTGTCTCCTTAAAGTGTATTAGCCCTCACCGTATGTAAGAGCAAATCACCTCCCAAGATAAAATTAATTGCAGCGAGGCTACAAAAGAGCGTCACCCCAACGAGTTTGGGATGAGCAAGAACTATCACCGGAGGAACAGAGAAGAGAGAGGTGCATGAGAAGAGGTTTTATTTTGAATGAATAACACTGACTCTATATGATGAGTATATATAAGCTGTTATAACTTATGCGCCACACAATTGCCCTAATTAATTAATCACGTTAATTAAGTCGGTGGCAAAAAAAAATATAATAAAACCGGAATAGATTTTACCGAATCAATTAATTCAAATTTAAATTCGAATTAAGTTGAGTCATATTTTAAGCCCAAGCCCAGTGGAAATAATAATCAGCAAAACTAGTCCGATCTTAAGCGGCTCAATTTTCTGCTCCATTCGTGCCCACATGACGCACACGCGGAGAGTCCGAAGGCTTGCGAAGCCACGAATTTTCCTCGAAAACACATGATTTGTACCCTCCTATCACACTTAGGTGATGAAGCAATACATTACGAACACATTTGGGCACTACACAAGTGTCTTACTATACAAACCCATAAAAGGTTATCTTTTCAATTTGGGACTTAAGGTTCAACTTCCATTTTTCCGCTTCCAAGGGAGCAACTTTGGATAATCACAACTCATCCATCCCTTAGTCATTTTGAGTGTTTGAACATGCATTAGAAAGCTCTCGTAGAGCAGAACATGCTTCAATCATTACCTGTTGCGAACACGCACACAAGCCACACTCAAAAAGTCAAATTGGAGTTCAAAATGACTCGATAATGTGGGTCTAAAAACCCACATTTTCCAACATTCCGAACACTAACATAATTTTACTTTTTTACATAATTATTAAATGATGACATTTTTATAATTTTTGAAAATATAACGGTGAAATCGTAAATTTATAATTATTAAAATGATAATCTAGTAATAGATTACGAATTTCAAACAAACAAAAATTTGATAACATGATTTGAAAAGTAGTGGTGGAAACAAGCCCGGATCCTCTGTCCGCTTCTCCATGCCCGCTTCTGTGTCCCCTGTTCTTTTAGTATTAAAAAAATGTCCGTGGCGGGGCCATTTTAAGGAAAATAAAAATAAAAATATTATTTTCATTAAAATGGGCCCGCCAGGGGCATTCTTTTAATACTAAAAAGAGCAGGGGACACAGAACGGGACATGAAGAAGGGGACAGAGGATCCCTACTCGGTGTAAACCAATCTTAATCCATGATTTTCATTTTATAAGACATACCTAAATTTATATGCATTTTCTGTTTTAACGTATCTGAAACAAATTTCCTCAAAATGTACGTCATGCAAAGGGGATGAAGACATGTTCGCCAACGTTATTGCAATGATGCAGTATTCTTAAACTGTATATTATAAAATTCGAAAGCTCCTCGTCTACATGTACAAACATTCTAAAAAATCATATATGTATAAACTGTATAGTTTGACGCACGGTAATACAAGTTATTATCACACTAAAGAAATCGAAGAACAAGTGCATCACATATCCATCCACTTTAATCTCTTGGACATGTTCTCAATGCACATTCACCAAGCCAAATTTCCAACAACCTACTTGTCAAATTTGCTTAATCCCACAATCCCAAACCATGTTTCACCATCTTCAGCAAGGGAGTTGGTCCGTTGCATACGTTTGCCAAGAAGTACTTTTAAACTCTTACTACATACCGCTTTCGGTACTTACCTGTATATATACACCTGCTATTCAGGTACATTCATGTGTATAATTAGGTTTAAATTACATATTTTTTTATTTTAATTTTGGAATGTAATTTTTTGATTTAAATTGTAAATTTATTTTATATTATTTGTAAATTAAAAATTATATCTTATAAAATTAAACTTCAATAATTTATTAATATAATGGAAAAATACTATCATCATAATAAATGTAAGTGCTTAGAAATAATGAAGAAACATAACAAAAATGGTTTGAATTTATTTCTTGACAAGTTGCAACCACATGGAACATGAGAATATATATATATATATATATATATATATATATATATATATATATATATATATATATATAAATGAAGAAACATAACAAAAATGGTTTGAATTTATTTCTTGACAAGTTGCAACCACATGGAACATGAGAATATATATATATATATATATATATATATATATATATATATATATATATATATATATATATAGTTGCACTCCATGAAGAACACATTATATATAGAACAATAAAGAACACTTCTAAACCACATATTTAATGCACCCACACACAATTAAAATGCACATTCACACACACTAACCCAACCCATTTTTTTCAATAAAATAAAATAAAATAAAATAAAATAAAATATTCTGGATGAACAGTGCCCGCTGACGTGACAGTGCCACGTGGTAGATGCTGACGTGGCATGATGCGTGGCACTGCCACGTCAGCAAAATGGGGTCCACCTGCTGACGTGGCAATGCCGCGTGGCAGTTGCTGACATGACATGCCACGTCAGCAGGCACTGTTCATCCAGAATTTTTTTTTTGAAAATCTAGTATGTGAGGGTGCATTTTAATTGTGTGTGTGCCCCTTGCGGGGCCATTAGATCATAATTGATTCAATGGTTTAGATTGATTCTCTAGTGTTCTTTATTGTTCTTTATATAAGGGTGTTCTTTATGGAGCAATAAAATATATATATATATATATATATATATATATAGGGTCTTGTTCTAATAGAAACTAACTTAGAATAGAAACTAGAAACTAAACCTAAATTAAATATTTCAAGCTAATCTAATGACCAAATTAGGGGTACTCCAATACAAAAAACGTTTAAAATTATTGTCTCTATTCAACAAAAATTTAAAAAAAAAAAATTTTAAAAAACAAGTTACTGTTCACGTGATGACGTGGCACGTGAACAGTAACTTTTTTTTAAAATTTTTTATATTTTTTTATATTTTTGTTGAATAGAGCCAAGAATTTTAAACGTTTTTTGTGAAGGTGCCCTAGCGGGACCATTAAAATAAATGAAATATAATTTATTTAGTGTAGGTTTCTAGTTTCTATTCTAAGGTTGGTTTCTATTTGAACGCTAGCCTATAGATTGGTTCTATTTTTAAAATTTATTTTGATTAGGTTATAAATAATTTATATTTCTATCTATCAATTTTAATTTCAACTATAATTTAATTTTTAAATTTGTTTATTTGATTTTAAATGTTTCCATCAAAAGATTGTTCAACATCAGTTAATTAATATAAAAAATGTCATTACAATAATTAAATTTAATCATAAATATTAATAATAAAAAATACAGTTTTGATCTCAGCTTATATCAGAAGATATGGCATGGTCCCCATACATATATATGTACTCATGTTTTTTTGAGTTAAACTCGGCAAATTTCAAAATGTTTTGATTACATTTTTTTTTCAAAAAATATAATTATTTTGGTATGGATCATGTTTAAATTTTTGTTTTACTTATTATAACCCCAAAATAATAAATTACTGAAATTTAATTTTGTGTTATATATTTAATAATTTACAGATAGTACAAATTAGGTTTACAATTTAGTTAAAAAAAATCTAATTATACACATGAATGTAGTAGGTGTATATATACAGGTAGGTACCGCATGAACTTTCAGCGGTATGTAGTAAGAGTTTACAGGTACCGGGGAAAGTTTATGCGATACCTACTAAATCTCACTTCTAATCGTGACCGTTCAATCCTTGATCCATTGGCTGAAAAATCGTTTGTTACTTATTTCCTCCCTGGCAAACGTATGCAAGGGACCAACTCCCCTTCAGCAAAACCTACTTATCTTGCAAATCTTGCACTTTTAACAATTCTTGTAGGTACAATAAATGTCAGATTTGAGGTAATTTAAATATCAATTTTGTTGTAGGGTTCTCTCTCTCTCAATGGGAGAGTAGACTTCCATTTTCAGATCTAGGGTTTATTACACCTCTTCTTCCATTCTTCACTATCTTTCATCCCTCACCACTTAAACCCCTTTCGCTCTTCCATCATCTCTTCTGTTAGTCACAGAGGCATGCCTGTACTCACCTAATAACAAGCCTAATCGTTTGTAATGCTTTGCATTACTTACATGACCCCTTATCTAAGGGAACCTCTAGTTGTAGAGTTTCTACTTGTATTAGTACATGTAATAGGCATCAAAATTCTATCTGTGTAACTGTAAATGAAGTCATGAAATAACGCTTGAAAGAAGATCCAGAGATCATGCCTCAAGCTTGAAGAACAAGGCTGTCAAAATAAACACAATTGGATTTTAAAGATTGAAGATTTGCCTAAGTACTAATTCGAGAAGTATTTTGATCTATTCGAGAAGTCGAGGTCAGGGATTTGATATCTTAAAAGACACTATTCGAGAACTCAAGAAGTCAACAAGTCAAAGTATCATTCGAGTTCTCAAAGAGTCTACAAAGTCTCATTTGATATCTCAAGGACTTAAGAAGCTATTCGACATCTCAAGGAATTCGACAAGTCAAATGCTCTATTCGACAACTCAAGGATTCCTGAACATCTCTCTTAAGAAGCAGTTAGAGAGTTTTAAGAAGCATTATTGAGTTTTCTCATAACAACTTAGAACATCTCTCTGAGAAAAACGCAGCTGAGAATACTAACATTTGTATTCACAGGTTGTAGCAAATCTTTATCTAATACCATATTAGATTAAAGTAAGTACTGTGTTCTTGTGTTTCATATTTCCGCATACTTATCTTGTTAAACACAAACACACACTTAGCTACACAAACATCAAACAGATTCAAACCATCAAACAAACGTTCTTAAGATTCATATTTAAAGAAAAGTTTGAAAATACATTCACCCCCCCTCTGTATTTTCTTGTGTGTGTATTTCATACTCAGCAAATGGTATCAGAGCAGGTAGTTAGTCAAAACAGGAAAAGATTATGAATACAACAAAGACTACAGGAACGGTGAAAGTCCCTAAGTTTGATAAAGACAACTACAACCTCTGGAAGATCAAGATGATGTTGTTCATCAAAGCGGCTAACCCTCTATACCCTAAGATTCTCAAGAATGGTCCATTTGTTCTATAACAAGAAATTGCTGAGTCAACTATTGGAACAATAACCATTCCAAGAACCTATGTTCCTAAAGAACCATCTAAATGGACAAACACGGAAAAAGAGAAGGTTGCTCTTGACAGCCATCTCATGCTGCTGGTCATAGATTCAATGGAGCTGTCAATGTTTGCCAACATAGCTTTATGTACAACAGCAAAAGAGATGTGGGATCACATTGGAATTTTGTGTGAAGGGACAGAGGAACTTAGAGAAAACAGAAAACCGATACTGGTCACTCAGTATGACGCTTTCATGGCTCATCCTAAAGAAAGAATTACTGAAATGTTTGAGAGATTTCACAAGCTGGTGACTGAGCTACAGATGAATGGAAAAGTCTACAGTACCAAGGAACTGAATATGAAGTTTCTACTCTCTTCACCCAACCACCTAGAGCAGAGGGTCATTTCTCTAAGAGAAAGAGATCTGAGCAGAGTTACATATGACGTGCTCTATGGTGTATTAAAGACTCATGAGCTTGAGCTACTTCAGAAGAGGGCTATCCAAGCCAACCAAGACAGAATGGTCAATACGTCATGTGCCTTGATTGTCAAAAAATCTATTCAAGACCATGAAGCATCTACAAGTCAGCTAAGGAGAGAAGAAGTTTAGGTGCCTGAGACTGTTGAGGAGAAGGAAGAAGATGAGTTTTACACTCTTGAGGAGTTAGATGTTATGGAAAATACTTCATATGCTTTCATGGCCAGAAAATTCCCAAATATCAGATTTAAGAGAAAGCAACCCTTCAAACCTAGACCTCAAAACCATTCATTCAATAAGAGCAAGGCACCTGTGAAGCCAAACAAGAATAAATTCAAAACTGGCTATGTGGATAGATCATCTGTGAGATGTTATAGATGTAATGGCGTAGGGCATTTTGCTAGTGAATGCAAGAAGCCTAAAAAGAAAGATAAGGAGTTTCTTGAGCTTGAAGCTAAGTATGAGGCCCTTCTGAGAAAGCAAACACCAGGCAAGGCTACATAGCTGAAGGGAAGTGTTGGGATGATACTAACAGTGATGAAGAAGAACAAGAATTTTACAACTATGCCATGATGGCCAATTCCAAGGAAGAAACATCTTCATCAGACTCTCAGGTACCATCTCTCACTACTATAGACATGTCTGTTTCTGAATACAAGATTATGATTGAACAATTATCTGTTGAGATGTTTAACATTCATACTAGTATGACTGCTGCTAATGAAGAGATTGTGAAATTGTCTGCTAAAAATGAATTGTTAAACAAAAGAAATGAGGAACTAGAGCTAACTGCTATGCAAGTAGAAAACTTTTAGAAAGAGGTTGAATATCTAGAGAATAAGGTTCTATGTTCCAGTCAGATTGAAAAGGCTCTTAGGGATGAATTAGCTGAAAATGAGTTTAAACTAAAGACCTTTAGGAACTCCTCTAGCCTATTGTAGATGTAGTCCTATCATGAGAAACACCAGGAGAATGCAAAGGCTGCTATTGGCCTTGATTATGACACTCTCAAGAAGAGGAAAGGCTATGCTATCATTGAAGATGACAAGGCTGTTCATGAGAATGTGCCTCATGTTTTGAAAAATGCTAAGCCACCTATCTTTAAAGAATCAACACTTGAAATTGATGAGGAAGCCTTACTCATCAAGCAAATGTTGATTGATGAAGATGAAGCACAATCAAGTGAACAACTAGCATCATCTAAGAATGAGAGTGCCAAAGTGAAAGCCAAGAAGCCTGGTGGAGTTGAACCTAAAACTGAAAAATCTGTTAAGTTTGAACTAGCTAAAAGGAATGAATATGTGAAGAATGTGGCTAAAAAGAAACAAAACAGAAATGGCAAACTAGGAATTAACAAAGATACTAACTATGCTTATGTGTCTAATGCCCATAGGAAAACATGTCAAAACTGTTACAGTACTAATCACTTAACTCATGCTTGCAAGAAACCTGTAGGTAGTATGCCTAAACCCTTCTATGATTGCTCTGTGCCTTTAAGACATAGAGATTCTCCTTTCTGTGATAAATTTTACTGTATGCTATGCCATGCAACATGAATGTTATGACTAGCTGTTTCAATTTAAGAAGGCAATTCATTGATGGTTGTATCAGTCACAATTCTCACACACAATACACAAGGTCAAAGTCTTCCTAGAGCTAGGAAGGTACCTCTGTCACCTAAGTCTGAGAACTCAAGTTCTAAGACTCCTAGTTGTGATAAGAAGACTAGCTCTAAGAAAGTTGATAAGCATGTTGTTTATGATAAAAATGTTTCTAAGCCAGGTGGACCCAAACTTGTTTGGGTACCAAAGAAGAAGTAATACATTTGTGTTTGCAGGACAAAGATAAAGAAAAGAAAGTCATTTGGGTGTTGGACAGTGGATGCTCAAACCACATGACTAGTGATATGGCCCTGCTATCACAGTATGAAGAAAAGACTGGCCCTATGGTTGCCTTTGGAGATGACAACATTGGTAACACATTGAGATATGGTAAACTGAAAGTTGGTAATGGCATCATTGAAGATGTAGCACTGGTCAGAGGACTCAAGCATAATCTACTGAGTGTTGGTCAGTTTACTGATACGGGTTTCAAAGTGGATTTTGACAAGGATGAATATTGTTTGATCACTCGCAAGAAGACTGGTGAACTTGCTCTATCTGGAGTAAGGAAAGGAAGCCTGTTTGTAGCTAATATGGATTCTGCAAGCAAGGATAAAATTTGTTGCTTTTACTCAAAGGCATCAAATGAAGATTGTTGGCTGTGGCATAAAAAGTTATCACACTTGAACTTTAAAGCCATTAACTCTTAAGTCAAGAGAGAGCTAGTGAGAGGCATGCCCATACTTGAATTCTGTCAAGAAGGAGTGTGTGAGGCTTGTCAAAAGGGAAAGATGAAAAGGTCAAGCCACAAGTCAAATATAGTGACATCAATAACCAAGCCCCTACAACTAATTTATATGGATTTGTTTGGGCCTGTCAACATTATGTCACTTGCAAGAAAGAAGTATGCCTTGGTAATGGTTGATGACTTTACAAGGTATACATGGGTGGAATTTCTAGCATCAAAGGATGAGGCTCCACAAGTAATCATTGTGCACATGAAGAAAGTTGATAAAGAAGCAAAGTCCAACAATGCAAGTGTGATTGCATTGAGAAGTGATAATGAAACAGAGTTCAGAAATGCCATCCTTGAGGCATTCTGTAAAAAGAATGGTATTTCACAACAATTCTCAGCTCCTCGAACTCCATAACAAAATGGAGTCATTGAGAGAAAGAATAGAACTCTAATTGAGGTTGCTAGAACAATTTTGCTTGATGTAAAGATGCCTACATGTTTTTGGGCTGAGGCTGCAAGCACTATATGCTATATTCAAAACAGAACTCTCATCAACAAAAACACTGGAAAGACACCTTACAACTTGATGACTGGAAAGAAGCCTACTCTTAAGCATGTTCATGCTTTTGGAAGCAAATGCTTTACGTTGAAGGATAACTCTGAATATGTTGGAAAGTTTGATGCAAAAGCATTTGAAGAAATTTTTCTTGGCTATTCTATGGAGAGAACTGCTTATAAAGTCTATGTCATCAGTCAGAAGAAAGTTATGGAAAGCACAGATGTGACATTTGATGACAGTAAACTACCTGCTCTAGAAGAAGCCAATGACGAAGATAGAGATCCTCTAAGATTTGAAAATTTGGATGATTTTGATGAAGAGATTGAAACTGAAGTTGAAGTTACAACTCAACAAACTCCAGTGAATGATGAGACAAGAGAAGAATTTGTGCCAATCAACAGTGAAAGTACAAGCATCCAAGACACACCTGTGAATGAAAGCACCTTCACAGGGGGAGGAAATGAACTTGATCATAACTTGGATGATGAAGCAACATCCCATTTAAGGAATCAACCTGAGCATACAAGAAAATGGGATAGATCACATACTACAGAGCAAATTATTGGAGATCCAAATGCAGGAGTGAGAACAAGGAGAGCAACTCAAAATGAGTGTCTCTATGGTTGTTTTCTATCTCAAGTTGAGCCTAAGAAACTAGATGATGCACTGTTGGATCCAGATTGGATTATTGCCATGCAAGAGGAGCTAAATCAATTTGAAAGAAACAAAGTATGGGAGCTTGTTCCTGCACCAAAGAGCAGAACCATTGTTGGAACAAAGTGGGTTCTGAAAAATAAGATGGATGAAGATGGTGTGATTATAAGGAACAAAGCAAGGTTGGTTGCAAAAGGATACTCTCAACAAGAAGGCATAGATTATGAGAAGCTACAAATGAGAAGCTATGCGAAAAATTCTTTAAGCTCATGCAAAGCAAATATGAGATGAGCATGATGGGAGAGTTGACATTCTTTCTTGGATTATAAGTTAGTCAAAGAAAGGATGGTATCTTTATCAGTCAAACCAAGTACATCAAATATTTATTGAAGAAGTTTGATTTGGAAGATAGCTCACCTGCAAAGACACCCATGGCCACTGCCACTAAATTGGATGAGGATGCTAAAGGCAAGAAGGTAGATATCACAGTCTACAAAGGCATAGTTGGTTCTCTACTCTATCTCACTGCAAGTTGGCTAGACATCATGTTTGCTACATGTTTGTGTGCAAGGTTTCAGTCAAATCCAAAGGAATCACACATGATTGCTATCAAAAGGATCTTTAGATATCTGAAGGGCACTCCAAACTTGGGTTTATGGTATCCTAAGGACACAGGGTTCAATCTGGTTGGTTATTCTGATGCTGATTATGCTGGATGCAGGGTGGATAGGAAAAGCACCTCAAGAAGCTGCCAGTTCCTTGGACAAAGGTTAGTTCCTTGGACAAAGGTTAGTCTCTTGATACAGCAAGAAACAACAATCTGTGTTAACTTCTACAGCTGAGGCTGAATACATAGTTGCTGGAAGTTGCTGTGCTCAATTGCTTTGGATTAGAAACCAACTTAGGGATTATGGACTTGTGTTGGAAAGGATTCCCATCATGTGTGACAACACAAGTGCAATCTCTATAGTTGCAAATCATGTCAATCATTCTAGAACAAAGCATATTGATATCAGATATCATTTTATTAGGGAACATGCAACTAATGGAACCATTGAGTTGCACATGTTCCTACAGATAAACAATTAGCTGATATATTCAATAAGCCACTAGATGAAGCCACCTTCACTAGGTTGGTTAGTGAGATTGGAATGCTGAACTCTTCAGAATCTGGCTAAGTGAAAATGTCAACAAAAATTGTTGTAGCAGTAAACACTTAATTTATCTAAATGCTCAATATTTTTGAAGTAAGTGTTGGCTGAAGTATGATTTATAAATATTTCAAATCTGTTGCATATGTTGAAAAATCATATTCTATTAACTTGAAATTTCTATGAAATTTTGAGAAAATCACTATTTAATTTGTTAGAATATTCTTCATTGAATACTTCTGGTGAATTTCAGAAAGATGGTGAAAATTGAATTTTATGAGTGAAAAGAATATTTCAATTAGACAGACTTTTCTAATGATTCATTTTATGTCAATGCTCGACTTCTCTAACAAGTCTCTGTAGAGTACTCTCGAGTTCTCGAATAGAGTCTCTTAGAGATATAGAACAGAGGCATTCTTGACTTCTCTAATACTATATTTGAGTTCTCTAACACTGAGTTCTCGAATGGTATTTCTTGAGTTCTCGAATCATTTGAAAAGGCTGAATCCTCGCTGAGTGTCAGACCACTTTTGACTTTTGTCTGACATGCTAAACTCACTCATAAAACATTAATTATTCAATTTTACATTGAATAAACTGTCAACTGTCAGTTTCTACCTGCTCGAGTTATCGAATATGCCATATTTGACATATCGAACAGTTGTTTTTAACTTCTCGAATACCTGACTTGTCGATACAAAACATGTATCTAATCAACAATTCAAGTATCCCTTTTTATACATCTTCACAACTGCTCTACTCATTTCAATCGATTTCTTAAGCGCTCATTCCTCTGAAAAACAAAAACCTTAACCATTGAAAGCCAAATTTCTTCTTCAAACATTCAACTTCTCTTCCTTCTAGTCTATACAAATGGCATACAAATAGTTCAACACCAATTTTGTCGCCATCTCCAGCGATGTCGAAGCACCCAATGCAAATTATAAGTGTTTCGTGAAGTGGCTGAATGAATCATACATCAAGATTGCTCTAACTGCTAACCCAGTTCTATATCTAGACATGCTAGAGTAATTTTGGGATTCTGCGACTGTTGAAGTGAATGCCCTAGAGGACGCTGCAGAGGCCTATACTATGTACTACACGATTCAAAAGAAGGGAATCACAATCACAACTTAAGATATTAACAAGGCACTGGGACTTCAACAAGAGTCATATAATCCTTTGGCCAAAGATGATGAACTGAAGGACTTCTTCTCATTCATCATATACTCAACCGATATCAATCTTGGGCACTTGAACATGAAGTATTTGAGGAAAGAATGGAGTTTCGTATTTGCAACAATTCTGCACGTTTTCACTGCCAGAAAGTCCATTTTCGACCAAATCAGTGGCCCTGTACAATAGATAGTGTACTCCCTGGCCTATGATAGGAAAATCAATGTTGGGCTGCTAATAATGCAAGAGCTATATGGGAGGCTTGGTAAGGACTCATCTCAGAGAGGTAAGGATATCTTTTTCCCTTGCTTTATTCAATCTGCACTCAATTATGTAGATAAAACCTTGAATGAATTGCCTGGGTTAGATAAAAATAACATAGCCTATCCTAAATCTGTGTCCAAACTCATTTTTGGAAATTTGGATACAAGGAATGCTGTGAATGTAAGACTTGAGATTACGCCTCATATAACGGAAATCTTTAAGTCCTACCCTTATAACAGGCTAACATGTGCTTCAAAATCTGAGTTAGCAGCGCCCAAGCAAGTAGTAAAAATTGCTAACCCACGGCCTGCTATCCAACCCTCTAAACCAAACACTGAGCCAACTACATCATCCTCTCAACAGGGTGATGTTAGTAATAAGAAGAAGAAGAAGAAGAGAAAACACACTGGATTGAACATGTTATCAGAAAGTGAGGAACTAGAGCCACCCTTACTAAGGCCAAAGAAGAAGAACTCCAAGAAAACCACCTCCTCAGTCACACAAATGACTGAAGTTGTAAAATCAGGGGCAAACAGCTCATTAGATGTGCCCTCTCAACAGGGTGCATCTATAGAATCAAGCATTCTCCTCGATGCACAATCCTGTAAAGAGTCCACACATGGGAGTGATAAAGCTGGCACAACACGAAGTGGATAGCACATCACAATTGAAACCCCTCCTATTTCTCAGGGGGAGTTGCCAAAATCAATTCTACAAGACACTTCTCTTCCAGAAACTACAGTAGAAATTTCTTTGCAGCCTGCAACTTAAGTAATTGAGGAGCAAGGGATTGATCACCAAGAACTTCCTTCTCTTGGTGAGCCAATTGATTCAAGTGACTTAGTGCAAGACACTTTACTCACCACCCAGGACCTACATTTAGATGGTGAGGGAATGCATGCTGGGGCATATTCTAATGACACCATCAAAACCATATAGGCTTCACTAGTTTTTACTAGAGACTCTGTGCCTGTGTCAACTACTATTGTAACTCATCCCACTTTAGTAGAGACAACAGTAGTAGAATCATTCCATTCGGTTACAGAAGTTGCATCTGTAACTGAGGAATCTAGCTTGCCTAGTTCTAGCTCTCACTTTATGTCCGAATGGCTGAAGCCTGTGCAACATGATAGTGCTTCAGGATCAGGTCTGCTCCACAAAAATTGACGGTTGAAGCACTTAAAAGCTTAATTGTGGATCAGATTCCTGAGTTCACTAAGACTGCTCAGAATCTTCTTACAACAGACATGCCTAATGCCGACTATGAAGCTATTCTTCTCTGTCACAAGGAAGATGTTGAGCAGCAGCAAGAGAAAATAGCAGATGAGGCTGAGAGAGATGGTAATATTGATGCCTGGTTGCAAGGGTATGGTAGTGTCTCTCTAAGTGAAGCCCTTCAGTATTTAAGGGAGGAGTATATCACTTCATTAGGGTCCAATGCCAGATCTCTTACCCATATTAAAGTATATGAGGCTGTCAATGATGCTTACAAAGGAAGCGTAAAGGCTGCTCACTACCTAGGCAAAGGAGTTCAATCTTAAATTTAAGAAGTGTGCAAAGAAACAACAAAGGTAGTAAGAGACCTTCAGACTCAATTCACCAAAGAATTTCCATCTCTGAATTCTGTTTTCAGAAATATCAAAGAGTGCAAAGCCACCTGTACTAAACTGGATGATAGACTCCCTCTGGTACAAGCCTCCATCACAAATATCACATCTCAGATGGATAGACTCCGAGAACAGACAACTGATGCTAATGCACAAATTCGAGTTCTCTTTGCAAATCAGTATGGAGATAAGCTGGTGACTGATGTTCCTATTCATGACATGACAAAGTTTGAGGTAGAAAGACTCAAAGAACAATCACTTACTGGATTCAAAGCTACAGAATTGTTCACAAAGGTGGAAAATTTGGAAAAGGAAGTGCGTTCTCTCAAATAGCACAATTCTGAGCTACAGAAATCTGTTAATCTTCTCAATGAAAAGCTGGACACTCAGGTTACCACAACAACTGATGTTCTTCTTAATAAACAACAGATGTTGTCTGCAATGATGAAGCATATGGGTCTCTCTCAACCAGAATATTCACATCTTGTCAAACCTCCAACCTCCTCTTCAAACCCAAGGGCTCCATCGAAGACACCTGTGCCTGAGAACAAGCCTAAGGGGGAGAAGAAAGTGAATTCAAAATCAAAAGGGGAGAAGAGTGATTCAAGTAAGAGTTGTAATATCCGCAAATTTTCCGATGTAAATTTTTATTTTTATTATTTTTCTAACTTGATATTTAAATTTTATTTACGAACGAGGCATTAGAACATTTTAATTAGTGCATTTCTATAATATTTTAAAATTTTATATATTCGTATGTAAATAAAAATACATTATATACATTTAATTACGTCTATTAATTAATTAATTACTTAAAATTAGGGGATTTAGGAAGATAGGATTTTATTTTGTTTTGGATTGAATTTTTTTTTTTTAAAACGAAAATAAGAGTCTCGGTTATTATCGGCCAACAGAGAAATGACGAGATTAATATTATTGATTTAATTTTCGGATCGTTAAATACGAAGAGGAGACAGCATTTTTCGATCACAGAAAACGAGTTTTATTCTCACAAAACACGAACCGCTTTTCACAGAACACGACATTCTTTTCACAAAACACTAAATATTCAGCACTTTTTTTTTATGTCCCCCACGTTTTGTCTTTCTCGGCATAAACAGATAACAAATCAAGTAACCCAGAAGCCTTTTTCTTTCACTATTTTCTCTGCAAATAACGAAACCACAGGATACTAAAATTTTTCTTTCTATTTTTTGCAAAACAAGGTAACCACAGGTCTTTTTTTTTTCTTTCCTCATTCTTGTTCTTCTCTCCTCATTCCCTTTCCTTTCTTCTTTTTACTTTATTTCTTTTCTTTTTTTTTTCTTTCGTTAGTGTGATCTGAAAAAACCGGGGGGGGGGACTTATTGTTAAACTCAGATTGTTGTGTGTGTGCCTTGGTGTTGAACGAGATTGAGAGAGGATAGGGGTTTAGTTTTTGCGTGATTGAATTTGTGGTTGTGTGCGATGGGCGAGCCTATCGGGAAGGGATGGTGGTTTGGGGGGGAGACAGCCGTGGAGGTGGACAGCTAGAGAGAGATTGATAGAGATAGAGGGGGGGAGGTTAGAGAGACGACGAGGGAGAGCGGAGGCCGGGAGAGGGGAGAGATGGCAGGGGAATGGAGAGAGGAGAGATTGAGGGAGTGCAGAGAAAGTGTTTTAGTAGTGTTGCGCTTGTTCAAGAAAGAGGGGTTTACCGAGAGAAATTGTTACCGGAGGGAGGAGGGAGATCGGGGAGTGACCGGAGAGATTAAGGTAGAGAGAGATTGGCGCAGAAAAGAAGAAGGAGAGATTAAGAGAGGGATTCGAGAGAGAGGGAGAGAGAGAGAGAGAGAGAGAGAGAGAGAGAGAGAGAGAGAGAGAGAGAGAGAGAGAGAGGTCAGGGGAGGGGACGGCGGTGGTGGCGCGTGGGCCCCACGCGCCGTCGTGGAATTTCTTTTCTGTCAACTGTTACGACAAAGAAAATAAAATAATAATAGAATATATTTATATATGTATATATAATAATAATAATGAGTAAATAAAATGATATTTATATATATATTATAGATTTAATAAAAATTATAGACTTATTAATAAATAAAGAGATGTTAATAATTGAATAAAAATAGTAATATGATAATACAGTGGCAATAAAAATTGATGAACAATGTTATAAACGGGTTATTAAAATTGGATTAAAATGAATAAAAAGGAGTCTGTTGTAAAATGTATTATAAAGGATTTTTGGTAAATTAATTAAGTAGAAAATAGAAAAGAAAAAGAGAAAGGAAAATGTTTAATATTTTGGATATTAATTGATTATTTGATGAACGGTGGAATGGTTAAAATTAGATTTAAATGGAATAAAAGAAATGGATACTTGGATTATTTTGTTTGGAGAATAAAATAGAGATTTATTTCTTAAAATAAACTTAATTAAATAAGAGCAATTAGAAATTTAGTGAGATTAATAATATTAAGTTTATTTCTAATAGAATTATATTTTTTCTAAAAAGTTAGAGTATTAATAATGGGTTTAATGTGAATAAAAATGGTTAATTGGATAATATTGCTGTGAGATTTAAGAGAGTTTAATAGTAATTAAATTAGGGAATTTTCGAGAATTGTAGATAATTTATAAGAGCCAATTTAAATTAGAAGTATTATTTGAATAAATGATTTTACAAATGATATAATTGTTTTATTAATCCGAATATTAGTAAAAATGTAGAAACTTAAGATTTACCTTTTACGTCTACTCGTAGACTAATTGTGGGTTTTTATTCGATTATAGAGAACCGGAGACGTGGAACAAGTTGGAGTGTTGTACCGCAGGGCTCAGGCAAGTTTACTAAACCGTACTCCATCGTTCGGAGTATTTATATTGTTATCTATATATATAGTATGCTGATTAAGCTTCCGATATTCAAAAGCAAATATTCTTTCTAGTGGTTTATACCAGATTTTATCCATGCAATTTACATGCATATATATTATTGTTGAGCTGTTTATTACACGAGATGTTTGCAATTTATTTTATAAGTTGGTTTATATTGTTGAGACGTTTATCGAAATACTTCATTTGTATTCGTAGAAGAGATGATAAAGATATATTTAATAATATTTTTCATACTACAGAATATTTATATTTAAAAGTGGGATTATATATATATATATATATATATATATATATATCTATATATATATATATATAAAGTAAGTTGTGGATTATTGCTTCTAAAAGCAAAAGTGACCGGAGTAACGCACCGGCCCAAACTGTTGCATATAAAGGGTGAAGGGCCGAGAAAGACGGCTCATCCTTCTGAGAAGTTTTATTTGGGTGGTTCGAGACGTCGACCATCCTTTCTATCGATAGAAAATGAGATGTGGCAATGGACTGATCATCCATTACTTGAGAAGGCGTTTCGAGAAGAAGTCCAATCTTAGATACCTTAGACTGTTAGCGGATGCCTTTGTGGTTCTGTTAATAGTAGAGGGTGTTGATCCGAGAAGTTATTATGTTTTATTCGAATGGTACTTTGAGAAGTCGTTGAGATATATTTATTCCTTCATTTGATTAGTATTCCGAGAATCGTAAAAAGTTCTGAGTTGGCATCTTTTCAAAAGTATATATATATATATATATATATATATATATATATATATATATATAGTATAGATTGGTAAAAAGCATATTTTGAGTGAGTTGTCGTTTTATATGTTATTTATTTATATACTTGCTGGGCATTCTTTGGCTCATTCTTGCTATTTAAATATTATTAATCAGAAGCATCTAGAGACGGCACTAGCATGGCAAGCCGTGGCAAAGGGAAGGGGAAGGACTACTAATTCAACGCATTAGCCTTAGTAGCGAAGAAGGGTGCAAGCTGGGAAGAAGTTGTTTAATGCTTTATCTAGTATTTTGAAGTTGTAATAGTATTTCAGAGATTCTGGGAGGTGAACTTGTGTTGTAATAACTTTTGTATTATGGAGTGCTCGTTCTAAGACTATAACCCGTGGAGTAAAATATGGAGTTGTTATGAATATTGTTGTAGATTAAATGATGAACAGGTAATTGAATATTCCGCTAGAGGTGTAATGACCTAGATTCCTGTAAGGGATTTGGGGGCGTTACAGAAATGGTATCAGAGGAGTAGGTTATAAATCTTAGAACGAGAGTAGTAGGAGTTACGACTTTATAAGGGAGAGTTTAGAAGCCAAGGAACCGATAGGTACATATAGTAGAATCATTTGGGACGAGGAAAATGCGTATCCATGATATATTTATTGGGCTTAAATTTTTTTTTTTAATGAGTATATAGAGGTATGTATACGTAAATATATATACATATGGATGCATACATATATATATGTATATATACGCATATGTACAGATATATACTATTTTGTTTTCATAATAAACATTTCATGGTATGCGGTTTTATTGAGCGAAATGATTTTTCAGGAAGATGCCACCAAGGAGAAATAGAGATAACTCCGGAGAAGGTGAGGCTTCTACGGGGAGGAATAACCACCTAGGAGATAACCAGAATGACAACCAGAACAATCAAGGACTTAACCAACTAGTAGATTTGTTAAGGCAAACCCTAGACCGTGGCCCGCGGGGTCCTGTGCCCAATGTGGTAAACCAGACTGCATCAGCTTTCAAGGCTTTTAAGTCAATTCATCCACCTGAGTTTAAAGGGTTTGGTGAACCAGTAGAGGCTAGATCGTGGCTGAAAGAGATGGAGAAATCCTTTAATATTATCGGAGTAGAAGAGGGGCAGAAGACGATCTTTGCCACCTACTTGCTGAAGGAGGAGGCGTATTATTGGTGGGAATCTAAGGAAGCAATGGAACCTGCAGGGATAGTAACCTGGGAGAGGTTCACTGAGTTGTTCTTGGAGAAGTATTTTCCCGAGCATATGGAAAGTAAGATAGAGATAAAGTTCTTGGAGCTAAGGCAGGGTAATAGGACAGTTGCTGAGTATGAGAAGGAGTTTACCGAGCTATCTAGGTTTGTGCCACATTTCGTAGATACTGATAAGAAGAAGGCGAGAAGGTTTCAGCATGGACTGAGACCGTGGATACAAACCAGGGTAGCCGCTTTTGAGCTTACTGAGTATGTTAAAGTGGTGAATAAGGCAGAGGTAATAGAAGCGGGAAGTAATTTTGATCCAAAGGAAAATGAAGGGAAGAAAAGAAAAGCAGAAAGTTGGGGAGGATATTCGACTAGTGGGACATTTCAGAACCATCAGGGTAGGAGGCCCGGATTTCAGTCTGCAAGATTTGGAGGATCTAACCGAGCGGAAAGTGCGGGTAGTGTGCAAATAGGACCACGGGGAAATGAGAGCCAGTTTAGGCCACCAAGGCCACCACTACAAGACTGTGAAGTGTGTGGAAAGAAGCATCCGGGTGTTTGTACACAAGGGAGGTGTCATAATTGTGGTCAAGAGGGGCATCAACGGACGAATTGTCCCAGGAAGGGAGTAGTTTGCTACAAATGTGGAAAGGAGGGTCACATCTCTAGAGACTGTAAAGTGTCAGCAGCGGGACCTGCGACATCACGACAAAGCAGTGGAGTTAACAGCACCCAACCAACCGCTAGGATTTTTAACATGACGTTGGCCGAGGGCTTAAAGGAGATGGACGAGATAGCAGGTACACAGTTACTTAATATCGTATATACGTGTGTAAATGTTGAGCCGGTATGATAATAGAGATATGATAAAGAATTAGAAAGAATAATAAAGGCAGAATAGACGTATAACATGAGAGGTTACGATCGTAATGTAAGAACATAAAACTGGTAAAAGTGACGAGGAGATATTGGAAGGTAAAGTACGAGATTAGCAACTATAATTATTACCTACGTTGATTCCGAGGACGGAATCCTTTAAGGAGGGAAGACTGTAATATCCGCAAATTTTCCGATGTAAATTTTTATTTTTATTATTTTTCTAACTTGATATTTAAATTTAATTTACGAACGAGGCATTAGAACATTTTAATTAGTGCATTTCTGTAATATTTTAAAATTTTATATATTCGTATGTAAATAAACAATACATTATATACATTTAATTACGTCTATTAATTAATTAATTACTTAAAATTAGGGGATTTAGGAAGATAGGATTTTATTTTGTTTTGGATTGAATTTATTTTTTTTTTAAAACGAAAATAAGAGTCTCGGTTATTATCGGCCAACAGAGAAATGACGAGATTAATATTATTGATTTAATTTTTGGATCGTTAAATACGAAGAGGAGACAGCATTTTTCGATCACAGAAAATGAGTTTTATTCTCACAAAACACGAACCGCTTTTCACAGAACACGACATTCTTTTCACAAAACACTAAATATTCAGCACTTTTTTTATGTCCCCCACGTTTTGTCTTTCTCGGCATAAACAGATAACAAATCAAGTAACCCACAAGCCTTTTTCTTTCACTATTTTCTCTGCAAATAACGAAACCACAGGATACTAAAATTTTTCTTTCTATCTTTTGCAAAACAAGGTAACCACAGGTCATTTTTTTTCTTTCCTCATTCTTGTTCTTCTCTCCTCATTCTCTTTCCTTTCTTCTTTTTACTTTCTTTCTTTTCTTTTTTTTTTCTTTCGTTAGTGTGATCTGAAAAAACCGGGGGGGGGGGACTTATTGTTAAACTCAGATTGTTGTGTGTGGGCCTTGGTGTTGAACGAGATTGAGAGAGGATAGGGGTTTAGTTTTTGCGTGATTGAATTTGTGGTTGTGTGCGATGGGCGAGCCTATCGGGAAAGGATGGTGGTTTGGGGGGGAGACAGCCGTGGAGGTGGAGGGGGTTACAGCTAGAGAGAGATTGATAGAGATAGAGGGGAGGAGGTTAGAGAGACGACGAGGGAGAGCGGAGGCCGGGAGAGGGGAGAGATGGCAGGGGAATGGAGAGAGGAGAGATTGAGGGAGTGCAGAGAAAGTGTTTTAGTAGTGTTGCGCTTGTTCGAGAAAGAGGGGTTTACCGAGAGAAATTGTTACCGGAGGGATGAGGGAGATCGGGGAGTGACCGGAGAGATTAAGGTAGAGAGAGATTGGCGCAGAAAAGAAGAAGGAGAGATTAAGAGAGGGATTCGAGAGAGAGGGAGAGAAGAGAGAGAGAGAGAGAGAGAGAGAGAGAGAGAGAGAGAGAGAGAGAGAGAGAGAGAGAATCGGAGTGAGAGAGAGAGGTCATTGAAGTTAGGATTCCATGGTTCATATTGCGTAAGTAATTTGATTTTAATTATCGTTAGTTAGTTAATTCTTAGTTGATAATTTGCATCTTAGTTAGTTTTAGTTAATTAAAACTCAAATTTGTTATTTGTCTTAGTGACAAGTTTTTTTTTTCTTAACTATCTTGTTTAGTTCGTTGCGTTTCAGGTACTTGAGTTTTTGAAGATGGCAGGCCAAGAGTTGTCATGGTGGACATATTCGAGGACATCCATGTCTTATCAATGTGAGCGGTGTTTTGGCGTTCATAATCCCTCACAATATTGTTACTATGAAGAAGTTGATCCATATGTCACTTATGAGGAACAACCATATTTTCCATACCATCCTCAACAGTACCAGCAAGATGTTCCAGATATGATATATTTCTTTGGAAGTGAAGAGTTTCAACATCAGCAACCTACTCCTACTTTTCAGTCAGATGAGGTTCCTACTATGGAGGAGCTTAGGATGCTTGTAAAGAGTAGTGAGGAGTCTATCAAATCTTTGGAGATTCTAGTTGCTCGAGCTGTGAGTGTTGTGAAACAAGAGAAACAACAATTCATACAAGAGGCAATTCCAGAAAGTAACTGTGACTTGGAGCAAGGTGCTGCATGCTTAATTGAGAAAGACAAATTCCAAGGTGAGGTGAGCATTCACAAGCCATGTGAGGAATTTGATCATGTTAGGATGGTGGATGATTTAGAAAGGGCACTATTTGGGACAGACACTGATGAGCTGCACAAATTTCAAAAATTGGTATGTGCGTACCAAGAGGCCGAAGAACATGGGAAATATGCAGATCTTCTACTTGTCTCAAAGTGTGAAGATGGAGGTAGCACATTAGAGCCAATGGAGGAAGTTCTCGTTGAGGAACCAAAGGCTTCAGCAACTTACATTTATCCTCCTCCATTATATTCAAGCGAAGCCCGCGAGTGTGTGTTGTTCTACAAATTGACAGATTTTGGGTCAACCGATGAAGGCATTGGAATAGGACATAGTTGTTACACGAATAGGCCAAGCGAGGAGAAGGGGCAGAAAGTGTGCCGCCGTGATGACGATGAAGTCTCGCGAAGAGAGGACCAAGCAAACTATTATCATCCTTAATAGAGGCTTGGAAGTAACGTCAAGCTATTGACGTTAAAGAAGCGCTTCTTGGGAGGCAACCCAAGCATTGTTGTATACTGGTATGTTTTCTACTCTCCCTTGTATTTACTTCCATTCAATGAGGGCATTGAATATTTTAAGTTTGGGGGTGGTTTGGGGGATTAGTAGTTGTTGTATTATGTGTTCATGTAGGATTTCATGCTTTGCATATTAGTAGTAGTAAATTATGCATTTATGTTCGTGATATCTACGTTTGTTTCATATAGGACATTCTGTTTTTGTATATCATGTGAGTTCATAATAGTTTGCATTTGCACCCATGCTTGATAGGAATTTTGTGTTGCTGACGCTTTTTGATTGAGAAGTGATATGCTTTGTTCTTATGCACACACATACACTAGTAAGTTGTAGCTAGTAGACTTATTGAATGTTGTAAGTAATTAGAAGGACATGAATATGTGCAAGTTGATTTAGTTTGCATGCTTTGAATACAAGTAGGTGCATTAGAGAGATTTTTGCTTGGGATTGAGTATGTTTTTCCCACCAAGTGAGATTTTGAGCCATATTGCATTTGTTGCAATTTTATTCGTTTGCTTGAGTGTCCACGGATTGTTTGCATTGCTAGCAGTTGTTTGAGGTCTTTCTTGAAACGCATGACATTATTTGACGATTAAAATGATAAAGGCATTTAGGAATAACCGCATATTTTCCCATATCAGCACACCATGTTTACATGATCAATTAGTTAACCCGTTGAGCTTAATCCTAATTTTTCGGTGACATACCACATTACTTGCCTAGACTTTTTCTTGTATTGGCCTTACATTAATTTGAACCCGCATTGTCAAAGGCTAGTAGAGTGCTTAAGGGAATAATAAGGTGTGCAAGAAGGGGTTTATTGATGGTCATAATTTTGGGGGAAATATTGAAATTTGGGTTTGGTTGTTTGCTTGATAGTCGGCATGTGTAATAAAATTGTGGGATCATTGTTATTGTTGATATTATTGTGTTTTGTTATATTTAGCTCTTGGAAAAAAAAGAAAAAAAAAGGGGGAAAAAAATGAAAAAAAAATGAAAAAAAAAAGAAGAAAAGAAAAATATATTATGAGAGCATGTTTGTGTTTGTTGTGATCCTATTTTAGTCGACTCGTTGAGTGTTTGTTTCTAGATAAAATTATGTGGGGAGGAAAATAGGGTGTTGTTATCATGGTACTTACTAGCTTTTGACACTTCACCTGTTTTGGCTTATTTGACATACCTTGTCCCTAGCCCCGTTACAACCCAAATAAAGACCTTTTGATTAACGTCATTGATGTATGTTGTGTTAAGAGTTAGATTGATACCAAATGTCAAGCATGCTTAGGATTTTGTTGGAATTGAGTGATACACTTACCCTTGTTCTTGAGTGAATATTCGTTTGTGAGTGGATTGTGAGTGTTTGCTTGTTTTTGCGTATGAGATCCTGAGTTTTGTCTCAAAGATGTACTCTTGTAGGCTTAGCATGTTTACTAACTTATTCTTACACTTGATATGGACTTGTGAGAACTTATGCATGTTCATTGAGTAGACTATGTGAATACTTGCACTTTCGACACCAAGACATTGCGTATTTACTTTGATTCTTAAGTTGATATGGCATGAGAGGATTTGAAGGTATGGTAGGATATTAATACTAGATTAATTGCATTTTCATATTAGTTGCATTCATGCATTGCATTGCATTGGATTTTGTGGGTACATTCGCTATAGGCCCTCACGAGACCTTACTCGTCCACTAGGGCTGCCTAGGGGTTTAAAGGGCTTGTTGCATATGCCAAATGCAATCGTGATCACCTACGGAAGTGGTACTAGTTAGTTGTATATAGTTATAATTGTTATGCTTGAGGACAAGCATCGGTTTAAGTTTGGGGGTGTGATAAGTGGATGTTATATCCACTTGGAATGCTTCGTATCGGCTTAAATTGATGACTTGAACTCAAGTATGTGGTGTTTTTGATGTGTTTTTAGTGAATTTGTGCAGGAATAAGAGTTGGATGTGGGATGATGTTTTCCATGCTTAAATGGTGGGTTTTGAGCTTAAAGAATAATAGTACATCAAATTGCGAGAGAGCCGGAAGAAACGGAATGAAAATCGGAGTTAAAACGAAGAAAATAGAGCAAAATCAGCAAAATCAGCAAATGAACAGTAAGTCGGCCGCGGCCGCGCCTAATTTGTACTAATTTTGGGTGCGGGCGCGCGGGAATGAACAGTAGCGCGGGCGTGAACAGTAGCGCGGTCGCGTGCGGTGCGGGTGAAAAATCAGCCAGAAACTCTGATTTTGTTTTGGCCATATCTTGAGTTCTACAAGTCCGTTTTGGGCGATCTTACAGTCCACGCGAAGCTAACGAGATTTTCTATCATTCTAAGGTGGTCCGGAGTCCAGAATTATTGAAGAGAATTTTCAATCAAAACAGAAACTTCCAGAAGTTGCAGAATTCTATTCCAACAAGGAAATTGCCACAATTCCTACTTCTATTAATTATGGTAATTGCTTTGGGCGGCTAGAACATTCCAGAATCAGATCTACACATGGAATTTGCAATTCTATTCTCATTCAAGAACGGAAATTGCCAATCTTCTATTCCAACTCTAAAAAGGCAATTGCTTGGTGGACAAGACTTCTAGAGCCTATATAAACACATCCTACCATTGTAAATTTAACACACCATTACATATCAATTACTTAGTTTTATTTGTATCTTTTCATACTTTGTTTTTATCATGGTTTCATCAGATCCCATGATGACGAGAGGTTCGATTATGAACTAATTGTTGTCATGGGATTCTAACGGATTTACTTATGGAATTTAGATGTTGATTGCTTAACTTGATATATGTGTGGTGAATTTGCGATATCCTTGCAGGGTTGTATTTAATTCATATAGATGCGTAGCTAACATCTATCTTGTTAATCTTTAGTGAAGCGACAGTGGATCTTTAGATTTAGAACTTGCCATGCTAGCATAAGTCCATGAATGTTATTCATGTTTGTGGTGTGTTTCTAACCATCTCATACTACCTTATGTAATCTTATGGATACTTGATCTTCAACCATTATGTTTTCAAATTCTATAGACATATAGGGTCTAAGCATAATTGGTGCCTGCATGATTTCTATCTTATGTGGATATTGTGTAGATTGGTGTGCGTGTACTGAAAGGTAACGTATACTTATTTCGTGTTGTCCGATTAGTTATCGTAATCACCACATGTATTGATAAAAGGGCATGATCTCTAAAGGAAGTTTGTATTGAAGTTAGGATTCTATGGTTCATATTGCGTAAGTAATTTGATTTAATTATCGTTAGTTAGTTAATTCTTAGTTGATAATTTGCATCTTAGTTAGTTTTAGTTAATTAAAACTCAAATTTGTTATTTGTCTTAGCAGTGAGTAATAACCATACATTGTTGCATAGGTACAATAACTGAATTAAAACCTTAACCAGATCTCTGTGGGAACGAACTCGACTTATTCATATATTACTTGTGACCACGTACGCTTGCGTGATTTAGTGATAACAGAGGGGACGACGGTGGTGGCGCGTGGGCCCCACGCGCCGTCGTGGAATTTCTTTTCTGTCAACTGTTACGACAAAGAAAATAAAATAATAATAGAATATATTTATATATGTATATATAATAATAATAATGAGTAAATAAAATGATATTTATATATATATTATAGATTTAATAAAAATTATAGACTTATTAATAAATAAAGAGATGTTAATAATTGAATAAAAATAGTAATATGATAATACAGTGGCAATAAAAATTGATGAACATTGTTATAAACGGGTTATTAAAATTGGATTAAAATGAATAAAAAGGAGTCTGTTGAAAAATGTATTATAAAGGATTTTTGGTAAATTAATTAATTAATTAAGTAGAAAATAGAAAAGAAAAAGAGAAAGGAAAATGTTTAATATTTTGGATATTAATTGATTATTTGATGAACGGTGGAATGGTTAAAATTAGATTTAAATGGAATAAAAGAAATGGATACTTGGATTATTTTGTTTGGAGAATAAAATAGAGATTTATTTCTTAAAATAAACTTAATTAAATAAGAGCAATTAGAAATTTAGTGAGATTAATAATATTAAGTTTATTTCTGATAGAATTATATTTTTTCTAAAAAGTTAGAGTATTAATAATGGGTTTAATGTGAATAAAAATGGTTAATTGGATAATATTGCTGTGAGATTTAAGAGAGTTTAATAGTAATTAAATTAGGGAATTTTCGAGAATTGTAGATAATTTATAAGAGTCAATTTAAATTAGAAGTATTATTTGAATAAATGATTTTACAAATGATATAATTGTTTTATTAATCCGAATATTAGTAAAAATGTAGAAACTTAAGATTTACCTTTTACGTCTACTCGTAGACTAATTGTGGGTTTTTATTCGATTATAGAGAACCGGAGACGTGGAACAAGTTGGAGTGTTGTACCGCAGGGCTCAGGCAAGTTTACTAAACCGTACTCCATCGTTCGGAGTATTTATATTGTTATCTATATATATAGTATGCTGATTAAGCTTCCGATATTCAAAAGCAAATATTCTTTCTAGTGGTTTATACCAGATTTTATCCATGCAATTTACATGCATATATATTATTGTTGAGCCGTTTATTACACGAGATGTTTGCAATTTATTTTATAAGTTGATTTATATTGTTGAGACGTTTATCGAAATACTTCATTTGTATTCGTAGAAGAGATGATAAAGATATATTTAATAATATTTTTCATACTACAGAATATTTATATTTAAAAGTGGGATTATATATATATATCTATATATATATATATAAAGTAAGTTGTGGATTATTGCTTCTAAAAGCAAAAGTGACCGGAGTAACGCACCGGCCCAAACTGCTGCATATAAAGGGTGAAGGGCCGAGAAAGACGGCACATCCTTCTGAGAAGTTTTATTTGGGTGGTTCGAGACGTCGACCATCCTTTCTATCGATAGAAAATGAGATGTGGCAATGGACTGATCATCCATTACTTGAGAAGGCGTTTCGAGAAGAAGCCCAATCTTAGATACCTTAGACTGTTAGCGGATGCCTTTGTGGTTCTGTTAATAGTAGAGGGTGTTGATCCGAGAAGTTATTATGTTTTATTCGAATGGTACTTTGAGAAGTCGTTGAGATATATTTATTCCTTCATTTGATTAGTATTCCGAGATTCGTAAAAAGTTTTGAGTTGCCATCTTTTCAAAAGTATATATATATATATATATATATATATATATATATAGTATAGATTGGTAAAAAGCATATTTTGAGTGAGTTGTCGTTTTATATGTTATTTATTTATATACTTGCTGGGCATTCTTTGGCTCATTCTTGCTATTTAAATATTATTAATCAGAAGCATCTAGAGACGGCACTAGCATGGCAAGCCATGGCAAAGGGAAGGGGAAGGACTACTAATTCAGCGCATTAGCCTTAGTAGCGAAGAAGGGTGCAAGCTGGGAAGAAGTTGTTTAATGCTTTATCTAGTATTTTGAAGTTGTAATAGTATTTCAGAGATTCTGGGAGGTGAACTTGTGTTGTAATAACTTTTGTATTATGGAGTGCTCGTTCTAAGACTATAACCCGTGGAGTAAAATATGGAGTTGTTATGAATATTGTTGTAGATTAAATGATGAACAGGTAATTGAATATTCCGCTAGAGGTGTAATGACCTAGATTCCTGTAAGGGATTTGGGGGCGTTACAAGAGTGATCTAGGTCTTAAAATCTTCGAATTCAAAATCAGGCAACCTGTGAAACAAAAACAAGTAGCCATGGAGGGTGAGTTGAAGTTGAAGGAAGTAGTTGTGGCTGTAGATGAAAGGGCCAAGCTAAAGCAAGTGGCCAAGGTTCCAGAAGCAAACCAATCTCAACCTCAACCACCTCCTCAAGAATATGAATTTCAAGTGCCTGACATTGCTAGACATTCTTCTCAAGTTGAACCATCAGAATTCAAAGATGTTCTTTATCATGAGGTATGTCAAAAAGCTGCCAATTTAAAATTGTATCATGACATAGCCTTCTTGAAGCATCTACAGAATCTGAGGAAAAGAAGCAACTTCCACTACTTTGACTATCTCAAGCTCCTGGTCCAAGACATATTTTTGGTCACTGTAGAGAGAAGGCAAGTTGTTCAAAACAATCCTTATGCACTCATCACCACTGATGATAGAGAATTCCTAGTCCACACTGCCAAATTTCTCTTTCACATCCACATTGAAGCCATACAAGTTCTATCTTGCTCTGAAGTTGCAACATTCATCAAGAAGATAGAATCAAATGGGTCAGAGGACAATATCAAACTCCATAAGAATCTTACAAGCTGTATGAAGTCTCAATTACCTCAGGTAATTCCTCAGCCTCACTGCATTCTATATGAATGAGCTACAGGCATTATCTCCTTTAGATTTGGTCACCACCTCAATCCGAACAACATGTCTACAATCAAGTATTTGGCTAGTGTCTTACATTCAAGAAGAGGAAAGTCAGAAACTGAGAAGTCAGCTCTGGATATTCTGATTAAGTTCAACAATTCACAGTCAAATGTTCAACCTGATTATAGAGGAGACAAGTCAGGAAGGAGAGATGGAGATGATCAAGATCAGGGTGGCAGCAAGGATAGATCTCAAAGGAGAAATAAGGATAATGAAGAAAAGAGGAAGAGAAGTGGTAAAGGAAAGAAAGGTGATGATGACAAAGTGAGAAAGTGTATGAGAAAAAGAGTGGAAGACAGCAAGCCCAAAGCATCACTAGCAGTATTCCCACCACAACACAAGGCTCTATGTCTAGGGTGGATGCAATTAGTGATGACTTAACAAAATCTATACCCATGGCTTCTGAAACTGTCAAGCCATCTCTGACAAAGGAATCCCAACTCAAGAAACCACTTATATGTCTCCATAAGCAAACTGCTAATGGTGTACTATAATGGTCCAACCATAAAGGCTACAAATTCCTCTCCTATAAGGAGATGAAAAAGACAAGATTCAAGCATGCAGCCAGAAAGACAAGAAGGGTGAAGACACCTTCATCCCAAGCACTCACAATTATTCCGGGACTAGATTTGCCACCTCTTGATGAAGATTATGATGAAGATAAATTGGCATTTCTAAGAGCTCAAAGAATCTCTCATGTAGCAATTGTGGATGAATGCTTGGAGTTTAAATATTCAGATGGTAGAGAGATGAAGTTCAAACAAGGAATGTGTCAACACTGGGGCAAACTATATGACATTGAAAGAATAATTGCATTACTGAACGGTGAAGGCAAAGTGTAGAAGTTTTGGAAGCTAGAACTCATAGATTTCGTAAAGATGAAGAGAGATCATGAAGAGGAAGTGAGAAGGGAGTGCATGGAGAAATGGAGGAAAAGAGAGGAGGAGCTTGATGCACTTGAAGCCAAAGCAGAAGAGTTAAGGGCTAAAGGGTTGTGCAGAGTTCAGTTCAATCCCTATGTTGTGAAGTATAGGAGGAGAAATGGAGATAATGTCAATATCAGGATGAACCTGGTCAATCATTACCCTGCAAACTTGTTGAATCAAGTACTTGAAGATTTTAAGGATTCAATTCTGCTTGAAGAACTTGATGCTATGGCAGCCATCATAAAAGCTATGGATGAAAATGCAAGGAAGGATGAAGAAAGGAAAAGGAAGGAATATGATGATCTACAAGCCAAAGCTCAGGGGATGAAATCAAGGGAAAATGGATAGTATTTCTTCATAGTCTATAAGAATACTCTCTTTGTAATTCTATCCATACTGTCAATAATTTCATACCTGTACTGTTCAAAGTTTTATCTTTATGTATGTTAGGCTTGTTATCAGACATGAAATTGTGATTAAGGGTCTTACTCATAATTTGGGGGAGATTGTTAGTCACAGAGGCATGCTTGTACTCACCTAATAACAAGCCTAATCGTTTGTAATGCTTTGCATTACTTACATGACCCCTTATCTAAGGGAACCTCTAGTTGTAAAGTTTCTACTTGTATTAGTACATGTAATAGGCATCAAAATTCTATCTGTGTAACTGTAAATGAAGTCATGAAATAACGTTTGAAAGAAGATCCAAAGATCATGCCTCAAGCATGAAGAACAAGGATGTCAAAATAAACACAGTTGGATTTTGAAGATTGAAGATTTGCCTAAGTACTAATTCGAGAAGTATTTTGATCTATTCGAGAAGTCGAGGTCAAGGATTTGATATCTCAAAAGACACTGTTCGAGAACTCAAGAAGTCAACAAGTCAAAGTATCATTCGAGTTCTCAAAGAGTCTAAAAAGTCTCATTTGATATCTCAAGGACTTAAGAAGCTATTCGACATCTCAGGGAATTCGACAAGTCAAATGCTCTATTCGATAACTCAAGGATTCCTGAAGAAACAGCTATTTCGAGAAGTGGTTCGACATCTTAAATATACATTATTCAAGAACTGAGAGTTATTTAGTAAGCCAATCCTAGTTCTCGAATCAATCACTTAACCATTACTCGAATGGATTCTTGAAGACAAAATACTGAAGTTGTACAAGTCAGAAGTCTGCAACAAGCCAAAACACTTTCAGGACCACAGTACTGTAAAGTGTTTTTGGAAAGTCTACAAAGAAGCTCAGAGGCAGGTTAAAGAAAGTCAAAATTACATGCTGCCTGGACGTATTCCGAAATAGGGATAGACAAGTTAGAAAGTAGATTTGTTTGTTCTATCATTTGTAGTAAGTAGAGTGTACACATGTTCTATAAGTGTACAACCTTACTTCTCTAGCAGTTAGAGAGTTTTAAGAAGCATTATTGAGTTTTCTCATAACAACTTAGAACATCTCTCTGAGAAAAACGCAGCTGAGAATACTAACATTTGTATTCACAGGTTGTAGCAAATCTTTATCCAATACCATATTAGATTAAAGTAAGTACTGTGTTCTTGTGTTTCTTATTTCCGCATACTTATCTTGTTAAACACAAACACACACTTAGCTACACAAACATCAAATAGATTCAAACCATCAAACAAATGTTCTTAAGATTCATATTCAAAGAAAAGTTTGAAAATACATTCACCCCCCTCTATATTTTCTTGTGTGTGTATTTCATACTCAACATCTTCTATTTTCTAGTTTTTTCAATAAAATCGAGCTTTTAATCCAAAAGTTTCGAAATAACATCCTTTAAATTCTTAGGATTTTCATCGCGTTATGCGAGTTTGTTTTTTTAAATGTTATTGGTTATATCGCTTTATGCGAGTGCTCTTGTGTTTGCTGCATTTAAAATGAATTACATGGTATATTGGGAGATCTGAATATCCCTATCAACAACACTTTCGACATGTTTAAAGCTAGTGTCCGATATGTTGATAGCTGGGGTGCACTTGGCACGGTGGTGAAAGTCGTATGTGCTCACCTCTCACAAAAAAAGGTTTGTTCGTAACATGAGGCCTCCTAACTTAGTTTTTGCAATTGAGTCCTCTGAACATCACACTATCCACGGAATTACTGTAAGGGTCAATTGCGAAACTACTATTTTTAGAGGAGATGTAGGCTGGATTGTTCGGGAAACCATTAAAGTCATTTTTAATTTTTAGAATATTTGTAGTTAGTTTATTAAGCGATCTGGAAACAAAACGACCAATTGTTTAGCTCATTTATTTATTTTTCTACCTGGTTGCATGATCAGTTGGGGATTTGTCCCAATTATGCCTCTTTCAAATTATTAATGAAATCGGCTTTAGTTTTGGCAAAGAAAGAAGAAAGGTATAGAAACTTTAGTTATTTTTATCTATATATAATTAAACCAAACGTATCAAATATATCCCAAGCATGGTTTGAGGAGAATAATATGCACACTGAATATGCTCCTACTTTTTTAGAATAGATATCATTAATTTTTAATTAAAAATTGTATAATTACATTATGAGACTGAACTTATATAATGAAACTTTGTAATGAAACTTGTAATGGATGAGACAATGGAAAAATTCTAAAGTGTTAGAATTTTGGAAATAATTGTAAAATTTTCATTTAAAGATTGTTTTGTTTATGAATATTTGAGAACTAAACATGTTGAACATGTAATAAATGATAAATTTTTAGTTTCTTTTTTATTTATATGACAGTTAATTCTCTTTAGTCTTTAAATTCAAATATCGACATCTAATATAAAGTGTGTCGATAATTTTGAAAAAAGAAAAAATTATATAAAATATAATAGGTACAAGAAATATATACTTTAAATATAAGAATTAATTTTTTTTAAATAATGTAAATAAGATGTATTTTTTTATTTTTTTCACTAAATAACAATATGTCAAACATTAAAAATTTCTTCTTACATTTTTTTAAATATTCTTGTATTTCCAATAAGGAGACACCTAAAAATACAATAATGCATATATTTTGGTACTATTGTTGAAAATTTAGTTAGGATTGAAAACATTTCTTTTATTACCACAAATAATAGTCAATTAGCTTTTTTAAATATTTTGCAATCATTTTTGTTCCCTTGATTCATAAAATATTACTTATATACGTCATCTAAATGCTTAATTATTTTATTTAGATGAAAAAAATATATTAAAATATAAATAATTAAAATTTATTAAATAATTATAATTATATTATTAAAATAAATTTTATGTACTTGGATAAATACTATAACTTGTTGGGCTTTTTTCATAAATATCCTTGTCTATAAATGTTTTTGCAAAAATATTTTGTTTAAAAAGAATAATTTGCAAAAATATTATCTTATTTGCAAAAATATTATTTTATTTGTAATGGCTGCGCAGCAGGTTGCATTCAGTTGCATATGGAAATGAATGCAACTGAATGCAACTAAAAAATTGTAATTTGAATTTTCATTTTTTTTACCAACTTTCAGTTCTATGTAAGGGCTGCGTTGCAGCAAAAAATTGAAATTGAACTTTTAGTTTTTAATTGCATTCAGTTGCATAGGTTGCATATGCAATTGAATGCAACTGAAAATTGTAATTTGAATTTTCATTTTTTTACCAACTTCCAGTTCTATATAAGGGCTGCGCAGTAGTAAAAAATGGAAATTGAACTTTTGATTTTTAGTTGCATTCAGTAGCATAGATTGCATATGCAACTGAATGCAACTAAATGCAACTAAAAACTGAAAGTTGAATTTTCATTTTTTGCTGCTGCGCAGCCCTTATATACAATTGAAAGTTGGCAAAAAATGAAAATTTCACTTTCAGTTTTTAGTTGCATTCAGTTGCATATGCATATGCAACTGAATGCAACCTGCTACGCAACCCTTATAAATAAGATATTATTTTGGAAATAAATTAACCTTTTTTTAAAAGACAGTATAATTGCAATTTAGTTATAAAGATACTCCCTCCGTCCCAGCTGGTTCTTTACAGGTGGCTGGGACACGGAGACCAAAGAATATTTTTTAAATAGTGGGTGTAATAGTGTAGTAGTGGATGTAATAGTGATTTTATTGTTAAAATAAGTAAAGTAGTGGGTGTAATAGTGTAAAGTATTGAAAAAGTAGAGTGAATTAGTAAAGTAGTGGAGTAGTGGGTGTAATATTGTAAAGTGTTGAAAAGTAGAGTGAAGTAGTGGATGTAATAATGTGTTTTATTGTTAAAGGTTACTCCCTCCGTTTCATAATAAGTTTCCTCTTTTTAAAAACACGTTTGCCAACGCACACTTTTGATGGTTAATATCTTGAATTTCGTATTAGTACAAGTACAAATGACGGGACTCTCTGAATCGCAAAAAGGAAACTTCACTACCACCACCCTTTTATAGTGTTCTTGTCTTCTTTTTTCTTTTTTCTTCTTTTAAATATCTTTAGTAATATATTTAAAGATTATATTTTTTCATGAATTGTGCCTAAAGATTTAGTTCTGTGATGACCCTTTGCTGCACATGTTTATATTATTTAGGATAATTGATGTAGTAATATTGTTTCTTGTTATGTGTGTGTATGTATTGTGTGTTTGCAAATTAGGGTTTGTTTGTGTGTTTTGCTACTGTTGTTGCTGTCCAAGTGAGTTGATGATTCATGGGTTTTTAGTATTGTTTTGAGTTGTGTTGGCGAAATTTCTGCTTGGAATTTGGAATTTAATGGGGATTTGGAGTTAATGCTCCGTTTAGTTACAAAGTATAGTATGAGGTCAGAATGAAATGATTCCAACTGTTAAGAGCTATTTTTTCTTGTAGGACGAAAACTATGAAGAACAAGAATATACAATAAAATATGTGATAGAACTAGGCTGCTTTCGCAGACGAACCAATTTCTCAACTGCAAAAAGACAGGGATAATATGTTCACTGAAAACTATGACATGAAAGAATATAGATTCATATTCTTTGCTTACATCATTCTTAATTTTCATTCCTTCAGTTCCAGTCAACAAAAAAACATTTGTTCCTTCCTTTTAATCGTGTCCTTGGCTAATTGTATCAATAATAGTGCTCATTTCTACTATTTCCTTACTCCCACTTCTTTCTTCGTTCGCCTTCCATCTTTGATTTCTTCAAACATTTCATTTTAATTCCTCATCCATTTTATCCCATCCAGCCTGAAGTAACATTAAATTTTTTTTTTTTTGTGAAAATATAATTTATCTATCCAGAGATAAGATGTTAAGTTTACCTACATTAAAATTTTCACTGGATGCAAAATGAAGCGCACATATGATCTATTGCAGTCATTGGGTAGCTGTATATGTGATTCAACATTTAAAAAGCCTTGAGTTTGTATGTATTGCAGAAGTGGACTTCATCGTCGTTACAGCAACATGGCACCACATTGTTGGTAAGGACCAAGGAGCGCTCATGGCAATAAAACGTTTGTGATGATATGTCGTTCACCACAGTATATATATATATTCACCATACATATACGTCTTAAACTAGGAAGCAGGGACACTTGGGTGACCCGCCGAATCCCCGTATCGGATTCTTCGACACGCGTGTCCCCGTATCGGACACACGGATTCTTCCAGGATCCTCATTTCAAATTTCATTTTCATCAATAATAGTAAAAAATTGTGTTAACTAACTATTTTCACAAAATCAGGTATCAATGCCTATAGCAACTACAAAAGTATTGATAATCATGTTCATTTTTGTATAAATGAAACGATTACACTTATACTTCTATGTTTAGGATAAACAAATTTTGTATTCCATTCAGCTTGCATACAGTTTTTGGTTCCATCAAATGATTTTAATATATGTAACATGAAATATATTTGAAATTTTTAACTTATACATGACGTGTCCCCCGCACCCGTATCCCCATATTTTAAAATTTGCCGAATCCGCGTGTCCGTGAACTACGCACCCGCACTCCCGCACCCGTGTCCTTGCTTCTTAGGTCTTAAACGTCATATGTTTTATCTGAGTTCTATTCTTAGGTTTTGCCATAATTTTTGCTACAATACCCGTTTAATAATAGATCATCCATGCCCTCGCTTACAAAAATAGTGTAGAGTTCATATGGCCCCAATTTTCCAGAAATTGTGAGTTTGACACTCGGATATGGATCATGTCTGGCACTTCGTAACAATAACTTGTACACCTTCATTGTAGGGCATTATCTTCAATGATATGATATACTGTAGTTTCAGTATTCATTTGTATATTGTGAATTCTTTAGAGTATTTATTTAATTTTGATATTACTTTAGCCCCATATACATATGACATGTGAATCTAATATCTTTGGATTTCTCTCCTTGTATAAAGCAGCAGTAGCCATCCAGATAAGTACGTGGGCATTATTTGTTCTTTTCTAAGGAGGTAGTATCAAGTTTGCTTATTTGCTTAAAGATAATCTTTCACTAGCCCGAATTATTATATGACTTCATGTTATTCCATAGAAGATTATGATGGACTTGACCTCCTGGAGTTTGGACTAGTAGAGCTGTGCTGTTCTAAACAGGCATGAGATACATATTCTTAGTTGGAAACCTCAACTGCTCTAATGGGTAAGGAGAATGTTCCCCAAATTATCAGTGGTGGGGTTGGTGATGAACATTTGTCTTCAGCTAGGGCTGAAGAGCTGACAGTTTATTCTACATCACGCCATAGTCTAGATAAGGAGGCAGGGTTAGCTGCTTGCCGTGTGTGTCAGTGTGTTGAATCTGACAAAAGAGGGGATGCTGCTTTGGATTTTCTAGGTATCACTCCAGTATTGAACTCGCAGAAAATTAAAGATGTGAAGCTTGATTGCCAAGACGTTTTAAAGGATGTTGAAAGTGACACTCGTGCTAAAGATGGTATAAGAGATTCCGGATTCGTGGAGTTTGTCAGTCCTGATGGAGAGGTTTTTATTTGTAACACTGATATAGAAAAGGGGTTTGATTACAATCAAGACGTGTTGATTGAGCTGGGGTGTGCTTGCAAAAATGATCTTGCTCTGGTACACTATGCTTGTGCCCTTAAATGGTTTGTGAATCATGGATCAACTGTTTGTGAAATATGTGGATGTGTTTCAAAGAATATTAACATTACAGACTTAAAAAAAGTTGTGGCTTCATTGAAGGAGTATGAAACCCTAAGGGAAAGGACTGCGAATGGAATACCATACCCAGCAAATGTTCAGACAAGTTCTGGTGTCGATCCTGATGCTCTTGCTGCTATTCAGAGGCAAAGACTAAGTGAAATATCACTCTGGTTTGGTCCACATAATAACAACCACTCTACGACATTTTCACAGGTCTCTGAACAAGTTTCTAATTCTGTTGCCGAAGAAGTCGCTCCTACTGAGAATTCTGCTACCAAATGGGCTGTGGAGGGTACAGGGATACTTCTTGCTACAGGCTTGCTTACTGTTACAATAGCATGGCTGATTGCTCCCCGCGTTGGAAAGGTATTTGCTAAGGAATTACTTTCTGTATTTTGATGTCATACAGACATCACATACACATATATATTATTTAGTGTGGGAAATGTTTCTCATATGTCTTCATATTTTACTTGCAAAGTATTTTTTAGGCTCGGTTTACATAATTTTTTGTTACATGTATCTTAGTTTTGTGTTTTGTTCACTCCTCTTTGCAAAATATATCATTATTTATTTCTTTCCTTTTGCTATATACACTATACAAGACTTCAGAGTTTTGTACAACGATATTGGCATCTTAACACTGACTATAATGCCCCATAGACCACCTAGTTTGGTGTTTAAGACTATCGTGCCAGGTCATAACGTATTGTTTTTAAATCATGTTTTAATTCATATCGGAATGACAATATGTTTTTTTTTTCTCTTAAGGAGTTTTTGCCAGATTTATACTATTAATCTCATCTGAATGGTAGTGTCATGATTATGAACCCACTGCTTGTAATGAGCTCCCAGGTCATTGGGACTAGTACAGATATATTTCAGTTTGTCCAGGAGCTAGGTGGGTTGCATTACTGTTTTGTGTTGCTTTGAGGGTCATGGAGTTTTTCTATTGTGTGTGCCTACCAGGTTTTAGGGGTTGGTATTCGGAAGGATGGAAATTCTGTGGGGGGTTGTAATTTTTATTCATTGTGTAGTGAGAATTTTTGGACTTAAGCGATAGATGGTCTACAATCTTCTTTTGAAATCACTTGCATACCTCAAACACGTTTTTGTGATGAGTGCTTTTGTCGGGATTACGATATTCAGAAGTTATATAAATCCAGTGATCCCTCTTTGGCCATTGCTCCTTTTAAAGTCTTGAATTTATAAAATAAAAAGCTAAAAAGGGGTAAAGATTAGAAATCTGATGAGTCTCTACAAGAAAATCATATTCTAAATTAAAGTGCCCATCTTAAGATTCAGTTCAGCTCCACCAGTAACAGATCTTTAATATTTTATTCTTTTCTTTTTTCCTGTCTGGCTATTCAGCGGCCAGTTTCTGGTATTTTTCTTTCTACATGCACGGAAACCAGAACATAAGAGTTTTCTCTAGTACTTCTCTTCAAATTCTTTGTCATATGTGACTAATTATTTACTATTAATGTAATTGAGAGTTTATATCACATTAGTAATGATTCTTAACTATTACATGTCTCTTTTGTTTGCCTGACACATCCAAAGTATGTGTACCTGAAGAAGACATATTCACTATTTTGATTATAAGAGACACACTTTTGATAACTGAGTTATTGCTTTTTGACAAATTGTGTATACTTATGTAAATAGAGAGATTCAGAGAAGAAGTAATCACAGAAGGAGTAATTTGTATATATGTTGTATATGAATTACAAGAGCTCCCAACCTATTTATAAGTCTAATTAACCTTCATCTACGTAACTGATTACATCACAATATTACTGTGGATCTTCTGACTATGACTTACTGTAGCATATATGACTAACTCTTTGACACTCCCCCTCAAGTTGATGCATATATATCACTCATGCCCAACTTGCCAATAAGTGGATGAAGCATCTTCCGATTTAAACCTTTGGTAAATATGTCAGCTAACTGGTCCTCCGATCTTACAAAGTGAATACCAATGGTATCATTATTGATCTTCTCTTTTATGAAGTGTCGATCAATTTCGATATGTTTGGTCCGATCATGTTGAACTGGATTATGTGCAATGGCAATAGCGGCTTTGTTATCACAATGTAGCTTCATTGTAGTTGCAGATGCAAGTCCCAATTCTTCTAGAAACAATCTTATCCACAATAATTCACGTACACCTTTAGCCATAGCTCTATATTCTGCCTCAGCACTAGATAAGGCAACCACAGGTTGTTTCTTGCTTCGCCAAGTAACCAAATTGCCACCAACAAATGTACAATATCCTGAAGTAGATCGTCTATCGTCTTGACATCCTGCCCAATCTGCATCTGTATAGCTTTCAACCCCGAGATGATTGTTTTTAGTAAACATTACTCCTTTAGGAGCAGCTTTGAGATACCTTAATATCATATAAACTGCATCCAAATGAGGTTGGCGAGGATCATGCATATACCTACTAACAATTCCCACTGCATATGATATGTCTGGCCTTGTATGTGCAAGGTAGATTAGTCGACCAACTAACCTTTGATATTGAGATTTCTCGACAATTTCACCAGCATCTCCACAAAGTTTATGATTTGCTTCTATTGGAGATTCTGCAGGTCTACATCCCAACATCCCTGTTTCATTCAGAAGATCAAGTGTATACTTCCGTTGTGAGAGGAAGATACCACCTGGACTTCTAGAGACCTCAATACCAAGGAAATACCGTAGTTTTCCTAAGTCCTTCATCTCGAATTCAGAGGCAAGCTTGCGTTTAACATTAGCAATCTCACAGGTGTCGTTGCCGGTGATCACAATATCATCGACATAAACAATCAACACTGTGATTTTTTCATCTCGTCTTTTTACGAACATGGTGTTATCTGAGTTGCTCTGTTTGTAGTCAAATTTAATCATTGCTCCCTGAAATTTGCCAAACCAGTCCCTTGGAGACTGTTTTAAACCATAAATAGTCTTCTTTAGCTTGCATATTTTCCCAATGGTCGCAGCTGTAGAAAAACCCGGTGGAATATCCATGTAAACCTCTTCTTTCAGGTCTCCGTGTAAGAATGCATTTTTTACATCCAATTGCTGAAGCTCCCATCCAAGATTTGCTGCACATGATATCAAGACTCGAATAGAGGCCATCTTTGCTACTGGAGCAAAAGTTTCCTGATAATCAATCCCGTAAGTTTGAGTATACCCTTTTTCTACGAGTCTCGCTTTGTACCTATCAATCAACCCATTAGGTTTCTGTTTCACAGTGAATACCCATCTGCATCCTACTACCTTCCTTCCAGCGGGAAGATGAGTTAACTCCCAAGTGCCATTATGTTTCAAGGCATTCATTTCCTCTATCATAGCATCTTTCCATTTAGGATCACATAAAGCATCCTGCCAAGTATGCGGAACAGAAACACTAGACAAGGATGACACAAAAGCAAGTGAAGATGGAGATAATGCATTATAAGATACAAAGTTTGAGATAGGATGGTTAGTGCAAGAGCGTACACCCTTTCTTATAGCAATAGGGAGATCCAAAGTGGGATCAAGAGTATTACCAGTTTCTGGCTCAAACACAGGAGATGCAGGATCTGTCTCGAGGTCAGAGGTCTCTGGATGCGGTAAAGTGGTGATATCATTTCTTTTCCGCCTGGAGTATGTAATCAAATCTGGAATATCCAACCTATTTAGATCATCTGACTCATTACTCGTAAGTGGAGGAATAGATGACCTGTTTGAGCTAGTGTTTGGAACATTGATGAATGGAAGGAATTGAGACTCCTCTGTCGCTTTACTATCATGACTGTGTCGGTTAATCTCCCCCTGAAGCAAGGAGGAGGATCCGGGAGAGAAGTAAGAAATAGACTCCCAGAAAGTAACATCGTGACTGACATATGTGCGATGTGAGGGAGGATGATAACACTTATACCCCTTTTGAGTTGGTGTATAACCAATGAAAACACAGCGGAGAGCACGAGAATCAAGTTTATCCCGAGAGGGAGAATGATTATGAACAAAGCATACACTCCCAAATAACCGAAGAGGCAATGGATGAGACGAAGGTGCAGGAATAAAGGACAACGGTGTTTTGAATTGTAGTACACTTGAAGGGAGACGGTTGATCAGATATGCAGCAGTCATGACTGCCTCACCCCAAAGATATTTAGGGACATGCATAGTTAATATGAGGGACCGTGCTACCTGTTGTAAGTGACCAATTTTCCTTTCAGCAATTCCATTTTGCTGAGAGGTTTTAACACATGTAGTTTGATGAATAATACCCCATGTGTCCAAATAAGATGTAAACCTTCCGGCATACTCGGTACCATTATCACTTCGCAGAATTTTAACAGAGGCATTGAATTGTGTTTGAATCATGTGGTGAAAGGATTTGAAACATTCGAATACTTCACTTTTGTGTTTAAGAAGGTATACAAAAGTAAGTCGAGAATGACAATCAACAAAGACAACAAACCACCTATACCCATCATGTGTAGGATGACTAAATGGACCCCAAACATCAGTATGAATAGTAGAAAATAGAGTAGGACTTCTCTTATTTCTAGATGGATAAGGTGACCTTTTATGTTTTGCTAATTCACATGGTTCACAGAAAAATTCATCCTTTTTACATTTTGAAGCTAAATTCGGAAAGAGATGCGACAGAACACCAAATGAAGGATGACCTAAGCGTCTGTGCCATTGATACAAAGACTCTAAACTGGGATTAGATTTAGATGAAACCTGATAACTTGCCGATGGCGAAACAGAATTTCCTTCCATAATATATAGGCCATCTACCACTTTACCACTGCCAAGGACCTTGCCTGTCGCCAGATCCTGAAATACACAGTGAGAAGGGAAAAAAGTTACTGAACAATTAAGATTTTCAGTAATTTGATGAACCGATAGTAAATTCACTGATAAGGAAGGAACGTGTAAGACTGATGATAGTGGTAGTGAAGGGAGACATTTGGAAGTGCCCCATCCGTGAACGGGCACATGAGTTCCATTGGCAACACGAACACTCTCTGTTTTATTGATGTAGTGATATGACTGCAGTAAACTGGAATTGCCAGTCATATGTTCTGACGCTCCCGAGTCGATAATCCATGAATTAGGTGAACTGTGAGAGACCGAATGACAAGAAATACTTGAATGAAAAGTATTTGTCGGTACGAATGAGGCTGCAGTCTTCAACTTTATATCAGAAACCAATTGTCGAAAAAACTTGAGTTCCGAAACAGTTAGACCGGAATGACTTGAAGAAAATTCCTCTTTCATCATGCTAAAATACTCAAAAGATAATTATCCAACAATTATAGTCAAGTCTTAACTTGAACCAAATCAATATCAATTTAGCAAATTTATGCTAAATTTGGAAACATCAGTTGTGTTTTAATTCTTGGCCCAGCCCAAGAACAAAGGACAATAGCCCAAAAAATAGAGAACCACCAGTTATATAACCAAATATGATTCAATATCTATTATATATACACACAATCGTGTATGTATAATATTCTGCTGCTGACTCCCCTTTTTTTCTCTCCTTAAGTCATTAGCATCTTCCTTTTTTTCTCTCCTTAAAAAAACACATGTATATACGCATATATATATACATACAATTATTTATCAGAAAATAAATCTTCACAAAACTGAAAAGTGTTAACACGGTCGGAATCGGGATAACAAGACAAACCAGGAAGCCTTCTGCAGAACGGCCGGAAAAGCAGCGGAGGCCACCACACGCGCCGGCGCGTGGGCGCGTCAGGCGGCGTCTGGTGGCTTCTGGAGGCGCGTGGCAGCGCGTGGACAGAGTTCTGGCGGCCGGATTTCTGGGTTTTGCTCGTCTTCAGCTCTTCTTTACAGGTATGTAGGTTTGTTTAGGTTTTGATTCGAACAGAAAAATCAATTTTCTGGGCAGTTAGCAGTTTTGGTTTCTTCTGCAGGTTTGGTTTTTCCTTTTGCAATTCTGATTTCCCTAGGATAGAACATGCTCTGATACCATGACAAATTGTGTATACTTATGTAAATAGAGAGATTCAGAGAAGAAGTAATCACAGAAGGAGTAATTTGTATATATGTTGTATATGAATTACAAGAGCTCCCAACCTATTTATAAGTCTAATTAACCTTCATCTACGTAACTGATTACATCACAATATTACTGTGGATCTTCTGACTATGACTTACTGTAGCATATATGACTAACTCTTTGACACTTTGCCTTAATTTCGGTCTCCATACAATAAGCAGTCAATGCAGTTGACATTCTGACATTGAGGTAACATCCACATTTTGCTTCATGCAAATCATATCTGATATGGGAAGCTGTCTTTGAACACATCTTTAAGTGACATCCAATGATCCAAATTTGGCGGTACATACTTCTCCCTAATCAATTCGGTTCTCAGCACATGATCGATAACTTTTTCTCAATCATTCTTCATTTGTCATAAAATGCTGGTACAGCACTAAGGCTCAAACTTTACTTGACTAGTCCTTTCCTCGTAACTTCTGCATCTTGTCATCGATGCTCTTGCCTGGATAACAAATCTGTCAAAGAATTAGCTAACAATATCTTAAACTATGTTAATGGGACATGTGAGCCTCCAAGGAATCCCGAAGACCGTCACTTCATATATAGATGTAACGTTAGTGACAACTGGAACTTAAATCTATCAAGCTATGCAAAATCACCCCTAGACAGGAATCACTTTGAACTTAATATTTGGGAAATCTGTGGAGAGGTTATATTGTCAAGAATGTTACCTTGTTGGATCTCATATTAGAACCCTGCCGCAACTGTATGTGCCATTTGTTTTTTGCGAATATAAGAGAGTGAATTAGATGAGGTTATCTTAAGAGTAGAGGGGCTGTTTATAAAATATCCCCAGTTTGACAACTTTAATAAAACACAAATATAAGAGCCCCAGGTTGGATTATATATTTATATGCCAGTGTGCCGCCCATATACAACCTCATCTATGAGCCTATATCCCTCCCCCCTCTCCAAGTAGTTCCTTGATGTATGATGTCGGTTTTGTATTCTACATAAGGTGTTTTCATTTCTTTTTTCTTGAATTCTCATTTTTTTTCGTATTTATTGTATTTATTGTCTTTGCAGAAAACTGTGAAAAGTGGTCTTCATATCCTTCTTGGAGGTATCTGTGCGTTAACAGTCGTAGTATTCTTCCGCTTTGTAAGTTATTGACTATTCTTTCAGGTTTGCGTGTGATCTGTATTATCAAATATTTGAAAAAATCCAAGCTTGATGATCGATATTAATATAGTTACGAAATTTTTAATTTCCAAATATTTGTCTAGTGAAATGAAACCTGAGACAATAAAATTAGCAAAATAAATAGGAGTATATGAGAAGATATAACTTAGCACAAAAACAAATGAATTGTTGACTGCTGATTTGACTAAGAACAGAAGTTGCATAGTACAAGTGACAACACATGGTTCTAGCTTTATGAAATATGTGTGGAGTAAAATGTATATAAAATAACATCCATAATCTATATAAGATGTTGAAGATGATGAGCTAGCATCTATAAAGAAAGTGTGTTAGCGAGTAGGCAAAAAGTTGGAAATCGTAGTCTGTGATGTTGAGTACTGCGATGGTGTAGCAGGGACGATGAGTATATTGATAGTCTCGTAAGTTATTAAAGCAGCATGTGTTATAAATGAAGAGAGTTGGGAGGGGAGAGTGAGGGAGATTTTGCGTTGAGTGAACGATTGGTGGTTAGCAAGATTGTTAAAATTACAGTAGCATCCCTTCCAACTTCCAAGAAATATTGTTTCTGCTACATAAAGACCTAAGTTGGGGAAAAAGCATAAAATGATACTTTCACCACATGAGGAGAATCTCGCGACCATGAGTTAAGAGATCTAGCCTCAACATTTTTCTCTTTCTGGGTGTGACAGATCTCCCGGGGAGGAACCTCCCCTTTACCCTTCTTCTTTGATCATCTGGATGTGTGTTTGAGAGTTAATCTTGGTCTTATCAGATACTTATGCATATTTATTGTTTGTAAATAACATTGGTCCAAGCAAGTAAATGCATCCCCCTTCATCTAATATACATATATCTTCCCAATTCGCTTTTTTAGGTCTCAAGAGTTTTTAGTGACATAAAAAATGGAAAGTCAAGCAATTACTTGATAAGTGGGTATGCCAAATGTAAGGATTGTGTTGTTTGACAGTAACTTTGTGATGGAGGGAGTATGCAAGTAAATAACATTGTTCTCTTGGTTCGTGAGCTTTTCTTGTGTTTATATTTTTCAGCTTTGCATATTCCAACTTGTATACTCATTACAGGCTCAGATTGTAGTTAATCTTATATATTCTAACTGATACTGGAACATGCAGTTTGTTCTAACAAGAATCAAGTATGGACCTGCGCGTTATTGGGCAATCTTATTTATCTTCTGGTTTCTTGTGTTTGGTATATGGGCGTCAAGAACACATGGTACTCATGCAACATGATTCTCCTCTCTTGTTCTTCCACGTGAAGCGAACAAAGGTGCTCCAGAAACAGCAGTTCAACTGCAATGCCGTGTGACCGTGAGTTGTGTTTGTAGGAGTGTTTTTTTTTCAAAGGAAAAATTATAAGTGTGCCTTTATAATGCTTGTTTTTAAAATAAGGGTAGATATAGGTTATCTTCTCTGTATAATATAATCGACCATTGGAAGGTCCTAATGGATACTCAATTAGGTGTTTTTATTAGTCAGAATTTGATGCAAATTTCTAGTTGAGTTTGGTCAGAGTAAGATGGTAGTGAAGAAGGATGATATATGTACAGACATTATTTGTAGCATGGTAAGGGGAAGGTCTCAGTTTGTCGATAATTTCTTGACCATGACATGGAAATTATATATGGCCTTGTGTTTTGGTGTAGCCACATATTTAATCATACAAAAGGAAAATAATGAGTAGTTTATAAAAGTTTAGTGGTCACCGCATCCGCCGTTGGACACAGCCACTATGATCCAGCGGGGGTTTCGTTTGCGTTAGGTAATATCAGGTGACCATACATACACTAGTGGTCCATCATCTAGTTAATCACATGCCTAATCACTAAAACTGAACATTGTGTGCGCTTAATGTTAGATTATGGACATTGTTATTAGGGTGCATTGAAGTTTTGAACCGATAATGTGACTAAGTTGGTGCGACATATGATTAATGATTGTCTGATTGATGTGTAAAGGCTTTGATATTTGTTCGTCTTTTAAGATGTTTCAAGTTGTCATGGATGTAGTTGACGTATATTATGAAAAGATATGTGGACTCGGGAGTTGAATTTCCTTACCTATAACTATAGTGAGAGGGTTAGTAGTATAGTAGTAGTTGTCATATTTGCATGTCCATTTTGACTTGACTTCTACTATGGTCTCGTCTCGTCTCTCTACCGAAATATAAATAATATTATTTAGATTTTGTCAACGCCCGAAAATTATTCATGCATGGGCCTTCCAATTATTTACACCTTCATCATTATGCAAGTAGACGTAGAATCGACCAGGGCACATAAATTTGGAGGGAAGTATGTGATCTCAGATAATAAAAATTATACTAATAAGTTTTATTTCTCTCAGTTTTTGTTAGTTATTATCTTGATTTTTATGATTTGATTTAGAAATCGTAGAATCAAAACCCATTTTTTTAAAAATTTCGATCTGAATGTTTGGAAACGAACCCGATTAGGGAGAGCATTCACTATTTCACTAGAATCATTCTACCAAATATTTCAGTGAACATGATGAAATAGGTTGAACATAAATGAGAATTAGTTAGGAGGCCATCTAACAAATTTAAGGAGCCTAGATGTATAAATAAACAAACAAACTTTATTAGGAATATGATATGATGATGGATACTAGAGGGCACCCGTCAATACAGTTCCGGTGACCTTTCAACACAACTCCAAGTCCTACACGATTTTTTTTTTTTTTTTTAACATGGGAACCCGCAGCCGTTACCCTTCGGGCGTTCTGGGTAAACCCATGGCTCACGCAATAGCCTGCAAACCACGTGATCCAAGGCAAACCGCACAAGTGCGACAGGCTCTGTCTCAGGATGGCATAATCACAAATCCGCCTCCCATAGGAGTCGAACCTGTGACCAAGAGGTGAGATGACCTCTCTTTAACCAACTGAGACAATCCTTGCGTGCTTCCTACATGAATTTAAATGACTCGTATATAGATTTGGACACATTGTTTCATGTTCTTTTGTATTATGCTGAACTAGGGGTGTAAACGAGCCGAGCCGAGCCGAGCCGAACACTGTCAGGCTCGAGTTCGAGCTCGACTAAATAGTTCGGACTCGAGCTCGAGCTCGACCGAGCCATAATTTATAAGCTCGAAGCTCGGCTCGACAAAAGTTTGATAGGCTCGAGCTCGGCTCGACAAAAGTTTGATAGGCTCGAGCTCGGCTCGAAAGCTCGAATTGATTCTACTAGATATTGACAAAAACTCGAATGTGATAAGTTCGACTCGAGTTCGACTCGATTTAATATAAAAATTTTATTTAAATATTAAATATTTATATAATAATATATTTATAATATATAAATAATAAATATAACTAGAGGCTCGATTAGGCTCGCGAGCCTCACGAGCCGAGTAATTTGAAGCTCGAGCTCGGCTCGATAATGTATTCGAATAGCTCTAGCTCGAGCTCGAGCTCGGCTCGATTATTATCGAGCCGAATTTGAATATTTTAAGAGCCGAGCTCGAGCCGCTCACGAACAGTTTGACTCGTTTACATCCCTAGAACAAAGTCTATATCACTCTCGTGAGACTACGACCCAGAGTATTTATTAAAACATTATTAAGGATTATAGATAACGTGTTCGTAAACAAAGTATCTAAATTTAAAGTCCAAATTTAAACAAATCAAATTCTTTGGGGTTTCATTTTTGGTCAATGACAACCGTAGCATTGTCATCATATCCTAATATTAGTTATTATTATTACGTTTTGATTTCTTTATAATTACGTACGTGTGAGTTCTTTATAATTACATAAAAACACAGCTCTGACCATCTTGCTAGGGGCATATTTGGCAGCGCGTTTCTGATCACAAACAACAATAGCTCCTATGAATTATGATTCCATTAGTGTCGGTCTCTTGTAGGGTGCATGTCACGGTGGCACATGCATATCATATTGGGCATGCTATGCCTTTTCATGATTTGACATGCTGTTTTACTAATTTTTTTTATTAATACTTTATAATTGATTATATATATATGTGTGTGTCATCTGTGTTATTAAAACCGGACCGGAGCGGCCGGTTCAACCGGTCCAACCGCTGACCGGTGGTAGGTCCGGTTCGGTTCACCCCTAAAACCGGTCTCCCGGTTTTCCTGTTAAGAACCGCTCAGAACCGGCTAAAAACCGGTGAAAACCGGTACCGAACCGGACCGGCGGCCAGTTTTTTGAAAAAAAAAAACGGTTTATGAGGTCTGAAAAAACCGGCTTATGAGAAAAAAACCGGCTAATGAGAAAAAACCGGCTTATCAGAAAAAAACCGGTTCGGGTAAAATTTTTATATTTTAATTTATATTATATATTTATAATATTTCATAATATTATATATTATATTATATATTAACTCTAAGTAAAATGCAGATTATTCATAATTTTTCAGATTATATTATATATTTATATAATTATATATATATATATATATATATATATATATAATTAAATATATATTTATAATTATATATTACATAATTATGACGTCATCCGGTTGAACCACTGGTCGAACCGGTTGAACCAATCGAACCAGTAACCAGTAGGGCTTCCGGTTCGATGTCCGGTCCGGTTTTGAGAACACAGTGTGTCATATCTATTATTTTTAGTGAAAATATTTGATAAATTATTTTTTAAGTTTTTTCTACTACATAATTTATAAGTTAACAATAATTTTAATATTGTATTATTTTTGTAATGTTAATAATTTAATATTAATCAATTTTTTATTATCTTTTTAATTTATATTAAATAGAAAATGGCATGCCTATAAGCATGTTTTTCGAAAACCCCGTCCCAGGTACCCTAATCTCTTGTATAATATAACAATAAATATTATAATTTCATAACTAATATATATTTATAAATAGGGACCCCTACCACAATCACCGTTGATTGGAAAGGAAGATTCAGCCACCAAATCATAGCCGTTAATTTGAAATATTAACAATCAGGATTAATTATTACCGCAATGAAACATTAAGGTAGCCGTAATGAGCTATTGCGGTAACCGCTTGATCCGGTTTAACCCGAGTTAAACCCATTTTCCCTTTATTCATTCTCCAAAACACCTTAACACGATTCAGGCATTTTTCAAGCTATTTTCAGGCGATTTCCACCGATTTTCACACGAGCAGTGCATACCTTAACGAATCTCATCTCATGTCCTCTTTTAGGTATCATCTAATTGGTACTTACGCACATAGTTATCATACATACATATACATACACGCACTACCATGTACATTACTATTTGTTGTTATACATATGTGTTTTTATTCGATTTAGCTGTGAATTGTGGTTATACATACGTGTTTATTATCTATTAGGGTTCATAGTTCTAATTACCCATTTTTGGTTTCAGTTAGATTGAAATTAGAGTTTATAAGTTCGAATTAGGGGTCATGGACTTGAATTAGGGTTATTTCGATTTAGGGGTCTTGCATTACCTCTAATTTCGAATTTTAGAATTATTGTTCAAATTTTTAATTCGAATTTTTGAATTATTAATTTGAAATTTTGAGTTTAAAATTCGAATTTATGATTCAGTACGATTTATTGATTCGAATTTTGATTATTTAATCCAAATTAGGCTTAATTTTTCTAATTTAAATTTTCATATTTCTAATTCAAATTATTTGGATAAACTGTTCATTAATTATATTAAGGTTTCATTTGTTTGGGTTCGAATTGTAAATTATAAACTTTAATGTACATGTTCGATTTATGTGGATCTTGTGGTGATCATGTTCGAATAACATGATAATATAATCATTACTTCCTTTAAATTCGAATTTTTAGAAATGTTACATTAATAAATCAATTTTTCATATTAAATTCTTTATCAAATTTCAGCCAATTTAGTAGATGTTTATGAAATGTGTCTAGTTTTTTTTATTTCGCATGTTGTAGATACTATGGATATGCAGTGCGGGCCTCTCGATTGATCCCTCTTGACCATGCAGGATGATCACATTAACAGTCACATATGGCAGGAGGGTGAGCGGGAGAGGTTGGATGTCCGCTAGTTGATAGCCAACCACGATTAGTGGGTATTTGATGAAACCCGGGCTAGTTTGCTGACAGATTGGGATTTCTGAGCGTTTAACAACCCACGCTCGATTCCCCAGAACGACATCTGATTGATCATAGCGTTGGTGGAGAGGTGGAGGTCAGAGACCAACACCTTTCACTTCACATTTGGTGAGATGATCATCACTCTAGAGGATGTTTACATGATATTGGATTTGCCTATTCGTGGTCATGCTCTTACTCATACGGAGCTTGCCAGTCCGATTAATTATTGGAAGAGGCGGTGGTATGTATGACTTGAGATTGACCGAGGCCGAGCGTAAAAAAATGTATAAAAAAGGGGTGAAGCTTCATTTGTTGAGGGAAACCTAAAAAAAGAAACCGGAACATCCTTCTCCCGAATTTATCGAGCATGATAACCTTGTGTACACCCGGGCTTATCTTTTTTACATCTTTGGGGGTGTGCTGTTTCCTTCAGGGAACAGAGACACCGTACATCCTAGGTACTTCCTATCTTCATTTCCCTCTCTAATTCTTTCAGTTTACACCTTAATTCTCAAATTCTTGCATTTTAATCCCTAAATTCTCATGTCTTGCATATTTTACCTTAATTTTTGTCAATTCCTTGTAATTTATGCAAATAATTATCTAGTTCTTGCATTTTATCCCTTAATTTGTTTAATTTCTATATGTTATAACTTAAATTTTCATTTCTTTGCAATTTAAGAAGATAATAATCTAGTTCTTGCATTTTAGGCCTTAATTTGTTTAATTTAAGAATGTTATACCTTAAATTTTCATTTCTTTGCTATTTAGAAAAATATTATCTAGTTCTTGCATTTTAGTCCTTAAATTCTAATTTCTTGCATTTTAGTCCTTAAGTTGTTTAATTCTATGTCATAACTTTATTTTTAATCCCTTGCAATTTATGCAAATAATTATATAGTTCTTGTATTTTAGGCCTTAATTTGTTTAATTTCTGCATGTTATAACTTAAATTTTAATTTCTTTGCAATTTAGGAAGATAATTATCTATTTCCTGCATTTTATGCCTTAAATTTTATTCTTGCATTTTATGCCTTAAAATTCACATTTCTTGCATGTTTATCCTCAATTTGTCAAATTCCTGAATTTTATTGCATCTTATACCTTAATTTCTCAAATTCTTACATTTCCTGAATTTTTGCAGGTATGCTTGGGTATTAATGCAGTTTATCCAGAATTCGCATGAGATTAATGGGTATGCTTGGGGAGCTGCAGTTTTGAGTTATTAGTTCAGGGGTTTGACCAAGGTTGCTCATAAGACTGCCACCGGTATTATAGGGTGCACCATGCTTCTACAACTTTGGTCCTATGATAGGTTGTTACCTGGGGCACCACAGCTCGCACCACATCAGGATTTGGTTTGGTCGATGGCATTGGCATTGGCTGACCCGACAGATCGGGTGACCGGATCTATGTTGCGCGATCTTTGAAAAAATTGTCTCTTATCCGGTGTTACCATAGCATGATTATGTTTCAAATCAACCAAAGTTTCCTTCTATTTGTTTATATTCACTAGAAGATCGACGTACATTCGAGCATGACAATCCGTTCGTGGATTTGCATCTTTAATGCATTTTCCTTTACCACGATCTTCCGATTCCGGTGCTACCCTTCCACCCTTCTTACAAATAAATATACGGGATGATGGATCATGACTCCATTTATGTCTATAAATATTCCTAATTATTATCTTGAATCCGACATTTCAACCGTAATCTCTATAAAAATTTTTTGCCTCATCTAATGTATGGAAAATCATTCCAACACAAGACATAACCTTATTAACATCCGCAAATGTAAACTCACAATTTTCGTTTCCGATATCACCATCATAATTTTTTTCCATCCTAATATCCTCATCTTATTGATCATCATTTTTTCCCATTTTAATATCTTCGTCTTCTTCATCATCATCATCACTAATAATCACCTTGTTTTTACCCTTTTGACCATCACTTTTTTCCCCACCAACATCATCAACATTCATTTTATTTTTATCAACATTATAATAATTATCAACATCTATAAAATCATCAACAAATAATTTACGAGAAACATATTTTTTTTCTAACGGACGACGTAACATAATCATAACCATTATGTTCACTAGATGAACTAGAATCAGTAAATAAAAATGAAGCCATAGAATTAGAGGACTAAACTTAATTTTATTTTGAATTTTTGAGCTCCAAAACCACAAAAATATTGCAGTTTTGATGAGTGTAAAAAATGAGAGTGGAGATGAAAAAATGGGACAAAAGAAAAAGTTACAGCAATTTTTGGGATCCACACCTACCGCAATGATTCATTGCTGGAGGTGGTGCAATAAATGCCTATCACCAATCAAATTTAATACTGTAAAGTTAGTGTAAGCCGCATTGTTTCATTGCGGCAAGTTTTCATTGCGGCTGCCGCAATGAAACAATGTGCCAGTAAAGACTACCGCATGAATCATTGCGTCAGAAACTATTTTGTTTTTAAATTTTTAAATATGCATCCAAAAAATAAACTATATTCATTTTAAATTTAATCTATCTTTAATAATGTATTATGGATACTTTTACATGTTATGTACTTTAAATTAATGTATTTAAATCGAAATTTAATCAGAAGAATGATGAACAACCATCTTAATACTATTTTTACACAACATTGATTATATTATCCATGCACATTAAGTTGTTTTTTATAATTTTAACAATATATTTTGATGTTTGAAAAAATGAATTGTAATTTGAATATAAACAGTGATAGATTAATATGTACAACCCACTCATAACTAGCCGTTGAAAAATAAATGAGTATAACAATGTTTTTTTGCTATTTTTTCTATTTAAATAAAATTTAAGATAATTTTTTATTAACTCTTTCATTTTTTTTTAACTTACATTACTATTTATGCTATTTTTTCAGTTTTAAGAATATAATCATATATAATATCAATTTTTTCAATTTTTTACTTTACATTACTACTTTTCCTAAATTTGTTTTAAAAATTAATTATTTAATAATTTAAAGGTGTCGTATTTGGAATCCGTTTCCGGATTCATTAACTCGTCTTTAAACATTTTTATATTTTATTATCTATTAATTTACTCTTTTTTATTAATTTCAATAATTAATAATATAAATTTATAATAATTTAAAATGATATGTAAGATTGTTTTGTCTAAATATAATCATAGTAGTAGTTGGTGTAGTAGTAAAGTTATTATTTTGTTTGTAAAAGGTCAAGAGTTCGACTTCAACTATTGCAAATTGAAGTTTTAAAATTCTAAAAAATTTACTCCCGTAATGAAGAGTTGCGACAACGTATTTTAAGGGCGGCGTCAGATTACTGTGTAACATTTTCCAAAATGGACCAAACTTCTTTCAAATACTCTCCTTCAGTTGTTTACATTGGAGGGGGACACGGAAACCAAGACAATGCATAAAAAATGAGTAAAGTTAGATGAAAAGTGGATAAAGTGGTGGGACCTATCAATATTTAATACTCCCTCCGTCCCTCTTTAGTTGACACATTTGCAAAAAAAAATTGTCCCTAAATAGTTGTCACATTTCTTGTTCCAATATATATTTTTACCAATTTTTTCATATATACCCCTTTATTTCTAATACCAATTTTTGACTTTATATTTAATATACACACTCATAACTCTTCATTTAATGTTAAGATTAAGGACAAACATGGAAACAAATTACATAATTAATTCTTTCTTAATATGTGTATTTTTTGCAAATGTGCCAACTAAAAAGGGACGGAGGGAGTAATAGATTTGAGATAGTGAAGGAAAGTAGTAGGTATCATAGTGTTTTTTATTATTAAATATGAGATAGTGGGGGAAAGTAGTGGGTGTAAATGTGTAATAGTGGGAGAAACTTACTATTTTTGGTAAACCAAACCAAACCAAACCAAACATACCCAGTATATCCCGCTCAGAGCAGGGTCTGGGGAGGGTAGGTTGTACGCAGACCATGCCCCCACTTTTTAGGGTAGGGAGGCTGTTTCCGTGAAGACCCTCGGCTATGTGCACGACATATACGGTGAGTGATATATACAAAGGAATGACATATACGATGAGTGATATATACAAAGGAATCTAAAAGATATGCGACAAAGTTCACAGCAATACCTGCGCCCATGGCTTTCTCCACACGGGACTTACCTACCATGCCCCTAGATACCACCAAGCGAAGCTCCCTGCACCTGCACAACCGGGAAACATATGATAATAAAAATGAAAAAAAGAAACTGGAAAAAGATAGCGAAAAAAGCCGAACTCCTAAGATAAGGCCATCCGAGACAACCCAACTCTGAGGTTCTCCACTACAGAGCCGTCCCCTAGAAGAGAGTCCACCACTCTGATCTGCCGCCTCCACGAACACCTGTCAGCGGTCATGGTCTCACTTAGGTTCGTAGCCTTCAAATCCAACCTAAGCTGCTCTTCCCAAGACCTCCTCGGTCTGCCTCTCCTCCTCACCCCAACAACCGAAAGACTCTCGACCCTTCTCACTGGGGCTTCCTGTAATAACCCTAACTTTAGCAATGTTACAGTGATCACATGAATAGTAAAATTTGAGGATTTAGGGAAATGGTATGTAGGTACTCTATATTGGACATGGAAAAGGAATAAACAGAAACCATATTAGTGTTGTACACTGAAAATAAGTGACTCGAAATGACGATGGATTCCAGAAATTCCAGAGTATGGATTTTTAAGATTTTGATTTCGAATAAGCTTCTTTTTGATATTAGGGAGCATAGAAACCCTATAAGAATTATATATTGAGGGATTAGTGAATTTAGATTAAACCAAGTGATTATTAAGTTAAGAGAATACCAAAGGAAATTGGATTTGTAAATGATTTCGAAAACCACTGAGATAATGAGGTATACTCGAAACGAACCACGATTAGACGAGTATGGAAACCAAGCAACCGAGATTAGTAATCTAACAAGGATGCATACCACATTATGATTATCCAAGATTAGTAGCATAATACTTAGAAAAACAAGAAATGAGAATATTAGGTCATCTTAATGACACCATTAGTGATGTCACACTCCACTAACTCAAAGTTAAGGGTAAATCAGTCAATTGCCTAGGAAAATATCAACCAAAGCTTCCAAGACAATCTAGAATACAAGATTAAGCAAGATAATCATCAAGTAAACACAAAAATCTCTCTCCCCCATCTATTCTACTACATTCGCCAAAAGAGGAAAAAAGGAGAAAAAAAAAGAAAAAAATTTCAAAACCCTAGCTCTCTTCAATAACAATTCAAGGGAAAAATCATGGGTGTTCTTGGAGGTTAGGAAGGATCATATACAAAGTTTCATAGCAAACCAACATCATTTACCAAGGTAATAAAATCATTCAAGTTACTAGAAAAGATGATGAATAGTGTTTTCTAAGTGTTAACTTGTTTTTACGGTTTCCTTTAGTTGATTCAAGCTATTGTAAGGTTGTTAAGGATTACCCAAGGCTTGTTAAGTGTTGTTAGAGCTTCAAGAAGGTATAACTACTCTTTCCCTCTTTGTATTTATGGTGGAAATTAAGTTGGTTAGTAGTTAAGTGGTGTTAATGTTTAGTTTATAATGAGTATGTGTTATAAATGGTTTGTTTTGATGTGGAAATTGTGTTGTGGACTTGTAACCATGGCTGGTAATGAAGACCACATGGTGTAGGTGATGATTATTGTGTTTGATAATTGATTTGGAGGAGTTGGATTTATGGAAAGTATGAAAATATAGCCGTTATAATGCCCGATTTTCGTTAGGAAGAAATCTGCCCTGTTTTGTGACCCCTGTATCCGTACGGTTCCCTACTGCCTAGGTTACCAATTGACCATGTAATGATAGAGCTTAGTTCATAGATCGTTTTGATATAAGGTACGTTAAAATCTGATGAACGGTTTAGGAGAAAAGTCCGTTTTAGTGAAAGCGGTTCAGAAACCGAGAAAACGTAGTTGTGTCAACTTTGAGGCAATGACTACAATACTTAAACATTTTTAAAAATTATGAAACTTTGGGATAGTGTACTAAGGTAGTCAAAGAGTGGTTACCAGTTGACCTTGTGGTAAAATTCGAAATCCATATTTTCTGAGAATTTTTACAGTTAAGTGTGATCGTTAGGGGAAATAGTGAAAACCCCTGAAACTTCGATTAAGGTTTTAAATGGTTAAGTTCTTGAACCTTTGGAGTAATAGTAATACGTTAAACATATATTCAAGTTCAAAGGTAATGTTATACAAGAGTGTAGTGAGTAAGAGATGTGGTCCTAACAACAGTCCTTTTGTGTTTATAGAAACTCCGGAAGAGGGACGAGCCATACCGTCAGGTTACCGGAACCGAGGGAAGATCTTTTCTATCCTTACCTTGGAAAAATATTTTATTTTCAAAGTAAATGATTTCATGGAATATATATGTTATTCTATGTTGCTATATTGCTAAGAATTATTTCCCTAATCTTAGAATTAAAGAGAAATGAATATGATTATGAATGGAGCGAATATGCTTTATGGTAAAGAGAGGTGAAAAAGAATGGTATCAGTTGTTATCTAGGGTTATATGGTTTATAATACTATATTAAAGATATTCTTTTTGAGTATCAGTGGTTTAATAAATATTATTTGATTATCATTTATTACTCTTAAAATAGACGGAATATTTGATTCCTGAATATGAAAGAGATGTCTGGATCATAATCAAAGCATTATGATATATATATATATATATATATATATATATATATTATAGAAGTAATATGCGAGAATGAAAATGATATGAGTGAATGATATGTGGAAATGAAAGCGAGAAAATGGAAATGTGGAATGATATTTTAAAAGGGAATAATGATGTGACAAAAAGGGGGATTGCAACAGACTTGCGTAAGTGGCTGTGTCAGGGCTGTGTGCGACACAGTCCATCATTTATTATTTTATATTACGGCACGAAGATACCAAGGGAGGATGTTAGCAGGTGGCCTTCCTCCAGGGATGATCTTCATTCCTTCTACCGGTAGTAAAAAGAGAGCAGGTACGATTAGGCGACTGATCATCGTCCTAACGTATCAGGCGACAGCAGATATCCCCAATGTTTTTGAAAAGAAAGTGTAGACAATGGTTTTCAGATTTTTATACTGAAAACAGAATAATGATATGAGATGATGGAATTATGGTTACAGATGAAGAAAAACTGATATTATATTAATTTAGATTTCTTTCTTATAATAGTGAGTGGATGATGTATTATTAAATAAGAGCTTTATTCTTCCTTAATGATTTTAATTGTTTTCTGCTATTATATATGCATATACATATATGTATACCTGTTCACATTTTTAATTCTAGTTTACAGTATTATCTTGCTGAGCTATTATAGCTCACTCTTGCTACTTATGTATATAGCAGCTAGGTCCCATGCCGATACTACGTACCACACCCCGCAAGAGGGTAAGGAAAAGGCGACCTTTTGAGCGAGTGCTGGCGACCATCCCCGAGGTAGTGACAAGCGAAGGGGCTTAGTAGATTTATGTAAATTAAGTGTGTAAGTTTGTAATAAACTTTAGTTGTTGAAGTGCTTCCTGTAGAAGCTTTGTTCAACAATGTACTTAGTAAATTCTGGGCTTGTAATAACTTTTAAATTTAAACTTTTAAATATTGTGGATGTTGTTCTATGAGCATATGACTGGTGTGTGTGTGTGTGTATTAGTGTGGGATCAATTGCATAAGTATTAAGTAAAAAAAAAAAAGACTAAAGAGATATTGATATTGATCGGAAATTGGACCGTGATGACCTGGATCCTTGACCCCGGATCTAGGGGCGTCACTGATGGTATCAGAGCTAAGAGTCATAATGCTCAAGAACAAAAGTAATAATAATAAATGTATCAGTTATAATATAAATTTTGAACTTCCATCAAGTTCAGGGGTGGTATATCGCAGGTAGTATTTACTTTAAGCATATATTATAATTTTATAGACTGTTACTAATAGAATTTTATGTTTTATTATAGGGAGCGGAGATGGGTGAGCCGAGTCAGGACCCCCAGTGGCTAGGGATGTCAGAGCAGGAGCTATTAGATCTTCAGCTGGCCGGGGTAGAAGTCCCCGAGTATGCAGTTGAGGACCTCAGGGAGAGACTCCGGGCGGCGGCTAGAGAGAGATTAGAGAGAGAGGAGGCAGAGGAGCAGAGACGGAGAGATGCTGTGGCCATAGTGCCATATATGGGTAGACCTTCTACAGGATCTGATGAGGCAGGTCCTTCCAGAGTGAGATGGGAGATTCCGGAGGAGGAGAGGCCGTTACGTAAGAGGCCTAGATTGTCAGTTATAGCTGAGGAGGAGGAGGAGGAGGAGATTGAGTAGACTGATATCCATATGATACCTACCCCTGTCCTACCTGTCCATGTGCCATCATCAGTTCCATCTCCTCTACCGAGCCCCGATCCTTTAGAGGACCCAGCAGAGCCGTTCACTCCACCGGGACACTTTATCTTTGCAGAGGATGAGTTGGAGGAGGACCCATCTGAGGATGCGGAGACATAGTCCATTCCTCCCTCCCCACTAGCATTTGCACCTCCACAACCTCCACCTGTTCAGGCACCTGCCCCAGCTGCTGTGACCCCTCAGGAGGCCCCCTTACCGACAGGTGACTCACTACCAGCTATTCTGTTGACGGAGTACTTTGCCCTACAGGGTCAGTTGGAGGAGTCCCGTAGGATGATAGATACTCTTTTACAGAGATCGGACAGAGGGAGGGGAGGTACTATTCTCGATGGTTTGTCTTTGGGCTTAGTTAGTATTGAGTTGCGAGCACTCGGTGATATTAGGAGGTTGTTGGCAGATAGAGGGGACCCAGCATGGAGAGCTCAGATAGTAGACACAGTCACCTCTATGGTAGTGCAGATCAGGGATGTTGTCAGAGCGGCGTTACCGTGATTCGGGGTAGTAGTTTTGGTCACTAATCAGACTAGTCATCTCATTGATGTCATTTTGGGGATTAGTTTAGGTGTTCACTGTCTTAATCCCAGTCTGATTAGAGGACGGCTAGTAGTACTTTTGTTATAGCATATTAGTATGTACAGTTATGTTTTGGGGTTTTGAACCTTGTACTCTATGATGTATAATATTAGTAGTAAGAGACGATGTACCCAAGTTGTAAAATATTTATGTAAATTAATGAAGTTTGTGCATTTCTATCTAAATTTTTGCTGCATTTTTTATAATAAATGTTGAGACTCAAAAATATATTGATGTATAAAAGGTGATTGACTTAATGAAAAGGCTATCGTGTTAAGGGCGATACACTTACCTACTAAAGTTATGATATAACTAGATGCAAATCGCGTGATAAAGATATTGTGATGTGCAAATGAGTTAATTAATGATATAATTGTGTATATAGAAATGATGTATATTGTAACCCAAATTCGGGTAATTAATAAGGACTATTGTTATGTACAGAACTATGCCGCCTAGACGTGATAGTAGAGCGAATGCAAGGGAAAATGAGAGAGACGAAAGAAGTCGAAATATAGAAGGTACTAGACTGAACGAAAATGCTCATAATGAAGAAAATCATGAAGAAGGAGAAGAGGAATCAACTGGCCAACAAAGGAATCCGGGAGGTGATCCCTTTGCCCAATTCATGGACTTATTAAGGCAGAATTTGGCTAATCCACAGAATCCCCAACAACCACCTGTTCTCCCCAATCAGGCAGCTAATTCCTTTCGTGCCTTTAAGTCATTAAAGCCCCCATAATTTGAGGGAACCACTAACCCAGTAGTAGCTAGGGCATGGCTAAAAGAAATGGAGAAAGCTTTTGAAATACTGAGGATAGAGGAAGATCAGAAAACAGTTTTTGCAGCCTATCTCTTAAAGGGAGAGGCAAATTACTGGTGGGAAGCTAAGAAGAACCTAGAAGAAGCGGGGGTGATAACCTGGGAGCGTTTTACTAGGGTGTTCCTAGAAAAGTATTCTCCTAGGTATTTAGAAAACCAAATGGAATTAAAGTTTCTGGAGTTAAAACAGGATAACCTAACAGTAGCAGAGTATGAAACTAAATTTACAGAACTGTCGAGGTTTGTTCCCGAGTTTGTGCGTACTGAAGAACAACGAGCAAAAAGGTTTCAACAAGGATTGAAACCCTGGTTACGAACGAGAGTGGCCCCATTTGAGTTGACTGATTATGCTGCAGTGGTTCAAAAGGCATCAATTATAGAGGCCGAGAGTGAACAGGCTCAAATAGGTCGAGAGAATAAGAAAAGAAGATTTGAGGGCCCAAAAGGAGGTTCAAGTGAGGGAAGCTACTTTAACAAAGGAGGTAGAGGAGAAAAATCTCAATTTGTGGGAAAGTCGGGGGGTAACAAGACTACTAGTGAGACGGTGAATCAGGGTGGTAAATCTTCAGGGACATTTCAGTCCAATCAATCACGACCACCATTACCAGATTGTGACACGTGTGGTAAGAAGCATATAGGAGTCTGTAGAGTGCTGGGAGTAACTTGTTTTAAGTGTGGACAAAAAGGACACTACCTTAACCAGTCCCCATCAACTGATACAAACCCTAAAAGAGATGTTAAGTGTTACCAGTGTGGGAAATTAGGACACATTGCTAGAGATTGCCGTTCAGGTGGGTCATACGCGCCAGGACAGAGTGGGGCTGCTTCAAATAGGCCTACTGCTAGAGTGTACAACATGACCTTAGGGGAAGCGTTGACGAAACCAGATGCGGATACAGGTACTTGTTTTCGATTTAAATTTTGTGTGTAAGTCTTTGGTTAAGGATCGACTTAATCAATTAATGTAATAAATAAGTTAATAATATAGATAAGGAAAAATCAGTATCTGTTAAAGACTAGAAAACGTTATGAAAAGAAAAGTAGGAGTGTTTTGGGAAAACGCAAGCTCGTGGAGACGAACAGGAAATATATATTATAGGTAGTATTTTCTTACAATTGTTTTAAAGAATATTATTAGAGCTTATTTTCTGGAAAATTTTACAGAGAGGAGCTATAAGAATATTGAGGAGTTAATATTTATGTCATGATAGAGATCAGAAGATGGTCAAACCATAAGTGAGATACACTACCATTCAGAAAATGTCAATGTGGTGGCGGATATCTTCGTCGAAAGTGGAAGGAGAGACGAGATAACATGGAATGACTGGAAATAGGAGGAGATTTGTGAGGAAAAGACAGTAAAAAGGACTGCTATTGATAAACTAAATGGCATGTTGATGAATGACAAGGAAGTTATGTTGGTGTATTTCTGCGCAAACAAGATAGAAATATTACGAAAGGAAAAGGATAGAAGAAATAGGGTGGAAGTTAGAAGGTGTGAATGAGAAAGATACCCATGGACATTTTCAACATGAGAAATAGGGTGGAAGTTAGAAGTTAGAAGGTACTCTATATTGGAGATGGAAAAGGAATAAACAGAAACCATATTAGTGTTGTACATTGAAAATAAGTGACTCGAAATGACGATGGATTCCAGAAATTCCAGAGTATGGATTTTTAAGATTTTGATTTCGAATAAGCTTCTTTTTGATATTAGGGAGCATAGAAACCCTATAAGAATTATATATTGAGGGATTAGTGAATTTAGATTAAACCAAGGGATTATTAAGTTAAGAGAATACCAAAGGAAATTGGATTTGTAAATAATTTCGAAAACCACTGAGATAATGAGGTATACTCGAAATGAACCACATTAGACGAGTATGGAAACCAAGCAACCGAGATTAGTAATCTAACAAGGATGCATACCACATTATGCTTATCCAAGATTAGTAGCATAATACTTAGAAAAACAAGAAATGAGAATATTAGGTCATCTTAATGACACCATTAGTGATGTCACACTCCACTAACTCAAAGTTAAGGGTAAATTAGTCAATCGCCTAGGAAAATATCAACCAAAGCTTCCAAGACAATCTAGAATACAAGATTAAGCAAGATAATCATCAAGTAAACACAAAAATCTCTCTCCCCCATCTATTCTACTACATTCGGCCAAAAGAGGAAAAAAGGAGAAAAAAAAGAAAAAAATTTCAAAACCCTAGCTCTCTTCAATAACAATTCAAGGGAAAAATCATGGGTGTTCTTGGAGGTTAGGAAGGATCATATACAAAGTTTCATAGCAAACCAACATCATTTACCAAGGTAATAAAATCATTCAAGTTACTAGAAAAGATGATGAATAGTGTTTTCTAAGTGTTAACTTGTTTTTATGGTTTCCTTTAGTTGATTCAAGCTATTGTAAGGTTGTTAAGGATTACCCAAGGCTTGTTAAGTGTTGTTAGAGCTTCAAGAAGGTATAACTACTCTTTCCCTCTTTGTATTTATGGTGGAAATTAAGTTGGTTAGTAGTTAAGTGGTGTTAATGTTTAGTTTATAATGCGTATGTGTTATAAATGGTTTGTTTTGATGTGGAAATTGTGTTGTGGACTTGTAACCATGGCTGGTAATGAAGACCACATGGTGTAGGTGATGATTATTGTGTTTGATAATTGATTTGGAGGAGTTGGATTTATGGAAAGTATGAAAATATAGCCGTTATAATGCCCGATTTTCGTTAGGAAGAAATCTGCCCTGTTTTGTGACCCCTGTATCCGTACGGTTCCCTACTGCCTAGGTTACCAATTGACCATGTAATGATAGAGCTTAGTTCATAGATTGTTTTGATATAAGGTACGTTAAAATCTGATGAACGGTTTAGTAGAAAAGTCCGTTTTAGTGAAAGCGGTTCAGAAACCGAGAAAACGTAGTTGTGTCAACTTTGAGGCAATGACTACCATACTTAAACATTTTTAAAAATTATGAAACTTTGGGATAGTGTAGTAAGGTAGTCAAAGAGTGGTTACCAGTTGACCTTGTGGTAAAATTCGAAATCCATATTTTCTGAGAATTTTTACAGTTAAGTGTGATCGTTAGGGGAAATGGTGAAAACCCCTGAAACTTCGATTAAGGTTTTAAATGGTTAAATTCTTGAACCTTTGGAGTAATAGTAATACGTTAAACATATATTCAAGTTCAAAGGTAATGTTATACAAGAGTGTAGTGAGTAAGAGATGTGGTCCTAACAACAGTCCTTTTGTGTTTATAGAAACTCCGGAAGAGGGACGAGCCATACCGTCAGGTTACTGGAACCGAGGCAAGATCTTTTCTATCCTTACCTTGGAAAACTATTTTATTTTCAAAGTAAATGATTTCATGGAATATATATGTTATTCTATGTTGCTATATTGCTAAGAATTATTTCCCTGATCTTAGAATTAAAGAGAAATGAATATGATTATGAATGGAGCGAATATGCTTTATGGTAAAGAGAGGTGAAAAAGAATGGTATCAGTTGTTATCTAGGGTTATATGGTTTATAATACTATATTAAAGATATTCTTTTTGAGTATCAGTGGTTTAATAAATATTATTTGATTATCATTTATTACTCTTAAAATAGACGGAATATTTGATTCCTGAATATGAAAGAGATGTCTGGATCATAATCAAAGCATTATGATATATATATATATATATATATATATATATATATATATATATATATTTTATAGAAGTAATGTGCGAGAATGGAAATGATATGAGTGAACGATATGTGGAAATGAAAGCGAGAAAATGGAAATGTGGAATGATATTTTAAAAGGGAATAATGATGTGACAAAAAGGGGGATTGCAACAGACTTGCGTTAGTGGCTGTGTCAGGGCTGTGTGCGACACAGTCCAGCATTTATTATTTTTTATTACGGCACGAAGATGCCAAAGGAGGATGTTAGCAGGTGGCCTTCCTCCAGGGATGATCTTCATTCCTTCTACCGGTAGTAAAAAGAGAGCAGGTACGATTGGCGACTGATCATCGTCCTAACGTATCAGGCGACAGCAGATATCCCCAATGTTTTTGAAAAGAAAGTGTAGACAATGGTTTTCAGATTTCTATACTGAAAACAGAATAATGATATGAGATGATGGAATTATGGTTACAGATGAAGAAAAACTGATATTATATTAATTTAGATTTCTTTCTTATAATAGTGAGTGGATGATGTATTATTAAATAAGAGCTTTATTCTTCTTTAAGGATTTTAATTGTTTTCTGCTATTATATATGCATATACATATATGTATACCTGTTCACATTTTTAATTCTAGTTTACAGTATTATCTTGCTGAGCTATTATAGCTCACTCTTGCTACTTATGTATATAGCAGCTAGGTCCCATGCCGATACTACGTACCACACCCCGCAAGAGGGTAAGGGAAAGGCGACCTTTTGAGCGAGTGCTGGCGACCATCCCCGAGGTAGTGACAAGCGAAGGGGCTTAGTAGATTTATGTAAATTAAGTGTGTAAGTTTGTATTAAACTTTAGTTGTTGAAGTGCTTCCTGTAGAAGCTTTGTTCAACAATGTACTTAGTAAATTATGGGCTTGTAATAACTGTTAACTTTAAACTTTTAAATATTGTGGATGTTGTTCTATGAGCATATGACTGGTGTGTGTGTGTGTGTATTAGTGTGGGGTCAATTGCATAAGTATTAAGTAAAAAAAAAAGACTAAAGGATATTGATATTGATCGGAAATTGGACCGTGATGACCTGGATCCTTGACCCCGGATCTAGCGGCGTCACACTTCCGGCCGCCTCCTACGGACGTGACCGAATAAAGAAATGAGAGAAACATCCAAAATAGCAACTATAAAGAAATGTGAGGGACAGAGGGAGTATATTTTTATAAACACATAAATCGAACCCTAAATTTTTTCGTTGAGTGTTCTGTTACAGAATTGTCAAATCTAGTCCCAAGTTTACTGACCTTGCTATACTGCCAGCATCCACATACAAGCTAATTTTGTCTGAAAATGATATCATTCAACAGGTGCTTTATATATATTTTCCATAAATTTCTATTTATTTTCCATGCTAATTAATATCCCAAAATAGTTTTAAATTATTTTTCAAATATTTAATGTGACATGTGTATAATTAATAATTGTTCGATAATAATATGGGAATCGCAATACGAATCCATAAATTAAAATCAAACATGTATCATGTCATGTTATTTGAAATAAAAATTTAAAAAAAAATAAAATTGAGATAACTATTGCTGACGCGCGTGTGAGTGATGTTAACAACTAGTCTGGGGTTTAGATCCGCCGACGGGAGTGGGACAGAACTTGGAGTTGAGGGGCAGAGGTGGGGCGGGTTGATTTAATTTTTGCAGGTAACATTCCCCTATCACACAAACTGACAAACAAACATGATGATTTATTTTACATTTTTGAGGGTACACAACAATTTATTTTGTTCTTACATATTTCTTTCAATTGGTTATTGCTGGATTTCATTTCGTGTTGTGTACGAATCATTTTTCAATATATATATATTTTTAACCCTTTTTTAGTACATAACTTTTAATGTATAATAAACATAGATAAATGGAAAATTTCCACTATAAATTTTACAAACGTCCAAAACTTATCAACATCATTAGGATTCACAATTTTTTTTTAAAAAAATTAATTAGCAATTGTTATATTAACTATTTTTAGCAAGTTACATATTATTATAAATAAATTTATATAATAAAAACTTGTTAAATTAATACTTGATATCACAATACATAATATTTTCAATGCAAATTTTTGATCCCAACATAATTGTGGTTGTATAAATTAAACCTCGATTAATTAATAATTTTAATAAATTAAAAAATTTGCCAATAGCAACAATTAGGGGTGTACACGGGTCGGGTTATTCGGGTTAGAGAAAAATATCAACCCAACTCATTTTCAGTCGGTTTGGAAAATTTCAGCCCAACTCATGAAAAATAAATCTTTAACCCAACCCTATATATTAAAAGGTTGGGTTGGGTTGGTTTGGGTCAGTTTGGATGGGTACATTTTCGATTTGAGTGGTTCTTCGTTTAAGTATCTATCAACGTCATTCTTCTTCTAATTTATCTAAATTTGCTGGTGATGCATATAATTTTCAGTAATCTCCTCTTACTTGGTACATTGCCAAATGAAACTAACTAGAACAAATTGTTAAACCAGCTGAGCAATCGATTAACATGTTTCTTGAACTAAAGGTTAACAAGACAGAAACGGTGTAGTGCACTTATAAATATTACTCCCTCCGTCCCACTCATTTCTTTACAGTTACTATTTTGGGTCGTCCCATCCATTTCTTTACATTCCAAAAATAGTAAACTTTTAATAATATAAAATACTATTGCACCCACTAACTTCCTCCACTTTCTCAAATCTATTATTAAATATTGATAGGTCCCACCACTTTACCCACTTTTCATTACTTTACCTACTTATATATATATATGGAGAAATATGTGGTGAAATTATATTTTTAAAAAATATCACCAATTGATGGGAAAAATCAAATTAAAAACGGAGGGGATTAGGGGATTGTGTGTGTGAGGGGTGTATTTGATTAGTGTGTGGGTGCCCCTGGCGGGGCCGTTGATTATAATACATCCAATGGCTAGGATTAGTACCTTAGTTTTATTCAAAAAATGAGTTCTCTTTTGAGCAACACCCTATATATATATATATATATATATATATATATATATATATATATATATATAGGCTTTTACTCAAATACAAACCAATCCTTAAATACAAACTACAAACTAACACTAGATTAATTATATTTCATTTATTCTAAGGTTCCCGCCAAGGGTACCTTCACAAAAAAATGCTTAAAATAATTGGCTCTATCCACTAAAAAAAAAAATCACTGTTCACGTGATGACGTGGCAGTGGATTTCACTGGTTAACGGTGCTTCGCACCTTCTTGTACGGCGCTTCGCGCCTTTATCATTCTAAAGTTGTAAGGAATGGCAATCAATGGTAAAGGCAATAGACGATTGACGGGTGTGTCGAGAGCCTTCGGCCCTCATGACTACCTAACTCATCCGTTTACTGTCTTAAATGCTTCGCATTTCCACGGCAAGATTTTTTTTTTTTTTGGATAGAGCCAATTATTTTAAGCATTTTTTGTGAAGGTACCCTTGGCGGGAACCTTAGAATAGATGAAATATAATTCATTTAGTGTTGGTTTGTAGGTTTGTATTTTAAAAGTAGTTTGTATTTGAGCACTTGCCTATATATATATATATATATATATATATATATATATATATATATATATATATATATATATATATATATATATATATTGGTCTCCGTGCCCACTAAAGATGTAAACATCCTTGTGGGACGAAGGGAGTAATACATAAGTATAAAGTATTGAAGGGTTTCGGGGCAACAAACGCAGCGGAAAACAATAATTAAAACAATAAAATCGAAACCCAATAGCAGGATCCATGCAAAACAAGATGTTTAATTCGTAGTTATGAACGTTTACCTTAAAACGAAGTTTTAACAAATTGATGAAAGATGGACGTCCAAAACAATCACCACGCAGCCCTCTTCGAGATCTACGTTGCCAAAGTAGTCCACACGAACGCTTGATCGTCCAACGATCACGGGAGCTGAAAGGCATATGAATCAGCCTATTTGTAGTTCGAGGATCCTAATCAACTTAAACCAAATTGTAATAAGTAAATATCCGTATGATCTGTCACAGGAATCTCAGGAAGCAATATCTGTCAGAAGAAAGAAGGAAGTCAATCTATAGTTTTGATGTTTCACACTGGAAGACGTATCAGGTTTCTGATCAAGCCTCAGTATAACATTGAAGTGAATGGATTCATTTACAGTGACATAGATTTTTCGAGTGATAGATTGAAAATCAATCAAAGTACAAGAAAATTGAGAGAACAAATAAACCACAGCTTAAAGTCAGAAGTGAAGAAGCATCATTGAAGTTAGTCGTTCATGAACCAGATAGTACATCGAACGTCAACATAAGTCAGTGGTAATTCTTTATTATTTTCCATGGTTTGGGAGAATTAAATTAATTAGTTATTGATTTAATTTAATTCATTTGTAATTGATATAAATCATTTAATTGATTTAATTAAATGAATTAATTCTAATAGAATTAATTTATTTATTAAGTTAATTATTGTATCAATTAATCATGAATTAGTTAATCATTAATTAATTAAAATGATCAATATGACTTAATTAAATGCTGAATAGATTATGACTTGACTGAGTTTGGTTCGGTATGACTTAAGTTAAGTCATACCGACATGACTTAAGTCTAAGTCATACCGAGCAGAAGATTTAAGTCATACCGAGCTGCTGCAAAGAGTTATGTCTTACCGACCTCAAAGCTGCTAGGTCATACCGAGGGAATTAAGTCATACCGAAGCAAGATATTTCTGGAAAGGTGTTAGGTCATACCGACAGAAAATAAGTCATATCTAAGATTTAATTATGTCTTGGAGCAAGATTAAGTCATGCTGACAGCTGATTTAATAGGTCTTGAAGCAGTTTAAGTCATATCTAATGAGTACAGACCTATATAACACAGCAGAAGCAGCAGAATGACAAAAAAAAAACAGAACACAGCAGAAATCCAGGAAATACACAGCAGCTTTCTCTCTCAAATATCAAGAACACCAAGAACAAATTAATTCACATATATTCAAGTTCATCATCTTTGTAATATTCTATCCGATAGAACTTGTCTACTTGTGATTCTTGTATTACTAGCGAATTAAATTTCCTAGTACTTATCTTGAGATTTATTAACTAAATTAGAAAAGTTCATGTCGAATTTTCTAATTAGTTAATAAACACTTGATAATAGTTTGGATTGATTTTGTAACACCACATCAAGTTAATATACAGTTATATTCAACTTGAAATCCGAGTCAATTTATTCCGCACAAAATATTCGTTTAAGTGAAAATTATTTAACGAATAAATTTTGAGAAATTGATATAGATTGTATTCAACCCCCCCTTCTACAATCATAGTGGACCTAACAATTGGTATCAGAGCCAGGTTGATTGATACATAAATCAAGATCCTAATTTTATTCCATAAAAAATCTATCTCGAATTTTTAACTCACTTAAAAATTCATCATGTCTTCAAAAAGTATTGTTAAGATTCCCAAGTTTAACAAGGACAATTATTCAATGTGGAAAAATAAAATGGAGTTGTTTCTTGATGTCGCAAATTCTAAATATTTGGGTGTTCTACAGAACGGACCTATAATTCCACTTGAATATGTATCTGAATCTATTGTTGGAGGAAATGTTGTAACAACTGCATCATCTTTTCCAAAGCCTGCTGATTCTTTTACTCCTGCTGAAAAAGAGGACGCAGGACTAGATAAGAATTTGAGACTTATTCTAATAGATTCCCTGGATGCTGTGATGTACAGTCATGTGATAAATTGTAACACTGCAAAACACATGTGGGAAACTATTGAGACTATCAATGAAGGAACTGATGAAGTCAGGGAAAATAGACTTCAGATTTTAACCTCTGAGTATGAACACTTTAGAGCTGGCCCTAATGAAGGTATTCAGGAAGTGTTTGAAAGGTATAACAAAATAATCAACAACTTGCAAGTTCATGGCAAGCAATATACACATAAGGAGATTAATATGAAGTTTTTGTTGACTATGCCCACTCATCTTGAACATAGGATTACAGCCATCAGAGAATCAAGAGATTTGAATAAGGTTTCTCTTGAAAGGTTGTTTGGTGTTCTGAAAACCTATGAACTGGAACAAGTACAGCAGAGGGAGGTCTCTGGTAAAGGAAGAGTGCCAAGTTCATCTACAGCTCTTGTAGTTGAGGCACCTAAGGAAGTGGAAGCTAAGGTTGTTCTACCTTACAGCTCAGACAAGGAAAAGAATGAAGTAGAGCTTGGTCAGACACCACCTACTCAGGATGGTGGAGACTTTTACTCATTGGAAGAGCTAGATCAACTGGAAGATGAATCCCTGGCATTGATGGTAAGGCAATTTGGCAACTTCAGATTCAGAAGAAATCCAAAGTATAGATTCAAGTCAAATAACAGATTCCAGAGAGGAGGCTCTTCTTCCTCTAGTAACAAGGGAGGATATAAAACTGGAGCTGTTGACAGAAGCAAGATTCGTTGCTTCAACTGTAATGAATTGGGGCACTTTGCCACTGAATGTCAGAAACCCAAGCAAACTCAAAGAAGAGATTTTGCTGCTGAGAAGAAGAAACCTGGAAAAGCCTATGTTGCGGCTGGTAAGAGTTGGGATGACACGGACAGCGAAGATGAAGAATATGGAAATTTTGCGTTGGTGGCAAATGATGAAGCATCTGATCATCATAACAAACCGGTAATTGTTACTGACCCTGAGTTGATTCGTAGTCTTTATAATTCCTTAGGTAATGCACAAACTGAATATAGAAGACTAGATCTGCTAAGAACTAAACTTGGCAATGAAGTGTCAGAATTGAAAAAGGTGCATATTAATCAAGATCAACAAAGAGATGAAATAACAATGCTTAATAAAAAGGAGAAAGCTATTCTAGAAGTTGTAGGCAAACAAATGGCTAGAATTACTGAGCTTGAAACACAGGTCAGGGCTTGTTATAATTCTGTTAAAGTTTCCAAAGAGTTTTTTAACAATCAAGTTATAGAACGAACAACAGGTATAGGGTATGGTTACAATGAAGCTGTTGGATCGTTGGGCATAAATTCCCCTAACCCTGTTAGTGCTAAAGAAAGGGGGATACCACATGTGCTCAAAAATGTTAAAGAACCTCTATTTAAAAAATCTGATGCTGGACCACCATATATTCTTTCTATGGTTATCCAACAAGAAATGAGAAATGAGGATAGTGCAAATGGCACAGTCTTTGTTAAGGATAAATGTGTTAAGGATAAATCTGTTAAGAACGTTAATCCAAAGAATGTTTCATCCAAGAAAGATGTCACAGTCTTTGTTAAGGCTAAATCAGTTGAGGACACTAATACAACGAATGTTTCATCCAAGAAAGATGTACCTAAAGTGCCAGTCAAAGTTGTTGAATCAGCTAGTTCTTCTAAGACTGGATTAGGTGGTAATAAGTTGAAACAGAAAAATACCATGCCTATCATTGATTCTAATCATAAAGCATGTGGTGTTATCAATTGTATGTCTTGTGCTTTTAACAGTATGCGTGCTTATTTTAATGGTAGTTATGCATGTGTTAAACAGACTGCTCCTCGACAGCACATGAACAGGAACAATTATGTTCGATCAAAGACTACTTTTCCTCCTCAAGTTAGGAGAGAGACATTTGTACCTAAGACTAAACAAAAGGTTACCAAGAATGTTTACCAGGTCAAATGTCCAGTCAATGACACAAGTGTTATTGCTGCTACAGAAACATGGATACCCAAGATAAAATGAAAGATTTTCAAATCTGTTTATAAGGTTAAATGTTTATTGACTAAAGAGGTTAAAATTAAAAATTTTGTTTTGCCTGATAAAGGTCAATACTTTAAATCCGCAGGACCCAATCAAATTTGGGTCTCGAAGAAGGTTTAATCCATTTGTCATTGCAGGTTATTGAACAGGTTGAACGAGTAACCTGGATCTTGGACAGTGGATGTTCAAGGCATATGACTGGAGACAAAACCCTGCTGAAAAATGTGGTGGAGAAGGCTGGCCCAGTAGTTACCTTTGGAGATAACAGCAAAGGTAGAACTGATGGATATGGCAGACTTGAAGCTGGAAATGTTATCATTGAAGAAGTGTCCTTTGTAAAAGGACTTGAGCATAATTTGCTCAATATCAGTCAATTTTGTGACAAGGGATTTGAAGTCTACTTTAACAAAAAGAATTGTCTGATTACACACAAAAGAAGTGAACAACCATCTCTAACGGGAGTCAGAAAAGGAAACTTGTATGTAGCCAACATGAACACTAGAAGCACTGAAGAAATCAATTGCTTCTATTCTAAAGCATCAACAAATGAAAGCTGGCTATGGCACAAGAAACTTTCTCATCTAAATTTCAAAACGATAAACTCTCTGGTCAAGAGAGAGTTGGTGAGAGGTTTACCTTCTATGGAATTTACACAGGAAGGACTATGTGATGCCTGTCAAAAAGGCAAACTAAAAAGGGCAACTCACAGAAGCACTGATATGTCTTCAATAACTGAACCTTTACAGTTACTTCACATGGATCTATTTGGTCCAGTGAATGTGATGTCTATGTCAAAGAAAAGATATGCTCTTGTGATTGTTGATGATTTTTCAAAGTTCACATGGGTCTTGTTCCTGAATTCTAAAGATGAGACTCCACAACTGGTGATTGATCACATCAAGTTAATTGAGTTGGACTCCAAGTATCCAGTAAGGGCTATAGGTCAGACAATGGAACTGAATTCAAGAATGCAGTTCTGAATGACTTTTGTACTGAAAAAGGTATAACCAGACAATACTCAGCTCCAAGAACTCCTCAGCAAAATGGGGTAGTAGAAAGAAAGAATATAACCTTGATTGAAGCTGCACGTACTATGTTAAGTGAATCAAGGCTTCCATTGTATTTTTGGGCTGAAGCTGTCAACACTGCTTGCTATACTCAGAATCGAACTCTTATCAACAAAGACTTGATGAAAACACCCTATGAAGCTATGAATGAAAAGAAACCAACACTCAAATACTTTCATGTATTTGGAGCAAAATGCTTTGTACTTAAAGAAGGAGATGATCAAGGTGGAAAATTTGAAGCCAAAGCACATGAAGCAATTTTTGTTGGTTATGAAAGAAGAGCTTATAAGGTGTATTTGATTGAACATCAGAAAATGATGGAAAGTGTCAATGTTACATTTGATGACACTAAACTCCCTAGTATCCAAACTGAAGATTCATCTGAAAAGCTATCTTTTGAAGATATGACAGATCTAGATTCAGATGATGATAGTCCACCTGATGTTTTTGCTGATGCAAATGACAACAATGTCAATGATGAGTCTAATCAGAATAATGGTGGTGAAAATAATGATAATATTGAAAACACCACTTATACTTCTAAACACTCATCTAATCACCCTGGCAACAACTCAGGGGGAGCTAATGAAGGATTTACTAGTCATACTCAACATCACAATGAAGAACAAGGTGAATCATCAAGACTAAATCTTCCCAGACAGACTGTTTGGAATAGAGCTCATCCTTTTGAGCTAATCGTTGGTGATCCAGGTGTTGATGTAAAGACTAGATGAGCTTTTCAAAGTCAATGTAATTATTCAGGGTTTCTATCTGAAATGGAACCTAAGAAAATTGAAGAAGCTCTTTCAGATCCTGATTGGGTGATTGCTATGCAAGATGAACTCAATCAATTTAAACAACAAGAAGTATGGAAGCTGGTACCCAGACCTACAGATAGAACAGTGGTTGGTACTAGGTGGGTATTCAGAAACAAACTTGATGAAGATGGTACAGTAACAAGAAATAAAGCAAGACTGGTAGCAAAAGGTTACTCACAATCTGAAGGCATTGAATATGATGAGACCTATGCTCCAGTGGCTAGACTTGAGTCCATTAGGATATTCTTGGCATTCGCAGCATTTTCTAACTTTAATGTTTATCAAATGGATGTCAAGAGTGCCTTTCTGAATGGAAAGCTGGATGAAGAGGTATATGTAGAACAACCACCTGGTTTTGAAGATCCAGATCTATTGGGTTATGTTTACTTTCTCTTCAAAGCCATTTATGGTCTTAAGCAAGCACCAAGGAAATGGTATGACACTCTCTCTGAATTTTTACTTGAAAATGAATTTACCAGAGGTGTCATAGACATAACTCTCTTCACAAAGAAACATAAGAATGATACAATATTAGTTCAAATTTATGTGGACGATATAATATTCGGGTCTACTAATGATCTTCTTTGCAAGAAATTTTCAAAGTTAATGCAGGGTAAATTCGAAATGAACATGATGGGAGAGCTGAAGTTCTTTCTTGGGTTACAAATAAATCAAAGGCAAGATGGTATATTTATTTGTCAATCCAAGTACATCAAAGAGCTTCTCAAGAAATATCAAATGGAGGACTCTTCTTCAGCAAAGACACCATCATCCACAGCTGTCAAATTTGGAGCATGTGAAAATTCTGCTAAGGTAGATATTACAAGCTACAGAGGTATGATAGGCTCATTACTTTACCTTACTGCAAGTAGACCTGATATTATGCATGCTACGTGCTTGTGTGCAAGGTTCCAATCGGATCCTAGAGATGTTCATCTCATTGCTGTTAAACGAATTCTGAGATATCTTAAGGGTACGCCTAATTTCGGTATCTGGTACCCTAAAGATTCTGGTTTTAATCTTGTTGGATATACAGATTCTGATTATGCAGGAAGTGTTGTAGATAGAAAAAGCACCTCTGGGAGTTGTCAATTCATAGGTGGTAGATTGGTTTCATGGTATAACAAGAAACAACAAACAGTTTCCAACTCTACAGCCGAAGCTGAATATATAGCTGCTGGAAGCTGTTGTGCTCAAATCTTGTGGATTAGGAATCAACTGATGGACTATGGCTTTGTATTACAAAATATTCCTATTTTGTGTGATAATACAAGTGCCATAGCAATCTCCAACAATCCTGTGCAGCATTCAAGGACAAAGCATATAGATATCAGGTATCATTTTATTAGAGAGCACGTCATGAATGGTACAGTGGAATTACTATTTGTACCCACTGAAGAACAAACAGCAGATATTTTTACTAAGTCGCTCGACGAATCCACATTCACCAAAATTGTTGATGAATTGGGTATGTTGAACAGTCCGAGTAATTAATCTAGTTAATATCTGAGGTTTGATCTTTAATAATTAACAAGTGATTAGTTTGTGAATATTTGTTGAATAAAATCACTTGTTTTATTATTTTATCAACTTGTTTTTCTTGTTTGTTATTGTATTTATCACTTTGTTTAATTAAATATTTGTTATTCCATATTTCTATAATTTTAGAATAATTGTATGTATTTATTTTATTTGTTTAGAATATTTTATTTAATGTTTTATAATATTTGTCCTGTTAATATTGTTTTATTTCCGTTAACAGATTAATCTATATTAGTTATTTCTATTTTTATTATTTGCTTGATTTATAATATTATTTCTACACGGGTGAACCGGATAATTTTGATGTTTTTGATGACTTTGATTTTTATGATGAAAGTGAGAAATTACCTGAACCAGATTTAAGTCACTGGGAAGGAGAAGAACCAGTGACATCTGAATATCCTCAACAAACAGAGAAAGAATCTGAAGAGTTATTTGCTCAGAGGGAAGCTAATTTGCTGATGAGAGAAGAAAAGCTTCAAAAGTCATTAGAGCAAATTGCACGAAATGAAGAGCTTCAGAAAGCTGAACAGCAAGCACTACAACGTTTACATGCTATAAATGTTGAGAAAAGAAAGACATATGTCAGACTCAAGAGTGGTGACAAATGGGAACGTGCTCAAAAAGCAATTGATTCACCTCAGAGTTCTGATTATGAAGATCGTCGTCTTGGAGAAATTCTCGAGGAATTCAAACTGGCAAATCCAATTCATGATATGTATATAAGGGCCTTAAAGGTAGAAGTCATCAGGATAACTATTGCATTTGACCCCAAATCTGATGAGCTGGTAATATTTGTGGATTGTCATAATGTTGGAACTTTCAGAGTATCTATTCAGTTCTTTTATGACAGATCGCTGACAGAGATTTGGGTACTTAGGCCTAAGGTGAGAACATCGTCTGAGCTAGGTGTTTTGCTACATGAAAAGTTCAAAGAACTGAAAGAGCTGGACCAGAAGTTATTAAGGATCCTCCATAAGTAAAATTTCTTAAGGGAGAGGTACTTTATTCAATCAATCTTCAAACAGATGAGTTATATGAACATCATGCAAAACACTTGGTATATGCTGAATATGCTCTCAGAAATCATGGATTCTTGACTGAAGAAAAGGTAATAGCTACAGATCACATTCGATCCTATGCACAAATGAATATAAAAGATTACAAGAAATTTCAAGGTGAACTGAGAAAGAAGCTTGGAATTCCTTTAATCTTACCTCAAGGATTGTCATCAAGAAGAGAGCTTCTTATTGATTCTGATTTGCACAAGAAACTTCAAGTCACAGATGAACCAGAAGAAGAAGAATTTAGATGAGAAGACAGTAATTGAAGAACAGCTCTACATGTATTATCTTTAGAGCTAGATAGGTCAAGATAGGAATATGTTAAATATGATCAGGCTAAAGGATCATCTATCTTGTATTTATCATTTTGTTTGAATCTGGAAATGTTTAATATAAACCAGAACTATTTGATATTTGCTTTACATTTAATATTTTATCTTTCATTTGGTTAAGTTGAATTAGTTGAGGTATCCTCTAGGTATTTGGTTGTTATTGTCTAACAAACAAATAGGGGGAGATTGAAAGGCATATGAATCAGCCTATTTGTAGTTCGAGGATCCTAATCAACTTAAACCAAATTGTAATAAGTAAATATCCGTATGATCTGTCACAGGAATCTCAGGAAGCAATATCTGTCAGAAGAAAGAAGGAAGTCAATCTATAGTTTTGATGTTTCACACTGGAAGACGTATCAGGTTTCTGATCAAGCCTCAGTATAACATTGAAGTGAATGGATTCATTTACAGTGACAGAGATTTTTCGAGTGATAGATTGAAAATCAATCAAAGTACAAGAAAATTGAGGGAAGGAATAAACCACAGCTTAAAGTCAGAAGTGAAGAAGCATCATTGAAGTTAGTCGTTCATGAACCAGATAGTACATCGAACGTCAACATAAGTCAGTGGTAAATCTTTATTATTTTCCGTGGTTTGGGAGAATTAAATTAATTAGTTATTGATTTAATTTAATTCATTTGTAATTGATATAAATCATTTAATTGATTTAATTAAATGAATTAATTCTAATAGAATTAATTTATTTATTAAGTTAATTATTGTATCAATTAATCATGAATTAGTTAATCATTAATTAATTAAAAGGATCAATATGACTTAATTAAATGCTGAATAGATTATGACTTGACTGAGTTTGGTTCGGTATGACTTAAGTTAAGTCATACCGACATGACTTAAGTCTAAGTCATACTGAGCAGAAGATTTAAGTCATACAGAGCTGCTGCAAAGAGTTATGTCTTACCGACCTCAAAGCTGCTAGGTCATACCGAGGGAATTAAGTCATACCGAATCAAGATATTTCTGGAAAGGTGTTAGGTCATACCGACAAAAGTGATTTAGGTCATACCGACCACACTGTTGAAGATTAAGTCATACCGACACATTTTCTAAGTCATACCGACAGAAAATAAGTCATATCTAAGATTTAATTATGTCTTGGAGCAAGATTAAGTCATGCTGACAGCTGATTTAATAGGTCTTGAAGCAGTTTAAGTCATATCTAATGAGTACAGACCTATATAACACAGCAGAAGCAGCAGAATGACAAAAAAAAAAAAAGAACAGAACACAGCAGAAATCCAGGAAATACACAGCAGCTTTCTCTCTCAAATATCAAGAACACCAAGAACAAATTAATTCACATAAATTCAAGTTCATCATCTTTGTAATATTCTATCCGATAGAACTTGTCTACTTGTGATTCTTGTATTACTAGCGAATTAAGTTTCCTAGTACTTATCTTGAGATTTATTAACTAAATTAGAAAAGTTCAAGTCGAATTTTCTAATTAGTTAATAAACACTTGATAATAGTTTGGATTGATTTTGTAACACCACATCAAGTTAATATACAGTTATATTCAACTAGAAATCCGAGTCAATTTATTCCGCACAAAATATTCGTTTAAGTGAAAATTATTTAACGAATAAATTTTGAGAAATTGATATAGATTGTATTCAACCCCCCCCCCTTCTACAATCATAGTGGACCTAACAGGAGCCAGTACTAACCGAAAAACTTGCCTCTCTCTCTCTCTCTCTCTCTCTCTCTCTCTCTCTCTCTCTCTCTCTCTCTCTCTCTAACCTCACACACGTCTTAACGAAGCAAAAAGTGTGTCCCTAAACAGTACATCATAATGTATTTATAGGGAAGAGAGATTGGGCTAAAACCCTAAATCGAATTGGGCTTCTCCAAACCCATTCTGATTTGGTTTTATTATTAAATTCGAATTCTCTTTAATAATTAATTAAGACCAGCTCAATTAATTAATAACCAATTTCGAATTTAATGATTTAATTTAAATTAAAACTCCTTTTAAACGTTCTTATTGTGTAACCCTTTAGGTTATTATTACATTGACAATAATTTTAATATCCAATAATAAAATTATAAACAATGAGCGGCATCTAGTAACACATCATTGCTACCCAAGTAATAATAATAATTGGTGATTCAATTAAATCTTTCGTGATATAATGTTTCCGTGTAATATAATCCCTTTAACCAAATATTATAGATTAAACTCGAGACATGTTATTAGTCATTCTCTTCAACGTTTAATCCGTGTTTCCTTGATCAATGAGTAGACTATAAAAACAAATCAATATTTGAGCATGGCCATGCATTTTCATATTCTCACTCAATCAAGAGGTCAATAATATCTCTCCTAATAATAGGAGGGTTAAATCCTATATCTATCATTCATAGTTCTCATATGACTTATAATATATACCCGATGTCCACTTTTATCATCACCCGGTCAAAGGTAACTTTTAATGTTGTCAAAGTATATTAATCCTCATATAGAAATATAATGATCTCAAGTCTAAGGATCATCACACCATTATCACTGTGAGTCTTTCTAATGACATTATCAACATGTAGAATCTCACAGTGGGTTAATCCAGTACCATGCAAAATATTACATGCACCTATATTCTTGACTTTAGTATCACTATACCTATGACTAATGAGATGTGGTCATCCGTCAACAAACATACTAATTTTTATACATTATAATTGTCATATTAATAATGCTCGATTAGGGATATTTAGGAATATAAAAACTATTCATATAATCTCATTTTTAAGTCACATGCTTAAAGATATAGAATACATTTTCTATATTCCAAGGACATTTATTACTCTAACATATATATCGCAGTAAATTAAGACATAATAAATTAATGTAGAATAATCCACCGAACATAATCATCAAATAACAAAATAGTCTTTCCTAGAAGCACAATAACATTGTCTCTAGGACACTAACACTATCAAGTATAATATATCTAAACACACACTAAGATTTAAATGATGTTCCTACTGGAAAGAATTGTCATGGTCCTATTTTTATTTATTTTAAGGAAGTACTTAGGTCTTAGCACTACTACAAAAAAAATATCAAGCACCCTAATCACATTATTTATATATGCAAGTCAAACTGATCATGTAAAAAGTTACTGTAGAAAGATTCGAGTAAACCAAATAATATATGGACTGAATCGATAAATGGACAATGGGCTAGACTAATGAAATTATAGGTATATAATTATTAATTTACAAAAATTCTAAACGGTTGGGTTGGGTTAAAAAAATCGAAACCCATACCCAACCCATTAATACCGGGTTGAAATACTTTTAACCCAACCCTACTTCGATTTGAAATTAATCGGGTTGGGTCGACTGAGTATAGGGTCAGTTTAGATCGGATTAGTCAGTTTTGCCAACCCGTATACACCCCTACCAACAATATTAAATATTAATTTATAAAAATTTTACTGTAATTCACCGATATAAGCCTCGTTTGTTCTTTTTTCTTCAATTAAAAGAAACATGTGATGAATTCTACTAACATGTGCTTCGTGAGATTCTGATAATAACTTGATCTTTTTTCAGAAATGCAATTTTTTATAAATTTTTAGCAAAAAAATATTATTTCTTTATACAAAAATTTTCTTTCTTTTGAATTATTTTTTTATAAAAATATGACTTTGCAAGTAACTAAATATAATCTCAAATTTAATCCCAAACAACTTCAATTTTTTCGCAGGAAAATTTAAAAATAAATTACACTTAATTGATTTATTTACAAATCATTTTTTTATAAATATTTTAAGAAGATAATAAAATTTTGAAAATTTAATAATATTTAGTAATTTCTTTAGTAAATATGAGTTTAAATTGGGTTAAATGTCAAGTGTACAATCATTAACAAAATAATTAAAGAAAGTTATTAATACATCATAACACATACAAGCTATATTCTACTATTGAAACAAAATTGAAAGTATCAAATAAAATTATCATCAAAACATCATCCGTTATTATTAGTGAAACTAATCGTTTAAACCACGTTTTGCGGTAGTTTTATAATATATTTTATAAATTCCGAAATACAAATTGTTTAAGACATTTAAAAAAAAACAAATATATACAACATTATATAAATTAGTATATATACAATAAGTATGGTACAAATTAAATATATGAAAATAATGAAAATACTTTTTCTACATCTAGATAAATTTTCATTAATACTAATTTGTGTTACGTTTACTTCGTTAATCTCCGTTGTAATATATATTTATATACATTTATATATATAAAAATACTGATAATGCACAATAATATAAATTTAACTACCTCATCCCTTCTTAAATAAGACAGCTTAAACTTTCCTTTTCTATAAACTAACTCTATAATTAGTGCGAGACATGTCCATATTCTACATTTACATTTTACTGAACTGTGTACTTGTTTAAAAAAAAAATGTATTTTCTTTCGTTTTGTATCTGAACCTGTCGTAAGAGATATATTTGGAAGTACGATTAAACTTTGAATTTTACGATTATTATTATTTTGTATGGACGCTCATTAATTTGGTAAGATCCAGTTGGTCGATTAAGAAGAAATTAATTTAATTTATATCAGATGCCTTAAATTATGTTGGTTATGTTTTCTGTTCACTAGCAACCGTCTCTTTCATTAATTTTATTGACAATGTAAGAGTCAACTATCTGACCACTTCAAGACGTAGTCCATTAATTTTGAAGTAAATAAGGTGTATTGCACATTTAAACTCCATATACGAATAATTGTTATTCTTTTTAAGTACATAGTATATATGAATATTAAATATGCGATAAATGAGTTGTACAATAATTAATATTAACCTAAGTATATAACTATTTTGTGAAGTTAATAATCTCCTAATTTACTTAGATATATATATATATATATATATATATATATATATATATATATATTCTATATTTATAATATTTGAAATTAAGTTTATTTACAAAAATGATAAATAAAATAATTACATTATAAAGAGTGTAATATATATTAATTTTAGAAAATATTAACAAAAAATTATCTATAAGTATAATTTTAAAAAATTATTAATATATGAAACAATGTTGTAGTAATAAGTATAATATTATTGTTAATAATGAGTTATCCGCAATTAATATATGCTATTAATATGACAAGTATTAATATATATTAATGAGGGATAATTCGATAATTTAAAACCGAATAAAACGGCTCACGCAACCCCTGCTTCCTCTTTTATCTAAACTATACTATACTATAATAAGCAAAATTGGTATATTTTATAGTTTGGATAACCCCTCATTTTTTGTTATCCTTTTCATTTTCAATCGTTATATTTTCAATTCAAATAGATTATGACCGTTAGATACGACAATACTAAAAATTTTTATATATAGAAGTCTAAGGTTCGATTCCTGCAAATAACATATTAATATATTAAGAGTCTCCTTCTAGAGAAAATCTGTTATATAAAGAATATGAAAGAACCATATATTTTTTCTAATTCTACAATAGAACCAGTTTTTTTTTGTTTTTTTTACCAAAAATGTTTTCAAAAAAATAATAATAATTGTCACTGCCACATCACTGTTGACGTGGCACTACCACGTCATCACTGCTGACGTCATCTCTGCCACGTCATCACTGCTGGCGTGGTAGTGCCACGTCATCATTGATGACGTTGCACTGCCACGTCAACAGTGACAGGTCAGCAGGTCTGTCACGTCAGCATTTGGTTCTGTTACAGAATCAAAATTTTGGTGTTTTTTTTTATTATAGAACCAAAAAAAAACTTTGATTCTACTATAGAATCATAAAAATTAGTAGTTTTCTCATATTCTCTATATAAGGAGGTCCTCTCTAGAATAATGGCCAATATATTAATATACTGTACTATAATAAACAAAATGGGGTTTATTTTGTAGTTGGTTATCCCCTTATTTTGGTTATCCCTCATTTTTTGATTATCACTTTTATTTACAACTGTTAAATTTTTTATGACCGTTAGATATAACAATACTAAAAATTATTATATATAGAGATCTAAGGTTCGATTCCTACAAACAACATATTAATTTATATTTAATACTAAAAGTTGTTACATACAAAAGTGTCAGTTTTGAATTCTCCCAACAATATATTAGATTTAATATTTATATTATATTATACTATAAGCAAATTATAAAAAATTAAAAGTAATCGTAAGCAACATATTAGAATTGGTATTTATATTATAGTACACTGGAGCGAAGTTCTATGGAGACCAACATTTGAGTGGAGACCGTGAAGACCATATATATATATATTATGTACTAAAAATATTGCAAAACATATTATTTGCAAAAACATATTGCAAAACATATTATTTGCAATATTTTAATTGATATATATGGTCTCCGGTCTCCACTAAAATTTTGATCTTCGTAGAACTTAACTCCACTAGACTATAAATAAATTATAAAAAATTAAAAATAGCCCTAAGCTAGTATTGATAATAAATAGATAGATTAAATACGATCATGCTATTATCGCGTTTAGATCTCAGCGTTTAGATCTCAGTTACCTCATTGACATGATGCAAGTCTTGTAAGAAAAAACGTACACAATTGGTTTCGCAAGCTGGTAGGAAAATGATCACAAGCTTCCTGAGTAAAACTGTAAGGCCTACCCACTTCCCTACTTGCAAACAATCAACAAACAAACCCCTCCATTTTCATCTCATCTTATGTCACCTTCCCTTGATTTCGCGTCAATTTCAGTTTCAACTTTCTTACTTTCGTCTTTTTCTTTCGTTTGTTGTTATCTTCTTACTTTCTTCCACTCTTTTTCTCTTACGTAAATCCACACAACTAGCTACATTGTTTTCATAACATCATCCTCATTTATAGCATTAGTTCTTAGATATGGTTATTAAACTATTACATAATTTTTTTTAGTACCATGTGCATGTAAAATCCCATATTTTAGTATTTATTACATATGCTTTGTATTAATTTTGTGCCATCTCCCCCCATCCAGTCTTGTATATTTATTAGTACTCCTTGTTGTTGGGTAGTAGTATTGGTTTCATGCTTCTTCTACTCTTCCCCTGTTTCTCTCTACCCACCTTCTTCTTGTTGTGTATAACATACATTTGTTAGAACTATACATAACAAAGTCATATATAGATCGATATTTCGAAGTTGATCATTGTTAGAATGGGGATTACTAAGAGGGTTGTTTACAAGCCTGCTGATCAAGTTGATGTCAGCTCCACTAGTGATGAGGTTTATATCAGAGCCAATGTCAAGGGTATCAATTTTTTTTTTACTTTGATCCTCCTTTTTTTTTTCTTTCTAATGATGATTTATGTATGTTGGAATGGCCGATCACGTATTTTTGATACGGACGCACACATGTTTTCACTGATGTTTGAACCCTCGACGATTGCAAATTGATATGTCTATATGTATTTTTGTTAACTTTTGGATTTTGAAGTTATGTTTTGTTTCAGAATCTAACTTTAGAAGGGGTGCAGATTGAATTTTGGCTTTTTTAGGGAATTTGTGGGGTAAAGATTTTACTGTTTAAAGTTTGGCATTCAAATAGGAATAAACACAACTCTGGTTATTCTACTTTATTTGCATGTTCTAAGGGCCCTCCAGTCATAAAATTATTTCAAAAAGATAATTTTACATTTAGTTTCTAAGGTTAAGAGTGATCATATAGCAGTAGCATGATATAATGCAGTTCAAATTTAATGTTCAACTGAAAACACTGTTTCTAATAGTATTAACATTAAAGGAATCAACATTTTAGGAGGTGCGGTGAAGTTTTGATAAACATGTGACTATCGCGTCAAACATGACATTCACCGTAAAACCAAGTCTTGATCATGTAAATATAATCCTGCAGCAAAAAGTAAAGTTTTGATCTGTATTTACTTGTTCAAATATTTTTATGTAGTTAAGTAATGCCGCTACAGTTTTATTAATCTGTTCATCTGATGTGTTATATAATAGCTCCTCGGATGACTGGACTTTTGGTGAAACTGTTTGTCTGGTTCTTGGAGCTGAGATTTCTTAAACCCCTTTTGCTCTACATACTCAAGAGAGAAAATCAAATCCACAAGGTATGCATTTTGCTTCATCTGTTTTATTATAATGTGTTGACAAAATTTTCTGGTGATCGGATTCTATCATGTTTTAATAGTAAACATGTTCTGGTTTTATCAGTTCAATTACAAAGATGAAGCTGATCATATATTTTTATCAGCTAAAAAAAGAAGAAATATTTGTAAAACTGTTCAAGCAAATACATTTTGTGTGTGTTTATTGAAATGTTGTAGGTCACATTAAATGTATTCATCACCTATATTTTCTGTACGTTTCTTATTCAACATTCATTTGACAAGTTTTGTTGAGTTACTCTTTTGCCTCAACCATGTCAAATAACAAGTAGTACTATAAAGTGATCCCCCCTCATTGCAGTTGGTTTCATTTGTCGAGATCGAAGATCCACCTCTATACGTCCCTCTGCACCCTTTTGAAGGTAAAGTCTCCTCTTAGATCTTATGTATTTATATGATCTGGATGTGATTATTTATTGCAACGGAAAATGAGTTGTTTATGAATGCTCAAAAGTCTGTGCAATTCTTAGCACTGCTTGATAAAATTGACTTACCACTAATATTCAAGTATTCATAGTTATTTGATGAACTAAGATGATTCCTTAATCATTGCAAGTTTAATATGTCCTGTCAGAGCACAAAGAACCAGAAACGAAACATCTGGAGTCAGGTCTATCTCCATCTGAACAAGTTCAACAGGCGACTGAGTGTATTTGTACTTTAGAGAGTGTACGAGAAATTGAAAACATTAGCTTCAGGCATTGGACAATATTGGACTATTCAAGAGCCTATCTGTCTCGAGAAACAACTCCCAACAAGGTATGTGCATTATTTTTGTTAGTTGCAAGTAGTAGTATACATTTGGTGTAGTAGTTACATCTAAAGTTGGACTAGTGTTTTTACTTTTAGCACTGACAGTCATTTTGAACTTCAAATTCTTAGTTACTGGATTACATATATTATAATGAATATTTCATAGCTCTGTGAAACAGTTTTGGTAATATTATAATGAAGCTTATTTTGGTCATACTATAGGTTGCGGATCAATTTATCGGTTCCATCCGCAAGTCATGTGATCCTGCATTTCAAATGTCATTCTTTATTAGTTTTGATGTTGAAGATATTCTACGACAAGCTAATGAGTCGACCCTTCGATATGAAAGAGGTATCTGTATTCAATTTAATCATTAGATTATGCAATTGTTAAATAGTGATATACACATGGTGCAACACATATATTTTAGGGAAAACATTTGAAGTAATTCACCTAATAACTGAACTTTTCTGCTATATTTCATTTCTGTATCTGCTTAAAATGGCACTTCCATATTTAACCAAGAAGATGCAAGACTTACGGGATGGTATTGTATAAAGACTTTTGTTATCATGTAAGATGGTATTGTATATAGACTTTTGTAACTTGTAATCTGATCCTATTAATCACTTTTCCCAACAACTTTTAAAAAAAATTTAAGCTAACAGATTTCCATGGTTTTTTGGATTGGAATGACTTAAAGAGAATTTTATAAACATCTCCTCAATCATTTGATGTAACTCTGTACACAGAAAGGAAATATTAACAATGAAATGGAGTTCGGAAATACTTATTATTAAACTGATCAACGAACTGTAAAGGGGTTTCTAGATCAAAAATAGAGAAACATGCTTCATGTTAATCATGGGACATTTGTGTGTATTGCCAATTCTGCAGGGGAGCCGCTGTCAGCTCTTGATGGAGTACCAATTGCTGTAAAAGATGAAATAGATTGTTTGCCTTATCCAACTACTGGTAAATCCAGATTCATAGTCTCAGTCAATTGTATTCGTTACGATGAATAAAAGATGTACTCTTCTGAAAACTACTGATCCAAAATTCTGTATTCAAAATGAACTGGAAAATGACTTGGTTAGGAGGTACAAAGTGGTTGCACAAAGTAAGACCTTGTACAGATGATGCTGACTGTGTTAAGCGCCTGAAACTATGTGGTGCAATTCTTGTTGGAAAAACTAATATGCATGAGCTTGGTGCTGGAACAAGTGGCATAAATCCTCATTATGGGTAAGAACACATCATTGCTCATTTGTAACTTAGTAAGAATGAAAAATTCGCAAGGTTTGAAAAAAATTTTGTTTGTTACATCTTTTTCCACTATTGTCCGACTACTGAAGGTCCACTCGAAATCCATATGATGTCAATAAGATCACAGGAGGTTCTTCTAGTGGATCTGCTGCAGTAGTTTCTGCAGGATTGTGCCCTGCTGCCCTTGGTGTTGATGGCGGAGGTAATTATTTCTTGATAAGTATCATTTTTTATCAATCAATATATATTACACTGGATATAAAGTAAAAAAGGTGATACAATGTGTCTAGGTGCTAAGATGTCACTGAGTATTCTGTAGACATATTCGGTAGATGTTTCAGATGTGTTTTACATTAATGGTTCTGGTGTATCTCGAGTGCTATCAAGTTATGAGAGAATTCACTTCTGCTGTCTTGCTTGCAGGATCTGTGCGAATTCCTGCTGCTCTATGTGGTGTAGTAGGTTTTAAGCCAACTTTTGGTCGTGTATCACATGCTGGGTGAGTAGCCATTTTTGCTACTGTGCATGCATTAAGAGGCGGATTTATGACTTTTTTTAGGGAGCTCATTATAATTTCTCATTTTTAATGTTCAGGGTTCTTCCCCTGAATTGGACAGTTGGGATGGTTGGTGTACTTGCAGGCACAGTTGAGGATGCTATGATAGTGTCAGTTTCTATTTGTTTGGTTCCTTCTATGACTTCTATCACTTGATAAAGTGCCTTTGTATTCATCATAATTACAGTCAGTAATTGTTTACTCTTTGCAGTTATTCGGCTATTAGCGCCCAACTTCCATTAGATCAACCCATTACACAAATGGTTATCTTCTTTCTTGTTTTATGTTCTGCTTTTGCACTTTTATCATGGCATATCCGTTATTCCTTTTGACATTGATTACAGTAGTAAATCATCTTCTGTTTAAACTTGTTAATTACTAATGACAGTGTTATCTTCTGTTGCTTTTAGCAATACAGCATTTTGGTGACTTATGCCGTTTTAGTACTTTGTATAATTGTATCTTTGTTTAAGCAACATAAAAAGTATATACTGATTTAATTTTTTTCATTTGGAGAATGTAGCATCCGAAAGTACATCTACCTCTTCTTAACTTACCAAGCTGCATGCCGAAAGTCAAGATGGCTAAATATGACGAGGTCTGCATTATCAGATACTCCCACACCTAAAAAGGGTCCATAAACATTATCGCATGTCTCATGTTTATTTTGTGACTTCTAACTCTTCTTACCTTAATAATTATTCCTTCTGTTGAATCAGTGGTTCAGTGATTGCACTTACGACATAAAACTTTGCTGTTCTAATGCCCTTGATCAGCTTCAGAAGATCTATGGATGGGAGGTATCATCATTGAGCAATTTTTTAATCTATTTTCAGTTTATACTAGATCTTATAGCTAAAATTGCTTAGAACTTCTTCCCATTCATGGATAGCTTTTTCAATTTTTGGGTCTCGTATCTGAATCAATTTTACAGTTTGATTCTTCAAAATCTATAGCTGTCGCTTCAACATAACACATTGAATCCTCCTCTGCAAATTTATCTTCGCACTTCTGTAGTTAGCATAACATTGATTCAGAAGCACTCTGCACTTCTTCTCTTTCCATTATCCATTTTGAGGAATGAATATGTCATCTTAAAACTTTAAGGAAGGAGAAAAAAGTAAACTCTTCTGATTAACAGATAGTTTTAATTTATTTGTTGCTATTTTTTTTTATAAATCTGCACCTCAAACTGCAGGTGTAGTAATTGTGTTCTAACTTGCGATTTTTTATATTTTGTTTTATCATGTGATATAAAGACTATGGAGGTAACTTTACCGGAGATAGAGGCAATGCGTCTGGCACATTACTTAACCATTGGTTCTGAGTGTACCTCTGCACTTGCTTGCCATCTTGAAAAACTGTACGTTTCACCAAACTTCAAGTTGTTAATTAGCTGAAGAACAAGGTAAATTTATTGACGTTATTCATCTGAACATTTATCATCAGGAATATGAATGAAGTAGGGTGGGATGCAAGGGTAGCACTTTCAATATATGGTGCTTTTGACAGCAAGGAATATTTAAATGCGCAAAGGATCAGGTACCTATCATCGCAATCAATTTTAGTTTAATCCGGGCAGTATCTGATACTCATTCATTTTGATAGTTGAATATATATATTATTAAGTCCAAGCAAAGTATAGTAAATTGGATCATATTTACTGCATTGCACATAACAATCAATACTCGACCTCAGCATAATCAAGCAATAATCTTGTGTACATGGGGTATTAGTGATATAGAGAGCTCTACCAAAATAGTTCTCGATGCAGATCCTTCAAGCAAGATAGTCACCATCTGTTGTGTAATTTTTTAACCACATTATCCTGTCATTCCCTGTTGGATCTTATGACATACCAACCATGCATTTGTAGGAACCGCCAATTGCAAATTCACCAAAAGATATTTGATCAAGCAGATGTTATTGTTACACCGACAACTGGGTATGTAGACCTATCTTTCTTCTATAATCTACCTACTTCGATGAGCTCTTGCCTAAACAGAATTTGCTTCTGTTAATAGTGTGACAGCCTACACAATACAAGATGATGCTCTGAAGACTGGTGAATTGGACTATATTAATGCCGGTATGACATGCCTAAAAAGATACTTTTATCTTAGTTATACGATCTTAGAGCATAATTCTTTGGGAATAATGTTGATATTAGAAAATTTCCAAATATATATATGATAAATATACTTATCTGATCTTGAAGACTGTTCCTTCTGAAAATCCTGATCATCCATTTCTAACCAATTATTCAACTGCATTTGGGTCTAGTCATTCAACATATACTCAAAGGAATATGATTATATTATTTCAGCTGCACTAGTACGTTACATGATAGCAGGAAACTTTTTGGGATTGCCAGCGGTAACTGTTCCTGTAAGTTGCATTTGTCCTTTCGGTTATCTAGATCCCATGATTTTAAGTTACAAAGACCGGTTTGTGTTAGTTTTTTTCTGAGTATTTGTGCACCTTAGGTTGGATATGACAAAGGTGGATTGCCCATTGGTCTTCAATTTATTGGGAAACCTTGGTCTGAAGCTTCATTGATTTACATAGCTTACGCAGTGCAGGTGCTTTCTCAAATTTCATGCACACAACTTCTAGTTCCTAGTGAAACCATTTCCTCTGGTTGAATAATCAGGCGACTCGCACTCATTTCACCAAGTCTTTAAAGTACGGTATTTCTGTCATTTATGTGTCTTGATGATCTTTTAGCTTAGTAGAGAAGTACCGACTCATTACTCGTATTTACTTTGTTCGGAACCAGAAATACCTATCTCACTCGGAAGTAGGGTCTAGGGATGAAAAGATATGTGCAAGAACTTACGGCTGATCCCTATTCTTAGAGGCTATTTCCGTAAAGACTCACGGAGTTTGAGATATTTATTCGATGATAAGATACAGAAATAACTAATGCTGCAAGTCATGACATTAACTAGCAGTGGCAAAAGTAACAGTAAACCAGAAGTTAACAATGCATCATGTCATGGTCTTCTCTAGTCCCCTACTTGCCACCAGCTAGAACGTCATTACCAAAACATTGTATATTTCTAAGTAGGCTCTACCCTGTCTGAGTCGGTTCAGCAAATCTGAATCATCCTCAAAGCCTCAATGTCATTGAAAACTTTTAAGGATCATTATATAGCTGATTCTAGTTGGATCTTAAACCATAATAATATCATAGATGTAGTTTATTTTTCCGAAATAAATATGAACTACATATATAAGATTGAAAAATTATGTCCTAATGAGTTCTGATCTCTAGCAGACAATAGGACCCAAAACAGTGATATGAAAACATTTTCAGTAGTTAGTAGTGTAAATGCATGAGGTGGGGAAAATCCTGTGTTCTCAAAACCGGACCGGACATCGAACCGGAAGCACTACTGGTTACTGGTTCGATTGGTTCAACCGGTTCGACCAGTGGTTCAACCGGATGACGTCATAATTATGTAATATATAATTATAAATATATATTTAATTATATATATATAATTATATAAATATATAATATAATCTGAAAAATTATGAATAATCTGCATTTTACTTAGAATTAATATATAATATAATATATAATATTATGAAAAATTATAAATATATAATATAAATTCAAATATAAAAATTTTACCCGAACCGGTTTTTTTCTGATAAGCCGGTTTTTTTCACCCGAACCGGTTTTTTTTTCATAAGCCGGTTTTTTCAGACCTCATAAACCGATTTTTTTTAAAAAAACCGGCCGTCGGTCCGGTTCGGTACTGGTTTTCACCGGTTTTTAGCCGATTCTTAGCGGTTCTTAACAGGAAAACCGGAAGACCGGTTTTAGGGGTGAACCGAACCGGACCTGCCACCGGTCAGCGGTTGGACCGGTTGAACCGGCCGGTCCGGTCCGGTTTTAATAACACAGCGGAAAATCGTTATCCGAGTACGATTTTTCCTATTCAGTACATCCATGAAAAGGCACCTTAATCTAATAGATGTCGGATAAAAAGCTAATGCAGTTGAATAAGAGTGTGCAAGTGTACGTAAAAGGTCATGTTTGACACTATGGTTAAGTGTCTACTTGACGTTCGCCAGATCACTAAATGTCTCTCCATAAAAAAAATATGTATGCATAATGAGAAGCCTTATGGACCGCCTACGGGCTTTTAACTACTTTGATATATAATCTTGTGTTAGGCATTATGCGCGGGTGAGTACAGGAAGCCAAGAGTTTTCTATGATCAACTTTCAGACTTGAAGAGGTCCAAGAATGCACAGTAAGATTCAATGAAAATAATGTGGAAAGCTTGATTACCATAGAAGCTTGCCGAACACATACACCGGGGGTTACATACTCAAATAATGAGCAAAGCAATTGATTGTCTTTTTTTTTTTCACGGTTTATAAGTACATTGTTTCAGAATTATTTTTAATAGAACTTTGTCAATAATTATTGTGTAGTGTATGTTGAAAAGGTGTTGTTCAGATTATAAGAGTTCCAATACTCTGGTTGTATAAATATTCTCCTGCTGAAAACTTTGGCAATCATAGTAACAGGGAAAACAAATAGAAGCAACAGAGGGTTTTAATCCAACATTTTCGAATAAGAGGTCGAGAGATCAAGATCCTCTGCATTATCTAAGAATGGGCATGGCTGATTCGTGATTTGGCTAGGGGTGTTCAGTATGACAGCTTGGTTCTTTACACTTTACTAAATCAGAAGACTCTGTTTTTTTTTTTTTTTGACAATGGAAGGCTTTGCTTTCAAACATGTCTGATTTGTAAATTTGTAATGCTTACACAAGAGTCTTTCTTTGCGCATAGTTGAAAATATCATAAGCAAGATTGAAAGCTTGTAGGGAATGTTTATTTTGGAAATGCTAGTGTTACATAAAGTTTTGCAAAAAGTTTCACAAAATTATAACTCAATGGATCCCCTATATTCATATTAATATCAACCAATAAAAATCCACATTTATAGAATCCAACTCATTATGTGCAAAAATTATGTAACCAATTATGTGTATCTAGCATTATTCATTTATCTGTTTCCCTTTCGAAATTTACAATTTTTCTGTTAATAAAGAAAGTAATTTCTCCCAAAATCCCAACTCCTCATGGCAAAACTTTCTTTTGTTTAAAGTAAGTGATTATCCAAAAATATTTAACAAGATCCAAAAAATTGCTCCAAAATTTTCTATAAAATTGATGTATCACAAATGTAATTATTAATTTTCCTAATAATAATATAAGACCCACATGCCATCACAAATTAAAATTTATCATGTGTCATACCATGTTATTTGATAAAAATATTGAAATTTTTCTTAGAATATCTAGCATTTACTCCTATAAAAATCCATAAATTGATAATTATATGTTCACATAAAATAAGATTCGAATTTTCGACATCGGAGAAAGGAGGAAAATAACACAAGATCAAAAGGTGTTAGATTTATTTTATATCTTTGTCGTGCTAGTTTTATTTCTTTGTCGTGCTTGTTTGTGGAATATTTAAGTAGAGACATAAAATAATAGCACAAGAAAGAAAGACATACAGAAATGATGGGTAGGAAGTAACCGTTGGAGCTGTGGGTCCAAATCACTCCGTTTAGTCGTTTGCTTGCTCTGTAGTCTAAACTACTGACTTGAATATAAATACTTAGAATAAAACACACAAATATTCATACATTCTGAGAGTAAAGCAAAAGGAGGAAGAGGCTCAGGAGATGTTGGATTTACAAGGCGAGGATGATGATGTTCTGTACCAGCAGCTGCCGTCTTCTTCTCTTTCTCGCATCCCACATGTCGATTACAGGTTCATCACCCCCCTCACCATCTTTTTATTTCTGTCGATGTAACAAACTTTATTTAAGTCATAACCTAGCGGATATCTCTCGTCTCGTTTTGAAAATAAAAAACTCTTAACGGAAACTGATTGTTTTTGCAGCTGTGGCTCATGTGGATACCAACTAAACCTTAATTCTTGCAATCGCAATGCTTCCATCACTGGATGTCAGTACGCCAAGTCGATCAAAAGACGCACCATTTCATTCTATTCGGTTGATGAGAGCAAATTTATACAGATCGATCAACTTCGCTGCAAGCCTTACTTCACCTCCAAGCGTTCATGGGGTTTGTTTCGACGAAGAACCAAGCTGCTCTGTGGGAAATGCAGAAAGTTTATAGGAGTTTCGTACAATGAAAGTGGTAAGAGTCCTGGAAGCTCATTCAGATCCTATGATTCTACACCATGGGATGGAATGTCTGGTAATAGGACATACGACATTAAAATAACTTCTTTGCAGCCTTCACAATTGTTCCAGAAATCTGCCGCAGCTTCTTTCGTCTGACAAATCTCGTTGTAGGAATCTATACAAATAAATGAATAATGGTTTGAATTTTTAAGAGCATCGGTTTCTTGTAGTCATTGAATTTTGTAAGAAAAGCTTTACGAAAAGCTTAGTACCATCACAACTCTTAAGTTCATTAATCATTTTGCATTTTGTTGGAGAATTTTTTTTGGGAAAATTCTTGAACGTAACAATTCTCGAAAAAATTCCCTTGGAAAAAATCTCCTTGAAAAAATTTCTTGCAAAAATTCTCAATAAAAAATCTCAAATAATATTCTCAAAAAAAATTTCCTTGAAAAACTTTTCTCAAAAGAAAAGTAATCGTAAAAAAAAACTCTCAAAAAAAGAAATCTCGAAAAAATTTCATTTTCTGTTATTTTGGTATTACGAAAAAATTTAATGAAAAACAGTTAGAAATTGTTCATTTTGGAAAATATTTTCATGTTCTGAAAAGGGAAAGTCATTTTTCAAAAATTTATCACTTTTCTTAAAGGAAGTTTCCTGTGTTGGAAAAAGTTTAATTTTCCTAAAACCAAACAAACACAGGAAAATCTAGAAAATATTTTATAAAGCCTAAACAAACGTCGAAAAAAGAAAACATTTTCCTGGACTTTCCAGCAAACAAATGGAGCCTAAAACTTTTAACAACTGTTACAACTGTTACAAAACCAGAACCAAAGATAGAAGATTGTCGAATTTCATCATGACCGGACATTCTATTTACATATGACTACCCCTGGTCGGACGGCAAACATGGTTTCTTTTACGAGCATGATCATCACTATGGTGCTGTGTCCGACACGCGTATCCATACCAGCAATTTTCTCTTTGAGATGCCTCTGGTGGAAGATGCTACAGTACACAGAAGCTAGCAATTAGTTGTAAACAAGAGATTATTTGTTACAAGAAAAAGAAATCATAAAAATGAGATTCCAAGTTCCAACCATTCACTAAATTCCTACTTCGCTCAAAAAATGGTGAAGCCTATCTATAACCAGGAACTGCCAACCCCGGGACTTTAATCAACAGTAAGTCGGAAACTAAAGCGAAATCATTTTTCCCAATTTCCGTATAACATTCGGGAAAGAAAAAAAAAATCAGACATTAAACAGAGACCAACACACCGTAATATAAAACATGACCAGGGGGCAAGGTCTTGACCAAGTATTTGATAAAAAACAGGTAAATCTTTTATATCCTTTACACACATGACACACCAAAATGTTCTCAGAATCCCTCTCTTTTTATCGGTACCAATAAAATCAATACTATAAAAAGATGAAATAAAAACCATCACAATACAAGAGCAACAGGGGTTCTTCCACCTGCTAATTTAGTTTAAAGTAAAGTAATACGGTATTGTGTACAGAAGTACATGATAATCAAGTTTGAAGAACCCAATCATTTTTTGGCAGTTCTTATTCACTCTGCTTTAGCGCTTCGACAGAATTACAAAGAAAAGAATAACAGGTGACTAGAGCCTGACTTTATAAACTTGATATATGCCTATTCACTTTTACATAATGAAATAAATACTCCAGCAACAAGATTAGTGATCAGCATGTAAGAGTAGCAGAACAGTAATCTAACTACACTACTACAGAAGATCTACATTTCATTGTAAGAGATACTAATGGCAGGATACGTACATATTTTGGTATCGAAATCCGGAACCAGTACAAAAGGAATGAGACTAACTTGTCATAGCAATCACTGCAATTACAGAGAGTGAGATTCAGGGCTTTCTTCTTCGAGAGAAGAAAAGAAAACGATAAAAGTTAACAGGCAATGATAAATGACAAACAAAAATCATAATACACATGAAAAATCTTTCACCAATAGAGTCTGTACATCAACGGATATCATATAAAAAGTAATAGCAAGGCCTGAACTCATCCGAAGATTCATATACTGACAGACTAGACACTTGCAACGCTTGAAATTACTCCATTGTGTCTTTCATACCACATATAAGATAATAATGGAAGTCTACTTTAAATACTACTTTCAGAAATACTACTAATATAGTAATATCAAAATCTGGTACCTAAGAACCCGTCTGTAGTGGACTAGTAGAAAAGACCTGTAGAGACTTTGCTATAAGGAAAGGTCTTCACGTCTTTGAATTCTATTTCAACGTCATATGTGATATGTTGATTATAAAAAATTTAGCACCAAACTCCTAGCTTGATCCTCAAACAATGACAATCCTTACGGTACTCTTCTAGTGGTAACAGTGTTATGGGGGATCCTTTCCTAGTTTTTAACTGTGCTGAAATATATATCTCTATGTTTTAGCATATGTCTATAAACTTCATAACATTGTCATTTCAGTTTATATGTGTGCTTTCGACAAACATCAATTTTTTTCCTTAACAATTCTATCACACTCTTGGATTCCATCAAGATACCAAAACTGACATACCTAGGAGTTTATAGGTACTCTTATCCTTCTTAAATTGGATCAAAGTATGAAGGGATCTTGCTATATGAGTAGCTCATAGTATTGCAGTATAGATAACTCTTATGTGTATTAATCAAGTAGTTTGAAAGCAAATATTAATTAATCACGTACTCTTGTAAGATTTTGTTGAATATATATAATAAAATGATCTTACTTGCAAACATGGGTTCCAGCTGTAATCATCTCTGCATGCTTTAGTGGCATCCTTGTGCGATCTGCAGCAATAAATGATAAGTTCTTAATAAAGAGGCTGATGAAAAAGCAACATGTAACAACATGATAGCTTTAAGTGGCATTTTTCATGCCGCTGCATGTTGGTAATACAAGTACAGTCCACTGTTCAAGACTGCCTGGAGTTAAATAGCTTCATTTAACAAAACTGGTTAGAATAATATTCAGAGAGTAAAAAAAAAAGGATAATCCAAGTTAATATTTTGCCCAACTGAAGTTTTAAAAATTAGCAAGGCAAAAGTAATTTAAGACTTGCGACTTGGTAAATCGTAAATAGGTCCCTTACAGAGGAAATTGTGAAGTAACTGAGAACTTTGGTCGGGCTTTTGGGCGCAAAATTCAGAGTGAAAAGATGCCAAAATTTTGGAAATTTATGAGGAGATTCCATAACAGGTCCAGAACAAAAAGTACCAAATAATCTTAAACTAATTGACTAAATCAATGAGGTCTAGCACAATAAACAGAAATCACATCATTTACTGTATTTTGATAGTGAATATTGTCAAACAAATATGTAGAGGAAATAATGTTTCTGGGACATAGCTTAGCAAAAAAAAAAATGTTTCTGGGACATATGTGCTGCGTGCTAGAGGACTTTTCTACTGATACTACCCTAAATAATAACCAAGTATATTGTCCATTAGCATGTCTAACATCTACCAAACTCTAACAGAAAGTAAAAAGCTTCATAGTTAAGGAACATATAAGGGAGTCATATAAAAGCACCTATTTCTCTGTTGCTCAACTTTGTGATCCACTCGCGAATAACGGACTGCAGTGTGCTACCTGTCTGCTGGATGCATCTTTCAGTGATCTATAACACGTGTAAAATACGAGCATTCATGGTTATATCTATCAGAGTCCAAGCTAGTGATTCAGAAAGCGTCAATATTAAATACAATAACATGAGAAAAAGACTATTTTGGCCACTAGCAAGGACCTCTTGCAGTCTCCAATATACTCGAGGCATATTTTGTTCATTGATCTTTGTTCTTGACAATTATTAAGTTGGACTACAATTTCTTTCTGATTAATATTAAGTTGGGCTACATAGACACACAAGAATAGTGAAACGGCAAGGAGCTCTAAGACCAGAAAACTGGGTGGCCTTCCTCTGTAATCAGGTATCAGAGTCCCACCAAAAAGGGACCCCTCCTAAAAAGAATTGACGCAAGGGAGCTATGCTGTTGCAAAATAAGATTAAAAGATAGACCTAGTTTTAAAATATAGTTGAAGAAAACTAGAAACCTATTACAACACCCACATTGCTAAAGCTTCTTAAACTTGTGTAACACTTGTAGTAATCAGTGCGGCTACCGACAAAGATATCTTATTTAACATAGGAAAGACATGAGTAATTTATTGATGTGTGCAATCCTTGTTGCTTATGTGACAACAAGAAACAAATATTGTGCAAACACCGCAGTTAAAGTGCCTACTGAATTTGACATCTACCTTAACATAAGAAAGACCTGAGTATCTATTGATGTACAATCCTCATTGTTTCTAATCTACATGTGAACTATAAAAAAGAAAATGTAGGTTTGCAATTAAAATTTTAACAAATGTATAGACAAAGCTTGTGATATAACTTTGATCAGATAAAAGAAGAATGTAGCAATACTTGTACTATATTAGTCACCAGCTATTGAACACTTCATCTGATGGAATTTTAATGGTACACTATTAAGTGAAAAATGAGCTCTACTAAATCAGATAAATATGTAAAACAAAAACTTGTCCCAAAGCTCAAGTATGAGTCCTTGAAACATTATCAAATCATCTATTATAATAACCCATTGTACCTAATTGCTTGAACTCATATATAGAAGTTCCATTCCTTTAAAGATATTACTCAACCATGTGAATAGTTATTACTGTACATGAACACAATGATCCATGTTACAATCTCAATCATGTTATAAACAAATAAACCAAGATAAATTGCATACATCTTGTTCATGCCTATTTCTGTCATGAGCTAAAGTTGGGATTCTGGAGATGGTACGTTCAGAAATCTGCAATAATAAAGACAGATGTTTAGACACACTGACACAAATAACCATCAAGCTCAAACATGAACTTAATAATATTATAAATGAAAATTTGGTGCATCTTGGCACAAGCTAGTAAGAGGTAACTACTTCACTGCTAAATGTAAGATATTGACTGATTTTGAACAGAACCATGATTACAGAGCTGTCCCTGTTTAATGTATTTACTTTGATGTACCCGACTAAATGCAGATATTTGATTGCAGGGTCATAAAAAATCCAACATGAATGGTAAAATGAAAATTAATGCATGTGAATCACAAAAGGTGTCAGCTAATAATTCCATGAGTAGATGTGTGAATAATAAGATTATAATCAATAAAGTGGGGGAATAAAGTTCAAGACTGAGTTGGACTCCCAAGTGGTGAAGACAATGTAGTTGATCATTTAGAGATAGCTGGTATGACCTATATGCCCCGTGGGCTGTGTGGCTGTCTGTGTGCAAGATAGAAGTGGAGGAAACAGTGAATTAAAATGATGATAACAAGTTTAATATGCTTAGTATATGTATTAGCACCACAGTCATAGCGTTACATGTGCTAAATATCCCTGTTTTAGAGCTTTCTCATTTGATATAATAGTTGATGTAAACCAAATGTAACAACTTTTAAAGTTAAAAATGCAGATACTATCATACTAACATGAAAAATTCTTCACAAGATCCTAGGTACACCTGCGGACCTTTCCATATATACAGACATTTTCCTGGTGGAATTACAAACTTCAAAATTAACAATGGGCTAATTGAAAACCACTTTTTTGGATATCTGAACAATCACTTTTGCTTCAACCACGCTAAAATATCGGTGAAGAGTGATTTAGATGGATGAGTTGCTGATAGAGAGAACTCACTTTGTTTCACCCACTAATGGAAGTCACATGCAAGAAAACCAAAGGCATATCCAACTCTAGATGGCTAAAATCAGGTTCCAAAATGTCACTTCGAACTTTACAACTGTTAATTGTAAAGTTTTCATATATTCGTGTTTTTCAACTTCAGACTATATAGCAGGAAGAACGATAAAAAGAACAAAACAACAACTTACCGGTTTGAGCGTCTCTTGGCTGCATACTGGATGAGAATCAAGTCCATTGACTCCCTGGGAATGCCAATAGGCCCCACAAAAAGCTCGGTCACATCCTATACCTGAAAAAAGGGAAATTGTGATGCTTGTTTGTTGAATCTGTTGAGGTTTACTGAGGAATAAAGAAGAAAGGATAGCTCTAAAATGATCTGAAAAGAAGGGGGGGTTTGGGGGGGGGGGGGGGAATACAAATATAAAGAAGAAACAGAAATTGATTAAAATACAATATACTAGAGGTCTTTCAAATGTCATACATATAAGAGAGTTTGAAGAAGGAAAAAAGAACAATGTAAAATATGAAATATAGATATGAATCTGAGAGAGTGGATTGCTTAATAGCATGCTTCCATGACATTCTGACATTCTAACCAGATAAAAATTTGAACAGAATTTGTTCACACTGCTTTTATTTGATAAGCATAATCTTTAAAATGCTAACATAATAAAACTTACAGAAACAATAGACCCAAAAACTATTCCTCATAGAGAAGAATGCAGACTTTAGTGCAAGAAAAAGTAATAACTGTCAAACATTTAATCTTACACAGCTCCATTTTGCCAAACGTAAGATTGATTGATTGCATACATTTAGAATTTTCTAAGTAAATTATCCTATTAATTTATTAGTTATCACATTACTGTGGTAATGAAACTATCACGGCAAAACTTGTTTTTGAGAACACATTAAACTACACTTCCGTAAACAAGAGTTAGTTAGCACAAGAAAGATAAGCCACCAGAACCAAAACAAATTAAAGCATACATTTTAGTTAACAGAAACTAATTTAGATTTTAGTGAGAATAAATTACAAACTACAAGGGAGTTCGCGAGAATATACAGTGTTGTGGTACACTTAAATTGGACCTAGAAGGCATCATCCCACCACATGCATGACATTGCAGATGCATCGTGTTTGAGTTGCACTGGAATCCAGAGTATTGAGTGCCTGAGAAACAGTTTGGAGTCAGTTAAATTACATGCAGCATGAGTAGTAATAAACCTTGAGAGTTCAGACCATTTATAAAATTAAATCCAGATAATAATCTACAACAGCCTAGAAAATGGATAAGAAAATAAGTAAGATTCCTTGAGAGCAAGTCAAAGTTGGAAATGAGAGACATGCAAGGCAAAGCATTCTGGATTACGCTACACTGAAATTCAAAAACGGACAAGAACTTTGCATAGTTAGCATACATACCACATTGAGGGCATGGAGGAGCAGCAGCAATACTTTCAATACTGGGTAGTGAAAGATCCCTCTTACGTTTAGTCTTTCTTTCGACATTAAGAACCTGATACCATAAAAAGTGTAAAATTGGTTGATATTCCCAAATCCAGATAAGTAGAGACGGTAAAGTTTTAAAGATCTTGTTAATAAAAAAAGAAGAAGGAAGAAACTATATTCACACATTTCCATGTGCATGCAAACAATGGGGAAGGTGACAGCAGGGTTTACTCGGACTAGTGTCCTCCTTTAAAGGTTCAAAATGGTAGGGCAGAAGGACAACACAAGTTTATATGAAAGAGTTACTTTTATGATGATTTAATTATACTTCTATTTCAAAATCAACATGACCAGAAGGAGGGGGGGGCACAACATTCCTAGACGTATTGATGCTACAGTAGAACTGAACAGTGGTGGGAATGCAATGGGTGGGTGCAGTGAGGAGGGGTTCAGGTTTCTGATTACCCACAATTATACCACTTATGTCAAGTTTAGGGTAGTTGAGGCATGCTAGCAGGATTCAAATCAGGAGAGGGTATCCAGTGGTAACATTCCTTCTTCCCTTTTTTGCTAAATTCTTTACAACTATTCGTACAAAATCTTATATGTTTGAAAAGAATTATAATTCTACATTGGTATAATAGTCTAGAAATAGTATATTAATACCAAAAAAAAAAAGCTATTTAAATTTTTATAATCATGAATAAATATTAATAACTAGTGACATAGTAGTGCATACATAATATCATAAAATCATCAAGACGTATGTTTTATGCGGATTCAGGCCGCGTTCAGGAAGGTAACATATTACCCGAATCATAACTGTCATGACATCTATTATAAACAATATGGTGGTTACGTTCAGGCAAAAAGTATATTTGGCCAGAATTAATCCCAAAACCAGTTAGATATTTATTTTATCATTGGATGGTATGATATTTTAGACAAAATATTAGTGTGTTACAAAACTTATAGGATCAAATAGTATCTCTCATCCAGTAAAGGTTGAAGGAAAACCTTCGGTCAGGTAAGAACAACAGATCACTCTGATTTGGAAAGAAGATTTCATACTACCTTACGAAATGAATTTTAATCATTGATTCTGGCTAGAATTTGCCCCCAACCCCAGTGGCCCATTCTAACAAAACAAAGCAAAGCATAGTCCCTGAGGTTTGGTTCTTCGACCCCAGGTCATCACTAGCTTGCATACCCCAAAAATTTCTTTTTTCTGGATTCTCTAAGTACTCCAGCAAAGGTTCTCTACTATTTCTTCTTATCGATATTGTGTATACAACTCCAGCTTTTTTATATGTTCTAGCTTAGTAGCAGATACAAATTTATATTCGATAAACAATAATTTACTCAATTTAAAACTAATCAGAAAAAAAAAAATCAGATCCGCAACTTTGCATCGTCTTACATCTCGCAGTCATATAGGAGTTGACCCGTGACAATTTCTAAAGCTTCCAAAAATCTAATTGCCCCGAACCAATTGGAAATAAAGATGAATAATGACACATCAGTATTCATGAGCACAAAAATTGCAATCATACTAACACAAGAAAAAAGAAATGCAACAGAATGCCTTAGAGACATGATCTTAATAATCAGATCTCGGATATCAGCCCAATTTGCACCAACTCATCTTAAAGGCCAAGCATTAAAAAAAGGCCTAGAAATTGGATACTGGCAAAGAAAAGCTCGGAACCATACCTTGTCACACATTAGTCATCAATTATTAATATGTAGTTAATATGGTGTCAATTTATTTTATAGTTCTCAAGTATTGCAAGCTTTTTACTCACAAGAGGTGACTTTATTACAGCATAGGAATCCAGAATAGCAAGTTCTTCATCAGGGCGCTTCAGTGAGGAGTCACTTAGCAGTATATCCTGCAAAAAAAGCATCACACAACAAGATGAGTTGAATAATAAAATATCATTATATCAGACTAGAGGATGTATAAATTATTTCTTCAAGGGAATAAAAGACATGGTGGTAGAGTCGAGAATAGATAGAACACTTGTAAGAGAAATCTCTCTCTACATATACATATATATACACACCATATTATTAAAGCCGAAACATTGTTTGCCTACTTATCTCAAAAACTTATTTTACAGGACTAATTATTTTAAAAAATATATTCTAATTTAAACACATATAATTGATATAAGTATATTCTAATTTGAACACATTTTTAGGCCCACTTTATATAAAAAACATATTTGAACAAGCCTAATTATTTTAGAAACCTATTACATTAAAAACACATATAACTATACTAATTAAACACATCTCTAGTGCCTACTTACTTTTAAATAAATCAATTTTAATATAAAGAAGAAACCAACAACTTGATTCCAACGATTTCCCCAAAACTTAGGGGGACCTTATACTATTTTTCGGCCCACTTAAAGTGAAAACAAACTGTTTGTGTACACTTAAATTTGTCACCTTAAAGTTAGTTTTAGTTCAAAAAATTTATGTACCTTCGAGGGACTTTTTTTCAACTTATTTTTTTTCTCATATCAATTTTTATATATTTGAGTCACCTTTTAACTCATATTATATTCCTTGCATATATTTGTATTTATACTTTTATATTATGTTTAAAAAATATAATTTTTTATTTTTTTAGTCAATTTTTTTTAAATAAATTTTCTTTAAGTAAAATTAGCCAAACAAATACACCTAACATAAAATTAAAATTATCACTTTTCACTTAAAGCGAGTAAGTTGCACTTTAAGTTATAAGTAACATTTTTTAAGTAAACCCAAATGGGCTCTCAGTGTTGGTATCTTTATGGACTCGGTGTGAGTATCTTTATAGACTTAAAACTTGATGTAGACAATTCAATAGTATCACTGATAACAAAACTTAAAATGTCAAAACTTAGTTCCTAAAAGATATTATTGAAATAAGCAAACAAAATATCAATTATCAAATATTAAAAGTAATTCGCCATTGTACGAGATATAAGCTAGTATATACATATAAAGATATAATACATATTTGTGTGTGTCTGTGAATGCACTTTCACGAACAGATGCAAGTGGTAGTACATCAAATTAATTACATTGCATGAGTGATACATATCCAGATGGTTAAAAACCATGGAAGCTACTACAGCCCATAAATAATTAAATATATACAGAAGCAATATACTACCTCCTCAATATTGTGGAGAAAATGATTTCTTCCGACAAATTGTACAACTGCTCGACAATGCGGACAAAGAACACTTGAATGCATCTCCTGGGACCTTCTTAGCCATTCGGAGAAGCACCCATTGCTGGAATGAAGAGCAAGCAACTTTGTAAGATAAATTTTTCCAGGAACACAGAAACTAATTGCTTTGATAAACAAGGGTTTAAGTCAGACCAAAAATTATGAAGACATGGAGCACCAGTTACAACGTCATGCCATATATTTAGACAAATACTGCACTTTGCATGCTCAACATCTAGCATTATCTGCAAATCAAGCACATTTTATTAAGACACATCTTATAAATCATGTTAGCAGTTCAGTTCATTGTGTCTGACAAGGTTGACACTTGACACTTAATCTAAATACCTTCAATTTTTTGGTAGAAAATTGCTCAGTGGCCATCACTCTAAATATGTATCTTAGAGAGCCTGAAAAAATCACAAGAAAGATGTATAAACCATTCAAGTCAATTTCATGATATATTGATTAAACGTAACTGTTACGCTGACGCATAAAACAATTTTTAGATAATAGTTACATTTAGAAGTTACTTTATTTGCACTTTCTTGTTTCTAATTTAGTATTAATACCAGATTATTTGTGCTGAACTTGATGTGCAAACTATTTGACGAAGGACCCTTCACAAAGTTCACTGGTTCAGTAAAGTTCACTAGTTCAGTACAATGCTCGCTACATATGAAGACAAAATAGGGTATCATTGTAGTGGAGTAACTACCAAAAACCAGCTAAGAAGAAAGTGCAGTGCTTCAGGTACTTTAAGAGGAAGAAAACACGAATTTGCTGGCTTCAACAGATTAGTATTTTGTCGTTGATAATCCCTTACCTATAACCATGATTAGTGAAGCCAAAAATGATGTTTTAGTAATGGATAAGTGTTTACTGGCTTTTTCGATACCAGGAGAACATATCGAGAACAGGATACCCTGCAGAATTTGTGTACATTTCTTTATACTTCTATGTTTTGTAAAAATATGAACCTGAAATCCAGAGAGATGCTACTCTTAAAGGTAAAGACCCAAACATAACTCTCAATCCACATGGTAAACTAAATTCTCTCTGAGGGGGTCCAGAAACAGCACTTCTACTAAACACCTCAAGAATCGAGATGAAATGAGCTGAATCCATAATGGAGTAGAATTACATATGAAACAACTGAACAAGAAACTAGGATCATAATTAGAAAACGTTTCAACATATATCACTATAATATGACACAATTTCATCACTGTTTACATGTAGGCAATGACTGATATCACAACATTATTTAAAAAAAAGGGAAGAATCTATGCAAGAGTGTACACACCGTCTTCAACATGCCCGGGTACAATTTCACTTCCACATTTGATTAGGCAAGTATCTTCAGTTTCAACAACAGTCCCGTCAACAAGTACGATGTTGGAACTACATGAACAAATGGATACAATATGCTGAGAACGTCTATGTCAAAATAATGTAAATGATGTGAATTAAGAAAAACTCAAGGAGCATCAAGCTCAACAAGGAAACCAGTTAATTGACTAGATGTGGTCAGTATTTAGGTGCATATGTAGTGTTCATAGTAATGAAGCACAAAAAGATGGAATTCATCTTATGTGAAATGCAATGGACAGTGGCTTCAGAGGTAATGAAGCATAATCTACATATGACTTACTACTGCGTGGTAAGCAATCACTTTTCCCTGTCAAAATAATGTAACTGATGTCAATTAAGAAAAACTCAAGGAGCATCAAGCTCAACAAGGAGACCTGTAAATTGACTAAATGTGGCCAGTATTTAGGTGCATATGAAGTGTTCATAGTAATGAAGCACAAAAATATGGAATTCATCATATGTGAAATGCAATGGACTGTGGATCAGAGGTAATGAAGCATAATCTACATAAGACTTACTACTGCGTGGTAAGCAATCACTTTTCCCTGTCAAGATCGCTTTTTCCACAAATCCACAAAATGCATGCATAGAACTATTTAATTAAATTGATGTTCTTTATGTAATATACATTTCATATGTACCTCTTATTTTGCATCGTAGCTGAGCACAGGTCCGAATTTCTTGTTATTTTACACCATTCCTTCTTTTCAGATGAAGAACCTTTTACCTCTGAGCATACTACCATCTCATCCAACTTCAAGTCTACATCGGAATATCCCAAATCCAATGGCACTGCAACAATAAAATAACTGTTGAGCTGTAACTACTTACTCCAGCTGCATTGTATCGGATGAAAAGTTTGTTCACACACATAAAGGAAGTCTTACTTTTAATTTTACAACATATTAAAGGTGTTGACACTCATAATATGATGCTTCAACTAGCACAGGTTACAAATTGATGGTGAGCAAGTTAGCATGCCAAAAGTATTTTGGGGATAAATAGACTAGATCGAAATAGTTGATGATATTTAGGTCTTCAATTAAATATGATTTCTACAACTAATATTTCTTTAAAAGATCTTAATCTTGTGATTTCACACATGGCCCAACACAATTGATCATATGATTCTTTACAAAACAAATGAATACAAATATTATTCCTTAAGAATAGATAAACTAACAATAAAACCAAAACAATTAATAATAAATAAATTTTATTCACATGAACTGTGTACAAATGACAACTCATGCAATGCAACGCCTTATTGGACGCATCAATTACCTATGTAATACCTCATTTTCTGCATCAAAAAATAAGGATTAGGTAAGTGCATATGAAATGTTTAAGTCTGCTGCCAAGGGTACCATTACCAACAAGGGATAGTGTTTTAAGTGAGTCTATACTGGTTTGGACGACCAAGTAATATGCATCGGAAATTGTATTTAAGAGGGTTGTCACAACTCACAAGTAGTATAAGAATTATGTTACTGTAGTCGTGAGTTTCCAGGTCGACATGACTTTACGTGTTTAGTGTATTTCATTAAACACTTGTCAAATATATAAAATGATATGCTCATTAAGATACTTTAACACAAAAAAAAAATGTTTTAGGAGATTACAAGCTTTAGTCTCATCATTGAATAAATAACTAATCAATATGAAAAGCTGGAAATAGTAACACTGTAAATTTGCAAATCATTAGTCATTCATTTATAAAAATGATTATGACGTAGTTTCATTACTAAAACCTTAGGGCTGCGATCATCTTTTACTTGGGCCATATTTTACTTGGGAGCAAGCAACTTGACACTAGAAAAATACAATTTTATTACATTTGAAACCCCTTTGTAACATATACAAATGGAATTGACTAGTACATAAGTAAAATTGACTTGTGCTATTCACAACATGAATTTTCAAACTTCACAAAATTAGTACCACCGAATTCAAATTGTTGTGCATTGCATTGTAAATGTAAAGTCATTCATATTTCCTATAAAGTGTTAAGACATGTTACATGAGTTGTAAATGCAAACATTTAATGCATATATTGAGCCTTAAGATACATGGCAATATCTTCAGGCATAGTTTTGTGATCAATGTCTATTAAAAGCGGCACTTGAATTTAGAGTATAAAAGTGAAATAAGTAAGTAGCAACAAAAAGAGACACCGGAAATACAATCTTCATCACCTAACATCATGAAAATCAAACAATCAACACATCTCCAAACACCACAATCCTTGAAATAAACACCGAAAAGAGATAAACATTTTTGGTAAAGTACAATTACAAAATTTTAAAATTTTACTCACATATACCTCTACCGAACCTAGCCCTCTTATTATCAAGAGGAAAGGAGTATCTGCTAGGCTTTACAACTCAAACTGTTAAAGACTAAATATCGAAACAAAAATAAAGAATTCAACTTCACAAATCAAGAAATAACAACAAATTTAAGGACACAACACATACTAATAAGCCATGCAAATTCATTAAAATGGTCATTACATAAACCCATTTTACATAACTTGGAATTACAACTACACAAATGCATCACATTACATTCTTGAAAAATACAATCAAACACAAAAAGAACATAAAGGGGTATCAAGAAAACACAATTTTATAATAAAGATTCGATTTTTAAAAATCAAGAAAATAGAAAATACCAAGTTTAGCCCAAATTTCATCAAGAGGCTTTGAATTAGAACTCTCTCCTCCATCAATCATCTTCTTGTTTACTTCAAAGTACTAAACTTTTCAAGCCAATTGATCAAACACAGTTTATAAAACGCACACACAGTGTGTGTAATTTAAAACATGTATCTATAGTCTGGCTGCTATATAAAATTGGGGTTAACAGCTTCCAAGACAAGACTCCAAGGAAAATGACTTCGGGTCGGATGTCAGGCGGTTAGATACCGGGTCTTATCTTTCACCAAAATCCAAATTGTGCTGTTTATAATATTTTTCAATTTTTAATCCGGTTATGCGTAGGGCTGTCAAAAAAATCCGAAAAATCCGATATCCGACCGAAAAATCCGATACCGAATCCGAAAAAAACGGATAATATCCGTATTCGAAAGAAAACGGATATTATTCGTATCCGAATCCGTATCCGAAAATAGCGGATACGGATATAGGCATATCCGTATCCGAAATATCCGATATCCGAAAATTTGTAAATATATATATATAAATAAATAAATATATATATATATATATACTTTTCAGAATATATAATTTATAATATAATATCTATAATATATTATTTATGTATTAAAATTTAATTATTTATTATTTAATTCATTAATAACTAAAGATATTTACATTAATAACTAAATGTCTAATTTACACACAAGTGACAAGACACAGTCAGTCAGTCACACAACTACACAGTTACGAACCCTAAATCCCTAATTTCTGTGGCCGCCTCACTCAGACACTCACGACTCACTCACCTTCGCGACTTCAATTCACCTTCGAGTTCACCATCTTCAATTCACGACTTCATCTCCACTGATCCACTCTCCAGACTCAATCTCCGCTTTCTCTTTGGTAAATATTCTTAATCCAACTAAATTCGTTGATTAATCCTTATATCCTAAATAGATTTACCTGTTTTTTCTAATTAGGAAAATAATAATGATCAAGTTTATCTAATAGGTTTATTTAATGTTATTGCTGTTTAATTAGTTGATTTTTTTCGATTGGATTTCTTCTTGCTGTTGCCAAACCTCTCTTTATGCATATCACGATCGGCCAATGCAACCGTAGTTGTTAAGAGTAGTCCATGCATTGAATGTTACCAAATCTGTGAAGCGCTTCAGCTGGGCAGTGTAGTCTCTTCGAAAACGGAGTTATGTATGGTGCCTTTAAAAGCACTTTTGGCACTGCCCTTGTTACTACTCCATATCTAGAAGTTTAGATCAGTAAGCTTCCTTTTCGGGCCTTCCATGTCTGCATTCAGGACTCAATTCGCAACTGTCAATTGCTGAGTGAAAAATTTCTGTCTGAGAGCGAAGTTCCTTTATCATAAACCCACTTTCCTTGTTAAAATTTTCTCCCAAATTTTCCAGCCCTGAAATCATAGTCTATTTTCTGCCATTCTTGGCTCTGTTTGTTTGCTGAAAAGTGAAAATCATTTTCCGGAAAATGTTTTCCTTTTTCCAGAATGGTTCTACCCACGCTCTTTATGCCTAGGTCCTGAATGGTTCTACCTACGATCGATAGTTATACGGAAATAATAAACCTCTCTTTGGAACTATCAGATAAGTCAATGATCTGTCTGATTTAGGCTCATTTACAACAAACATCCTATTAGTAGGTTTTTGCTTAGGTTCACCGAGTCCCGTACTTGGTAAAAAATTATAGTATTTAGTGAATCAACAACATTACCTAATGCGATCATGCATCTGAAATTAACCAAACCTGATACCTACTATAACTACTTGTTCTGCATTATTCACATCATGCAGCTGGCCTGACTATTAAGAATATTACAACCCTGATACCTATAACTACTTGTTCTGCAATAATCAGGTCGTGCAGCTGGCCTAATTAAGAATACTATTACATGGCTTTAATTATATTATCGAAGTATATGTGATTGACTTGTATTGTATTCTTTATCCAGAGCAAATCAACTGAAAGGAAGCTTCAATGGAACAAGGTATTTTGCTTCTTCGTTATTTTGTTTATATATCTATATATATGTGTATGTGACTGTGTGTGTTATATATCTATAAGTTGGTTTGTATGACAAAAGTATGTATCATTATTAGCTAAATTTCTTGTTAACCATGCTCTGCAGCTGCATATGAGACTTCAGGTTCATTAAGTCTCATAAGGTTAAATAGAACAACAAATTTAGGCCTGATAGTAATTAAGTCTGCAGCTATTGTTCTTGTGCCAATCAAAGTTTTGTTCCCCGTGTAATCTGATTCATGGATCTGTAGTGGTGTCTCATTTAATTAAAATGAATTATACTTCAAGATCTTCTATAATATCAAATTTGACTTGTTCATAACTTTATTTATATGCAGGTTTTTGGAGGCTGGAGCAATGAAGAACCTAAGAACAAAAACAAATATTACTTTTAAAGTTGTTTCAGACTTCGTACCTTTTAAATTTGGATTGTGTTTAAATTTGAATTTGTATTTGGCTTTGTATCCTATTTGAATTTGTAATGAATTTTAGACTTGGTACCTTTTTTTTGAAATTAGACTTGGTACCTTTTGAATATCATGTTGGTTTCGGATTTTCGGATTTTCGAATTTTCGGATTTTCGGATTTTCGGATATCGAATTTTCGGATATATTCGGATATTTATAATAAACTTATAAACTCAAAATTCAGAAATTCGGATTCGGATATTATCCGGATAATATCCGTCGGATTCGAATTCGGATATAATTTTCTAATATCCGTCGGATTCGGATTCGGATTCGGATAGTGATTTCGGATTTCGGATTCGGATTCGGATATAGGCAGATCCGTATCCGAAATATCCGTTTGACAGCCCTAGTTATGCGGATGTGGGCAGAAAATGGATGATGGAAAATAATATCCGGTTAATTATCCGATTGGTCACTGAAGTCAGCTTGAATTATCAAGTTGGTCACTGAACTCAAAACAATCTCAATCAGGTCATTGAAGTCAGTCTGGATTATCAAGTTATTCATTTTTTGACGGAAATTACTATCCGCAAAATTTTGTCCGAAAAATCTCCACCAAATTTTGTGAAATTAAAGTGTGTTAATCTAGATGTTATGGGTCTCATAAAACTGGTTCAGATTTTCATTATGAGCTCTAGATTTATATTAATCGAAAAAGAAAATTCAAGAACTAGAATTGTTCTTCTTCAAAAACTGAAATAAAACTTATCAATATTGTATCTATTTTGAAGAGAATAATCTGGGTAACACAAATATGATCTCAGATTTTTTAAATGTTAAGTGAATCTGCAGTTATAAGCGTTTATGTCAATCTGCAGTCTGTTTCCGTCAAAAAAATGAAGACTATTTAACGGATCGTACATTTATGTCGAGTAAGTGACCTGATTGAGATCGTTTTGAGTTCAGTGACCAACTTGATAATCCAGACTGACTTCAGTGACCAATCAGATAATTAACCCAAATAATATCCAATTTTATTTTAACCAAAATGCCCATTTTGAGAAGTGTTGGTAAATTTTATTCATTGGGATATCCAAATCATAATTGGGTATTCATGTTACGTATTTTTAGTTTGGGCATTAGGATATTCATATAATATATACATATATATAGAGTTTTGCTCAGGTGAGAACCCCCCTATTATTGTGAGAACTGAGATATAATCTCAGTCCCACAATTTTTAAATCATTTTAAATCATAGCCACACACCAGCACACACAACACACACCTAACACACACGACACACACATACACACAATCACTGTACATACACGCATACACCCTCTCCCAGCCACCCCCAACCACCTGTCTCCACCACAAATTAAACCCACACATAACCCATCACATAACACAAGCACTGTACATACACGACTCACGCACCACCACCCACCGCCTTCTCTGCCGTCATCGGAGCCAATCGCGAACCTCCGATCAGTCAGAAAAGAGCTCATTTCTTTTATTCATGTCCTTTACAAACGTTATCAAATTCAAGTCCTTTTATTCACTAGTTTTGTACATCCCAGATCTGCAATATTCAAGTTGCGCGCTCATATTCAGAGCAAATCGTCGATGGTGATTTTTCTGGAGAATCTGGTAATTATGCGCTAGTTTGTGCTATTTTTTTGGAAAATCTAGTGATTAATGGCAACGGAGGTGGATGTTGCGATTTTATTTTTGTACGATTCTGATGATTATATAAGGGAAGGGTGGTGGTGGACGGCGTGGTGGTTGAAGGAGGGGGTAATGATGGTGGTGGTGTTGTAGAATAGTAGTGGTATGCGTTAGGATCATGTTTATAATAATGTTAGTGTTATAAGCATGTCAATCTGGTGATTTTTGTTATAACATTGGTGGTCAGAAGTGATGAATGGAATCGGTGGCCGGAATGGTCAGAAATATTATTCGGAGTTGTGATTTTGTATTTTTCGGTGGTGATTTTTGTAAGTGGTGGCGGCGGTGTGGTGGCCGAAGATGGTGGCAGTGTGGTGATTTTTTGGTAAACGGTGGTGATTTTTTGGATTGGCCGGAATTGGTCACCGGAGATGGTGACCGGAGTAGGGAAGAAGATGATGGTGGAAGATGATGTTGGATTACATGAATAATAAAAAAATAAAATTCAAATATTAATTGTGGGGTTAGGATTTAATTTAGATATAAAAAATATGTGGCTAAGATTAGATCTCATATCTCACCATATCGAGGGTTCTCATCTGAGCAAGATCATATATATATATATATATATATATATATATATATATATATATATATATATATATAGGTGCTTCTCTGTGGGTAACCAATTAAAATGAGTAACTTAGTAACTTAAATCTAACCATCCAATATATTAAATTACTCGATCATTATCATGCACCTGCTCATACACCCATGCCATGCAACACGGGAGGACAGTTACTGTTAAATATAATTGATATGGTTAATATCAGTGTTTAAGTTTTGCAGGGAAAACAGAGTTTAAATAGGAAGCAGTCAGAGTTTAGTTAAACTCTGACAGTTAGAAGCTGAACAGAGTTTGTTATACGCTGATAGTTGGAAGCTCGACAGAGTTTGTTAAACTCTGTCTGGAGGAAGCGTCTACTTGTCAACAGTGTTTGAAGAATTATTGAAGATAATTATGGAAGCAATATCTTTGAAGATTGGATAGCTGTCAAAGAGATTGAGTTGACTAAGGAGACGAGTAGCAATCGTAATTGATATCAATTGTATAGCTAATTTATAGGAGTATCAATTATCGATTGTATAGCAGCTGTATATTTTATAAATACAGTTAGGTTACCCTAGAAGGGTATCGATCGTGTAATACAATATCTTTCATTGTAACCTAAGCAGCTCTCTGTGATAATTTACATCACTGAGAGAGAAGTTAATTCAAACAGTATTTAAAGTTTTTAAAGAAGTTATTGTTATTCTCTCATACTTAGTTGTTTATAATTGTGTATTCGGCCTAACAATTGGTATCAAAGCTTAATCTGTTAATTTAATACAGTTTAAGATCCACACACACACACAACTATAATCAATGGCATAAATTCCTCCTCCTACATCAAGCTCTAGTGTTGAGAAGGCTCAACCTGCAACTGTGAGTCGATATGAAACAATCAGGGTTCCTATTCTTAAGCCAACAGAATACTCAACCTGGAAGGTGAAGATGGCTATGTTTCTGGAAGCTACAGATCCAGAATATCTTGACAGAATTTATGAAGGCCCTCATAACCCTACAAAATTATCTGTTGTTGCTGCTGGACAGGAAGCTAAATCTATTCCAAAGGAGAAGAAAGATTTGACTCCTGAGGATATTTCATCCATTGGAAAGGATGCAAAGGTTAGACATCTCCTTCATAGTTCTTTGGATAATGTTATGTCTAACAAAGTGATCAATTGTAAAACTGCAAAAGAGATTTGGAATGCTCTAGAGGTTAGATGTCAGGGAACTGCTGCAATTAAGAAGAATAGAAGGAACATACTCACACTGGAGTATGAACACTTTGAGGCTAAATCTGAAGAATCAATGACAGAAACCTTTGACAGATTCTGTAAGCTACTTAATGATCTGTCACTGGTTAATAAAGAATATGATCTAGAAGATTCAAATCTCAAGTTTCTTCTTTCTCTACCTAAAAAGTGGGATGTCAAGACAACCACTATTAGAGACAACTATGATCTGGCTGATACTGATATTGATGAGATCTATGGGCTGCTCAAAACTCATGAACTAGAAATGGAACAGAGAAGCAGAAGATCAGGTAGAAAGTCAAAATATGTTGCTCTAAGAGTTGAAGAAAGACCCTCAAAGAAGGAAGCATCAAGGAAGAAGGCAAAAGGAAAAGCCTTGGTCATTCATTCTGAAAGTGAGTCATCAAACTCTGATGTTGACTCAAATGCAGATGAATCATCTGATTCTGAAGATGATGAGGATATGATGAAAATGGCTGCTTTGATGGTAAAGACTTTCAAGAAGATGGGTTTCAAGAACTTCAAGAAAGGAAAGAGATTCTCCAAGAATGATTCAAAGTTTGACAAGAAGAATTTCAGAAAATCTGAGAGAAAGGATACCAAATCTGGGAAAAGAGACAAGTCTGAGATTCAATGCTACAAGTGTAAGGAGATGGGTCATTATGCTCCTGAGTGCAAGAAGGGTAAAACTGAGAAGGCACTCTTCACTAAAGGCGAAGATTGGGCAGACACCTCTGACTCAGACGAGGATGTAAACTATGCTCTCATGGCTACTACTGTTGATGAAGCTGTAGATTCTGAAAACAAGGTACCTCTAACTACCTATGCTTATAACATTGATGATATAACTGAATTAAGAATATATCTTAAGTCTTTGCATATCAGTTATAGGGATCAGACTTTAGAGAATGAGAGAATCAAAACTGAGAATTCTGAACTCAAAGAGAGAAATAAGGTTGTAGAAGAGAAACTTGTTAAGATGCAGCAAGTTCAAAAGGAGAGAGATGATGTTGTCTATCTTGAACAAGAGTTGTTAAGTCAATATAAACAACTAGAATCTGAGTTGGAAAAGGCAAATCACATTATTAAAACTTGGACTCACTCAGGAAAAGACACTCAAGAAGTTTTTCAATCTGACATTGTAGGTCTAGGTTATTCTGAGAAAGATGAACTTAGATTTCAGAATACAGTTAAGATTAGACCACCTCTTCCACCTAAGAAATTTGGAACATTTGTTAATGGAATAAATGAACCTAGATTTGAAGGTGGAAAAGAAGCTGTTAAGAAAGAACCAATAAAAACTAGTGTTAAACAGGTTAATATTGGTTTAATGATAGATAAACAACTTAAGCATAAGCTTAAGGAGTTAAAATCTGTTAAGAAAAAGAAAGTGTCTAGAAAGAACAGAAATGGTAAAGTAGGCATTACTCAAGGCAACTATCCAATGCTTGCTACTTTAGCTCCAAGAAAGACATGTCATAACTGTGGTAGTACTAACCATCTTGCTAGTTTTTGCAGGAAGAACAAAGACATTAATTCTTTACCTTCCAAGTCTGAAGTAAAGAAAGATAATGTTAGAACTAAGCCACAGACTTTATGTAAACACTGTGGAAGCACTTGGCATTCTATTTATACTTACAGAAATTATCATGCTATTTATCATAATTACTATGAACTGAAACCTAATCTGAAATGGGTTAGAGTTAATTCTGCAAGTGTAAACTCTGATAAAGTTAGCTTAAACTCTGATAATGAAAATTCCGCTGCTAAAGCTAACAGAATTAAGAAAGCCAAAGGATCCAAGCAAGTCTGGATCCTTAAATCTAATCCTCAGTAATTGTTTGTGATTGCAGGGCATCAGGGAAAGCATCCTAGTAGTGGACAGTGGATGTTCAGGACACATGACTGGAAATAAAGCCCTGCTATCAGAGTATGTGGAGAAGGCTGGCCCAAAAGTTTCCTATGGAGATGGCAACATAGGACATACTCTGGGATATGGCAATATTAATCTTGGAAGTGTCATCATCACAAATGTAGCTCTGGTTCCAGGACTCAAGCATGATCTGCTATCTGTGAGTCAAATCTGTGACAGAGGTTTTCATGTAGATTTTCAACCTGAATACTGTGAGGTTATCAGCAAAACCACAGGGAAAGTTGTTTTAGTTGGACAAAGACACAACAATATCTATGAAGCAAGCTTGTTGACAAACTCTGATGGAAAAACAATGTGCTTGTCAACAAGAATGTCAAATGAAGAGAGTTGGAAGTGGCATAAGAAACTTTCTCATTTGAATCTGAACAACATCAATGAGCTGATAAGAAAGGATCTTGTTAGAGGACTTCCAAAGTCTTTACTAAATGTTGATGGTCTGTGTGATTCATGTCAAAAGGCCAAACAGAGGAAGACCTCTTTCAAGAGCAAGTCTGAATCTTCAATTGTTGATCCATATCATCTGTTACATGTTGATCTTTTTGGACCATTAAATGTCTTGTCAATTGGAAGAAAGAAATATGCTCTAGTTATTGTTGATGAATATACCAGATACACTTGGGTGTATTTTCTAGCAAAGAAGGATGAAACTACATTAACTCTGATGGAGCATGTAAAGCTACTGGACAAAGGATCAAAACACAGAGTCAAAATAATCAGAAGTGATAATGGACCTGAATTCAGAAATACAATAATGGAAGAATTCTGCAAGAATAGAGGTGTGAAGCAAGAATTTTCCGCACCTGGTACACCACAGCAAAATGGTGTAGTTGAGAGGAAGAACAAAACCTTGATAGAAGTTGCCAGAACTATGCTTGATGAAGCAAAATTGCCAACCTATTTCAGGGCAGAAGCAGTTCAAACTGCTTGTTTTACTCAAAATGCAACACTGATCAACAAGCATGGAAAAACACCATATGAGATGGTGATGGAAAAGAAGCCAAACCTGAAATATTTTCATATTTTTGGGTGCAAATGCTTTGTGTTGAAAACTCATCCTGAACAGTTGACCAAATTTGAGTTGAAAGCAGATGAAGGAATTTTTGTTGGCTATCCAGTGTCAACCAAGGCATTCAGAGTTTATAATCTGAGAACAAGGGTGATTATGGAATCTATTCATGTGTCATTTGATGACAGGAAAATCACTGGACTTGAAGATGTTGATGAACATGATCAATTGCATTTCGAAAATGAAGATCTAATCTCTGATGAAATAAACTCTGATGACACTAGTCCAACAAACTCTGTTGCTGCAAACTCTGAACCTCTACTGGTACACACAGAAGAAATAGTACAGTCTGAACAAAGAGGAGAACCAGTTGAGGGGGAGCATGATCATAGTGATGACTCAAATTTTGATAGTGAGTCAACTGAAAATTCTGGATCAAATTCAAACTCTGATAACTCAAACTCTGAAAATCCAAATTCTGACAGTTCAAACTCTGAGAGATCAAATTCAGGGGGAGCCTCAGAGAATGAAGAAGGGCATCAAGATAATCAAGAGAACATTGATCAAGGGGGAGGATCAACTGTTGACAGAAGTCATTTACCTATAGCTAGGAAATGGACAAAATCACATACACCTGATTTTATCATTGGAGATCCAGATGCAAAAGTTAGGACAAGAAGTGCTACAACAAATGAATGTCTGTTCCATGCATTTCTATCCAAATTTGAACCAAAGAAAGTGGAAGAAGCTCTTCAAGATGCTGACTGGATAACAGCAATGCAGGAGGAGTTAAATGAATTTGAGAGAAATTAAGTATGGACCCTTGTACCTAGACTAAAGAATAGATCTGTTGTTGGTACTAGATGGGTTTTCAGAAACAAAACTGATAGTGATGGGGTTGTTACAAGAAACAAGGCCAGACTTGTGGCCAAAGGCTATTCACAGCAAGAAGGAATAGACTATGATGAAACTTTTGCTCCAGTTGCAAGATTGGAGGCAATAAGAATCTTTCTAGCATATGCTTCTCACAAGAAATTCAAGGTTTTTCAGATGGATGTGAAAAGTGCTTTTCTGAATGGAAAACTTGAAGAAGAAGTGTTTGCTGAACAACCACCAGGATTTGTAGATCCAAAGTATCCAGATTATGTCTACAAGGCACTCTATGGACTTAAACAGGCACCAAGAGCATGGTATGAAACTCTGGCTCAATTTCTTCTAGAAAGTAGGTTCCACAGAGGTACAATTGATAAAACCTTGTTCTATTTCAATCTTGGTAGTGATCTGTTATTAGTTCAAATATATGTAGATGACATAATCTTTGGATCTACTAATGATAAACTCTGTAAGAAGTTTGCCAAGCTCATGCAGTCTAAGTATCAAATGAGCATGATGGGAGAGCTCAGTTATTCTCTAGGGCTACAGGTGAAGCAAACAGATGATGGAATTTTTATCAATCAAGCAAAATATACCAGAAATCTTCTCAAGAAATTTGGCATGCTTGACTGCTCATCTCGCAACAACTCCCATGGCAACAGCAACAAAGTTGGATAGAGATAAAGGTTCACCAGTGGATATGACAAACTATAGAGGAATGATTGGGTCACTTCTTTATCTAACAGCTAGCAGACCTGACATCATGTATGCAACATGTCTTTGTGCAAGATTTCAGGCAGATCCAAGAGAACCACATCTAACAGCTGTGAAGAGAAACTTCAAATATCTTAAGAGAACCATAACTTTAGGTTTGTGGTATCCAAGAGAATCAGACTTCAAGCTTCTTGGTTACTCTGATGCAGACTTTGCAAGCTGTAAGATAGACAGAAAAAGTACTAGTGGAAGTTGTCAATTTCTTGGTGATAGAATTGTTTCTTGGTACAGCAAGAAACAGAAATCAATCTCTACATCTACAGCTGAAGCAGAGTATATTGCTGCTGGTAGCTATTGTGCACAGATTCTGTGGATGAAGAATCAATTACTGGATTATGGATTGAGGTACAGTAAAATACCTATTTACTGTGATAATCAAAGTGCTATTGCTATGACAGGTAATCCAGTACAGCATTCAATGACCAAGCACATCAGCATAAGGTACCATTTTATCAGAGAACATGTAGAAGAAGGGAATATTGAGCTTCATTTTGTGTCTACAGAACAACAGCTTGCAGATATCTTCACCAAGCCATTAAGTGAAGTTGTATTTACAAGGCTGGTAAATGAACTAGGAATGGTCTCTAGTTTTGACTAGAGATATTGGTTAGACTCAAAACTCTACTTATGTACCGTGTTGCTCATATCTTTGTGGTATGTTAATCTCTGATATGCAAACTCTGCTCAATGACTGTTAAACTCTGTTAGCATGCTTTTAAGTCATATACTGTTAACTGTTGAATAAACTCTGAGAAACTCTGATAATGTTTCTTTCTGAACATAAACACCGATGAAGATACATGTATGAAACATTATTCTCAATAATTAGTCATGAATCTTTCTAAGTTATCTGTGATCTAATCTTAAACTGTGCAGAAAGTTAACATAGCATGATACTGTTCTATATTTATAGCATCTCTTACTTTATTTATCCTAAACTCTGAGTCTGTAAATACTGTGTGCATTGCCTCTCATAAATAATTTCTGATGTTGATGAGCTCTAAACTCTGTTAGTTATACATTGTTAAATTAGATTCTGTTATTAGAATAACCCCAAAGCTAAAATATATAGATCGTTAGAACTCCTTTGAGATCATGTTTGTAACTAGGACGATCCAGGAACTTACTGGTACATAGTAAGGGCTAAAATTCTCTAATTTTTGGTGACTAGTCGAAAGCTAGGAAGATCCAAGAACTTATCAAATTGATAAGGGCTAAAATTATACGATTTTTGGTGACTAGTTTCAACCTCTGATTACTGGAGAAAACCAAAAAAAAAAAATTGGGGGTTAGAGGTTAATTATTACTGTATATAAACTGTTTACTACAGAGTTTAGCATTCATCATATATTCAGTGTTTACTATGAGAGTTTGTGCATCCAGTGCTTACTGATTTATTTTATGGATTTTATGAAATACTAGATGCTCTAAATACTGATCTAGTAAACTCTACTCTACACACACGTATATTCACAACTGTGCAGTGTTTGAAAGGATAACAGTAATTAAGTTGGAGAATTGATAAACACTATTGGATTTTGTTGAGTACTTTAAGGTAATATTTTATTTCAGACAGAACATATACTTGGAGTACACAAAGAGTTTTTGACATTTGCATGTAACATGTGCCAGTTGTTTAATTGTGTCAGACAGTTAAAGCTTATTGGAAATAGGAGAGAGAACAGCAGTAATAATAGGCATTATTACTACGCGTGTAAATAACTGTTCCACTGTTTGTGCGACACGTGTCCCACTCACACACTTAACAAAAAATTGGTTGCGTGTTTAATGTCTAAAACGATTGGGTTTTGATTTTCAATTACAGATCTAATCAAAATCATTTCATTATTCACTTTTTCATCTTTACAACTACAAACACACAACATCACACACAATTTCTCCGTTACTTTCACTTAAGCATTTTCACAAACACTTTTCCATACACTCTCTTCTTTATTATACTGTTCTAATGGCAACCAAGAACTTTGTGGCTCAGGGATTAACTTTTGTTACAAACAATTATGCTGCAATCCTAGACACTGCTAAAGCCCCAGAATCATTTCATCTGATTCAAAACTTCTTAAGAGACTCTGAAATTGGTAAGGCTCTTGTCCAACCAGAGAAACTCTCGGCCACACAAATCTCAACCTTCTAGAAAAACTCGGTTTATGATGATGGTGGAGAGAATGGGACTCCATCAATTGCGTTTACCTATGAAGATCAAGAGTTTGTCATAACTCCTGCAACTGTTCGTGAGGTTTTGGATTTTGACACTCACACTTCATACTCTGTGGCTGTTGCGGGTCAATTAAAAGAAATGTTACAACAAATAAGGTTTTCTGCTTCTTTGGATAAGATTGGGGATGTCAAAAGGCCAGGGCTCAGGAAGGAGTGGAGCTTCTTGTTTGATTGCATTACTCGCGCATTTGGCAAGAAGGTCACCAACTAGGATGCAATTCCTGGTGAAAGTCTTCAAATCGGGTATTCTCTTCTTAATGGGAGTAACTTCGATTTTGGTCGTCTTGTACTTATGAATTTAGGTGAAAAACTTGCAGAGTCTAGTACAACTGTTTATTTCTCACGTTTCTGTCAATGTTTATTCTCTGCTTGTTTACCTAATTTGACAATTGCTGATGAGGATGTTATACAACCTTTCCAATGTCATAAGAGAATGTTTTCTGATTTGACAAATAAGGATGCTAACAAAGAGCAAGTACCAGAGTTTATCTATCCTCTTGCCCTCAGAAACTTTCTCAACCAACCACAAGAACAACAAGAACCACAACACGAACCAATCATTGAACCTCCACAGTCACCACCTCAACCCACAAACACTGACCCACCTCAAACCATAAACACTGAACCAATCACTAAACCTATATCTCCACCCACAATTACTACTACTTCACAACCACAATCTTCATCACACCCTCAACCTCAACCACAATCAAAACCAAAGAAGCCAAAGAAAAGCAAGGCTATAAGGCCATCAAGAAAACAGAGGATGGATGAAGCTTCTAAGCCAAAGAAGGTTAGAAAGAAAAGGGCTAACAAACCTAAGTCTCCTTCTATACTTGATGATTCTGTCTCAGAAGAAGAGAGAGCAGAAGTGAATCCTCCAGCTAAGAGAAGGAGATTAATTATTGAAGAATCTGATGAAGATGTGAATGTTGAAGCTCCAGAGGATATTTCTAAGGAAATACCTGCTGTTGAGATAGAAAGAGATGGAAATGCTGATGCTCAAATGGGTGAAATTCTTGAACCATTGTTCCCATTCTCTGAGAACATGGACATTCCAATCTCTTCACCTGCTGTATTCTCTGAGGCCACTGATGCAGTCAATCAAACCACCTTGGTACATGAAGAAACAGTGGCTTCTCATACTGAGTTAATCTCTGATGCTCATCAATCTGTTGAACAGGGTGAGGAAATTGATCAACCACCTAAGGAGATAAACTCTGAGCCTATTGTACAACCTGCAGAGGATATTATATAGCCTGTTGCAGAGGTTGTTGTTGAGACTGTTGAAACTGTTGATGCATCTATTCCAATTCCTGAATCCACTCATCATGTTGAAGCTGAGATTGAAGATGAAACTGAAGGGAATACTGAGTCAAGCTCTTCTCAGAGTTTACCAGTCCGGACTGATGCTAAGGTTAAGGATTTTGCTGGTCCTTCAAATCATGCAGATGTTGAAGAAGAACACTATGAACAATTCTTAAATGACTGGTACAAGGACACTTGTATCTTTCCTGTTGCAAGAGCAGCTGAATTTGTCAAGAGAACCTCCAGAACAATTACAAATCCAGAGATTCTATCTTGTCTCAAGGCTACAATTGTACAAGTGAAGACTCTCAATTCTAGATTTGATCTGTGTCAAAAGGAAATCTCTGATGTTCGAGGTGATGTTGTTAGAGGAGATGATATGATTAAACTTGACAACAAGAACAAATTTCACTATCTTACTCAGAATCAAGAAAATTTGTCTCACAGGCTGAGCAAAGTGGAAGAAAATCAAAATGCTCTGTCCTTAAAGATTGATTCTATTGCTACCTCCCTGGAGTTAATCACATCTATTCTTATGCCTGATGATGTCAAAAAGGGGGAGAGAGTTGCTAAAGACAAATGCAAGCAATCTCAAACTCTGATCAGAAAGGATAATGCTGGAGATGGAGGAGCAAGTAATAAAGGAAGGGGCAAAATTGAAGAACTTCAAGCTCTGGAAACTAGCAAGTCCTCTAAATCACAGTTTGCTGGGATAAACACTGATACTCAAGGTACTTCAAAGACCAAGAGTTTGCTATTATCTTCTAATCCACGGACTGATGAGGAGTTGGCTGCTAAGTTGTTTATTGAAGAAAATGAGGAAGGAGCTACAATTGAAGATATTAAAGCTGAAGAAAAGAGTTTATAAGAAGAACATCTCAAAGCTTTAAAGTCTGGAAAGTTAAAGAAAGGAAAAGCTCTTAGGCCTGTTCTTAAAGGCATTGTGATCAAGGAAAATGTTGATGCTAGTCAAAGATCACAGTTATCAAAGAAATCAATAGTAGCAGAAGCTAAACTCAAGCTGAAAGGCATTGAAGGAGAAATTTCACAGAAGAAAGTTACAACCTCTGTTTCTACACAAGTTGTACAGAAGAAAGAAAACACAACCTCTGTTGCTACACAAGTTGTGTCTAGACCTTTATCTTCTCAGTTGCAATCAGTTTTTGGTAAAGGAACACTTCATGATCCAAATCTATTATCTGGAGTTTCTATGGATTTTTCTGATGGAAGAGCTTTGTTTGGTTGGGTTGGAAACAATAAGGGTGGTCTAGGCTCACACAAAGACAAAAGGCAATATACTGGTCCCAGAGATCCTTCTTCACTGGCTGTTCCAGGTCGTGGTGTCACTCAAGAGAGTTTGGACAGACTGGAATCAGTACAGTTAGTTTATCAGAAGAGTTTAAAGAAGGATTTTCTCTTGTACTTTATGGCTGATGGGACAGTATTTAGAATTGGTGAGAATGATATTGGCTTGAAATATTGGGAAGAATTAGAATATGTTCTATATCTTTTCAAGGTGAATAGTCAAAGGACTCAATCAGTTGCAAATGTGCTCAGACAGAAAATGCTCCAGAATTTTGCAATCAGAGGGATGAAGTGCAATAGCAGATATGTTCCTAAGTACAGAGACTGGAATGGAAATCTTATTGAAATGAAGAAGGGTACTGCAAAATTAAAGACTGATTTGGGAATCACAGTACTTGACTTCAATTCACAGTCAGAAGAAGTCAAATTTATTTGGCTGGGAAATGAGATGAGAAGAAACAAAATCTATGATCTTAGATCTGCTATCTATCAGACAGATGAGAGTGATCCTCAGCTAAGAGAGATTAAAGAAGCTATGAAGATTGAGCTTGAAAATGCAGAGAGAAGATTGCTGATAGATTATCTCAGAACAACGCCAGATCTTGAGGAGATTAGAGATTAAAGTCTGTAAGAATTTTCTTGTTATCTGTAGACTTTTGTTAAGTCAAGTTTAAACTCTGCTTATTTTAATAAACACTTTGTTTGTATGAAATTGTTTTGACATCATCAATTATTGTTAACTTGTGCATTTTTACTAATGAACAAGTTGGGGGAGATTGTTAAATATTATTGATATGGTTAATATCAGTGTTTAAGTTTTGCAGGGAAAAACAGAGTTTAAATAGGAAGCGGTCAGAGTTCAGTTAAACTCTGACAGTTAGAAGCTGAACAGAGTTTGTTATACGCTGACAGTTGGAAGCTCGACAGAGTTTGTTAAACTCTGTCTGGAGGAAGCGTCTATTTGTCAACAGTGTTTGAAGAATTATTGAAGATAATTATGGAAGCAATATCTTTGAAGATTGGATAGCTTTCAAAGAGATTGAGTTGACTAAGAAGACGAGTAGCAACCGTAATTGATATCAATTGTATAGCTAATTTATAGGAGTATCAATTATCGATTGTATAGCAGCTGTATATTTTATAAATACAGTTAGGTTAACCCTAGAAGGGTATCGATCGTGTAATACAATATCTTTCATTGTAACCTAAGCAGCTCTCTGTGATAATTTACATCACTGAGAGAGAAGTTAATTCAAATAGTTTTTAAAGTTTTTAAAGAACTTATTGTTATTCTCTCATACTTAGTTGATTATAAGTGTGTATTCGGCCTAACAATTACTTTACTTTTTATAATCTCAACACATTTCTTTTAGTATCATTATGTATTTCATTTCATTTGTAATTTAATGTATTCTCATACAATTATTTGTTCATTAACTTTTTTAAATAATTTTTTCTGGTCTAATTAATTTACACAACAATACATGTGTCTTATATTTGAAATATTATATAAAATATATGGGATATGAAATTGTATAAATACTATAAAAAAAATGTGTTATTATTTTATTCAATATTTTCTATTATTAATATTAAATACATGACACATTTTTTATGAATAAAAAAAAGTATAGAACAAAGTTTTCTATATAGTTAACAAAAAGACATATATATAGTACACTTGTTTTTGAATTTTAAATGCTAAAACTAGTAAATGAAATGGGTAGTGTTCTATAATTTTTTTTTAAAATGGTGCATACAGCTCTATAAACAAAAACACATATATACAGTACCCTAGGTTCAAAAAGTAGTATTATGTATATTTTATAATAATGTATTGTGATGGAATAAAAACTAGGTTACGATTTGTAACTAATGCAAGGGTGGTTGAGCTTCGAGCTTTAATGGCTGCTTCTGCGTTCGAGACTAAGCGATCCTCACAGAATGCCTACGTATCTCTATATTAGAGAATCAAGCCAAAAAAACGTAGTTCTGAGAATGAGGGGTCAGGCCCTTTATATAGGCTGAGAAGCCTTAGAATTATGGTAGGATTTGGAGACTTGGTGGACAAGTCTTTGAGGAAGGTTCTAGATCTATTCCTTATAGGAATCAGTTTCCATATCGAATTGGATGCCTTGGTGGCTAAGTCTGAAAGGGATATTATCCTTATCCAACTCTTATTGCTGAGTCGTTTATTTCCCCCAATATTAATTACGAAATTAATATTAAAATAGGGATTCTGACCTCATCAATGGGCCCCATGTTTGGACCACACTGGGTCTAATTAATACCATATTAAAAGTGTCTTTAGGGCTTATCTTCAGCCCATATCATTTGCCCCCCAACTTCTAGGAAAACTGATCAGGTTTTCGTAGAAGTTATATTTGCCTTAATCGAGACTCGGGGTCGTTTTTATCCCTTACCTGGGACTTCTTAATTTTCCTACCCTTATATGGGAATTTTGGTTTACACTAGTGTTTCACGAGTATCGTCTTGATTGTAAAGTGTGGAGCGACCTACACATTTACGACGATTTGCCTTATTCGAGGCTTTAATTTGTGCTTGCATTTAACAATTTCGGCACTTTCATAGAGTTTTTATGCATTATTATCATAAATTTTTGCTCAACTTGTCAAGAAAATATTTCCATAATTTTTCTCGTATTTTTCTGTACCTTTCCTAATATTTTAGGGATTTTTATGTACTCACAGGTATTTTCCTTAATTATTCCTAACAATTTAGGAATTTTTATGTACCCATGGGTATTTTTCTTAATTATTCCTAACAATTCAGGAATTTTTATGTACCCACGGGTATTTTTCTTAATTATTCCTAACAATTCAGGAATTTTTATGTACCCACGGGTATTTTAATTATTTTTGGATATTTTACCAAAAATAATCAATAGTACTTTCAAGTATAAAATAATTTTTCTGTTATTCTGGATTTTTCGGGAATTATTTTTCAATTTCCCAATCATCATTTTTCAGAATTTTTAAAGGATTAACTTTAAAAAGACATCCTGCCAAAAACAAAAATGCTTCCTGGGCGTGGGTACCCCCGCCAAGGAGACACTTTCCTTAGGAACGCCTAGGAGGTTTGGTCTCCTGGGCGTGGGTGTACCTTCGTCCTTTAAAAATCATCCTGGGCGTGGGTACCCCCGCCAAGGAGACACCTTCCTTAGGCACGCCTAGGAGGTTTGGTCTCCTGGGCGTGGGTGTACCTTCGTCCTTTAAAAATCATCCTGGGCGTGGGTACCCCCGCCAAGGAGACACCTTCCTTAGGCACGCCTAGGAGGTTTGGTCTCCTGGGTGTGGGTATACCCTCATTTAGGAAAAATCAACTTGGGCGTGGGTACCCCTGCCAAGGAGACACCTTCCTTAGGCACGCCTAGGAGGTTTGGTCTCCTGGGCGTGGGTATACCCTTCTTTAAGAAAAATCAAGTTGTGGGTACCCCCGCCAAGGAGACACTTTCCTTAGGCACGCCTAGGAAGTTTGGTCTCCTGGGCGTGGGTATACCTTTCTTTAAGAAAAATCAAGTTGAACGTGGGTACCCCCGCCAAGGAGACACTTTCCTTAGGCACGCCTAGGAAGTTTGGTCTCCTGGGCGTGGCCCTTTTAATTGGGCCTCCTGCCTTTAAATTCTGATGGGCTTTTATCCTATTTTCTAAAAATGTCATAGAACATTCTAGAATTAATTCAAAATTTGAATTTTATGGGCTTCCCGCCTATTCAAAGGCACAGTCACCTGTTGACAGCCCATTTACTTGCTATAACCGGTTGAGTGACTAACCATGAACTCTATAAAAGAGTGGTGTGCGTCCCTCATTTCTCATCTCACTATTCAGCAAAAATTATCTCTCACTATCCCACAAATACTTTCCAAAAAGCTCTGCTAGGGTTCTGTCGCGAGGCGATTTCCGGCGTCTTTCCTCCGCCCTATTCTCCAGTTTCCGTTTGAAGATCGTTGAATCTTCATCTTCCCCAACTTCTTTTTTCAACATTTCTGGGTTCAAGCCTTCAAGGGAAGCATTTCAATGGAGGATTCCAGCTCTTCAGGCCAGTCTCAACTCGCTAATACTTCTACCACTGCTCCACGGCTTTCAAGGGGTAAGAACCCTAAAACATCTCTTGTCCATGCCAGTGTTTTTTCCCTTAGAGATCTTTTAAACGAGTTTGGTCAAGCTTTTCCCAATATGCTTCATTTAGATGCTTATGAGTATAAATCAAAATACAAACAGCATAGGGTAGATATTTTAGCCCAACTTTTTCGTATTAATGGGCCTTATAGGGCCGTTGTTCCGGCCTCAAATGAAAGGGCTTGTCACCCAAAGCCTGGGGCAATTAGGGTTTACAAAGAGACTTTTTATGCTGGTTTCCGACTTCCACCTCCTCCTTTTGTTTGTCGTCTTTTGGCGGAAGCCAGGGTTTGTCCAACCCAACTTATGCCAAATGCATGGCGTTTTATATATTGTTTCATGGTCCAATGTAAGAAACATGGGCTTGAGCCCAGTATTTCTGTTTTTCGATATTTATTCAAATTTGTCAATTTTTCTGACAATTCGGGCTGGGTCAAAATCCAACATCGTTCTTTAGCCCGTTCTTGTTTTGTTTCGGATTCCGCTCCTGATTCCCTTCCTGATTGGAAGAGGGAGTGGTTTTATGTCTTTTTGGATGGGGATGATTGGGACAGCTATTTTCGGCCCAATTTCTGCAGAGCCGTTGATGGGCCTGTCAGGAGTATAAAATTAGGTGTGGAAGAAGAGGCTGCTATAGCTTTGTTAACGTCTGATAATTTGAATCAATGTGCAAATTTGATTTCTGAAGATTCGTTGCAGGCCCATGGGCTAAGCGATTTGGGCCCCGAGGGTAATTAACTTGAAATCCTCATTTCTTGCCTTATTAACATTTTATGCTAGATATAATTTTCTAACACTTTGTAATCATTTTGCAGCCAAAGCTGCTCTGGGAGCAATTTTTAAGCAGAGGGAGGCTGCTGCTGCTGCTAGGGTAGTAACAGAGAACCCTAGGGCCAAAAGGGCCAGGACTGATGATGCTTCTCCTGCAGTGGAGCGTGTTCCTGCTTTTCTTCAAGAAAATCCAGTTCCCATTGAGGAAGACCTCACTCCCTTCACAGTGGGATGGGGTTTATGCAATAGGGACACAGCTGTAGGTGACTCTAGGGCTGCAGCTGAGTGGTCTAGGAGCGTGGTTACTCCACGAGATAGGGTCCACGTTGTGGAGTCCTCTGATGATTTGCAGATTGAGCTTCTTGGGGCCCAAGCCGTTGCTTCAGTAATTTCTTGTTCAACCTCTTTAATTTAATTGTATTTCCGTTTCCCTTATTCACTTGTTTTCTTTGCAGATGAACGCCTACCTTCAGGCCGCTGTTCATAACCTGAAGGAGGTACGTGCTGACAAGACTATAGCTGAGAGGGATAGAGATAGATACTTTGACTCCTCCGAGGCAAACTTTGCCCGTTTTAGGGAGGTGGAGAAGGAGCTGGCTGCTGAGAAGGAGAAGAACAGGAAGCTACAGCTGGAGGTGCAGCAGAACAGGGAACACATCATTGTTGATTACAAGGCTTCTAAGGACTTTCAAGATGTCCTGAATGCCGAGTATGATGCAAACTTTCCTGGTACCTTCAAGGAGTGTTGGGAGGAGATCATCGAGGAACTGAGTGGGAAGATTGAGGGGGTGTCCCTGGAGAGGTTCCCGGTTCCTGCTATCCCTGGAGTGACATCTGCTATGGAGGTTGCTACAGAGACAGCTGTGGATGGGGACTCTCAACCCACTCAGGATCCACCTTCTTCTCCTGGGATAGAGGCAGCAGATCCTCCTTCTACCCAGGGAGATGTTGTAGTTGATGACCTAGATGCATAGATGGCCCTGCGTGGCTTATTTCTTTTTTTATCTTTATTTATTCTGAACTTTTGCCCTTTGGGGTTTATGACTTAACTTATCTATGTAGTTAGTTTCTTTTGTTTCCATATTCTCGTTTTTGCTTATAGTTCGTTAAACTTTATAATTTTTCGAGTACTTGGCCCCCTGGCTAGTACTAAACTCACAAGCTAGTTCAACGGTTGCCTTTCGTGTTTATTTTAACAAGGAGGAATAACTCATAGAGAAAACAGAATAAATTCCATTATGCTGTCAAAGGATATCAATAGAATGGGTTCAACCCTTACATAAATACTCTATCTCCTACTGGGAGCAACATGCTCTATAATGGTTTCATTCGAACCTTATTCCTAACAAATAGATAAAAGTCCAAGCCTTTGTCAAAAGAACTTAAACATAATAAACTTTGAGGTTCACAGCATGCCAAGTTCGGGGCACCTCAACCCCGTCCAAGGTTTCTAACTTGTAGGATCCTCGTCCTAACACCTTTCTGACTAGATATGGTCCTTCCCAATTTGGTGCTAACTTTCCTTTCTGGCCAACTCCTGAGGCTTCAATCTTCCTTAAAACCATGTCGCCTTGTCGAAAGAATCTTTCCTTAACTCTCTGGTTGTAGTGAAAAGAGGCTCTCTTCTGATATTCAGCGTTCCTTGCATTAGCTTCATCTCTAACCTCGTCAATTAAGTCGAGGGCAAGTCTCATTCCTTCATCATTAGTTTCTGGCTCATATGCCTCAACTCGAGGTGATGCTTGCATGATCTCTAAAGGTACAACTGCCTCAGCTCCATAAGCCAGCAAAAATGGGGTTGCTCCAGTTGTTACCTTACAAGTGGTACGATATGCCCAAAGTATGGGCAGCAATTCATCTACCCAAGTGTTCCTAGAGCGTTCGACCCTCTTTTTCAGTCCATCAAGGATAATTCGATTAGCTACCTCAGCTTGCCCATTGGCTTGTGGGTGTGCCACTGAGGTAAAACGGAGCTCAATCGCATTCTCTTCACAATACTTCTTGAACTCTTCATTATTGAACTGTGTCTAATTGTCTGTTACAAGGATTCGTGGGATTCCGTATCTGCAAATTATGTTCTCCCAAAAGAACTGGGAAACTTGCTTGGTGGTTATCTTGGCCAGAGGTTTAGCCTCAATCCACTTAGTGAAGTAATCAATGGCCACTATTAGGAACTTCCTTTGTGCTGAAGCCATGGGAAAAGGTCCAAGTATATCCATCCCCCACATCGCAAATGGAATGGGAGAGTTAATTGAAGTTAACATCTCAGGCGGTTGCCTCACAATTGGGGCATGCTTCTGGCATCTCTCACATCTCTTGACATAGTTTTGTGCATCAGCCAACATCTCCGGCCAATAGAACCCTAAACGAATTATCTTGTGAGCTAGGGCTCTGCCCCCCAAGTATTGCCCACAGATCCCTTCATGAACTTCCTCCAATGCTTCTCTTGCCTCTTGAGGCCTTAAACACTTCAAGTATGGGATGACAAACGACCTTTTGTACAGAATGCCTTCAATCAAAGTGTATCTCAATGCTCTTACTGAAAGTTTTCGTACCTCCAAGGCATTGTCTGGGAGCCATCCGTTCTCAAGGTGCGCCTTGATAGGGTCTATCCAAGAGCATCCTACATCAATTGGTGCCAATAACTTTGAGTTAACGGTCGGGGCCTTCAAGACCTGAAAATAGACACTCCCAGCATAATTTTCTATCTCGGAAGAAGCAAATTTAGACAGGGCATCGGCCTTAATGTTTTCCTCTCTTGGAATGTGCTCAACATAGCACTCCTCAAACTGGGACATAACAGCCTTTACTACTCTCAAGTATTTTGCCATAGTCTCATCCTTGGCCTCGAATTCACCATTTACTTGTGATACCACAAGCCTTGAATTCCTCAAACTGGGACATAACAGCCTTTACTACTCTCAAGTATTTTGCCATAGTCTCATCATTGGCCTCGAATTCACCATTTACTTGTGATACCACAAGCCTTGAATCTCCACAAACTTTGAGATTTTTGACCATCATGATTCTGGCCAAACCCAAACCAGCTATTAATGCCTCATACTCCGCCTCATTGTTGGTAGTAGGGAAATCCAACTTTAAAGCATACTCAACTGTGAACCCATCGGGGCTTTGCAAAACCAAACCTGCACCACTAGATTTTGTTTTTGATGCTCCATCAAAATAGAGCACCCAATATTCCTTCAGATCAGGTGTAAGTTCTTCTTCTTTTTTCTCTTGCCCAGGGGTAGTCATTATCTCTTGCCCCCCGACTTCTTGGTTGTTAATAGTGCATTCAACCACGAAGTCATCCAATGCCCGAGCCTTGATAGCTGTCCGAGGCTTGTATGTGATATCAAACTCTCCCAACTCAATCGCCCATTTGATTAGCCTTCCACTGGCCTTAGGGCTATGTAATATGTTCCTCAACTGCTGGTTTGTCAGAACTTGAATCTTATGTGCCTGAAAGTAAGGCCGCAACTTCCTCGAGGCAGTTACTAATGCCAAAGCAAATTTTTCTATGGATGAGTAATTCAACTCAGCCCCATGCAACACTTTGCTCACATAGTAGATATGTTTCTGGACTTTCTCCTCTTCCCGAATAAGGACAGCACTCAGGGCTTGTTCGGATACCGCCAAGTATAGACAAAGAATCTCCCCAGGACTTGGTTTGGTCAACAACGGGGCTTCAACCATGTACTTCTTCAATTGCTCAAAGGCCTCTTGGCTCTCAGGTGTCCACTCAAAATTTTTCACCTTCTTTAACGCTTGGAAGAAAGGCAAGCATTTGTCTCCAGACTTGGAGATGAATCTTCCTAAAGCTGCAACTCGGCCTGTCAACTTCTGCACATCTCTTATAGAGCGTGGTGGCTCCATGTCTAAAATCGCCTTGATCTTGTCAGGATTGGCCTCAATGCCTCTCTTTGAAACCATCAGCCCTAAAAACTTTCCAGATCCAACGCCAAAGGCACACTTGGCGGGATTCAACATCATCTTATGGTGCCTTAGCACTTCAAATGCCTCCCCGAGGTGCTCGATATGATCAGCCTTGAGTAGGCTTTTGACTAACATGTCATCAACATATACCTACATGGTTTTTCCAATCAGATGGGCAAATATCTTATTCACCAATCGTTGGTAAGTAGCTCCTGCATTCTTTAGACCAAAAGCCATAACAAGATAACAGAAGACACCAAAGTCAGTTATGAAAGATACCTTAGGGATGTCATCCTTGTGCATCTTAATCTGATTATAGCCGCTGAATCCATCCATGAAGCTTAACATCTCATGTCCAGCTGTGGCATCTATCAACATATCAATCCTTGGCAGGGGAAAACAGTCTTTTGGACATGCATCATTCAGGTCAGTGAAGTCTATACACATCCTCCACTTCCCATTCGCTTTCTTGACCATCACAGGGTTTGCTAACCATTCGGGAAACTGAATCTCTTCAATAAAACCAGCTTCCAAGAGCTTATCCACTTCTTGCCTAATGGCCTCTTGCCTTTCCGGAGCAAAGTTTCTCTTCTTTTGCTTTATTGTCTTCCTTTTGGGATCAACATTTAACTTGTGAGTTATGAGTTGGGGGTCAATCCCTGGCATATCAGCTGCTGTCCAAGCGAACACGTCGCTATTCTTTTGTAAGAACTCTATCAACTTGCCTTTCAGGGGTTCTTTCAAAGATGCTCCAACATAAGTAACTATTTTAGGATCATTCGGCTCTAGAGGTATGGGAATCAAATCCTCTGCTGGCTTCCCTCTATGCTCTTCATCATCGCGGACATCCATGTCTTCAATCGGAAGTACCTGCCCCCCGACTCCATCGGCCCTCAGCGCGGCTACATAGCAACTTCTTGCCATCTTCTGATCACCCTTTTGTTCTCCGACACCATTCCGTGTCGGAAACTTAATCTTCATATGATAGGAAGAGGCCACAGCCTTAAACGCATGAAGTCCAGTCCTTCCAAGGATTGCGTTGTATGTTGAGGCTGCCTTGATCACCAAGAAGTTCAGCATCTGAGTCGCCTCTTTAGGCTCTTGCCCAATAGTCACGGGTAACTGAATAGTCCCTTCAACATTGGACTCCACTCCGTTAAACCCGTATATAGGCATGTTTGTAGGGGTCAACTAAGAGTCGTTGTACCCCATCTTCACAAATGCATCATGAAATAAAATATCCACAGAAGCCCCATTGTCTATCAAGACTCGTTTTACTTCTCAGTTTCCAATCACAGGAGTTATGACCAGCGGGTCGTCATGGGGGAACTTCACCCCTTCCAAGTCTGAATCATCGAAACCAATTACCATCTCAGTTTTAGCACGCTTCGGGGCTTCTCCCACAATGTGCATTACTTCTCTAGCATAAGCCTTTCGAGAATTCTTAGTTGTGCCAGCTGCTATCGGGCCTCCCCAGATCATGTTGATAACTGCCCTTCGGGGCTGTGGATTGCGGTCATGGTTGTCATCCCTCCTGTTATTATCTCTCCTTTCATTGTCCCTTCTGTCATTGTCCCTTCTCTGGTTCCCACGGTCATCACCCTTGGTGAACTGACTTAGTTTTCCTCTTCGTATCAAGAACTCAATCTCATCCTTGAGTTGCCTACAATCGTCGGTGTCATGTCCCACATCTTTGTGGAACCTGCAATACTGCTCCTTGTTCCGCTTGGCTGGGTCTCCCCTAAGTGGCTTCGGCCATCGGAAGTCCTTTTCCTTTTCAATGTCCAACAGGATCTGGCTTCTTGGAGCATTAAGCCTGGCATATTCGGAAAACCTTGGACCCGAGTTCTTTTTTGGAGCAGATTCAGAGTCTCTGCTAGTTCGGGGATACTTGTCCCTAGCATCGTACTCTTGTTCTTGCTTCCGCTTGTTGTTCCCTCCATTGCCTAATGCGGCTTCCTTTTTCATGCTGTCCTCAGCTTTTATATACTTGTCCGCCCTTCGTTGGAGTTCATCCATGCTTTCAGGGGGTGTTTTGCCAACGACCTCTTAAAAAAGAGATCCGTGGTTCCATGCTGCAAGGCTACCATAGCCACTTTATTTTCCAAATCAGTGATGTTCAGGGTCTCCTTAGTGAATCGCTTGATATAATCTCTTAAGTTCTCATTCTTTCCCTGTGTTACATTCATAAGGGATGCGGAGCTTTTCTCATGAATTCTTCCGCTAATGAATTGACTGACAAAAGCGGTACTCAACTCCTTGAAAGAGCTAATCGAGTTTGGAGGTAAACGACTATACCAACGTTGCGCCATGCCTGACAGGGTTTGGGGGAACGCCCTACACTTAAGGGTGTCGTTAGCAGGCTGCAGTAACAATGCGCTTGTAAACTTTCTCACATGAGTTGCGGGATCCCCCGTTCCATCGTAAGCTTTGATTGTGGGCATCTTAAACTTTCGGGAGATATGTGCGTTCATCACCTCCTCAGTGAATGGAGGGGTTGGATCATCAAGATCTCCTTGTAACATCAGGTCTTTGGGGTTACTCTTGGGGAGTTCCACCCTTGTAGTTCCTCTGGTTGGGGCTTCAGCCCTTCGGTGTCTTCTTGAATACCTCTCCAAATCTATGAAGGGAATCCCTCCTAAAGTCGGAGGAGGTCGAGTCTGATTAGGGTTCTATCTCTCTTGCTCCCTTGCTTGGTCGTCCTTCAGCTTCTGAATCTCGGCTTCATAAACCTTAATTCTCTCTACAATTGTTAAAGGACCATCACGGTTTGATGGATTCCTCCTCAGAGGTTCCTTACTAGCACGTCGCCTCCTTGGGGCTTCGTCTCGATCATCGTCTTCAGACGACGAATCTTCAGTATAAGGACCAGAGTAATCATAGTATCCTGGTTTAGGAGGGGCCGGGCCTCTAAGATAAGGGGGTTGTTGTTGCCCATGGATGAGCCGAGCATGACCGCTTGGTCCAGGATCCCTTGGATCCTGGGGGTAGTTAGGCAGCCCATACAGTGGGTTGGTGTTGACAGGGAGCGAAGAAGTGGAGAGGCTGTGAAGCGGCGGGCGGCTACTCAAAGGGAGAGGAGAGACTATCAGCTGGAGCGGGTTAGTCTCCTGTCCAAGAGGGACGATTACTGGTTGAGGTCCTTCAGCATGGGGATTCGTCCCTTGTGGTTGAGAGGTCTGAGTATGAGGGTTTGTTTCCATCAATGGGGGTACATACCCTTGCTCCGTACCAACAGGAGGAGCAGTGATTGGTGGAACGACGGTTCCAGAGGTAGCCTCGGTTGAGACCGGTGTTGTTCTTCGAGTGGTAACCATGGTTGATGTCTTCTTCCCACAGACGACGCCAAATGTTATGGAATAAAAACTAGGTTACGATTTGTAATTAATGCAAGGGTGGTTGAGCTTCGAGCTTTAATGGCTGCTCCTGCGTTCGAGACTAAGCGGTCCTCACAGAATGCCTACGTATCTCTATATTAGAGAATCAAGCCAAGAAAACGTAGTTCTGAGAATGAGGGGTCAGGCCCTTTATATAGGCTGAGAAGCCTTAGAATTATGGTAGGATTTGGAGACTTGGTGGACAAGTCTTTGAGGAAGGTTCTAGATCTATTCCTTATAGGAATCAGTTTCCATATCGAATTGGATGCCTTGGTGGCTAAGTCTGAAAGGGATATTATCCTTATCCAACTCTTATTGCTGAGTCGTTTATTTCCCCCAATATTAATTACGAAATTAATATTAAAATAGGGATTCTGACCTCATCAATGGGCCCCATGTTTGGACCACACTGGGTCTAATTAATACCATATTAAATGTGTCTTTAGGGCTTATCTTCAGCCCATATCATGTATCTTGTTTTAGATGTATTTATTTGGATAGGTATTTTGATTTTGTTGTGTATTTTTTAGTTTCATATGGCTCATGTAATTTTTTATATTTAGTAAAAAAAAACAAATATGTTATATTTTGTAATTTGTTAAACTAAATAGCTAAGTTATTTAAATTGCAAATATGTTAAGCCATGTGTTTTTTTAAATTAAATGTCTATAGTTATATTTTAATAAATGATTTTTTAAAATTTTGTAATTAAATAAATTAAATTTTCGTATCTTGTATTTTTATGAACAGAATTTTTATGTTCTGTATTTTATTAAATTTTTCATGTTTTGTATATTTATGTCTATGTTTCGTAGTTTAATAAACTAAAATTTAAAGTTATGTATTTAATGAATTAAATTTTTAAGTCATGTATTTTAGTAAATTAAATTTTTATGTATATTATGTATTTCAGTAAATCATTCTAAATAAATGTAGTTTGAAAATATGTTATATACTATTACAAAATAAATTTTATGTTCTGTATTTAGTCAAATAAATTTTATGTTCTGTATTCAAAATTAAATTAGTAATTAGGAAAAAGGAATACATATTCTATATTTAAAAAAGATATTCTATTTTATTTTGTATTCCTCATTTTTTGGTTTGAACTTCTCTTTAAAATATATTTACAAAATTGCATGTCCTTAATTTTATAAATTAGCAAGATTCACGTCCTATATTTTATTAAAGAGAAAAAAATAATCTATTTGTATTATTGTTTTAAAGAAATGTTTATAACATTTAAGTTTAACCGTCTTCCCGCACATGTTAAGGTGTTCAGGGTTTTACGCTTACATGTGGTGTATATTAATAGATGATCGTGGACGTTCAAATACTTCTAATCCAATGGATATGCTGGAGTTTCTCAATTACTTAAATAAATTGGTTCTTTAAACAAATCTTGATTTTACAAAATTGCCCACCCCATATTTACATATAAAATACATATATCTCAAGGAATTTACCTAAGATGTATCTTACGTTCCCTAGTTTATATATATATATATATATAGTTGCACTCCTTAAGAACACCTTATATAAAGAACAATAAAGAACACTTCTAAACCACATATTTAATGCACCCACACACAATTAAAATGCACCTTCACACACACTAACCCAACCCATTTTTAAAAAAAAAAAAAAAAATCTCGCCACGTGGTTGATGCTGACAGGGCATGCCACGTGGCACCGCCACGTTAGCAAATGGGGGGGGACCACTGCTGACGTGGTAGGTGCTGACGTGGCAGGCACTGTTCATCCGAAAAAAAATATTTTTTTTGGACTAGTGTGTAAGGGTGCATTTTAATTGTGTGGGTGCCCCTGGCGGGACCGTTAGATCATAATTGATTCAATGGTTTAGATTAATTCTCTAGTGTTCTTTATTGTTCTTTATATAAGGGTGTTCTTCATGGAGCAATGGCCCATATATATATATATATATATATATGGGAGTTACTCTAGCGAGAACCTCTTAAAATGAGAACTTAATTCACAAAGCAAATTACTAAAGTTCAGCAGAATTACTAAATCACAAAAATTTATTATTTTCCACTGACACGTCATTGCTGATGTTAGCATGATGTTACTACTGATGGCAGCATGTTGACGTGGCAGCGGGGACCATTAATTTTTTTTTTGGTGAGGGAAAAAAAATTTGCCGGAAATTTTTTCAAAACCACCAATTTTTGGCGGGAAAATTTTCCAAATCACAATTTTTTGATGGGAAAAATTTCCAAATCACCATTTTTTGGCAGGAAATTTTTTAAATTCTATATGTATTTTTTTACTAAGTCCGGCAGCCTGTTTAAAAAATTCGCAGGCCAACCCTGATTTTTTTAAAATCAAGATAAGCCTAAGTCCGTATACGGTTTATTCATCATTTTGAATATTTCTAAAATGCTAAATGGAAGTGTTAAACAGTAAAGGTTAACTGTTGTTGTTGTGCCAAAATCTCCATGGGCTAGATTTAGGCCCATTGGGCTTAATGATCCAATCCGTATGATTAATATTGGTTATGATTGAGATCCCTTAAGATAAATGGGGCCAAGTAGCATGTGAAATGAATTTGGGCAGGTTCAGATTCCCGAGAGACATGTTCCTATAGACAGTTTCCCAGGAGAAAGGTTCATGCAGACAGGTTCCTGAGAGACAGCTTCCTATATGAAAACAGATTTATGCCAACAGGATTTTGGTATGATTAAACCTCCTATTCTTTAGGAGCAAGTCATGAACATCAACTCCTTATTGGAATGTATTCCTTGGGCGCAGATGATCCTTGAATACTTCTAATAGAACTAGTAAAGACACTCATAGTCAGACTAGAACTTGATTTCTACTCGACTTAGGTCGCCTATTCGTGGCTGAATCTGGATAAAAGGAGTTCCCCACAAATTAGGAACCTAGAATATTGCTGCCTAACCAGACTTCTAGTCTAAAAAGAACTATGTGAACTTGATCCCTATATAAATATGGTACGTAGGCCCCTTGAGAACACGGTTACAAGCCTCGTAATGGACACCTACGAGATTCTTGAGAACACATGACACAAGCCTCAAGGGAACTCGCGAGATTCTGGTAAATTGTTAGTCACAGAGGCATGCCTGAATACATCTAATAATAAGCCTAAGTATGTGTAATGCTATGCATTACCTACATGACCTCTTAACTGAGGGAACCTCTAGTTGTAGAGTTTCTATTTGTTCTGTACTTGTAATAGGCATCAAATCCTAGTTGTGTAACTGTACTTATAAAGTCAATAATAATGCTTGAAAGAAGTTCCAAGGTTCATGCCTCAAGCAAGGAGATAAAGACTGCCAAATAATCACAGTTGGGATTTGAAGAAATGAAGAATTTGCCTAAGTACCAATTCGAGAAGTACATTTGTCTATTCGAGAAGTCTAGCATTCGAGAAGTCAGAGATTCGATATCTCAGAAGACACTATTCGATATCTTTGAATACACTGTTTGATATCTCATTCAATATCTCAGAGATTCGATATGTCTATTACTCTATTCGAGAACTCATGGAGTCAACAAGTCAAAGCATCATTCGAGTTCTCTAAGAGTCAACAAGTCAATGCTCTATTCGATATCTCAAGGACTAAAGAAGCTATTCGACATCTCAGGGATTCGATATGTCAAAATGCTCTATTCGATATCTCAAGGAGTCCCAGAGAAAAGAGCTATTCGAGAAGTGATTCGATATGTCAATATAACACTATTCGAGAACTCAGAGTTATCGATTAAGTCAATTCGAGTTCTCAAATCAATCACTTAGCCACTTCTCGAATACATTCTTGGAGACAAAATACTGAAGAATTGTACAAGTCAGAAACCTGCAACAAGCCAAGAAGCTTTATTTGACTATGTACTATAAAGCACATTGGAAAGCCTACAAAGAAGCTTGGAGAGATAAGACAAAGGGACAAGGAGCTAAAGAAGTGGATCTGAACAGGCTTTGCAAAGTCAAATCTGTAGTCGTTTGGACTCTTACTCAAATGAGATAGACAGACTGGAAAGTAGTTTGTTTACCTACCTTATTTGTAGTAAGTAGGTGTATCCATGTCTATAAGGATACAGCCTCACTTCCTTAGCAGATAAGTTTTTAGAGATAAGATTTTCATATACATCACAAGAAATATCTCTCTTAGAAAAACGAAGCTGAGAATACTACCATTTGTATTCACAGATTGTAGCAAAATCTTTATCTAATAAAGTATTAGATTAAAGTGATATTGTGTTGTGTTTGTCTTTGTTATCCGCACTTACATATCTCACACACTCAACACATATCTTGCTGAAAAGATTCAAGAACGTAGAAAAGTTCAAGAATCCATTCACCCCCTCTGTATTCTTTTACTGTATTAAATACTCAACAACTGGTATCAGAGCAGGCTGTTTAATCTAAACAGAAAACGATCAGGAGTTCGAATACACCAAAGACTACAGGTACGGTGAAGGTCCCTAAGTTCGACAAAGAGAATTACAACCTCTGGAAAATAAAAATGCTGTTGTTCATCAAAGCTGCCAATCCTCTCTACCCTGACATCCTCAAGAATGGTCCATTTGTACCACAACAAGAAATTGCTGAATCTACAGTGGGCACAATAGTCATTCCTAGATCATATGTTGCAAAAGAGCCATCCAAATGGACGGACTCAGAGAAGGAAAAGGTTGCCCTAGACAGTCATCTCATGTTGCTGATCATAGACTCCATGGATATGTCGATGTTTGCCAACATAGCATCATGCACATCAGCCAAGGACATGTGGAACCACATCGAGGTGTTATGTGAAGGGACAGAGGAGGTAAGAGAGAATAGGAAACAGATACTGGTCACACAGTATGAGGCTTTCATGGCATAGTCCAAAGAAAGTATTACTGATATGTTTGAGAGATTTCACAAGCTGGTGACTGAGCTTCAAATGAATGGGAAGGTTTACAGCACTAAGGAATTAAACATGAAGTTTTTACTATCTGCACCAAACCATCTAGAGCAAAGGGTCATATCTCTAAGAGAAAGAAATTTGAACAAAGTCACATATGATGTGCTCTATGGGGTTTTAAAGACTCATGAGCTTGAGTTGCTTCAGAAGAGGGCTATCCAAGCCAACCAAGGCAGAATGATAAACACATCCTGTGCCTTGATTGTCAACAAATCCGTTCAAGACCTGGAAGCATCTACAAGTCAACTGAGAATAGAAGAGATAGTAGATGATGAAGAAACTGAAGAAGAAGTGACTGAACCTGTTGATGAAAAGGAAGAAGATGAGTTCTACACTCTTGAAGAGTTGGATGCCATGGAAAACACTTCATATGCTTTTATGGCTAGAAAATTCCCAAAAATCAGATTTAAGAGGAATCAGCCCTTCAAGTCTAGATCTCAAAATCATTCATTCAACAAGAGCAAGGCACCTGTGAAAGCAAACAAAAACAAATTCAAAACCAGCTATGTGGATAGGTCATCTGTGAGATGTTATAGATGCAATGACCTAGGGCATTTTGCTAGTGAATGCAAGAAGCCTAAAAAGAAGGATAAGGATTTTCTTGAGCTTGAAGCTAAGTATGAGGCTCTGCTAAAGAAGCATACACCAGGTAAGGCCTACATAGCTGAAGGGAAGTGTTTGGATGATTCTGATAGTGATGGAGAAGAGCAAGAATTCTGCAAATATGCCTTGATGGCCAACTCCAAGGAAGAACCATCTGAATCAGACTCTCAAGTACCATCCCTTACTACTATAGACATGTCTCTTTCTGAATACAAATCTATGGTTGAACAACTATCTATTGAGATGTTTAATATTCATACTAGTATGACTGCTGCTAATGAAGAAATTGCTAAACTGTCTACTAAGAATTAACTGTTGAACAAAAGAAATGAGGAACTAGAACTAACTGCTATGCAAGTAGAAAACCTTAAACAAGATATCGAATATCTAAAGAATAAGGTTTTATGTGCTAGTCAAGTTGAGAAAGCTCTTAGGGATGAACTAGCTGAAAATGAATTTAAATTGAAAACATTTAAGAATTCCTCTAGTCTATTGCAGTCCTACCATGAGAAAAATCTAGCTAGACCTAAGGCTGCCATTGGACTTGATTATGACACTCTCAAACAGAGGAAAGGCTATGCAGTCATTGAAGATGACATTGTTGTTCAAGAGGAAATGCCTCAGGTTTTGAAAAAGGCTGAGACCCCAATATTTAAAACACCAACACTTGAGATTGATGAGGATGCCTTACTCATTAAACAAATGTTGGATGATGAAGAGAAGGCACAATCAAATGAACAACAAGCATCCTCTAAGAGTGAGAATGTCAAAACCAAAGCCAAGGAGCCAGTAGGAGGTAGACCTAGACTTGAGAAATTTGTGAAGTTTGTTTCATCTAGGAATAATGAGTTTGAGAAGAAAGTGGCTAAAAAGAAACAAAACAGGAATGGCAAAATTAGGGATTAACAAGGACAACAATTATGCTTATGTGCCAAATGCCCCTAGGAAAGTTTGTCAAAATTGTTTTAGCACTAATCATTTAACTCATGCATGCAAGAAACCATCTGGTAGTGTTTCTAAACCATTGTATGATTGCTCTGTGCCTTTAAGACATAGAGACTCTCCTTTCTGTGATAAATTTGATTGTATGCCATGTAACATGAATGTAATGACTAGTTGTTTTAATTTGAGAAGACAATTCATGGAAGGTTGCATCAGTCACAATGTTCACACACACACACTACACAAGAACAAAGTCTTCAAGTCCTCCTAAAGTTAGGAAGGTACCTCTGTCACCTAAGTCTAAGAACCCTGACTCTAAGACTTCTAACAGTGACAAGAAGACTAACATCAAGAAAATTGATAAGCATGCTGTTTATGATAAAACTGTTGCTAAGCCACATGGACCCAAACTTGTTTGGGTACCAAAGGATAAGTAATACCTTTGTGTTTGCAGGGCAAAGAAAGTGAAAGGAAGGTATTGTGGATTTTGGACAGTGGATGCTCAAACCAGTCACCAGTGGATGACTGGTGATATGGCTCTGCTATCACAGTATGAGGAGAAGGCTGGCCCAATGGTTGCTTTTGGAGATGACAGCATTGGCAACACACTGGGATATGGCAAGTTGGAAATTGGAAATGTCATCATTGAAAATGTAGCACTGGTCAAGGGGCTCAAGCACAATCTACTGAGTGTTGGTCAATTTACTGATAGAGGCTTCAAAGTGAATTTTGACAAAGATGAATATTTGATCACCCACAAGAAGACTGGTGACTTTGCTCTATCTGGAGTAAGGAAAGGAAGCCTGTTTGTAGCCAATATGAACTCTGCAAACAAGGACAAAATTTGTTGCTTTTACTCAAAAGCATCAAATGAAGATAGTTGGCTGTGGCACAAGAAGCTATCACACTTGAACTTCAAAGGCATTAATTCTCTAGTCAAAAGGGAGTTAGTGAGAGGCATGCCCACACTTGAATTCTGTCAAGAAGGAGTGTGTGAGGCTTGTCAAAAGGGAAAAATGAAAAGATCAAGCCACAAGTCAAAGACAGTGACATCAATAACCAAGCCCCTACAACTAATTCATATGGACTTGTTTGGGCCTGTCAATATTATGTCACTAGGAAGGAAAAAGTATGCTCTGGTGATGGTTGATGATTTCACAAGGTATACATGGGTAGAATTTCTGGCATCAAAGGAGGAGGCTCCACAAGTAATCATTGAGCATATAAAGAAAATTGACAAGGAAGCAAAGGCCAACAATGCAAGTGTGATTGCATTAAAAAGTGATAATGGAACAGAGTTCAGAAATGCCATGCTTGAAGCATTCTGCAAAGAGAATGGTATTTCTCAACAATTCTAAGCTCCAAGGACTCCACAACAAAATGGAGTTGTTGAGAGAAAGAATAGAACTCTGATTGAGGCTGCTAGAACAATGTTACTTGATGCAAAGATGCCTACATGTTTTTGGGTTGAGGCTGTGAGCACTGCATGCTATATCCAAAACAGAGCCCTCATCAACAAAAACACTGGAAAGACACCTTACAACTTAAAGACTGGAAAGAAGCCCACTCTAAAGTATGTTCGTACTTTTGGAAGCAAATGCTTTGTGTTAAAAGACAATTCAGAATAATGTTGGAAAGTTTGATGTAAAAGCATTTGAAGGAATTTTTCTTGGCTACTCTATGGAAAGAATTGCATACAAAGTTTATGTCATCAGTCAAAAGAAAGTTATGGAAAGCACAGATGTGACATTTGATGACAGCAAACTACCTGGATTAGAAGAAGCCAATGATGAATATAAAGATCCTTTGAAGTTTGACAATCTAGATGATTCTGATGAGGAGATTGAAGCTGAATTTGAGCCCACAATCCAAAAAACTCAAGTGAATGAAGAACCTGTGTCAACCAACAATGAAGAAACAAGCATCCAAGACACACCTGTGATTAGTGGCAACTTCACAGGGGGAGGAAATGTAAATGATCATGATCTGAATGATGAAGCAACATCAAGTCTGAGAAATCAATCTGAACATACAAGAAAATGGGATAAATCACATACTGCAGATCAGATAATTGGAGATCCAAATACAGGAGTGAGGACAAGGAGAGCAACTCTAAATGAATGTCTCTATGGTTGCTTTTTATCTCAAGTTGAGCCTAAGAAACTTGATGATGCATTGTTGGATCCTGATTGGATAATTGCTATGCAAGAGGAGCTAAATCAATTTGAAAGAAGCAAAGTATGGGAACTTGTGCCTGCACCAAAGGATAGAACCATTGTTGGAACAAAATGGGTTCTAAGGAATAAGATGGATGAAAATGGTGTAGTCATAAGAAACAAAGCAAGGTTGGTTGCAAAAGGATACTCTCAACAGGAAGGCATTGACTATGATGAGACTTTTGCCCCTGTTGCTAGACTAGAGGCCATCAGAATTTTCTTGGCATTTGCTGCACATTCTAATTTCAAGGTTTATCAAATGGATGTCAAGAGTGCATTTCTGAATGGGGAGTTGGAAGAAGAAGTATATGTGCAACAGCCACCTGGCTTTGAAGATCCACAATTCCCTCACTTTGTCTACAGATTGCTTAAAGCATTGTATGGACTTAAGCAAGCTCCTAGGGCATGGTATGACACATTATCACAATTTCTACTGGAGAATCAATTCACTAGAGGCACACTGGACAAGACACTGTTTACAAGAAACATGGTGATGATATTATCTTAGTTCAAATCTATGTGGATGATATCATATTTGGGTCTACAAATGAGAAGCTGTATGAGAAATTCTCTAAGCTCATGCAGAGCAGATATGAGATGAGTATGATGGGAGAATTAACATTCTTTCTTGGGCTGCAAGTGAGTCAAAGGAAGGATGACATTTTTATAAGTCAAACCAAATACATCAAGGATCTATTGAAGAAATTTGACTTAGAAGAATGCTCACCTGCAAAGACACCCATGGCCACTGCCACCAAGTTAGATGAAGATGTTAAGGGCAAGAAGGTAGATATCTCAATCTACAGAGGCATGGTTGGTTCTCTACTCTACCTCACTGCTAGTAGGTCAGACATCATGTTTTCAATATGCTTGTGTGCAAGGTTTCAATCAAATCCAAAGGAATCAAATATGATAGCAATAAAGAGGATTTTCAAATATCTGAAGGGCACACCGAACTTGGGGTTATGGTATCCTAAGGACACAGGGTTCAATCTGGTTGGTTATTCTGATGCTGATTATGCTGGATGCAGAGTGGATAGGAAAAGCACCTCAGGTAGCTTCCAATTTCTTGGACAAAGGTTAGTCTCTTGGTACAGCAAGAAACAACAATCTGTGTCAACTTCCACAGCTGAAGCTGAGTACATAGCTGCTGGAAGTTGCTGTGATCAAGTGCTTTGGATCAGAAACCAACTTAGAGATTATGGACTTGTGTTGGAAAGAATTCCAATCATGTGTGACAACACAAGTGCAATCTCTATAGTTTCCAATCCTATCAATCATTCTAGGACAAAGCACATTGACATCTGATATCACTTCATAAGGGAGCATGCAACTAATGGAACCATTGAGTTACATTATGTTACCATAGAGAAACAACTGGCTGACATATTCACTAAGCCATTGGATGAAGCCACCTTCACAAGGTTGGTTAGTGAGATTGGAATGCTGAATTCTTCAAATTCTGGCTAAGTGAATATATCAACTAGATTGTTGCAGCAGTAAATACTTATTTTATCAAATGCTCAATATTTTTGAAGTAAGTATTGGCTGGAGTATGATTTATAAATATTCCACAATGCTGCATATGTTGAAAATCATACATCTTTAGCTTGAAATTTCTGTGAAATTTTAAAATATAGTGAAAGTTGAATTTTATGAGTGTAAAGTATAGCTCGATAAGTCAGACTTCTCGAATGGTTCATTGTTTTGTCATGGCTCGAGTTCTCGAATAGGCCTATCTAGAACCCTCTTGAGTTCTCGAATAGTGTCTTTTGGAGAAATCGAATAGCATACTCTGAGTTCTCGAATAGAGTATTTTAGTTCTCTAGTGATGGAGTTCTCGAATACTGCATTTGAGTTATCGAATCATTTGAAAAGGCTAATTTTTCGCTGACACTTAATCGCTTTTTGGATTTATATTCAAAATTTCATTTCGCTCATAAAAACATATTTTATTTAGCTTAGAATTATTTTCTGAGTTAAATAACTGCCAGCTGTGAGTTACAAACTGCTTGAGATATCGAATAAACCTTTCTTGACTTATCGAATAGTTGTTTTATACTTCTCGAATGACTGACTTGTCGATACAAAACTTATATCTAATCGACAACTCAAGTCACTCACATATATACAATTCCACAACTGTTAAAATCATTTCATTCGATTTCTCAGGCAGCTAAAGTTCCAAAACCTCTGTAAACCCTAACGTCAAAAGCTAAATTTCTTCTTCAACCTTCATTCTCTTCTCATCTCTCTGTGTAACAATGACAAATACCCAACTCACAATTCCTACCCACACCAATTTCATAGCAATAACCAACGATGTTGAAGCACCCATTGCAAACTTTAAGTGCTTCGTTCGATGGATGGCTGAATCATACATCAAGGATGCACTCTCAGCCAACCCAACTCTGTATCTAGACTTACTAGAACAGTTTTGGAGAACTGCTACTGTGGAGGTCGTGGCCCTAGAGAATGCAATAACTTCATACGTAATCTATTGCAAGATTCAGGACAAGGAAATCACCATCACTACTGAAGACATGAATCAAGCACTGGGGTTACAACAAGGAGTGTATGACAGTCAAGCTACTGATCAGGAATTGGAAGACTTCTTTGATTTTATCAACTACTCAGATAGAATCAAGATTGGAAATTTGAATAGGAAGTACTTGAGGAAAGAATGGAGCTATGTCTTTGCCACTCTTCTTCAAGTCTTCACAGCAAGGAAGTCCAGCTTTGATCAAATCAGCACACCTGTTCAACAAATAGGATATGCTCTAGCATATGGGAGAAAGATTGATGTTGGTTTGATCATAATGCAAGAATTGTATGAGAGACTTGGTAAGAACTCAGCCAAGAGAGGTAATGAAATTTTCTTCCCTCGCTTTATTCAATCTGTACTTAATTTCATAGATGCTAAATTGATTGAATTGCTTGGGTTAGACAAAAATATAATAGACTATCCGAAATCCATGACCAAACTCATTTTTGGTAGCTTGAAGACTAGGAATGATGTGGATGTAAGACTCAAAATAACTCCCCTTATGGAGAGTTTATTTAGGACTTACCCCCACAACATGCCAATATGTGCCTCAAAATCTGAGTTGGCTAGGCCCAAGCAAGTAGAGCAAAATGCTAACCTAGGGCCTGCTAACCAACCCTCTCAGCCAAACACTTTACCAAACACAGAGCCAACTGCATCATCCTCTCAAAAGGGTGATTTTAGTAAAAAGGAGAGAAAACAGGTTGCTTCTGAACCTCTAAAAATCTTAACTGAAGCAGCATTGGCTGTCGAATTAGGCATAAAAAGTGAGGAACCTGAGTCACCCTTACTAAGGCCAAAGAAGAAGAAGAAGAAGTCTAAAACCACCTCTTCAGTCACCCAAATGGCTGAAGTTGTAAAATCAGGGGCAAACAGCTCACTAGATGTATCCTCTGAACAGGGTGCATCTATAGAATCAAGCATCCTCCCCAATGCACCTATTTGTACAGAGTCAGCACATGGGAGTGATAAGGCTGGCACAACACTGAGTGGAGAGCACATCACAATTGAAACTCCCTCTATCTCTTAGGGGGAGTTGCCAAAATCTAATCTACAACACACTTCTCTTCCAGAATCTACCACTCATATTTCTATGGAGCCTGCAACTCAAGCAATTGAGGAGCAAGGCATTGATCATCAAGAATTCTTTCCTCTTGATGAGCCAATGGATTCAAGTGACTTGGTGCATGACACCTTGCTCACCACCCAGGTACCACATTTAGATGGTCAGGGAATGCATGCTGGGGCATCTCCTAATGACACCATCACAAACACAGAGGATTCACTAGTTTTAACTAGAGATTCTGTGCCTGTGTCACCTACTGTTGTAACTCATCCCACTCCTGTGGAGACAACAGTAGTAGAGTCTTTCCATCCGGTTACAGAAGTTGCATCTGTAACTGAGGAGTCTAGCTTGCCTAGCTCTAGCTCTGACTTTCTGTCACAATGGCTAAAGCCTGTGCAACATGACAGTGCTTCAGGATCAGGATCTGTTCCACCACAATTGACGGTTGAAGCACTTCAAAGCTTAGTTGTGGATCAGATTCCTGAGTTTGTAAAGATAGCCCAGAACTTGGTCACCTCCAATGTGCCAAATCCAGGTTATGAAGCAATATTGCTCTGCCATAGAGATGATGTGGAGATGCAGAAAACAAAGATACTTGATGAGGCTGAGAGAGATGGCAACGTAGATGCCTGGATGCAAGGAATTTATGATATCACTCTCAATGAAGCCTTACAGTATTTGAGGGAGGAGTACATCACTTCACTAGGATCCAATGCTAAATCCTTAACTCCTGGTGAAGTGTATGAAGCCATCAATGACTCATACAAGGGATTTCTCAAGGATGCACACTACCTGGGTAAAGGTGTCAAATCAGAAATCAACAAGGTAAGTGATGCAACAGACAAGTCTGTGGGAGAGATAAAGAGGACTTTTGATTCAAAATTCCCTCAATTTGAAACTGTAGTCAAGGATATTCTAGCCTGTAAGTCTACCTGCACCAAGATGGACAATGGTTTAGCCATTCTCAAAGATGCTGTCACAGGACTGGGGCACAAATTCCAAATCTCACTGATCAGACAACTGAGGCCAATGCCATGCTTAGGACACTCTTTGCAAATCAATATGGAGACAAGCTGGTCACTGAGGTCCCTGTGCATGAGATGTCTAGGTTTGAAGTGCAGAGACTTAAAGAACAATCCATGTCTGGCTTCAAATCCACTGCATTGTTCAGCAAGGTAGATGCACTTGAAAAGGAGGTAGCTACTCTCACTCAGTCTAATGCTCATCTTACAGACAAGGTACAAACTCTGACTGAGCAGTTGAACACTCAAGCCACCACCACAGCTGATGTTCTTCTGCATCAACAATCAACGTTGTCTGCAATGATGAAGCACATGGGTCTCCCTCTACCTGAAGAATCTTCAACCCCAAAGGTCACTCCTACAGCCTCTGTGCCTGACAACAAGCCTAAGGGGGAGAAGAGGACATCAAGAAAATCAAATACAAAGGGGGAGAAACCACCAGTAAAGGGCATCAAAATCATTGAAGGTGGTCATCAAAGAACTTCAAAATCTTTAACTCATGTGCCTGGCAAAGGAAAAGATAAAGTTGATGAGCCTCCTACTTCTCTGCCAGTTGTCACTCTACCAACTGTGCACATCACTACTTCCAGTGGTCAAAAGCAATCTATCACAACCACATTGGTTGCAGGGAGTATGCCATCTGACAAACCTTCACTCTCCATATCTAAGAGTGCCAAGCCTGTAGAAGTGAAGGTGGTCACTGAGGCCAAGCTACAAGAAATTGCAAACTCAAATGTCTATCATGATGATGCATTCTTGGAGTTTCTGAAAGTCTCAAGAGAACAGGCTGGTGACACTCAATTGTATCTAAGGAGCTTGAAGGATCAGATCGATTACTTCACTGTGATACCTAGAAAAGTTGATAGCTCATGGCTCAAGGAAGTAATGATGATAGCAAAATCCAGAATCTAGCATCTAATCTACAAAACTCTACAAGCCTTAAAACATTCAGAGATAGATGCGCTGATTGAGCTCATAGAGAAGAGGAATATAAATGAAAATAATAAGAGTCTGTATGATGACTTGAGGAATGGCCAACCTTCAAGGCTGCCGGAAGTGATTAAGAAGCCATGGACAATCATCTATCAGTCTGGCACCAGAGTTGAAGAGATTAAACAATTGGTCATTCCCAATGATCTCACTTCTCGAAATCACAGACTCATTATTGCCATCATTGATCTACTGCAAAAGAAGAAGGGGACAAGTACTGCTGAAGAGATAGAGGCACTGCACATTCTCAGATCATACATTGCAACTGGTGTAATTCCAGAAATGGCTAAGCCAAGGAGGAATAAGGATGATGAAGATGAAGACAAGAGTGATGGGAGGAGAAGTCATCACAGGAGTGATAAGGGGGATGAGGATAAAAAGAAGAAGAAAGACAGCAAGGATAAGAAGGATGATGACCAAGGCAAAGTTTATGAGAGGAAGAATGGAAAACAGCAAGCCTTAGGCATTGCTAGCAGTAATCTCACCGCAACACAAGACTCTAAGTCTAGGGTGAATGTTGTTAGTTGTGACCTACCAAAATCTACATCTGTGGCTTCTGCAACTGTCTTGCCACCTCAAGAAGAGAAGAAGATTCAATGCAAGAAACCATTTGTATATTTCAAAAAGCAAACTACTAATGGAATACTACAATGGTCTACAAACAAAGGTCACATGCTACTGCCAGACAACCATGTAAAAAGGATCAAATTCAAACAAGCTGCAAGGAAACCAAAGCTATCCAAATCAAGGACTCTGACAATCTATCCAGGCTTAAAACTCCAACCACTAGATGAAGATTTTGATGAAGACCAACTGAAATTCTTACAAGCCCAAAGAATCTACCATGTTGTCATTGTTGATAACTGCCTTGAGATCAAATATACTGATGGAAAGGAGGAGAAATTCAAACAAGGAGGATATCAACACTGGGGCAAGCTACATGACATAGAAAGAATCATTGCATTGTTGAGCTCAGAAGATAAAGTGGAAAGAGTATGGAAGCTGGAGCTAATTGATTTTGTGAAGATGAAGAGAGATCATGAGGAGAGAATCAGAAAAGAGTGTCTTGAGAAATGGCTAGCAAGGGAGAAAGAAATTGAGAGACTGGAGATTGAAGCAGAAAAGCTAAGGGCAAAGGGATTGTGTAGAGTTCAGTTTAACCCCTATGTGGTGAAGTATAGGAGGAGAAATGGGGATCAGGTCCACATCAGAATGAATCTACTCAACCACTATCCTGCAAACATTCTGAAACCAGTACTTGAAGATTTCAAAGACTCAATTTTGCTTGAAGAATTGGATGCTATGGCAGAAATAATAAAAGCTATGGATGAGAATACAAGGAAGGAGAAAGAAAGAAGACAGAAAGCATATGATGATTTGCAAGACAAAGCTATGGAAAGGGAAACAAATGACAATGGCTAGTACTTCATCATAGGCTGTAAGATTACTCACCCTGTAGTTCTATCCACATTGGTAATCAAAATTCATATATGTACTGTCAAGTTTTATCTTTATGTATGTTAGGCTTGTTATCAGACATGAAATTGTGACTAAGGGTCTTACTCACAATTTGGGGGAGATTGTTAGTCACAGAGGCATGCCTGAATACATCTAATAACAAGCCTAAGTATGTGTAATGCTATGCATTACCTACATGACCTCTTAACTGAGGGAACCTCTAGTTGTAGAGTTTCTATTTGTTCTGTACTTGTAATAGGCATCAAATCCTAGTTGTGTAACTGTACTTATAAAGTCTAGAATAATGCTTGAAAGAAGTTCCAAGGTTCATGCCTCAAGCAAGGAGATAAAGACTGCCAAATAATCACTGTTGGGATTTGAAGAAATGAAGAATTTGCCTAAGTACCAATTCGAGAAGTACATTTGTCTATTCGAGAAGTCTAGCATTCGAGAAGTCAGAGATTCGATATCTCAGAAGACACTATTCGATATCTCTGAATACACTGTTCGATATCTCATTCGATATCTCAGAGATTCGATATGTCTATTACTCTATTCAAGAACTCATGGAGTCAACAAGTCAAAGCATCATTCGAGTACTCTAAGAGTCAACAAGTCAATGCTCTATTTGATATCTCAAGGACTAAAGAAGCTATTCGACATCTCAGGGATTCTGTTAGGCTGAGTACACACTTATAATCAACTAAGTATGAGAGAATAACAATAAGTTCTTTAAAAACTTTAAAAACTGTTTGAATTAACTTCTCTCTCAGTGATGTAAATTATCACAGAGAGCTGCTTAGGTTACAATGAAAGATATTGTATTACACGATCGATACCCTTCTAGGGTTAACCTAACTGTATTTATAAAATATACAGCTGCTATACAATCTTGATACTCCTATAAATTAGCTATACAATTGATATCAATTACGATTGATACTCGTCTCCTTAGTCAACTCAATCTCTTTGACAGCTATCCAATCTTCAAAGATATTGCTTCCATAATTATCTTCAATAATTCTTCAAACACTGTTGATAAGTAGACGCTTCCTCCAGACAGAGTTTAACAAACTCTGTCGAGCTTCCAACTGTCAGCGTATAACAAACTCTGTTCAGCTTCTAACTGTCAGAGTTTAACTAAACTCTGACTGCTTCCTATTTAAACTTTGTTTTTCCCTGCAAAACTTAAACACTGATATTAACCATATCAATTATATTTAACAATCTCCCCCAACTTGTTCATTAGTAAAAATGCACAAGTTAACAATAATTGATGATGTCAAAACAATTTCATACAAACACAGTGTTTATTAAAATAAGCAGAGTTTAAACTTGACTTAACAAAAGTCTACAGATAACAAGAAAATTCTTACAGACTTTAATCTCTAATCTCCTCAAGATCTGGCGTTGTTCTGAGATAATCTATAAGCAATCTTCTCTCTGCATTTTCAAGCTCAATCTTCGTAGCTTCTTTAATCTCTCTTAGCTGAGGATCACTCTCATCTGTCTGATAGATAGCAGATCTAAGATCATAGATTTTGTTTCTTCTCATCTCATTTCCCAGCCTAATAAATTTGACTTCTTCTGACTGTGAATTGAAGTCAAGTACTGTGATTCCCAAATCAGTCTTTAATTTTGCAGTACCCTTCTTCATTTCAATAAGATTTCCATTCCAGTCTCTGTACTTAGGAACATATCTGCTATTGCACTTCATCCCTCTTATTGCCAAATTCTGGAGCATTTTCTTTCTGAGCACATTTGCAACTGATTGAGTCCTTTGACTATTCACCTTGAAAAGATATAGAACATATTCTAATTCTTCCCAATATTTCAAGCCAATATCATTCTCACCAATTCTAAATACTGTCCCATCAGCCATAAAGTACAAGAGAAAATCCTTCTTTAAACTCTTCTGATAAACTAACTGTACTGATTTCAGTCTGTCCAAACTCTCTTGAGTGACACCACGACCTGGAACAGCCAGTGAAGAAGGATCTCTGGGACCACTATATTGCCTTTTGTCTTTGTGTGAGCCTAGACCACCCTTATTGTTTCCAACCTTACCAGACAAAGCTCTTCCATCAGAAAAATCCATAGAAACTCTGGATAATAGATTTGGATCATGAAGTGTTCCTTTACCAAAAACTGATTGCAACTGAGAAGATAAAGGTCTAGACACAACTTGTGTAGCAACAGAGGTTGTGTTTTCTTTCCTCTGTACAACTTGTGTAGAAACAGAGGTTGTAACTTTCTTCTGTGAAATTTCTCCTTCAATGCCTTTCAGCTTGAGTGTAGCTTCTGCTACTGTTGATTTCTTTGATAACTGTGATCTTTGACCAGCATCAACATTTTCCTTGATCACAATGCCTTTAAGAACATGCCTAGGAGCTTTTCCTTTCTTTAACTTTCCAGACTTTAAAGCTTTGAGATGTTCTTCTTGTAAACTCTTTTCTTCAGCTTTAATATCTTCAATTGTAGCTCCTTCCTCATTTTCTTCAATAAACAACTTAGCAGCCAACTCCTGATCAGTCTGTGGATTAGAAGATAATAGAAAACTCTTGGTCTTTGAAGTACCTTGAGTATCAGTGTTTATCCCAGCAAACTGTGATTTAGAGGACTTGCTAGTTTTCAGAGTTTGAAGTTCTTCAGTTTTGCCCCTTCCTTTATTACTTGCTCCTCCATCTCCAGCATTATCCTTTCTGATCAGAGTTTGAGATTGCTTGCATTTGTCTTTAGCAACTCTCCCCCCCTTTTTGACATCATCAGGCATAAGAATTGATGTGATTAACTCCAGGGAGGTAGCAATAGAATCAATCTTTAAGGACATAGCATTTTGATTTTCTTCAACTTTGCTCAGTCTGTGAGACAAAGTTTCTTGATTCTGAGTAAGATAGTGAAATTTGTTCTTGTTGTCAAGTTTAATCATATCATCTCCTCTAACAACATCACCTCGAACATCAGAGATTGCCTTTTGACACAGATCAAACCTAGAATTGAGAGTCTTCACTTGTACAACTGTAGCCTTGAGACAAGATAGAATCTCTGGATTTGTAATTGTTCTGGAGGTTCTCTTGACAAATTCAGCTGCTCTTGCAACAGGAAAGATACAAGTGTCCTTGTACCAGTCATTTGAGAATTGTTCATAGTGTTCTTCTTCAGCATCTGCTTGATTTGAAGGACCAGCAAAATCCTTAACCTTAGCATCAGTCTGGACTGGTAAACTCTGAGAAGAGCTTGACTCAGTATTCCCTTCAGTTTCATCTTCAATCTCAGCTTCAACATGATGAGTGGATTCAGGAATTGGAATAGATGCATCAACAGTTTCAACAGTCTCAACAACATCCTCTGCAACAGTTTCAGCAGTAGGTTCAACAATAGGCTGTATAACAGGCTGTACAATATCCTCTGCAGATTGCACAATAGGCTCAGAGTTTATCTCCTTAGGTGGTTGATCAATTTCCTCACCCTGTTCAACAGATTGATGAGCATCAGAGATTAACTCAGTATGAGAAGCCATTGTGTCTTCATGTACCAAGGTGGTTTGATTGACTGCATCAGTGGCCTTAGAGAATACAGCAGGTGAAGAGATTGGAATGTCCATGTTCTCAGAGAATGAGAACAATGGTTCAAGAATTTCATCCATTTGAGCATCAGCATTTCCGTCTCTTTCTATCTCAACAGCAGGTATTTCCTTAGAAATATCCTCTGGAGCTTCAACATTCACATCTTCATCAGATTCTTCAATAATTAATCTCCTTCTCTTAGCTGGAGGATTCACTTCTGCTCTCTCTTTTTCTGAGACAGAATCATCAAGTATAGAAGGAGACTTAGGTTTGTTAGCCCTTTCCTTTCTAACCTTCTTTGGCTTAGAAGCTTCAGCCATCCTCTGTTTTCTTGATGGCCTTATAGCCTTGCTTTTCTTTGGCTTCTTTGGTTTTGATTATGGTTGAGGTTGAGAGTGTGATGAAGATTGTGGTTGTGAAGTAGTAGTAATTGTGGGTGGAGATGTAGGTTTAGTGATTGGTTCAGTGTTTATGGTTTGAGGTGGGTCAGTGTTTGTGGGTTGAGGTGGTGACTGTGGAGGTTCAATGATTGGTCGTGTTGTGGTTCTTGTTGTTCTTGTGGTTGGTTGAGAAAGTTTCTGAGGGCAAGAGGATAGATAAACTCTGGTACTTGCTCTTTGTTAGCATCCTTATTTGTCAAATCAGAAAACATTCTCTTATGACATTGGAAAGGTTGTATAACATCCTCATCAGCAATTGTCAAATTAGGTAAACAAGCAGAGAATAAACATTGACAGAAACGTGAGAAATAAACAGTTGTACTAGACTTGCAAGTTTTTCACCTAAATTCATAAGTACAAGACGACCAAAATCGAAGTTACTCCCATTAAGAAGAGAATACCCAATTTGAAGACTTTCACCAGGAATTGCATCCCAGTTGGTGACCTTCTTGCCAAATGCGCGAGTAATGCAATCAAAGAAGAAGCTCCACTCCTTCCTGAGCCCTGGCCTTTTGACATCCCCAATCTTATCCAAAGAAGCAGAAAACCTTATTTGTTGTAACATTTCTTTTAATTGACCCACAACAGCCACAGAGTATGAAGTGTGAGTGTCAAAATCCAAAACCTCACGAACAGTTGCAGGAGTTATGACAAACTCTTAATCTTCATAGGTAAACACAATTGATGGAGTCCCATTCTCTCCACCATCATTATAAACCGAGTTTCTCCAGAAGGTTGAGATTTGTGTGGCCGAGAGTTTCTCTGGTTGGACAAGAGCCTTACCAATTTCAGAGTCTCTTAAGAAGTTTTGAATCAGATGAAATGATTCTGGGGCTTTAGCAGTGTCTAGGATTGTAGCATAGTTGTTTGTAACAAAAGTTAATCCCTGAGCCACAAAGTTCTTGGTTGCCATTAGAACAGTATAATAGAGAAGAGAGTGTATGGAAAAGTGTTTGTGAAAATGCTTAAGTGAAAGTAACAGAGAAATTGTGTGTGATGTTGTGTGTTCGTGGTTGTAAAGATGAAAAAGTGAATAATGAAATGATTTTGATTAGATCTGTAATTGAAAATCAAAACCCAATCGTTTTAGACATTAAACACGCAACCAATTTCTTGTTAAGTGTGTGAGTGGGACACGTGTCACACAAACAGTGGAACAGTTATTTACATGCGCAATAATAATGCCTATTATTACTGCTGTTCTCTCTCCTATTTCCAATAAGCTTTAACTGTCTGACACAATTAAACAACTGGCACATATTACATGCAAATGTCAAAAACTCTTTGTGTACTCCAAGTATATGTTCTGTCTGAAATAAAATATTACCTTAGAGTACTCAACAAAATCCAACAGTGTTTATCAATTCTCCAACTTAATTACTGTCATCCTTTCAAACACTGCACAGTTGTGAATATACGTGTGTGTAGAGCAGAGTTTACTAGATCAATATTTAGAGCATCTAGTATTTCATAAAATCCATAAAATAAATCAGTAAGCACTGGATGCACAAACTCTCATAGTAAACACTGAATATATGATGAATGCTAAACTCTGTAGTAAACAGTTTATATACAGTAATAATTAACCTATAACCCCCATTTTTTTTTGGTTTTCTCCAGTAATCAGAGGTTGAAACTAGTCACCAAAAATCCTATAATTTTAGCCCTTATCAATTTGATAAGTTCTTGGATCTTCCTAGCTTTCGACTAGTCACCAAAAATTAGAGAATTTTAGCCCTTACTATGTACCAGTAAGTTCCTGGATCGTCCTAGTTACAAACATGATCTCAAAGGAGTTCTAACGATCTATATATTTTAGCTTTGGGGTTATTCTAATAACAAAATCTAATTTAACAATGTATAACTAACAGAGTTTAGAGCTCATCAACATCAGAAATTATTTATGAGAGGCAATGCACACAGTATTTACAGACTCAGAGTTTAGGATAAATAAAGTAAGAGATGCTATAAATATAGAACAATATCATGCTGTGTTAACTTTCTGCACAGTTTAAGATTAGATCACAGATAACTTAGAAAGATTCATGACTAATTATTGAGAATAATGTTTCATACATGTATCTTCATCGGTGTTTATGTTCAGAAAGAAACATTATCAGAGTTTCTCAGAGTTTATTCAACAGTTAACAGTGTATGACTTAAAAGCATGCTACCAGAGTTTAACAGTCATTGAGCAGAGTTTGCATATCAGAGATTAACATACCACAGAAATATGAGCAACACAGTACATAAGTAGAGTTTTGAGTCTAACCAATATCTCTAGTCAAAACTAGAGACCATTCCTAGTTCATTTACCAGCCTTGTAAATACAGCTTCACTAAATGGCTTGGTGAAGATATCTGCAAGCTGTTGTTCTGTAGACACAAAATGAAGTTCAATATTCCCTTCTTCTACATGTTCTCTGATAAAATGGTACCTTATGCTGATGTGCTTGGTCATTGAATGCTGTACTGGATTACCTGTCATAGCAATAGCACTTTGATTATCACAGTAAATAGGTATTTTACTATACCTCAATCCATAATCCAGTAATTGATTCTTCATCCACAGAATCTGTGCACAACAGCTACCAGCAGCAATATACTCTGCTTCAGCTGTAGATGTAGAGATTGATTTCTGTTTCTTGCTGTACCAAGAAACAATTCTATCACCAAGAAATTGACAACTCCCACTAGTACTTTTTCTGTCTATCTTACAGCCTGCAAAGTCTGCATCAGAGTAACCAAGAAGCTTGAAGTCTGATTCTCTTGGATACCACAAACCTAAAGTTATGGTTCCCTTAAGATATTTGAAGATTCTCTTCACAGCTGTTAGATGTGGTTCTCTTGGATCTACCTGAAATCTTGCACAAAGATATGTTGCATACATGATGTCAGGTCTGCTAGCTGTTAGATAAAGAAGTGACCCAATCATTCCTCTATAGTTTGTCATATCCACTGGTGAACCTGTATCTCTATCCAACTTTGTTGCTGTTGCCATGGGAGTTGTTGCAGATGAGCAGTCAAGCATGCCAAATTTCTTGAGAAGATTTCTGGTATATTTTGCTTGATTGATAAAAATTCCATCATCTGTTTGCTTCACCTGTAGCCCTAGAAAATAACTGAGCTCTCCCATCATGCTCATTTGATACCTAGACTGCATGAGCTTGGCAAACTTCTTACAGAGTTTATCATTAGTAGATCCAAAGATTATTTCATCTACATATATTTGAACTAATAACATATCACTACCAAGATTGAAATAGAACAAGGTTTTATCAATTGTACCTCTGTGGAACTCACTTTCTAAAAGAACATGAGCCAGAGTTTCATACCATGCTCTTGGTGCCTGTTTAAGTCCATAGAGTGCCTTGTCAAGCCTGTAGACATAATCTGGATACCTGGGATCTACAAATCCTGGTGGTTGTTCAAAAAACACTTCTTCTTCAAGTTTTCCATTCAGAAAAGCACTCTTCACATCCATCTGAAAAACCTTGAATTTCTTGTGAGAAGCATATGCTAGAAAGATTCTTATTGCCTCCAATCTTGCAACTGGAGAAAAAGTTTCATCATAGTCTATTCCTTCTTGCTGTGAATAGCCTTTGGCCACAAGTCTGGCCTTGTTTCTTGTAACAACCCCATCACTGTCAGTTTTGTTTCTGAAAACCCATCTAGTACCAACAACAGATCTATTCTTTGGTCTAGGTACAAGGGTCCATACTTCATTTCTCTCAAATTCATTTAACTCCTCCTGCATTGCTGTTATCCAGTCAGCATCTTGAAGAGCTTCTTCCACTTTCTTTGGTTCAGATTTTGATAGAAATGCATGGAACAGACATTCATTTGTTGTAGCACTTCTTGTCCTAACTTTTGCATCTGAATCTCCAATGATTAAATCAGGTGTATGTGATTTTGTCAATTTCCTAGCTGTAGGTAAATGACTTCTGTCAACAGTTGATCCTCCCCCTTGATCAATGTTCTCCTGATTATCTTGATGCCTTTCTTCATTCTCTGAGGCTCCCCCTGAATTTGATCTCTCAGAGTTTGAACTGTCAGAATTTGGATTTTCAGAGTTTGAGTTATCAGAGTTTGAATTTGATCTAGAATTTTCAGTTGACTCACTATCAGAATTTGAGTCATCACTATGATCATGCTCCCCCTCAACTGGTTCTCCTCTTAGTTCAGAATGTACTATTTCTTCTATGTGTACTAGTAGAGGTTCAGAGTTTGCATCAACAGAGTTTGTTGGACTAGTGTCATCAGAGTTTATTTCATCAGAGATTAGATCTTCATTTTCGAAATGCAACTGATCATGTTCATCAACATCTTCAAGTCCAGTGATTTTCCTGTCATCAAATGACACATTAATATATTCCATAATCACCCTTGTTATCAGATTATAAACTCTGAATGCCTTGGTTGACACTGGATAGCCAACAAAAATTCCTTCATCTGCTTTCAACTCAAATTTGGTCAACAGTTCAGGATGAGTTTTCAACACAAAGAATTTGCACCCAAAAATATGAAAATATTTCAGGTTTAGCTTCTTTTCCCTCACCATCTCATATGGTGTTTTTCCATGCTTGTTGATCAGTGTTGCATTTTGAGTAAAACAAGCAGTTTGAACTGCTTCTGCCCAGAAATAGGTTGGCAATTTTGCTTCATGAAGCATAGTTCTGGCAGTTTCTATCAAGGTTCTGTTCTTCCTCTCAACTACACCATTTTGCTGTGGTGTACCAGGTGTCGAAAATTCTTGCTTCACACCTCTATTCTTGCAGAATTCTTCCATTGTTGCATTTCTGAATTCAGTTCCATTATCACTTCTGATTATTTTGACTTTGTGTTTTGATCCTTTGTCCAGTAGCTTTACATGCTCCATCAGAGTTAATGCAGTTTCATCCTTCTTTTCTAGAAAATACACCCAAGTGTATCTGGTATATTCATCAACAATAACTAGAGCATATTTCTTTCTTCCAATTGACAAGACATTTACTGGTCCAAAAAGATCAACATGTAACAGATGATATGGATCAACAATTGAAGATTCAGACTTGCTCTTGAAAGAGGTCTTCCTCTGTTTGGCCTTTTGACATGAATCACACAGACCATCAACATTTAGTAAAGACTTTGGAAGTCCTCTAACAAGATCCTTTCTTATCAGCTCATTGATGTTGTTCAGATTCAAATGAGAGAGTTTCTTATGCCACTTCCAACTCTCTTCATTTGACATTCTTGTTGACAGGCACATTGTTTTTCGATCAGAGTTTGTCAACAAGCTTGCTTCATAGATATTGTTGTGTCTTTGTCCAACTAAAACAACTTTCCCTGTGTTTTGCTGATAACCTCATAGTATTCAAGTTGAAAATCTACATGAAAACCTCTATCACAGATTTGACTCACAGATAGCAGATCATGCTTGAGTCCTGGAACCATAGCTACAATTGTGATGATGACACTTCCAAGATTAATATTGCCATATCCCAGAGTATGTCCTATGTTGCCATCTCCATAGGAAACTTTTGGGCCAGCCTTCTCCACATACTCTGATAGTAGGGCTTTATTTCCAGTCATGTGTCCTAAACATCCACTGTCCACTACTAGGATGATTTCCCTGATGCCCTGCAATCACAAACAATTATTGAGGATTAGATTTAAGGATCCAGACTTGCTTGGATCCTTTGGCTTTCTTAATTCTGCTAGCTTTAGCAGCAAAATTTTCATTATCAGAGTTTAAGCTAACTTTATCAGAGTTTACACTTGCAGAATTAACTCTAACCCATTTCAGATTAGGTTTCAGCTCATAGTAATTATGATAAATAGCATGATAATTTCTTCAAGTATAAATAGAATGCCAAGTGCTTCCACAGTGTTTGCATAAAGTCTGTGGCTTAGTTCTAACATTATCTTTCTTTACTTCAGACTTGGAAGGTAAAGAATTAATGTCTTTGTTCTTCCTGCAAAAACTAGCAAGATGGTTAGTACTACCACAGTTATGACATGTCTTTCTTGGAGCTAAAGTAGCAAGCATTGGATAGTTGCCTTGAGTAATGCCTACTTTACCATTTCTGTTCTTTCTAGACACTTTCTGTTTCTTAACAGATTTTAACTCCTTAAGCTTATGCTTAAGTTGTTTATCTATCATTAAACCAATATTAACCTGTTTAACACTAGTTTTTATTGGTTCTTTCTTAACAGCTTCTTTTCCACCTTCAAATCTAGGTTCATTTATTCCATTAACAAATGTTCCAAATTTCTTAGGTGGAAGAGGTGGTCTAATCTTGACTGTATTCTGAAATCTAAGTTCATCTTTCTCAGAATAACCTAGACCTACAGTGTCAGATTGAAAAACTTCTTGAGTGTCTTTTCCTGAGTGAGTCCAAGTTTTAATAATGTGATTTGCCTTTTCCAACTCAGATTCAAGTTGTTTATACTGACTTAACAACTCTTGTTAAGATAGACAGCATCATCTCTCTCCTTTTGAACTTGCTGCATATTAACAAGTTTCTCTTCTACAACCTTATTTCTCTCTTTGAGTTCAGAATTCTCAGTTTTGATTCCTCATTCTCTAAAGTCTGATCCCTATAACTGATATGCAAAGACTTAAGATATATTCTTAATTCAGTTATATCATCAATGTTATAAGCATAGGTAGTTAGAGGTACCTTGTTTTCAGAATCTACAGCTTCATCAACAGTAGTAGCCATGAGAGCATAGTTTACATCCTCATCTGAGTCAGAGGTGTCTGCCCATCTCTCCCTTTAGTGAAGAGTGCCTTCTCAGTTTTACCCTTCTTGCACTCAGGAGCATAATGACCCATCTCCTTACACTTGTAGTATTGAATCTCAGACTTGTCTCTTTTCCCAGATTTGGTATCCTTTCTCTCAGATTTTCTGAAATTCTTCCTGTCAAACTTTGAATCATTCTTGGAGAATCTCTTTCCTTTCTTGAAGTTCTTGAAACCCATATTCTTGAAAGTCTTTACGATCAAAGCAGCCATTTCCATCATTTCCTCATCATCTTCAGAATCAGATGATTCATCTGCATTTGAGTCAACATCAGAGTTTGATGACTCACTTTCAGAATGAATGACCAAGGCTTTTCCTTTTTCCTTCTTCCTTGATGCTTCCTTCTTTGAGGGTCTTTCTTCAACTCTTAGAGCAACAGATTTTGACTTTCTACCTGATCTTCTGCTTCTCTGTTCCATTTCTAGTTCATGAGTTTTGAGCAGCCCATAGATCTCATCAATATCAGTATCAGCCAGATCATAGTTGTCTCTAATAGTGGTTGTCTTGACATCCCACTTTTCAAGTAGAGAAAGAAGAAAGTTGAGATTTGAATCTTCTAGATCATATTCTTTATTAACCAGTGACAGATCATTAAGTAGCTTACAGAATCTGTCAAAGGTTTCTGTCATTGATTCTTCAGATTTAGCCTCAAAGTGTTCATACTCCAGTGTGAGTATGTTCCTTCTATTCTTCTTAATTGCAGCAGTTCCCTGACATCTAACCTCTAGAGCATCCCAAATCTCTTTTGTAGTTTTTCAATTGATCACTTTGTTAGACATAACATTATCCAAAGAACTATGAAGGAGATGTCTAACCTTTGCATCCTTTCCAATGGATGAAATATCCTCAGGAGTTAAATCTTTCTTCTCATTTGGAATAGATTTAGCTTCCTGTCCAGCAGCAACAACAGATAATTTTGTAGGCTTATGAGGGCCTTGATAAATTCTGTCAAGATATTCTGGATCTGTAGCTTCCAGAAACATAGCCATTTTCACCTTCCAGGTTGAGTATTCTGCTGGCTTAAGAATAGGAACCCTGATTGTTTCATATCGACTCACAGTTGCAGGTTGAGCCTTCTCAGCACTAGAGCCTGATGTAGGAGGAGGAATTTCTGCCATTGATTATAGTTGTGTGTGTGTGTGGATCTTAAACTGTATTAAATTAACAGATCAAGCTCTGATACCAATTGTTAGGCCGAATACACACTTATAATCAACTAAGTATGAGAGAATAACAATAAGTTCTTTAAAAACTTTAAAAACTATTTGAATTAACTTCTCTCTCAGTGATGTAAATTATCACAGAGAGCTGCTTAGGTTACAATGAAAGATATTGTATTACACGATCGATACCCTTCTAGGGTTAACCTAACTGTATTTATAAAATATACAGCTGCTATACAATCGATAATTGATACTCCTATAAATTAGCTATACAATTGATATAAATTACGATTGCTACTCGTCTCCTTAGTCAACTCAATCTCTTTGACAGCTATCCAATCTTCAAAGATATTGCTTCCATAATTATCTTCAATAATTCTTCAAACACTGTTGACAAGTAGACGCTTCCTCCAGACAGAGTTTAACAAACTCTGTCGAGCTTCTAACTGTCAGCGTATAACAAACTCTGTTCAGCTTCTAACTATCAGAGTTTAACTAAACTCTGACTGCTTCCTATTTAAACTCTGTTTTTCCCTGCAAAACTTAAACACTGATATTAACCATATCAGTTATATTTAACAGATTCGATATGTCAAAATGCTCTATTCGATATCTCAAGGAGTCCCAGAGAAAAGAGCTATTCGAGAAGTGATTTGATATGTCAATATAACACTATTCGAGAACTCAGAGTTATCGATTAAGTCAATTCGAGTTCTCGAATCAATCACTTAGCCACTTCTCGAATACATTCTTGGAGACAAAATACTGAAGAATTATACAAGTCAGAAACCTGCAACAAGCCAAGACGCTTTATTTGACTATGTACTATAAAGCACATTGGAAAGCCTACAAAAAAGCTTGGAGAGATAAGACAAAGGGACAAGGAGCTAAAGAAGTGGATCTGAACAGGCTTTGCAAAGTCAAATCTGTAGCCGTTTGGACTCTTACTCAAATGAGATAGACAGATTGGAAAGTAGTTTGTTTACCTACCTTATTTGTAGTAAGTAGGTGTATCCATGTCTATAAGGATACAGCCTCGCTTCCTTAGCAGATAAGTTTTTAGAGATAAGATTTTCATATACATCACAAGAAATATATCTCTAAGAAAAACGAAGCTGAGAATACTACCATTTGTATTCACAGATTGTAGCAAAATCTTTATCTAATAAAATATTAGATTAAAGTGATATTGTGTTGTGTTTGTCTTTGTTATCCGCACTTACATATCTCACACACTCAACACATATCTTGCTGAAAAGATTCAAGAACGTAGAAAAGTTCAAGAATCCATTCACCCCCCTCTGTATTGTAAGAACCCTAATTTTTGTAATATTTTTATATAATATTGATGTGTAAAATTATGTCTAACCGCAAGCGCACGGTATCAATTGTAGTAGATACTAGCAAATACGGGTCGATTCCTCAAGGAGACAGTTTCAGTTTCAATTCAGTTATTATTAATTGTTTCTAGTCACAAACGATTATTAGAGGATTTTATTAACTACTAAAACAAATTTAACAAAGGTTTTAAATCAATTAATTAAGGGAACTAGGGCAATTCAGGTTCACCATGCTTACACCAAACAAATCACAAAGGTATAGCTTTTTAATGGGGTTAAGTAATTAAAGCAATGGTTAATCTTTTTCAAGCATTAACACTCTCAGAATATCTAATGATGCTTTCACACTCACCTTCAATTCCGCTAATTGTATGTAAGCCTCTAGTAGTAAAATCTTTCGATCTATTACTCCTATTGCAATAAATTAATCCGTGGTATTGCGCAATTACACAAATTAAGAATTAGAACATATCAATCAGAATTACTCTTTACCCATCAATCTACTAATCAAATTAAACCCAAATCATGGTGTAAACATGGCTCCCCTAGAATTAAATTACTCACTCATTCTAGGATTAAAACTAACAATGATAATCAAGAAAGCCATAATAAACATATAATTAATAAGGAGAAGATAAGAAATACCTTAAATCTTTGAATAATGAAGAACAATTAAATCCAAGAATTAAATTGAGCTTGCAAAGATGGAGAGAAGAAAATAAAACCCTAGCTTTTAATATTAAGAAGTATGTAAAAATTGTGTGTTCAGGATCCCTTCCAATGTATCCCTAGAAGTGTTTATATAGACTCTAGAAATCTTGCCCAGCAAGGAAACATCCCTAAAATACAATTAGAATTCAATTTAGATGCCAAAAGCTGCCCAAAATACAATTAGAATTAGAAAAAGGGCAAAACTGGAATTTTTCTGCTTGGCTTATCATAGAACACGTGCGCGATTTTATTCAGCACGTCTCCAGCACCTGATTTCTTCCTAAGGTTGTAGAAAATCTCCCAAGCTTCGCGTGAGCTGTAAGATCACTGAAAACGGACTTCTAGAACTCCAGATATGGCCAAAACAGTGTAGACTGCGCAACCTTCCCGGAAAATCCGAATTTAAATCAATTAATCCTCCAAACACGATAGAAGCATCAACCTTAATCAACATTCTCGTAAGTCTGCACAACTAAGCAAAATACATCAAAACTACAATAAACTTGAGGCCAAAGCAATCAATTTAAGCCGAATTTAAGCGATCCAAGTGGATATAAATCCACTTATCAAATATCATATGACATTGTGAATTTGGAACCTTTTGAGTCTCCCATGTGGTTTAATGGAATTGATTATCTGAGAAATTTATGTCGTTATATTCACTGTGTAAGAAAAAGGGAAGATTGTTGAAGGCAAGAGGCCTACTGATATTAAGATTCATAAAAACATGGGATTTGAGAGTTATTAGAGTATTAGGAGATTTTAAGAGACTATGACAAGGAGTTATGGATATTCAAGGAATTTACACAATTAAGTACTTAAGGAATTACAAGGAAATCTCTACGTGACAAATATTATTACAAGGAGTTTAATTAAGATACGTTATGAAATGGGGATTAAGGGACAAGCATTGGTGGAGGAATAATAATTCAAGGAAGGATATTACATGCAAGTAACATGTAACTAGATGGTTAGAAAAGCAAAAGCAACCAATGTATAGTAACTAGTTGGTGCATTATCCTAGGAGACAAGAGGGTATGGTGGGTGGCTAGCCTACCACCTAGAGGGGAAACATGTGACACAATACATATACACTTTAATACATATCACAATAATACACTACATTATCCCAACCAACCAAGCAAGCAACTCTCTCTCTCTCCCCATTACTAAAGCTCTCGGCCAAGCTCTTCAAGAAGGAACAAGAAGAAAATTTCTCCAACCTCCACTCACTCTTAATTCAAGATAAAATTCCTAGGCCATCCTTACACTATAGAGAAGGTATGATATTAATTTCAACCCCTTTCATCCACTAGATTTTGAGATATTAATTGTTGAAGTTTGGGATGAATAGTGACTATGCTTAGTTTTCTTTTAGATCTTGAATTATAAGGATTGTAGGGACTCATCCAAGGTGTTCTTGAGGCTTGTAAAGCTTACCCAAGGTTCCTAGATACTCAAGAAGGTATACAAAGAATTCTTGAATGGTTAATAAAGATAGCAAGCTGTGTAAATTTCTGGGAACTTGTACTGTCTTGTAGGAGGATTTTGAACCCCTTAAACTTGTCTCCCGAGGGTCTAATACCCATGGTTAGAAAGGTATTTGAATGTAGTTTCTAGAAATATAAAGTTCATGACTAGGTGATGTGTAGATTTTGAGTTATGACCAGAAGAGTGAGGAGTGGTTCTGAAATCCGGGCTCCACTGTATGGTATGTTTGTGAACTGTCTTTGGACCCTCAAACTTTCTGCAAACATTGTGAAAAATTGAGAATAGCTAGGTCTTACAGTAAGGAAGGCTACCCAAAAAGATTCTGATTAAAATTTGAATTTTTCAATTTTATAAAAATGTTAGAGCGAGGTGTGCGCAAGTGAAAAACCACTTAGGAGATTAGCTTAAAGTAGTTTTAAGAGTATTCACTTGAGTTTCGAGTTTGAGGAATAGATTTGAGTCGAATGGGTAAAGAATGTGATAATGTGATGACATGATCATATAGGAGGGTTAGTGGGTCAAATGGTGGAGTCGCTAAGATGGTCTTGTATTCTTTAAAACATTATGATTAAGTGGTGTTGCTAAGATACTAACGAGCGAATATTGGATATTTATAGATTGTCGCTCCACTCCACGAGCCCAACCACCCCAACCTTCCCAAGGCAAGTTTTCCAACCCTAAGCATTTATTTTCAAAATATTATGTTCCTGATTCTACCTATGCGAGTTTACTTTTCAAAACTTATATATAAGGATTTTCACTGTTGTGTTTGTGGCTTTCAAACGTATTATATGCTTATGCTTTATGAGGTTATGTTGAAGTTTGAGATATATGCATATGTGTTTGTACACCCTTGAACTTAGAATGAAAGTGTTTCCTTCGGACAACGACTCTAGCAATAGAGGTCGTAGCGGTCCATATATACTATTGACCGGGGAGCGGTATATTATTGTATCATGATTAAATTGCGAAAACCCGAAGAGTCATTCGGGAAGTACCGTATACTTAGGTATTTTTACGTTGTTAAAAATACTCAAAAATCTCTATCTTGGATTAAAAGCTTATTTTAATTAAATAATTATTTTATTAATTGTTTATATTAAATCTCAAAATATCATTTATTAATTATTGTTCATCATTTTAACGACAAAACTAATCCAAGATACCTTCATCGTTTTCAAACTCGAACTCTTTCAAACCCAAAACATTTTCGAAAACCCCCGGTCAGGTTTTACTTCTTGTACATTTTTCAAGAATTATCGGTCGACTGAGGTCGAACTTCAACTACTCGAATTTTCTATCAAAATGATTTTTGAAAAGAAAAGAAAAAGGGGACTCTGGCAGGTATGGGAATCGTTGACGAACGATTCCCGGGTTGTGTAAGCGGCCGTGAGCCAGGCGGTCCATCAATTATTATTCCGGCCCAGGTGTTGCCGAAGGATGATTACGGATGTAGTTTTCATCGAGGGTGATTACGGATGTAGTTTTCACCCGAGGATAGTTACGGATGTAGTTTCTATCCTTCTACCGGTAGAGAAGACCCACGGATTATTGGACTTGGATGTGGCGACTGATCATCGTCAATCCTTGTTAGGTTTTTATGTTTTCTTCCAGTCCCATCCTCCACTTTGGAAAAATACTCAAACACTGCTTCTTGAGCCTAAGTGCCAAGTTGCCGATAGTGTGGTTTTTGATAAGAAAAATATTGACATCGTGCAGTATCTAGAACTGCAAGATTTTCTATAAAGATTGACACGTGTTAGTGCACTCTTGCAATTATTTCCAAGAATGAAATGTTTTTGAATGAGAAACCTTCTAAGCTAATGGAAGGAAAGAGGTTTGCAATGATGTATTCCCTGTACAGTATGTTAACCGTAGAGTGTTTTACCGAAAATGATATACTCATATGTATATATATTTTCAAACTTGAGATATATTGAAATGAGAACCTTATAAAGGGTTCATATGTTATTCTTAAAGCTCCTTAGTGAGTATAAATATTTTATTCAAACTCGGACATATATATTGTCCAATTATGTTTGAAATTTGAGATATATACCCATAAAGTTGGGAATGTTTTCGAAACAAACCACATATTATTTTTCAAAATGGTGAACTTGTTGAGCATTATGTAGCTCATCCTTGCTTTATAAAAACTTTTCAGAAAGAGAAGAATTTGGTCGATTAATTCCGCACCAGCAGAAGAGGAGTAGAAGATTTACCTCGGAGATGATTTAGTTCCTGATAAATACTACAGAGTAAGTCTGATAGGTTTTCAACTGTAATAGTAAGACTTGTCTTCAAGTGTAGTTGTATAAGTGGAAGTGCGTAAGATTCTGGATTGTACAGATGAATTGTAATATTTAGTGTTACTTCTGATTATCGTTTCTGAGGCTCTAACTTGTTTGTGCGTAAGATTGAGGTCTGGATGGATGTATTGTTGAGTTGTAAAGTTAATACAGGTATGATATGGTTGGATGGTGATGTGACGACCTGAATCTTTGACCTCGGATTTGGGGGCGCCACATGTATTCTTTTACTGTATTCAATACTCAACAAGTGGTATCAGAGCAGGCTGTTTAATCTAAACAGAAAACGATCATGAGTTCGAATACACCAAAGACTACAGGTACGGTGAAGGTCCCTAAGTTCGACAAAGAGAATTACAACCTCTGGAAAATAAAAATGCTGTTGTTCATCAAAGCTGCCAATCCTCTCTACCCTGACATCCTCAAGAATGGTCCATTTGTACCACAACAAGAAATTGATGAAATTTTTCTGGTGGAAAAAGTTTTGGCGGGAAAATTTCTACCACATCAGCATGCTGTTGACGTCAGCAGTGACGTCGTCATGCCGATGTGATGTGACATTTTTTTGTAATTAATTTTAACGATTTGGTGATTTGTTAGATTTTGGTGATTTGCTTTGGGGACTAAGTTCTCATTTTAAAAGGTGGTTCTCATTTGATCATCTCCTTATAAGCTAGTGATCAAATAGAAATCCAAATTAAAATACAAACTAAAAACAAATTTTATCCCTTAAATCAACCTAATTTAATCGTCCCGCTAGGGGTACCACACACAAATTCAATACATTCTCACATACACAAACTCACTTAATCTCCTCCATTTTTAGTTCGATTTTTCTGTCAATCGGTGAATTTTTTTGAAATCCGACTTCACTGTATTTTCTTCCATTTCCTAACGACTAGTTTGCATACCATATGTGCTATATTCCGGCACGATTTAGAATTTTTTTATTTAGTTTCTAGTTTCTACTATTATATAATAGCCGAAATATTAAAAGTTTGGTTGGTTGGTACGGTACCTGTTGATTTTATTTATTTATCCATACTTAATTATGGATAAAATCCATCCTACTATAATCAATTTCTTTTTTCAGGTTAAAATTATTACCTTTTCTATTTTTCAATAACTAATTAATTTCCTTTTTCAGATAAAGCACAATATCTTTTATATTTTATCTGACAAAAATTTCTCCTTTTTTAAAAATATTACGAGCAATTTTGTTTATTAAACTAACATGATTATATTATAATTACTATTAACTAATCAATTCTTTTTCAGTCAAAACATGTTACCTTTTCTCTTTTCTCTGACGAAAATCTCTTCTTTTCCAATTATATCACGGACGTTTCTATTTAATAAAATTATAATACTAATAATTAACCGATTACTTTTCTCAGCTAAAATGTATCATCCATTCTATATTTTTTTTTTAATTAAAATCCTTTTTTTTCTATAAATATCACGGGCAAAATTAATTTCTCATTTTCTAAAAACACCACGGGCAATTTTATTTAGTAAAATAACATTATTAAATTATAATTACTATAAACTAATAAATTACCCTTTTCACCTAAAACATGTCACCTTTTGAATTGTCACATTACCTTTTCTATCTTCTCTAACTAAAATCTTTCCTTTTTTGGTAGTTATATTTAATAAAATAAAATTATAATATTAAAATACTTATAATTCAACGATTACCTTTTTCAGCTAAAACGTATAATCTTTTCTATATCTTCTAACTAAAATTCTTCTTTTTCTAGAAATATCACGGACAACATTAATTTCTCATTTTCTTAAAATATTACGAGCGATTATTTAGTAAATAAACATAGTTAAATTATAATTACTATAAACTAATCAATTACATTTTTCACCTAAAATATGTTACCTTTTTAATTTTTTTCTAACTAAAACCTCTCTTTTGCCAATTATATCACGGGCATTTTATTTAATAAATAAAATATAATTTTATAATTACTAATAATTAACTGATTATCCTTTTCAACTAAAACCTATCATCTTTTCTATATTTTCTAACTAAAATCCCTCCTTTTCTAGAAATGTCATGGATAACATCTATTTAATTATTATCAAATCATCCCATTCAAAAATTTAAAACTCGAAAATTCATGTTTTAAAAAAATTAATTCAAATTAATAAAAAAATAAATATATATTATTAAAAAAAATCAATGCATGGCACGGGTTTTAAGCTTATATATGTGTGTGTGTGATACGCATTTGGGAGTTGGGTATTTATACATAATACGCATTTGTGAAATGGGATCTTATACATATGGGATACCCAGTTCACAAATGCGTATCCCAATCGTTTAAAACAACCAACACAACCGAATTTTTTTAATTTTGTTAATTCTGATTATAAAATTGTTTTTTTAACATTTTTTTGGGCAGAAAATCTCCTCTAAATCACAATTTAAGGTTTAAATATTTAAAATATATTTATTTAAAAAATTGAACCTTATTATTAAAAATAATTAAATTTAATATTTTTAATAATTAAATTTACAATCGAAAACTAACCGAATTTTCTCTTTGCAGCTCTTAAAATTTGTGATGTTAAGCACATGAATGAAGTTCATATTGGTAATTATATTAGTAGCAGATGCATTATTGAGATGAAAAGAAATAATTCTTATTACTTGAGTTATCTTATCGTCCACAAAATATAATATTAATTTGAGATTATAACTTACGTATAAATTATAATATTAATAAATAGAAATATTAATATTTCTATTTAATACACTATTTAATTACGTAGTTGTAGATAATCGATAAAGCTAAAAAAGTTAAAGTAAATAAATCTTTATAATTATGTAGTTGTAAGGAATGAACCCGAGGTGAAGCTAAAAAAATTAAAGTAAATAAATCTTGTATAATTATGTAGTTGGAAGAATAAAATCCTGAATTTAGTGATAACCAAATTTGGTATGGGTGAAAAACCAATATACCCACAAAAAAATTCCAACTGCCCGAAATACCCACAGGCGGATTGTTCCGCCCTAAATACCCACGACCAACGCATCTTCAAGATGCGTATATTGTATACGCATGAGAATCATGCCTGCAGTTTGTAAAATGAAAAGCATCTCCAAGCTGGTGTACTGAAGATACGCATTTCCATAATGCGTATTGGGTAACACGCATCTCCAAGATGCTTAATCGGTTACTGTTCATCGTCTCTCACAGTCGACGATAGAGGCGACAGTAGAGGCGATTTTGGCGACAAAATCCAGCAACATCGTTCAGGACCATAGAGGCATTTTCCATTAACATATTATACACCAATCTACTTGTAATTTAATCCTCTACAATCCTATATCAACGATTTTAAATTTCTAATGTCGGATTTTGAAAATCCCAAACCAAACCAAAATTTGATTTTAATGTCCGATTCATTTTTTCAATCGAATTTACACGCCCCTGCGGGGCAAGATCCAGACATATAGATTATGGGAAATGGAGAGGAGGATGTGGCGATCGTTTTGATATACTCAGGGAGAGAAACGAGAGAGAGACGAGAGAGGCGGAGGTCGCCGGCGAGAGCGAGAGAGAGGAAAAAGTCTGAGAATGACGTCAGCTAACGTCATTGCGCATCTTGGTGATGCATGACATGCAGTGTTGCAGATTTTGGAAATCGGAACTATTCGGTTGAGGTATCGATTTATGATTTATCGGGTGATTCGGTTGAAAAATCGGCGATTTATCGGCGATTTTTGCAAAATCGGCTGAATCGGCTCCAAAATTTTGACCGATTTTTGGCCGATTTATCGACAATTTTTTAGAAATCGGCCGATTTCTATAACAATGGTGACATGAGATGCGCATTCCAGGAATGCGCAACCCAAGCCACGCATCTCCAAGATGCGTACTCCGTGGACAAAAAAGGCGGACACTCCCGCATATTGGCATTTCGGGCAGCTTCCATAGAAAAATAGTGTATTCTAGGCATTTTCTCATTTGGTATTTCGGTACTTTGGTATTATTGTGTACCATTAAAACATGGTTTTTCACATTAATAAAGAACTAGCTTATAACCCGTGCGAAGCACGGGCATAGATTGAACACGAACCGAGATTAAAATATTAATATTAATACACTATTTAATTGCGTAGTTGTAGAGAATTGAATCCGAGATAAAGCTAAAAAAGTTAAAGTAAATAAGTCTTTATAATTATGTAGTTGTAAGAATCGAACCCGAGGTGAGGCTAAAAAAATAAAGTAAATAAATCTTGTATAATTATGTAGTTGGAAGGAATCGAATCCCGAATTTAGTGATAACCAAATTTGGTATTTTGGTACTTTGGTACTATTGTGTACCATTCAAACATGGTTTTTCACATTAGTAAAGAGTATAGATATTGATGATTATTTGGATTTTTTCTATTTAAAGCCGGTATCCGGCATCAAAAGTTAGCAAACTTTTTTGGCACCTCCAAAAATGTAATTTGGCACCCTCTTAATATTATATCAAAATATATTATATTCAATTTAGGGTTTTATTAGAAACATGCATATAAAAAACTAATATTTATTGGCCTCAAATGCCTTGTGCATCCAAAATACTAGAGCTGGTTTGTGTGGCTCTTGAGAAATTAGTCGTTACTAGAGCCGGTCTGTGTGGCTCTTGAGAAATTAGTCGTGAGTAACTGTTCCCACATATCTATGGGTGAAAAACCAAAATACCCACCAAAAATTATCTTGTGCCCGAAATGCCTACCGGCGGGAGCGTCCGCACTTTTTGACCACGGAATACGCATGTTGGTTATGCATATGGTGACTACGCATTTCTGTCATGCGTGTAGTGTGTATTTTGAATTCCCCAAATCAAATGCGTATTTGAGTACGCATGATGAAAATGCGTATTCACTAATACGCAACTTGGGAATGCGTATCCCATTCAGTGTTCATCGTCTTCATATACGAGAGAGAGACGATAATCAGAGTGATTTTATGCATTTTCCGGCCACACTTCGTTCAGTCCCTTCCAGCAATCGAGCAAACACGTATTATACACCAAAATGTTCGTTTTCTTGCCCTCTACAAGGCTGTCTTATTCGATTTTAATTTGTTTCGCCGAATTGGAAATACCCAAACCAAACTCATTTTTTCGATCTTATTTTCTGATTGCTTCGTAGGTGCCCCTGCGGGGCCAGAAATCACAAAATCAAGATGGCAAGATGGAGAGTGAGGTGTGGGCTTCCTTTTGTTGTTCTCAATAGGTTGTGGAGGATACCGGAATGTGCTGGACGGAGAAGAGAAAACGGAGAGGCGATTGGAGCTCGCCTGAGACAAAATGTAAAAGTTGACGTCAGCTGACGTCATTGAGCATCTGGGAGATGCGTTACCCCAGATGCGCATTTCCAGAATGCGTATCCCAGCTATGCTAGCTGAACATGCGTACCCAGTGGACAATTTGGGCGGACGCTCCCGCATACGGCTATTTTGGGCCGGAAGACATTTTGTGGTGTATTTTGGTCATTCTTTCCATATCTATTGGTGTTGTTTGGATATTTTGATAATTTTTTTATACAAGTATTTAATGTATATTTAAGATTCTATAAATTGTAAAAAAATTGTTTTTTTTAAGAAAAAAGTTAGGAAATTTAGCTTATTTATTAATATAAGTCAAATTTTCTGAAAAATTAGTTCACCTAAACATCCTCTTGTAATGTAAGAACCCGCTATAAATAGATATATTTATTTAATTATTTGTAGGGAGTGTTATAAAAGCATTTAAACACACATTTGTTATATAATGTATGAGTAAAAGCTAGTTACAGTGTACTCCTTCTTGTCCATTATATAAGACATTTGACTTTTCTGCATGTAATTTTAAGTGTTTTGACCACATAGTAAAAATTATTATTTTTAAAATTTTCTTTTTCCAAATAAAAATAAAGTATTAATATTTTTATCGAAAAAATGAAAATATTAATAATAATAAATTTTATTATATGATCAAAATACTTAAAATTATGTGCAAAAAAAGTCAAATACCGTATATAATGGAAGGGAGAGAGTAATATTTTTAAGGGGTAAAAAATGTATGGGTGGATAACGATTAGTTTATATTCTATGCATATATTTTAAATAAACGGGTGAAGTCTACATAGACTTCCACAGGGAGAGAGATAAAGACAGAGAGTGAAGGAATACAAACAGAGAAACATGCGAGTAAACTCTGCTCTAGCCTAAGAAGTTACGTGTCACCTGTACGTAGAAGAGCTTGCCAGAAGCATCTATTCTTTTCTTTGGAATCCTGAAAAGAAACATGTAATCACCTTAGCAGATAAAGCTATATATATATCAAGATACTTTGAATTTGTTGGAAGTTCTGATTTTAAATTAATTTGCTCCATTTTGCTGCGTGCACTGGGTCCTGGCCTTCAAAGACTGGAAATGGGCAAGTTCTCTTTGCATTTATTTAGCTCAATTCCAGTTTTATATGCTTTTGTAATGTATGTATGAAATTTTTTGAGTATTTATTCAAGGATTTGAAAGAAATAGTAACGTACTTGTGGCTTGATAATTTTGAGATTTATATTCAAGAAGACTAAAATAAATTGTGGGGTTTACTTGATAAAGATTATGCAAGTTCGCGGAGAGTTTGTCAAAGCACATGATATGCAAGGACATTGTTATATAAGCTATTGTAAAGATATATGTATACACGGATACTTGTCATACCGTTTTGTAGTCAACTGCATGTCTAAGCAAAAAACGAATCAGGATGCGGGCAATAAAAGGTTGGGTGCAATCCAACAAAGGATCATCCTAATCATGGTCTGTCAGATTTGGGGCTTCATGCGATCAACATTTGGTTTACATCTGAGTGCTTATACTTGGTGAGCGACAAAGATTTGTGAGGGGCTATAAATGATTATTGTGAGAAATTCGTGAGAGCTTTAGGTTCATGGTACAGAAATTAGTTAGTTGTCTCGGGTACAGCAGAATGTAAGCTATTTTTGTTGGTGTATTTTTTTTTTTAAGTTCGTTCGCAGAGATGGACTATTAATACAAGTTCAAATTTTAATTTCTTAATATCTAGAAGTGTGAGAAATAATTGGTGTGTTCAAATTAAACTAATTACAAACAAATAAAACTAAGATTTAATTGATGATGAAAAACAATCCGAGAAATAGGGTTCTTCAATTGGTTCAATAATGCTATTATAATGTGATATATATTTCTCATATTTTGCTAAAAACAATTCTTCTAAATTTTATAATGTTCCCTCCCAAGATACAAAATAATGTCTACAATCATATCTCAAAAGTCACTCCCATGATCAATCGAAATACAATTTTAGATTTTTTAAAACCCGAGAATTATAAGTTTCATAGTCCTCTTATTAATCTCCCGATTCAATAATTAAACTACGTCTATCAAATCATGAACAAGAATTATGACTCATCTCCCAATTTATCATAATCCCTATGAATACAATTAAAGGTTAGCTACGCCCTTAATTGGGTGAAGTCCTCAATGATAGATTAGCAAAAATAGAGAATTATTATCACAATCAAATAAGCATATATCACCAATGAATACTACCTAATTCTCGGATTATAGAATTAGTTACTCATGCTAGATAAAGAAAATAAGCATATAATAAATGGTAAAATCATAATTAAAAGAATTTAGAGTGAAGAAATTACAACTTTAATAATTTATCCCCCCGAAATAATTTCTGATGAAATGAATGAGCACTCCAAGCAATTCCCTTTAAATCTTCAACCAAAATAGAACTTGCAGAAAATTGAAGTGTATAAAATAAAACTAAAATTACAAAAGAAAATTTATGAAAGAGAGAATATAACTGAATATTTCAGTACATGAGATGATTTCAACTCACTGCAAATACTCCTATTTATAGCCAAGGTTAGCACACCATCTACCATAATTAAATGAGCCGAAAGTATAAAACAGCATAGTGGCGGGCGGCTTTGCTGAATGAATTGATTGCCTTGGAATATTTCTTTTATTTGTTTATTCTCCAACAAACCATTCTGCCATCATTTGTCCAACATAATCATTGACATTCTTTAAAAACAATTCACGTGACTTTTACTTTTGAACGGGTTCCCTAGAAATGCTTTTTAATCCGCACAGCTTATAATCTTTAATTAATAAATAATTAATTAAATCCAGAAATTATAAAAATAAATATCTAATATTATTAGATATTTATAAATATAATTTTCTAAATAAATTATATATTTATTAATTTAAATAAATTCTTTAGTCCTAAGCTGCGGTCTTTTGAGGATCTGAAACCGGATTCCTTTTGCTTAACAAAAATTATATTAATTCCAACCGGGATTCCTCCTTTAAGAATATATCACTTTCAATGTTTTTGTGACAATTCTAATTTCCTCATTGCTCGTCCAGGTTTAATCTACGGTCTCTTGATGATCTGAAACCAGGCTCCTTTTGCTTCCAAAATTATCCTATAAACATAAAAAAATATCTTAGCATCAAATTCAAATTAAAATGCTACTAACAATGTTAATCAAGCACAAAATTAAGGATAAATGAGTGATAACATGCTATAAAATATATACAAAATTAGCATGTATCAAATACCCCCAACTTAACTTTTGCTCGTCCTCGAGTAAACCAAACTAACTACTTATTAATACCACTTCCATAGGTGATCACGGTTGCATTTGACATATGCAACAAGCCCTTTAAACCCCTAGGCAGCCCTAGTGGACGAGTGAGGTCTCGTGAGGGCCTATAGTGAATGTACCCACAAAATCCATCTAGCTCATGTGAAAGATCGAATGCCAATACAACATCACACATACAAGTCCTCTCATGCCATGTCAACTTAAGAATCAAAGTGAAGAATGCAATGCCTTGTGTCGAAGTTACAAGTATTCACATAGTCTACTCAAAGAAGATGCATAAGTTCTCAACAGTCCATGTCAATGTAAGAATAAGTTGGTAATCATGCTAAGCCCACAAGAGTACATCTTTGAGTCAAAACTTGGGATCTCATATGCAAAATATAGGTAATAACTCACCTTTCACTCACATAAGAATATTCACTCAAGAACAAGGGTAAGTGTATCACTCCATTCTAACAAAATCATAAGCATGCTTGACATTTGGTATCAATCTAATTTTAACACAACATACACCACTGATGATAATCAAAAGGTCTTTATTCGGGTTGTAATGGGGCTAGGGACAAGGTATGTCAAGTAAAGCCAAAGAAGGTGAAATGTCAAAAGCTAGTACCCAACAACATAAATCATTCAACTCCCCATCCATCATCCCCACACTTGGATCAAACAAACATAAGTATGCTTTCAAATAAATAATAATATTTTTTTTTGTTTTTTTGTTTTGTTTTTTTTATCTAAATATAAACAAGTACAATGATCCCATGATAGTAATACCAATTTCGACTAAAAAGTAAATAACCATACCCCATATTCTTCAAAAGTAATGATCATCAATAATCCCCTCTTTTGCACACCTTTTTACTCCCTCAAACATTCTACTAGCCTTTGACAATTTGGGCTCAAGTTAAAGTAAGGCCAATACAAGAAAAAGGTTTAGGCAAGTAATGCGGTGTGTCGCCGAAAAAATAAGATTAAGCTCAACGGGGTAATTATTTGATCATATGAGAATGGTGTGGATATTTTGGAAATATGGTTTATTCCTAAATGCCTTTATCATCTTATCATCAAATAACGTCATGCATTTTAAGAAAGATCTCAAACAAGTGTTAGCAATGCAAACAACATGTGGACACTCAAGCAAACGAATATAGATACAAAAGATATGCATATAGGTTCAAATCTCACTTGGTGGAAAAATATAATCAATTCCAAGTAAATAGTCTCTCCAATGCACTTACTTGTACTCAAAGCATGTAAACCAAATCATCTTACACATATTCATGTCCTTTTAATCACTTACAAAATTCAATGAGTTTACTTGCTTCAACTTGCTAGTGTATATGTGTGCATAAGAACAAAGCATATCACTTCTCAATCAAAAGCGTCAAAAACACAAGATTCTTTTAGCATGCATGGCTGTATCAATCTAACTTACAACAACTAATCTTTACAAGGCTAGAATTATTTTTGTGATTTTTTTAATTTTTTATTTTTTTTAGGCATATAATAACCCTAATAAGGTTCTATTAACACTCACACCCCCCAACTTATCACGTTTCTTGTCCACAAGAAACAACACACAATGGACTAATATGCGAGGAAAAAAAAGAGGACTCCCCTGAATCATGGTCGAGGTGGTAGTGTGCAACCAAGAACTGCCAATTGTGGCATCCATTTTGAAATGAAGATCCTCCTGCATAGTCCAAACACACAAAAATATTATTCAAATCAACAAAATTCCTTGGGTTGCCTCCCAAATAGAGCTTGTTTAACGTCATTAGCTCGACGCCTCTCGTGATGAACTTAAGCTTGAGGATTGGAGAGAAGCCAATTGACTCCTCTTGGAATGTCATCACCAATCAAATATGGCTTGAGTCTTTGCCCATTCACTTTAAACACATCGGAACCATCTCGAGTGATGTCCACAGCACCATACGGATATACCTTGACAATTTTAAAAGGGCCAGACCATCTTGACTTCAATTTTCCGGGAAAGAGTTTCAGTCTTGAGTTGAACAGTAGAACTTGCTGGTCAACTTCAAACTCTTTCGGTCTAATATGCCTGTCATGCCACTTCTTTGTCTTCTCCTTGTATATTGCTGCATTTTCATAAGACTTAAGTCTCAACTCATCAAGTTCACTTAGTTGCATCAACCTGTTAAGTCCCGCAACCTGTAATTCCATGTTCAAGAATCTTATCGCCCAAAGTGCCTTGTGCTCCACTTCCACGGGTAAATGACATGATTTTCCAAACACCAACCTATACGGAGACATACCGATAGGTGTCTTGAATGCCGTCCTATAAGCCCATAGAGCATCATCAAGCTTCCTTGCCCAATCTTTTCTGGAGCTAGCCACTGTTTTCTCAAGAATTTGTTTCAGCTCTCGATTTGAAATCTCCACTTGCCCGCTAGTTTGAGGGTGATAAGGTGTAGCAACTTTCTGAGTCACTCCATACTTTCGCAAAAGATCTTCAATTAATTTATTGCAAAAGTGAGACCCTCCATCATTGATGATGGCCCTAGGCACTCCAAAACGTGTGAAGATATGCTTCTGTAAGAACTTTTTCATTACTCTAGCGTCATTTGTAGGACTAGCAATCGCCTCCACCCATTTAGAGACGTAATCAACTCCCACCAAAATAAATTTGTTCCCATAAGATGATGGGAACGGGCCCATGAAATCTATGCCCCAAACATCAAATAGCTCAACCTTAAGAATAGGTTGCAAAGGCATCTCATTCCGTCTTGCAATATTTCCTGTTCTTTGACATCGATCACAAGTTGCAACAAAGCTTCTGGCATCTTGATACATTGAAGGCCAATAAAATCCAGACTGCCAAATTTTTGCCACCGTTTTTGCGCTACTATTGTGACCACCACACTCTAAAGCATGACAATGATTCAAGACATTAGGAATTTCCTCATGTGGCACACACCTCCTCTTGATACCATCAGCACATTCCTTGTAAAGAAGTGGTTCTTCCCAGAAGTAGTGTTTTACATCAAATAAGAATTTCTTCTTTTGTTGATAGGCCAGTCCACTTGGTACAATGCCACCCACGAGATAATTTACGAAGTCCGCATACCATGGTGTAGACAAAGATACTGCAAGAAGTGTTTCTTCCGGAAATGCATCATTGATAGGTATATTAACTCCTACCACTTCATCTCCCTGGTCCAACCTGGATAAATGATCAGCTACTAAGTTTTCAGAACCTTTCTTGTCTCGAATTTCAAGATCAAACTCCTGGAGTAAAAGAATCCAACGGATTAGACGAGGCTTGGCATCCTTCTTTTTCATTAAATAACGAATCGCAGCATGATCCGTATAAACAATCACCCTAGACCCAACAAGATAGGATCTGAATTTGTCAAAGGCAAAAACCACAGCAAGTAACTCTTTTTCAGTGGTAGCATAATTGATTTTTGCATCATCAAGTGTCTTGCTTGCATAGTATATCACATGCATGCATTTTTCCTTCTTTTAGCCCAAAACAGCACCCACAGCATAGTCACTAGCATCACACATGAGTTCGAAAGGCAAGCTCCAATCAGGGGCTGACATGATAGGTGCAGAAGTAAGCTCCTTCTTCAACCTGTTAAAAGCAACAAGACAACTCTCGTCAAAATCAAAGATACTGTCTTTTTCAAGTAGATTACAAAGAGGACGAGAAATTTTAGAAAAATCCTTGATAAAACGTCGGTAAAAACTGGCGTGTCCAAGGAAACTTCTAATCCCCTTCACAGATGAGGGTGGTGGTAATTTCTCGATCACTTCGATTTTTGCCCTGTCCACCTCGATGCCTTTACTAGAAATCTTGTGCCCAAGCACAATACCATCCTTTACCATAAAATGACACTTCTCCCAATTAAGAACAAGATTAGTGTCTTCACATTTCTGCAACACTTGAGACAAACTGGTTAAGCAAGAATCAAAGGAAGAACCATATACAGTAAAGTCATCCATGAAGACTTCCATGTTTTTTCCTAGAAAATCTGAGAATATAGCTGTCATAAGTCGTTGAAATGTAGATGGGCCATTACACAAACCAAAGGGTAGTCTACGATATGCAAAAGTACCATAAGGACAAGTAAAGGTTGTCTTTTCTTGATCCTCGGGTGCAATGGGAATCTGAAAATATCCCGAGAATCCATCTAGAAAATTATAATACTCATTGCCCGCAAGTCTTTCGAGCATTTGATCAATAAATGGAAGAGGAAAGTGATCTTTGCGAGTAGCATTATTTAATTTTCTATAATCAATACAAACTCTCCAACCTGTTACAGTCCTAGTGGGGATTAATTCATTATTTTCATTATGAACGACAGTCATCCCACCCTTCTTAGGTACAACATGTATTGGACTAACCCAGTTACTATGTGGAACAAAGTATATAATGCCAGCATCTAACAACTTAGTTATCTCTTTCTTAACCACATCTTGCAAATTAGGATTCAATCTTCTTTGTCCCTCAATCACTGGTTTATGATTATCTTCTAAGGAAATCCTATGCATGCAAAGAGCGGGGCTAATTCCTTTGATATCTTTAATTGTCCAACCAATTGATGATTTAAATTGCCTAAGCACATTTAACAATTTATCAAGTTCATCATCATGGAGCAAAGAGGACACTATCACATGATATGTATCATTAGGACCAAGAAAAGCATACCTTAGATTAGAAGGAAGAGGTTTGAGTTCTACCTGAGGTGCCTCTGAAATTGAAAGTGCCACATCAATTTTCGGCGTACCTTTTTCTTGCATATCAAGTGCAAGTGCTTCTTCAACTTCTTTATCATCTAAGGTTTGTTCCACTTTTGCGAAGTCTACATCTTCAAGACTTACAATCTCATCCACTATGTCAACATTGAAACATGTAGCATCAAATGAAGGCATCTTCATAGCTTTGTTGAGATCAAACTCAACCTTTTCATCACCAACATTTAAAGCCAATTTCCCAGCTTTGACATCAATTGTGGTTCCAACAGTAGCCAAAAATGGCCTTCCCAAAATAATGGGCATCTCAACATCTTCATCCATCTCCAACACCACAAAATCACAAGGGATAAAGAATTATCCACTTTGACAAGTACATCCTCAATGACTCCCAAAGGATACTTGATAGTATGATCAACCAACTGAAGTGAGATTCTTGTCTTCTTGAGCTCTCCAAGACCAAGTCTTCCACAAATGGAATGTGGCATCAAACTCACACTAGCCCCTAAATCACACAAGGCTTTAATATTCTCCATTGCTCCAATAGTGCATGGTAAAGAGAAACTCCAAGGATCCTTCAATTTCTGTGGAATTGTTTTTTGGATGACTACACTACATTCCGCATTGAGAGTAATAGTTTCCACATCTTCAAGTTTCCTTTTTCTGGGCAACATCTCCTTAAGAAATTTGGCGTAGAGTGGCATTTGAGCCAAAGCGTCAGCAAATGGAATATTAATATGCAACTGCCGGAACATAGTCAAGAACTTCTCGTACTGCTTCTCTAACTGCCTGTTGTGAAGTCTCTGTGGAAATGGAATAGGAGGAACATAAGGTGGTGGAGGAACATAGGGCTTTTCTGGTTTTTCTTCCTTCTTATCTTCATCTACTTTTTCTGCATCAATCTCTACTATCTCATTTTCTTTTTTCGCATCCCTCTCTTTAGGCTCAAGAGCCTCAACCTCGGGCAACTCTTTTACGCTCCTCAAAGTAATTGCTTTGCATTGTTCGTTACCATTCTGGTCGGGTTGACTTGGAAGAGAACCCTGCTCACGAACACCCATCTTGGAGGCAATTTGTCCAATCTGTGATTCTAGCATCTTTTGAGATGATGCCATCTGATTTATTCTTGATTCCATATTAGCCAATGCCCCAGAGGTTCCTTGCATTATTTTATTTAGTGCAACCTCCCAATCAGCAGGTTCTTTCTTTGGCGGTGGTTGATACTGCTGTTGTGCTTGATACGGTGGTCGTAACTGAAAACCAGGAGATTGATTCTGCCTTAGAAATGAATAAGAAGGATTAGCCGTATGATTACTACTGTAAGAAAGATTGTTGTTTGGACTTTGATTTGGATTGTAGTAGGAGTTATTCTGAACAGGCCACGGCTGTCTTCCCTGAATAAAAGATGCTTCTTCTGGAAATTGTTGCACATAAGAGTTCTGGCTAGCACCATAATCATTATACCCTTCCATAGGTGAAGAAATAGCATTCACATTTGCCCTTTGTCCTCGCATCTCCTGAGTTAGAGTATCCAATTTGAGATCCAGCATGTTGATCATCTCAGAATCTTGTGCTGCTTTTGCTGAGCTCGTCCCACTAGGTGCCCATGAATAATTATTAGATGCCAATTCCTCAAGGAGTGCTTTAGCCTATGTAGTTGGTGCCTTCTTAAAATTTCCACCAGCAGCCACATCCAAACTCAAACGAATATCTGCATTCACGGCCCCATAAAAAGTACTAATGATCTGCCAATCTTTCAAACCATGATGTGGACACTTCCTCAATAATGCCTTAAATCTCTCCCATGCCTGATATAGAACTTCACCCGGTTGTGCTTTAAAACTCATAATCATAGTCCTCAATTGTTGCGTCTTGTCAGAAGGATAATATTTGGACAAGAATGCAGTAGAAAGACTCTCCCATGTAGCAACCGTGGTGTCTGAAAGTTGTTGAAACCATTCCAAAGCTCTTCCCTTAATAAAGTAGGGAAACATATGGAGACGAATCTTGTCACTCGTAACACAATTGATTCTGAATGAGCCACACATCTGCACGAAACGCTCTAGATGTCTGTGTGGGTCCTCTAGTTCAATATCTTCTTAAAAGCTTGATTGCTGATCATCTGAATTAAGCTTGGATTAATGTTGAATTGGGTTGCCCCAATCTCTGGAGTCTTGTACATGCAATTAGCAGGATTTGGTGTCTCATGGTCCCAAATTGAAGTCTCATCAATAATAGTAACTTCACGATCTTCGTCAGCCATCTTAGATTTTTCTTTCCTTTGCTTTGCCTCTCGCCTTAAGATTCGAGCAGTGCGTTCGATTTCCGGATCAAATTCTAGATTTCCAGCACTTACTGTACGTCGCATGCAAGAGTTTGTGCACCTGAAAAAGAAAACACCAATAAGATAGAGTTAAAACAAAAGAACTATATATAGTTTCTTTTTATTATTATTATCTATTTTTTTATTTTTATTTTTATTTATTATTATTATTTTTTTTACAACCAACAAAATCGCAAATAAAATTGAAAAGAACAAAAACTAAATTAATCTAAAAATTCTAAATTTGAATTAAAACAAAATTTTATTTATTTACTTTATTTTTTATTTTATTTATTTTATTTATTTTTTTTATTTTTTTTTGAGTAAAAAAATAAAAAAAAATAAAATTTATTATTCTATATCTAAACTAATTAAAAATGAAAAGAATACAAACTATTTTAAAAATTCTAAATTCGAACTAAAATTTTATTCCTTTTTTTTTTGAATTAAAATTATTTACAGAAAATTTTGGAAAAAATTGGACATGTAATATTTGTAAATAGAACTGGGCAAAAACAAACAAAAACCAACGAGTCAGCTCAGAGAAACAGCAAAACTCGACAAACGAGGACACATCAACTCGTTAACAAGAACAATAAAACTCAAAACAAACAAAACCGAACGACTCAAACTCAGTGACAACTCATGAACTCAGTATCGACAAAATACATGACTCGGAACTGATTAACAAGCATAGTAACAACACTGCATTAACTCGCAAAACAAGGACACAAACTCAACGAAATAACTCAACAGCTTGGAAACTAGCAAAAACGAGAACACCAGAACATCAAAATCGTCTAAAAAAAAATCGACATAGTGATTTAACCCAACAATTGAACTCTGGACAACAGCAAAACTCGTGAACTCGGCTGACTCGAACAAAACACAGCACAACACGAACCAATTTGGTAGCCTCGCAAGACTTAAAACGTAGCAACGGACTCAACAACTCCAAACTTGCAGCAACGAAAAACGGAACTTAGTAAACGCAACACAACTCGGTGATTTATGTTGAACCATAAACTCGAACTTGGAAAATAACTAGAACAAACCAAATAACTCAGTAGTTGACTAAGGAACCAGAAACACAACTCGCAATGAAACTCAGGATAGCAAATACAACACTCAACGACTTAAACAATGAGAAAAGGGATTCAAACTCGCAGCGAAAATTCAGTAAATTACAACTCAGAATATCGACACTGTGAATTCGTTACAAACGTGTTGGAGTTGTGGTGCGGTCGAGAAGAATTTTGGACGGAGAACGGAGTATTGATGGTGTTTGTGTGGATAAGGAGAAGGGGAGGAAGGAACTGCAGTGGGCGGGGCTGGTGTTTTGCAGGCGGATTAGCAGAGCGACGATGGCGGATGGTGGCGTGAGGATGAAATTGACAGGAGAGGAGGTTAGGCGATCGGTGAATTGGAGGTGGTGATGAAGAACGGTGGTGAAGGCATGGAAGGTGAAGAGAAAAGGAGAGGGGTGGGAAAGAATAGAGGTGGCGCAGTGTTTGTGCGGAGGAAGAAGAAGAAAGGGGAGATGGAGTAAGGAGATGGATAGAAGAAGAAGAGAAAAATGAGAACTGGGTTTGTGTTTGTGGTCAGGTTTAACGAGAACAGAGTAAACACAAGTGTATTTCGAATAAAACTCAAGTGTATTTCGAATAAAAACAGGGGATGGAGGTGCTAGACCTTCGAATTAACTAGTTAAAAAAATTGAATAAATACGTACTGAAATTTAAAGCTAATATTTTTGTGTTTTTTTTTTTCACTAACACATAAAATATAAAAATTAAGATTTACAATTAAAATTATGAACCCAGAAAAGAAAGCAGCAGAACAGATTTATGTGATTAAAACAAAAACAATGGTGCCAAAAACTTGCTTCGAATGATTACCAAAAACATGAAAAAACAAATACTGAAATTTTAATAAAACTAAAATATTTTTGTTATTTTAATTTTTTTTACACTGAACAAAATAAAATCTAAATTATAAGAAATAATTAACCTAAACTTAATATTGATGCCTTCCCCGGCAGCGGCGCCAATTTGTTGGTGTATTTTTTTTGTAAAGTTCGTTCGCAGGGAAGGACTATTAATACAAGTTCAAGTTTTAATTTCTTAATATCTAGAAGTGTGAGAAATAATTGGTGTGTTCAAATTAAACTAATTACAAAGAAATAAAACTAAGATTTAATTGATGATGAAAAGCAATCCGAGAAATAGGGTTCTTCAATTGGTTCAATAATGCTATTATAATGTGATATATATATATTTCTCATATTTTGCTAAAAACAATTCTTCTAAATTTTATAATGTTCTCTCCCAAGATACAAAATAATGTCTACAATCATATCTCAAAAGTCACTCTCATGATAAATCGAAATACAATTTTAGATTTTTTAAAACCCGAGAATTATAAGTTTCATAGTCCTCTTATTAATCTCCCGATTCAATAATTAAACTACGTCTATCAAATCATGAACAAGAATTATGACTCATCTCCCAATTTATCATAATCCCTATGAATACAATTAAAGGTTAGCTACGCCCTTAATTGGGTGAAGTCCTTAATGATAGATTAGCAAAAATAGAGAATTATTATCACAATCAAATAAGCATATATCACCAATGAATACTACCTAATTCTCGGATTATAGAATTAGTTACTCATGCTAGATAAAGAAAATAAGCATATAATAAATGGTAAAATCATAATTAAAAGAATTTAGAATGAAGAAATTACAACTTTAATAATTTATCCCCCCGAAATAATTTCTGATGAAATGAATGAGCACTCCAAGCAATTCCATTTAAATCTTCAACCAAAATAGAACTTGCAGAAAATTGAAGTGTATAAAATAAAACTAAAATTACAAAAGAATATATCTGAATATTTCAGTACATGAGATGATTTCAACTCAGTGCAAATACTCCTATTTATAGCCAAGGTTAGCACACCATCTACCATAATTAAATGAGCCGAGAGTATAAAACAGCATAGTGGCGGGCGGCTTTGCTGAATGAATTGATTGCCTTGGAATATTTCTTTTATTTGTTTATTCTGCAATAAACCATTCTGCCATCATTTGTCCAACATAATCATTGACATTCTTTAAAAACAATTCACGTGTGTTATGGAGTAAAAACTAGGTTACGATTTGTAATTAATGCAAGAGTGGTTGAGCTTCGAGCTTTAATGGCTGCTTCTGCGTTCGAGACTAAGCGGTCCTCACAGAATGCCTACGTATCTCTATATTAGAGAATCAAGCCAAGAAAACGTAGTTCTGAGAATGAGGTGTCAGGCCCTTTATATAGGCTGAGAAGCCTTAGAATTATGGTAGGATTTGGAGACTTGGTGGACAAGTCTTTGAGGAAGGTTCTAGATCTATTCCTTATAGGAATCAGTTTCCATATCGAATTGGATTCCTTGGTGGCTAAGTCTGAAAGGGATATTATCCTTATCCAACTATTATTGCTGAGTCGTTTATTTCCCCCAATATTAATTACGAAATTAATATTAAAATAGGGATTCTGACCTCATCAATGGGCCCCACGTTTGGACCACACTGGGTCTAATTAATACCATATTAAATGTGTCTTTAGGGCTTATCTTCAGCCCATATCATTTGCCCCCCAACTTCTAGGAAAACTGATCAGGTTTTCGTAGAAGTTATATTTGCCTTAATCGAGACTCGGGGTCGTTTTTATCCCTTACCTGGGACTTCTTAATTTTCCTACCCTTATATGGGAATTTTGGTTTACACTAGTGTTTCACGAGTATCGTCTTGATTGTAAAGTGTGGAGCGACCTACACATTTACGACGATTTGCCTTATTCGAGGCTTTAATTTGTGCTTGCTTTTAACAATTTCGGCAGTTTCATAGAGTTTTTATGCATTATTAGAATAAATTTTTGCTCAACTTGTCAAGAAAATATTTCCATAATTTTTCTCGTATTTTTCTGTACCTTTCCTAATATTTTAGGGATTTTTATGTACTCACAGGTATTTTCCTTAATTATTCCTAACAATTCAGGAATTTTTATGTACCCACGGGTATTTTTCTTAATTATTCCTAACAATTCAGGAATTTTTATGTACCCACGGGTATTTTTCTTAATTATTCCTAACAATTCAGGAATTTTTATGTACCCACGGGTATTTTAATTATTTTTGGATATTTTACCAAAAATAATCAATAGTACTATCAAGTATAAAATAATTTTTCTGTTATTCTGGATTTTTCGGGAATTATTTTTCAATTTCCCAATCATTATTTTTCAGAATTTTTAAAGGATTAACTTTAAAAAGACATCCTGCCAAAAAAAAAAATGCTTCCTGGGCGTGGGTACCCCCGCCAAGGAGACACTATAACGCCTTAGAAATTTCGTATTTATAGATATTATTATTTAATATTAAATGTGGATCATATAAGGTGAATTTTTTTTAGGATTGAATTTATGTGACATCATGTTTACGTGCTTATATGATGATGAATATGTGAAATGTGGATCCGTGTAATTTTATTTGAATTTTTGACGATTTAAATCTATTTAAATCATGCATTATTGATCTTCGAAAGATTTTATAAAATCGTCGGAGTATTTAAAAATCATGAAATCTTTTGTAATATTATCTTTGTATAATTATTTTGTTTTTAAAATTATTGGGTGAATTAATTTGGGTGTTTAAATATTTTTAAAATGATTTTAGGAGTTTTATTTCATTTAAAGGATCTTTTCTTGTAAAATTCATATTTAATTCATTTTTGATCCTAAAAATATTGTAAAAATATGTGAGTGTTCATAATTTTACACTCTTTATTTGAAAAGTGAAAAGTTTAATTTTTCAAAATGTTTCTATTTAATTCCAATTTTTTTGAAAGCTATTTATCAGATTTTTTTTAGAATTTTCAACATTGTCAAATTTCATTTTTTTCCCAACATTTCCTTAATCAAAAGCCTAGTTCTCTGTTCCTTTTCTTCTCAGCTGGGTTCGGTGGAAATCTCTCGAACTCTCGAGATTTTTTTTTCCTCTCTTTCTCTCAATCTCTCTCCCTCAGAATCTCTCTTAATCTCTCTCCCGAGTTTCTCCTTTTCTCTCCTGCAACTCGATCAAGCAGGCGTGTGTATATGTATACAGAGGTGTGTGAGTTCTCTTCTAATCTCTCTCAAAAACTCTCGAAGTCTCTTTCTTCAATCTCTCTTTATCCCTCGCGATTCTTTTCTCCCTCAATTTCTTGTTAATCTCTCTATGTGTATGCGTATATATATATGTATGATGATGCGTGTTCATGGTTAATTGTGTGCGAGTAAGCTGCCGTGTATTTGTATAAACTACCGGGTGTGTATAGTCGAGATTGGTGGTCAAATCGGGGATGTTATGGTGTTCCTGTGATTTGTGTTTGCAGCTTGTATTAAGGATTATTACCACGAATTGAATCCCCTTTCTTACCCCTCTGTTGCCTTGCATCATATGTGCATATTGGTTGATAAACTGCTGTGTGTGTATAGCTATCGTGGGTGTGTGTGAGTGTAAACTACTGCGAACTGCGGGTGTACTGCGGCTGGTACAACGGCTGGTACAGCGACTGTGTTGGTGGGTATGTGTATGGTCGAATTATGGTGTCAAAATTGAGGGTTCATTGTTAAGTTGTGATCCAGAGGTCGTGTATTACTCTTGTGGTAACTAATTTCTTGTATGTACAAATTGTGGTTGATTGTGTTGCTGTGGAGTTAAACAGAGGTTCAAGTCCATGCCCTGCAACCGTGCGTGTTTTGTGTATATAGTTCAGTGTCTGTGTTGATAATTAGGGGTCATTTCATTCTGAGAAAACCAAAGGTTGAGCTATGCAGATTGGGTAGCTGTGAGTGCGTGTTCTGATGTTGAATTCGAGTTAACAGTGGTTGTGTTTGTGTAAATTGTTGTGGTATGTTAATCAATTTCAGGAGGGATTGTAATCAAGTTTATGCTTTGAAAATCATTGTTGAGGCTGGAGGTTATTTAAGTTTTAAGTGGAAGCAGTGTTTAAAAATTTTTATTAACCGATGTAAGGTTTTATTATGGTCATTCTGTGTTATTAATGTGTTGTTATTAGTAGACGTTCTGTTGCTCTGTTTTTTTTTTCAATTCTAATCTGTTGCCTGTGGTGGCTGTTTGTCTTTGGGTTAAGGCCTAAGATTCAACGCTAATACGAGAATGTATGGATTGTTTTAATAAGAAATTTTGTATATAAATTATTCCTAGTATAAGTCTAGTAATAGAATTTTTAAAATGTAGCTGTTTATACACTACTTATTATTTGATTTCGGCATTCTCTGTTTCTCCTGCTATATTGGAGTCTTAAATTTGATGTTTATATTACTCTTGCTAATGTAGTATTGTATAGATGTGCATTTAATTAAGTCATAGATGTAGATAAAGTCATTATAAGCAATGTAGTGTAGATCAAAATAATTATGTGCAAATGTGATATAAGTGGTGTTGATTTCAGTTTGTGATTTATCTAATTGTATTATACTATATTGAGAATGTGATCGATGTGTGCTATATGTGATAAATTGTAAAGTAAAGGATACTTTGATTGTTGATTATATCGAGTGTATCTCTTACAGGTTAGGTCATATTATAAAGGAGGTGCTGTCCAATTCTTGTTAGAATTATTTTGTAATTATTGTAGTAATTTGATAAGAACTAATTGTAAATCGATATGATACATGTGTTAATATATATATCAGTGTAAATTGATAATTCGTGCTAAGTGCTTATATGGTTTTGTGGTTATGCATTTCTATTTTGAGAATATAATAAGTAGGGGCTATATGTAATAAGTGTAAAGTGTATTAGGACGCGTTTGGGTAGAACAGAGATAGACGATTAAGGTTACAAGCGTACTGAAGTAGTACTTTGCCTGTAAATAGGTACAAATCGGAGGTCGGCTAAGAGCCAGTGTACGTGTAAATGGAATATAGAGGAAAGAGAGAATTTTCGGGATTGACGAGTGTGTTCGAGTAGAAGCTGACAAGTGGTAGAGGAAAGATGAATTCGTGATTGGATAAAGGCCACTGTATAGAGAAGTGGAGACGGATGTAAAGTGAGTAAAGAATTGAGATATTGGAATTGGAAACTTCGTGTATTGAGGCAAGTTTACTATTCCTCACTTATTGTTCAAGTGATGTGAAACCTTTTGTATTATTTATTGTTCTTTCGAAATTCCTTCTTGCAAGCAATTATATTCTTCATCTTTATTCTAAATAATGTGAACCTGTTCTGTTAATTTTACGATATTTCTTTTAAACCATGCTTGCTAGTGCCCATACCCTTTATTTTATTTTATTTTACTTTCAGTGACATTCTTCTTCTATTAATTTACAAACACTCATTCTCAAAATTATTCTGTCATTGTTTATTCTCTTCACCTATTGTTCAGGTGTTGATTCTTTTAAAAACTATTTTATATAAATATTTCCCGTCATTATTAATATTCTTCAAAGAGCGTTTTCTTCAAATTATTGTAAACTAATTCGAGGTTTATACTGTTGTTGAGGCATGTGCTGCTCAGTGACGGTTAAAACCAAGAATGAATTGAGATCTTCTTAATTATTTAAACTCATATTTGTCATGCCGGTTCTGGCAGCTGAAGCCTATAAGTGCTTAGCTGACATGAGTGAGACCTTAAGTAATTGAGAATTTCTTAAATCTTCGTTTTAAACTATTCGAATCTCTCATGTTAGTTTAAACTTGGTAACGGATTTTCACCAATGGACCCCTTTAGGAGAGGTTTTCTTCAACATGTCCTACAATTATACTGTTTTGGAGTTATTTTACAAAGGATCATTTTAAAACTACTTAATTCGCTTATGTTGATTCAACTTGACAATGTGTTGGTAAATTTTATTAAATGCTTAGCACTTGACTATACCCTTGCTTTATCTTATAATTACAAATGTTGTTATTCATGTTGCAAGTAAACTACTTCACTTATCTTTCAAGTGAATTATGATTATCATAACTTGATTCTTATGCTCGTTTGATTTATCCTTGATATAACTGTTCTGTTAATTTCCATTAATTTCGAATATTAAATTGTTATACCCCAAATCGATTATATTGATTTCGTTGATTCTTTTAGTGGCTTGACTTAATTAATACCTTTTTTTTTCTATATCGAACTTGTCAATATCTAATTCAGAAATTACCCGACCTTATTTTACTTTGTGAGATTTGAGATGTTGACCTGGAACGAAAGTGTCCAGGGTGTTTGGCAGTTGAGGTGGTCGATTGTTCCGACACCTGATGTCTAGTTAGGATTGGACTATTAGTTTTTTTTTTTAAAAAAATGTGGACCGTAAGGGTCGGACCAGATTCGTGGTCAGAAGTTATTAAGTCCAATGTGTGCCGTGGATCCATTAAAGGACATTGCTGTGTGCGTTTGTCCGGGGTTAGTGCGTGACTGATCAGCAGCCTAACCTTATTGTTTTTATTAATAAAATGCAAAATAGTCCAATTCTATTCCATTTCCTGAATTAAATAAAATGTTATATCTTTAAAGTTCTTGAGCTTTTGTAATTGTGAATTATTCCTTTGAGATAAGTTGGTCAGTGATATGTTCACCAATGAATCATTGTAGTATTATTGTTTCACTATACTGTTCGCTTGCTGAGCATTCTTTGGCTCACTCTTGCTTCATTTTCTCTAATCTTTCAGTTAGAAATAAGGGTGGATGTCTACCTCGTACGAGTCATATGAGAGCAATGAGGCAGCCTTTACAGGATAGATCTTGAAGCTAAAGCGGGTAAGCACAGATTGGAGTTAAGCTACAGATTAAACGGTATAGGTATTGAAATCAGAATAGTAGAAGAAATTGTAATAATAAGTATGGTTTAGATTCTTGTTTCATACCATAACCTGGAATTGATCCTCGGTGAGGAATCGCTGGTGTATTAAGTTTTAATTGTAATTGTTAATTGGAATTTGGTTTGGGTTGAAATACAGGTGGATAGTCCGATTTACTAATACTTCATGCCGGAATTTTCTAAAATTCCCCTGTATCAAAGTCTGTTTTATTATAAAAAGTATATTTTCAGTATTGGGAAGTCGGGGCGTTACAGGTTGGTATCAGAGCGACAGGTTATGGTCACTGAAACAAGTTAGGATGATTAGGTGTACTTATTTAGGTTAAACGTTAGGTGAAACGATTTAGGATAAGATTCGCCTTAGGATATTAGGACTATTGTTGGGACGTTATTTGGTATTTCGATATATCGCGCGAGCAGAAATTCGATTCCTCCGGAGACACAATTTAGGACGAGGCAGATAATTCGGAAGACCATACGCTAAATAGATGACCAGAGCTATCAGCTTGAAAGACCCTACGTGCAGACCTTTGCGGACCTTCTAGAGTTTCTTTTGCGACTTTAGTTACCTTGTGAGCGATATAGAAAGTGCGAAAGGATTGTGAACAAGATGTGAAATGGAACTATTGGCGTGGTTATTCATTACTAGCAGTTGATTTCATTTAGTTTATTGATTAAGGAGATTCGATTCAACCTTTCTTTCTATTTCTTCTTATTTTGATAATACCCCATCACCTTTGATAATCAACTATATTTCAATTGATGACGACTTTTTCTGATTCATTTAAACACATTTATATTTTTCAAAGATACCTCTATTTTCCAGGGGATAACTTGATTCAACATTATGCATATAAATTATTGAGACCCTTGAATTCTTTCCAATTTCCCCGAATAATTGCTATTCCTTATTCAACATTGTATATCTATAAACTTTTTGAAACTTTTGAATTCTTTTTGTTTCTCTTTGAATACTTAACCTTATTTATTCTGACTGGGAAGAACAACCCTATGTATATAGGGGATCCAGGGACATCTATCTATGTGATAGAAGTCTGGTGGGACGCCACTGATTGTGTTTGTCATGAAAGTACTGAAGGCTGGCCACCTTTTTGTACTATGGCGGTTGACCTAAGTGACAAATGCAACCTGAAAATAGTTCAATGATCATATTGATCTCTCGGTTAAATTCTTTTACAAAAATTCCTATCAAACAAAACTTATCTTATATTCATACATGTTAACACCTGTCGTTTCATTACTTCCTTTTTGTTATAACCCTTATGATTCCTAAAGTTACCAGTGGTGGAAAGTAGTAAAAATAGAAACGATGACATTCTAAGTGGTCCGAGATACAATTATGTCAAGGAAGAATTGGTTTGTCTGGTTTGAGAATTGATGCTAAAATAGGGATTGAATATCCAGTTAGATTACTCCTTGGATTGACAACACACGTACAAGATTCGATTAAATGGAGGACTGTGTATGGATAAGGAGCAGATAAAAAGGAGACGAGATTATTAACTCTATTTAAATTGGAAGTGGAGTGATGATGGGTTTAGTTGGTTGTGAGAGTTATGTTGAGGAAAGATTGTTGAGGAACAGTAGTTTATTGTATATTTTACTTTGGATATAGTAGAAGGGATATTATGAGATTTTAAATGATTTAAGACCAATTGTCGGGTATGCATTTTAGAATTGAAGCGGAAAAACTTGAGCGAAGAAAAGTAGAGCTAGACAATTTGTATTAAGAATTTCAACAGGAAATTTGCAGGAATTGTGTTAGCAGAGGATGTGAGATTTGGCTAGAAAGGAAGGTAAGATTTCAAGAGGAAGCCTACTTTAATTGTACTAAGATTAAGATGAAAAGATGTAATTGTAAGCAGAAAGAACAGTATGGTGAGAAGTGACAGAATTGGAAACTAGAAATTCATTATGATTATGAATGACGATATGAAGAATATGAAGGTGATGGCAGTTAAAAGAGCTGAGTGTGAGTTGAGATTGGATTGTATAATTAACTATAAAGTACAGGCATGGTGTGAGGATAAAAAGGTGAAATTATGATTTTCGAGAGATATATAAGTTGTGTTTCGAGGTCGGAAGCGGACAAAGGAAGTTTTAAGGGTCATGCAGACCAAGAGATTATTATGACAAAATTTTAAGGTTATCTTATATATGTGAGAGATACCAGTAAGGAGATGATTATAGTGAAGCTAATTACAGTGTTTAAACTTTCTCGGACGTATGTATTGATGAATTGCTAGTATTTTTCCCAGACAGAGATATAAAGTCGGTTAATTATTTATTTCCAGGTATGTCACGAGTTTCAAGAATTCAAGATCGGAAGACATCTCAAGAAATTCAAGGATATAAGAAGAGTATACATAAGATTTCTAAGTACGGGCTTTGGAATTGGAAGAAGTAAAATTTCCAGGAGATGACGAAAGGATCGAAATGAAATTCGGGAAGACGAAGCAGTAATGAATCGGGAAAGGCCTAAGACGCCCGTAGAGATCGAAAATTTTAAAGGACCAGCTAGGAATTACCGAAGGTCGTCAAAGGTTGTACCAAGATCGCTACAGCAGTAGACACGCTTACCAAGAAGGAAATGGAATAGTTCAAGGAAATGAGTGTTGGACTCGTATTTTATTTCGTTTATTCAGTTATCGATAAATGTTGGAGTTATTACGTGCAGAGTCTAAATTTGAGGACTTTTTTTTAGAGTATGTAGAGTAATGTTTCGGAAGTTGATTTTTCGCGGACTTGAGATGGTGAAGTTTAAATGGGTTTTGAAGGTTATAAGTTAATTATTGGTGAAGTATACTTGGGTTTACGTATGTTAAGTCGGGTTTCGATATTAGTGGAATTTTTAGAGCTCAACTGGATTGAAAGTTTGATTTTGAATGGTATTGAGGGGCGAGGACCCCAGAATAGTTTATATTGCAAATAAGGTATATATGTTTCAAGTTTCTTGATATTTTTTTTTTCTCAGAGTTTTATATGGGGCACCCTGAATTATGAGTAGGAGCGTGGAAGTGGTATGAATTGTTTTAGTCACGTGAATTTCGTTTTAAAGATTTAATTATTTACATGTTTACTTCAAGTCAAGACAGATTTCTTCACTTATATCTTTGTGGCAGGTTAAAGCAGGTTTTGGTTCAGTATTGTATATGAATGAATTTTTTTATGGATGATTGGGTTGGTACGTGAGGCATTGTGTACAGGACATAGTCCATTATACGAATAGGTCATGTTCGATTTTCGATAGAAAGGATCGTCACGTAGGAGTGATAAGTACCTAGAATTAACGAGACATGTAAACCAAAGGTTTAAGTTTATGTTGCAATTTACGGGCTTACAAGACGAGCCTAGCGAGATATGAATTGATATAAAGGAATTCTATAATGAAAGGAATGATTTGGAAATTGAAAGAGAAATGTTTGAGAATACCGTCACATGTTTTCTTACGGTCGATTCTGAGGACAGAATCCTATTAAGGGGGGAAGGATATAACGCCTTAGAAATTTCGTATTTATAGATATTATTATTTAATATTAAATGTGGATCATATAAGGTGAATTTTTTTTAGGATTGAATTTATGTGACATCATGTTTACGTGCTTATATGATGATGAATATGTGAAATGTGGATCCGTGTAATTTTATTTGAATTTTTGACGATTTAAATCTATTTAAATCATGCATTATTGACCTTCGAAAGATTTTATAAAATCGTCGGAGTATTTAAAAATCATGAAATCTTTTGTAATATTATCTTTGTATAATTATTTTGTTTTTAAAATTATTGGGTGAATTAATTTGGGTGTTTAAATATTTTTAAAATGATTTTAGGAGTTTTATTTCATTTAAAGGATCTTTTCTTGTAAAATTCATATTTAATTCATTTTTGATCCTAAAAATATTGTAAAAATATGTGAGTGTTCATAATTTTACACTCCTTATTTGAAAAGTGAAAAGTTTAATTTTTCAAAATGTTTCTATTTAATTCCAATTTTTTTTGAAAGCTATTTATCAGATTTTTTTTAGAATTTTCAACATTGTCAAATTTCATTTTTTTCCCAACATTTCCTTAATCAAAAGCCTAGTTCTCTGTTCCTTTTCTTCTCAGCTGGGTTCGGTGGAAATCTCTCGAACTCTCGAGATTTTTTTTCCTCTCTTTCTCTCAATCTCTCTCCCTCAGAATCTCTCTTAATCTCTCTCCCGAGTTTCTCCTTTTCTCTCCTGCAATTCGATCAAGCAGGCGTGTGTATATGTATACAGAGGTGTGTGAGTTCTCTTCTAATCTCTCTCAAAAACTCTCGAAGTCTCTTTCTTCAATCTCTCTTTATCCCTCGCGATTCTTTTCTCCCTCAATTTCTTGTTAATCTCTCTATGTGTATGCGTATATATATATATGTATGATGCTGCGTGTTCATGGTTAATTGTGTGCGAGTAAGCTGCCGTGTATTTGTATAAACTACCGGGTGTGTATAGTCGAGATTGGTGGTCAAATCGGGGATGTTATGGTGTTCCTGTGATTTGTGTTTGCAGCTTGTATTAAGGATTATTACCACGAATTGAATCCCCTTTCTTACCCCTCTGTTGCCTTGCATCATATGTGCATATTGGTTGATAAACTGCTGTGTGTGTATAGCTGTCGTGGGTGTGTGTGAGTGTAAACTACTGCGAACTGCGGGTGTACTGCGGCTGGTACAGCGGCTGGTACAGCGACTGTGTTGGTGGGTATGTGTATGGTCGAATTATGGTGTCAAAATTGAGGGTTCATTGTTAAGTTGTGATCCAGAGGTCGTGTATTACTCTTGTGGTAACTAATTTCTTGTATGTGCAAATTGTGGTTGATTGTGTTGCTGTGGAGTTAAACAGAGGTTCAAGTCCATGCCCTGCAACCGTGCGTGTTTTGTGTATATAGTTCAGTGTCTGTGTTGATAATTAGGGGTCATTTCATTGTGAGAAAACCAAAGGTTGAGCTATGCAGATTGGGTAGCTGTGAGTGCGTGTTCTGATGTTGAATTCGAGTTAACAGTGGTTGTGTTTGTGTAAATTGTTGTGGTATGTTAATCAATTTCAGGAGGGATTGTAATCAAGTTTATGCTTTGAAAATCATTGTTGAGGCTGGAGGTTATTTAAGTTTTAAGTGGAAGCAGTGTTTAAAAATTTTTATTAACCGATGTAAGGTTTTATTATGGTCATTCTGTGTTATTAATGTGTTGTTATTAGTAGAGGTTCTGTTGCTCTGTTTTTTTTTCAATTCTAATCTGTTGCCTGTGGTGGCTGTTTGTCTTTGGGTTAAGGCCTAAGATTCAACGCTAATACGAGAATGTATGGATTGTTTTAATAAGAAATTTTGTATATAAATTATTCCTAGTATAAGTCTAGTAATAGAATTTTTAAAATGTAGCTGTTTATACACTACTTATTATTTGATTTCGGCATTCTCTGTTTCTCCTGCTATCTTGGAGTCTTAAATTTGATGTTTATATTACTCTTGCTAATGTAGTACTGTATAGATGTGCATTTAATTAAGTCATAGATGTAGATAAAGTCATTATAAGCAATGTAGTGTAGATCAAAATAATTATGTGCAAATGTGATATAAGTGGTGTTGATTTCAGTTTGTGATTTATCTAATTGTATTATACTATATTGAGAATGTGATCGATGTGTGCTATATGTGATAAATTGTAAAGTAAAGGATACTTTGATTGTTGATTATATCGAGTGTATCTCTTACAGGTTAGGTCATATTATAAAGGAGGTGCTGTCCAATTCTTGTTAGAATTATTTTGTAATTATTGTAGTAATTTGATAAGAACTAATTGTAAATCGATATGATACATGTGTTAATTTATATATATCAGTGTAAATTAATAATTCGTGCTAAGTGCTTATATGGTTTTGTGGTTATGCATTTCTATTTTGAGAATATAATAAGTAAGGGCTATATGTAATAAGTGTAAAGTGTATTAGGACGCGTTTGGGTAGAACAGAGATAGACGATTAAGGTTACAAGCGTACTGAAGTAGTACTTTGCCTGTAAATAGGTACAAATCGGAGGTCGGCTAAGAGCCAGTGTACGTGTAAATGGAATATAGAGGAAAGAGAGAATTTTCGGGATTGACGAGTGTGTTCGAGTAGAAGCTGACAAGTGGTAGAGGAAAGATGAATTCGTGATTGGATAAAGGCCACTGTATAGAGAAGTGGAGACGGATGTAAAGTGAGTAAAGAATTGAGATATTGGAATTGGAAACTTCGTGTATTGAGGCAAGTTTACTATTCCTCACTTATTGTTCAAGTGATGTGAAACCTTTTGTATTATTTATTGTTCTTTCGAAATTCCTTCTTGCAAGCAATTATATTCTTCATCTTTATTCTAAATAATGTGAACCTGTTCTGTTAATTTTACGATATTTCCTTTAAACCATGCTTGCTAGTGCCCATACCCTTTATTTTATTTTATTTTACTTTCAGTGACATTCTTCTTCTATTAATTTACAAACACTCATTCTCAAAATTATTCTGTCATTGTTTATTCTCTTCACCTATTGTTCAGGTGTTGATTCTTTTAAAAACTATTTTATATAAATATTTCCCGTCATTATTAATATTCTTTAAAGAGCGTTTTCTTCAAATTATTGTAAACTAATTCGAGGTTTATACTGTTGTTGAGGCATGTGCTGCTCAGTGACGGTTAAAACCAAGAATGAATTGAGATCTTCTTAATTATTTAAACTCATATTTGTCATGCCGGTTCTGGCAGCTGAAGCCTATAAGTGCTTAGCTGACATGAGTGAGACCTTAAGTAATTGAGAATTTCTTAAATCTTCGTTTTAAACTATTCGAATCTCTCATGTTAGTTTAAACTTGGTAACGGATTTTCACCAATGGACCCCTTTAGGAGAGGTTTTCTTCAACATGTCCTACAATTTTACTGTTTTGGAGTTATTTTACAAAGGATCATTTTAAAACTACTTAATTCGCTTATGTTGATTCAACTTGACAATGTGTTGGTAAATTTTATTAAATGCTTAGCACTTGACTATACCCTTGCTTTATCTTATAATTACAAATGTTGTTATTCATGTTGCAAGTAAACTACTTCACTTATCTTTCAAGTGAATTATGATTATCATAACTTGATTCTTATGCTCGCTGATTTATCCTTGATATAACTGTTCTGTTAATTTCCATTAATTTCGAATATTAAATTGTTATACCCCAAATCGATTATATTGATTTCGTTGATTCTTTTAGTGGCTTGACTTAATTAATACCTTTTTTTTTCTATATCGAACTTGTCAATATCTAATTCAGAAATTACCCGACCTTATTTTACTTTGTGAGATTTGAGATGTTGACCTGGAACGAAAGTGTCCAGGGTGTTTGGCAGTTGAGGTGGTCGATTGTTCCGACACCTGATGTCTAGTTAGGATTGGACTATTAGTTTTTTTTTTTTTTAAAAAAAATGTGGACCGTAAGGGTCGGACCAGATTCGTGGTCAGAAGTTATTAAGGCCAATGTGTGCCGTGGATCCATTAAAGGACATTGCTGTGTGCGTTTGTCCGGGGTTAGTGCGTGACTGATCAGCAGCCTAACCTTATTGTTTTTATTAATAAAATGCAAAATAGTCCAATTCTATTCCATTTCCTGAATTAAATAAAATGTTATATCTTTAAAGTTCTTGAGCTTCTGTAATTGTGAATTATTCCTTTGAGATAAGTTGGTCAGTGATATGTTCACCAATGAATCATTGTAGTATTATTGTTTCACTATACTGTTCGCTTGCTGAGCATTCTTTGGCTCACTCTTGCTTCATTTTCTCTAATCTTTCAGTTAGAAATAAGGGTGGATGTCTACCTCGTATGAGTCATATGAGAGCAATGAGGCAGCCTTTACAGTATAGATCTTGAAGCTAAAGCGGGTAAGCACAGATTGGAGTTAAGCTACAGATTAAACGGTATAGGTATTGAAATCAGAATAGTAGAAGAAATTGTAATAATAAGTATGGTTTAGATTCTTGTTTCATAGCATAACCTGGAATTGATCCTCGGTGAGGAATCGCTGGTGTATTAAGTTTTAATTGTAATTGTTAATTGGAATTTGGTTTGGGTTGAAATACAGGTGGATAGTCCGATTTACTAATACTTCATGCTGGAATTTTCTAAAATTCCCCTGTATCAAAGTCTGTTTTATTATAAAAAGTATATTTTCAGTATTGGGAAGTCGGGGCGTTACAGACACTTTCCTTAGGCACGCCTAGGAGGTTTGGTCTCCTGGGCGTGGGTGTACCTTCGTCCTTTAAAAATCATCCTGGGCGTGGGTACCCCCGCCAAGGAGACACCTTCCTTAGGCACGCCTAGGAGGTTTGGTCTCCTGGGCGTGGGTGTACCTTCGTCCTTTAAAAATCATCCTGGGCGTGGGTACCCCCGCCAAGGAGACACCTTCCTTAGGCACGCCTAGGAGGTTTGGTCTCCTGGGCGTGGGTATACCCTCGTTTAGGAAAAATCAACTTGGGCGTGGGTACCCCCGCCAAGGAGACACCTTCCTTAGGCACGCCTAGGAGGTTTGGTCTCCTGGGCGTGGGTATACCCTTCTTTAAGAAAAATCAAGTTGGGCGTGGGTACCCCTGCCAAGGAGACACTTTCCTTAGGCACGCCTAGGAAGTTTGGTCTCCTGGGCGTGGGTATACCCTTCTTTAAGAAAAATCAAGTTGGGCGTGGGTACCCCCGCCAAGGAGACACTTTCCTTAGGCACGCCTAGGAAGTTTGGTCTCTTGGGCGTGGCCCTTTTAATTGGGCCTCCTGCCTTTAAATTCTGATGGGCTTTTATCCTATTTTGGAAAATGTCATAGAACATTCTAGAATTAATTCAAAATTTGAATTTTATGGGCTTCCCGCCTATTCAAAGGCCCAGTCACCTGTTGACAGCCCATTTACTTACTATAACCGGTTGAGTGACTAACCATGAACTCTATAAAAGAGTGGTGTGCGTCCCTCATTTCTCATCTCACTATTCAGCAAAAATTATCTTTCACTATCCCACAAATACTTTCCAAAAAGCTCTGCTAGGGTTCTGTCGCGAGGCGATTTCCGGCGTCTTTCCTCCGCCCTATTCTCCAGTTTCCGTTTGAAGATCGTTGAATCTTCATCTTCCCCAACTTCTTTTTTCAACATTTCTGGGTTCAAGCCTTCAAGGGAAGCATTTCAATGGAGGATTCCAGCTCTTCAGGCCAGTCTCAACTCGCTAATACTTCTACCACTGCTCCACGGCTTTCAAAGGGTAAGAACCCTAAAACATCTCTTGTCCATGCCAGTGTTTTTTCCCTTAGAGATCTTTTAAACGAGTTTGGTCAAGCTTTTCCCAATATGCTTCATTTAGATGCTTATGAGTATAAATCAAAATACAAACAGCATAGGGTAGATATTTAACCCAACTTTTTCGTATTAATGGGCCTTATAGGGCCATTGTTCCGGCCTCAAATGAAAGGGCTTGTCACCCAAAGCCTGGGGCAATTAGGGTTTACAAAGAGACTTTTTATGCTGGTTTCCGACATCCACCTCCTCCTTTTGTTTGCCGTCTTTTGGCTGAAGCCAGGGTTTGTCCAACCCAATTTATGCCAAATGCATGGCGTTTTATATATTGTTTCATGGTCCAATGTAAGAAACATGGGCTTGAGCCCAGTATTTCTGTTTTTCGATATTTATTCAAATTTGTCAATTCTTCTGACAATTCGGGCTGGGTCAAAATCCAACATCGTTCTTTAGCCCGTTCTTGTTTTGTTTCGGATTCCGCTCCTGATTCCCTTCCTGATTGGAAGAGGGAGTGGTTTTATGTCTTTTTGGATGGGGATGATCGGGACAGCTATTTTCGGCCCAATTTCTGCAGAGCCGTTGATGGGCCTGTCAGGAGTATAAAATTGGGTGTGGAAGAAGAGGCTGCCATAGCTTTGTTAACGTTTGATAATTTGCATCAATGTGCAAATTTGATTTCTGAAGATTCGTTGCAGGCCCGAGGGTAATTAACTTGAAATCCTCATTTCTTGCCTTATTAACATTTTATGCTAGATATAATTTTCTAACACTTTGTAATCGTTTTGCAGCCAAAACTGCTCTGGGAGCAATTTTTAAGCAGAGGGAGGCTGCTGCTGCTGCTAGGGTAGTAAAAGAGAACCCTAGGGCCAAAAGGGCCAGGACTGATGATGCTTCTCCTGCAGTGGAGTGTGTTCCTGCTTTTCTTCAAGAAAAGCCAGTTCCCATTGAGGAAGACCTCACTCCCTTCACAGTGGGATGGGGTTTATGCAATAGGGACACAGCTGTAGGTGACTCTAGGGCTGCAGCTGAGTGGTCTAGGAGCGTGGTTACTCCACGAGATAGGGTCCACATTGTGGAGTCCTCTGATGATTTGCAGATTGAGCTTCTTGGGGCCCAAGCTGTTGCTTCGGTAATTTCTTGTTCAACCTATTTAATTTAATTGTATTTCCGTTTCCCTTATTCACTTGTTTTCTTTGCAGATGAACGCCTACCTTCAGGCCGCTGTTCATAACCTGAAGGTGGTACGTGCTGACAAGACTATAGCTGAGAGGGACAGAGACAGATACTTTGACTCCTCTGAGGCAAACTTTGCCCGTTTTAGGGAGGTGGAGAAGGAGCTGGCTGCTGAGAAGGAGAAGAACAGGAAGCTACAGCTGGAGGTGCAGCAGAACAGGGAACACATCATTGCTGATTACAAGGCTTCTAAGGACTTTCAAGATGTCCTGAATGCCGAGTATGATGCAAACTTTCCTGGTACCTTCAAGGAGTGTTGGGAGGAGATCATCGAGGAACTGAGTGGGAAGATTGAGGGGGTGTCCCTGGAGAGGTTCCCGATTCCTGCTATCCCTGGAGTGACAGCTGCTATGGAGGTTGCTACTGAGACAGCTGTGGATGGGGACTCTCAGCCCACTCAGGATCCACCTTCTTCTCCTGGGATAGAGGCAGCAGATCCTCTTTCTACCCAGGGAGACGTTGTAGTTGATGACCTAGATGCATAGATGGCCCTGCGTGGCTTATTTCTGTTTTTTTATCTTTATTTATTCTGAACTTTTGCCCTTCGGGGTTTATGACTTAACTTATCTATGTAGTTAGTTTCCTTTGTTTCCATATTCTCGTTTTTGCTTATAGTTCGTTAAACTTTAGAATTTTTCGAGTACTTGGCCCCCTGGCTGGTACTAAACTCACAAGCTAGTTCAACGTTTGCCTTTCGTGTTTATTTTAACAAGGAGGAATAACTCATAGAGAAAACAGAATAAATTCCATTATGCTGTCAAAGGATATCAATAGAATGGGTTCAACCCTTACATAAATACTCTATCTCCTACTGGGAGCAACATGTTCTATAATGGTTTCATTCGAACCTTATTCCTAATAAATAGATAAAAGTCCAAGCCTTTGTCAAAAGAACTTAAAAATAATAAACTTTGAGGTTCACAGCATGCCAAGTTTGGGGCACCTCAACCCCATCCAAGGTTTCTAACTTATAGGATCCTCGTCCTAACACCTTTCTGACTAGATATGGTCCTTCCCAATTTGGTGCTAACTTTCCTTTCTGGCCAACTCCTGAGGCTTCAATCTTCCTTAAAACCATGTCGCCTTGTCGAAAGAATCTTTCCTTAACTCTCTGGTTGTAGTGAAAAGAGGCTCTCTTCTGATATTCAGCATTCCTTGCATTAGCTTCATCTCTAACCTCGTCAATTAAGTCGAGGGCAAGTCTCATTCCTTCGTCATTAGTTTCTGGCTCATATGCCTCAACTCGAGGTGATGCTTGCATGATCTCTAAAGGTACAACTTCCTCAGCTCCATAAGCCATCAAAAATGGGGTTGCTCCAGTTGTTACCTTACAAGTGGTACGATATGCCCAAAGTATGGGCAGCAATTCATCTACCCAAGTGTTCCTAGAGCGTTCGACCCTCTTTTTCAGTCCATCAAGGATAATTCGATTAGCTACCTCAGCTTGCCCATTGGCTTGTGGGTGTGCCACTGAGGTAAAACGGAGCTCAATCACATTCTCTTCACAATACTTCTTGAACTCTTCATTATTGAACTGTGTCCCATTGTCTGTTACAAGGATTCGTGGGATTCCGTATCTGAAAATTATGTTCTCCTAAAAGAACTGGGAAACTTGCTTGGTGGTTATCTTGGCCAGAGGTTTAGCCTCAATCCACTTAGTGAAGTAATCAATGGCCACTATTAGGAATTTCCTTTGTGCTGAAGCCATGGGAAAAGGTCCAAGTATATCCATCCCCCACATCGCAAATGGAATGGGAGAGTTAATTGAAGTTAACATCTCAGGCGGTTGCCTCACAATTGGGGCATGCTTCTGGCATCTCTCACATCTCTTGACATAGTTTTGTGCATCAGCCAACATCTCCGGCCAATAGAACCCTAAACGAATTATCTTGTGAGCTAGGGCTCTGCCCCCCAAGTGTTGCCCACAGACCCCTTCATGAACTTCCTCCAATGCTTCTCTTGCCTCTTGAGGCCTTAAACACTTCAAGTATGGGATGACAAACGACCTTTTGTACAGAATGCCTTCAATCAAAGTGTATCTCAATGCTCTTACTGAAAGTTTTCGTGCTTCCAAGGCATTGTCTGGGAGCCATCCGGTCTCAAGGTGTGCCTTGATAGGGTCTATCCAAGAGCATCCTACATCAATTGGTGCCAATAACTTTGAGTTAACGGTCGGGGCCTTCAAGACCTGAAAATAGACACTCCCAGCATAATTTTCTATCTCGGAAGAAGCAAATTTAGACAGGGCATCGGCCTTAATGTTTTCCTCTCTTGGAATGTGCTCAACATAGCACTCCTCAAACTGGGACATAACAGCCTTTACTACTCTCAAGTATTTTGCCATAGTCTCATCCTTAGCCTCGAATTCACCATTTACTTGTGATACCACAAGCCTTGAATCTCCACAAACTTTGAGATTTTTGACCCTCATGATTCTGGCCAAACCCAAACCAGCTATTAATGCCTCATACTCCGCCTCATTGTTGGTAGTAGGGAAATGCAACTTTAAAGCATACTCAACTGTGAACCCATCGGGGCTTTGCAAAACCAAACCTGCACCACTAGATTTTGTTTTTGATGCTCCATCAAAATAGAGCACCCAATATTCCTTCAGATCAGGTGTAAGTTCTTCTTCTTTTTTCTCTTGCCCAGGGGTAGTCATTATCTCTTGCCCCCCGACTTCTTGGTTGTTAATAGTGCATTCAACCACGAAGTCAGCCAATGCCTGAGCCTTGATAGCTGTCCGAGGCTTGTAAGTGATATCAAACTCTCCTAACTCAATCACCTATTTGATTAGCCTTCCACTGGCCTTAGGGCTATGCAATATGTTCCTCAACTGCTGGTTTGTCATAACTTGAATCTTATGTGCCTGAAAGTAAGGCCGCAACTTCCTTGAGGCAGTTACTAATGCCAAAGCAAACTTTTCTATGGATGAGTAATTCAACTCAGCCCCATGCAACACTTTGCTCACATAGTAGATAGGTTTCTGGACTTTCTTCTCTTCCCGAATAAGGACAGCACTCAGGGCTTGTTCGGATACCGCCAGGTATAGACAAAGAATCTCGCCAGGACTTGGTTTGGTCAACAACGGGGCTTCAACCATGTACTTCTTCAGTTGCTCAAAGGCCTCTTGGCTCTCAGGTGTCCACTCAAAATTTTTCACCTTCTTTAACGCTTGGAAGAAAGGCAAGCATTTGTCTCCAGACTTGGAGATGAATCTTCCTAAAGCTGCAACTCGGCCTGTCAACTTCTGCACATATCTTATAGAGCGTGGTGGCTCCATGTCTAAAATCGCCTTGATCTTGTCAGGATTGGCCTCAATGCCTCTCTTTGAAACCATCAGCCCTAAAAACTTTCCAGATCCAACGCCAAAGGCACATTTGGCGGGATTCAACATCATCTTATGGTGCCTCAGCACTTCAAATGCCTCCCCGAGGTGCTCGATATGATCAGCCTTGAGTAGGCTCTTGACTAACATGTCATCAACATATACCTCCATGGTTTTTCCAATCAGATGGGCAAATATCTTATTCACCAATCGTTGGTAAGTAGCTCCTGCATTCTTTAGACCAAAAGCCATAACAAGATAACAGAAGACACCAAAGTCAGTTATGAAAGATACCTTAGGGATGTCATCCTTGTGCATCTTAATCTGATTATAGCCGCTGAATCCATCCATGAAGCTTAACATCTCATGTCCAGCTGTGGCATCTATCAACATATCAATCCTTGGCAGGGGAAAACAGTCTTTTGGACATGCATCATTCAGGTCAGTGAAGTCTATACACATCCTCCACTTCCCATTCGCTTTCTTGACCATCACAGGGTTTGCTAACCATTCGGGAAACTGAATCCCTTCAATAAAACCAGCTTCCAAGAGCTTATCCACTTCTTGCCTAATGGCCTCTTGCCTTTCCGGAGCAAAGTTTCTCTTCTTTTGCTTTATTGTCTTCCTTTTGGGATCAACATTTAACTTGTGAGTTATGAGTTGGGGGTCAATCCCTGGCATATCAGCTGCTGTCCAAGCGAACACGTCTCTATTCTTTTGTAAGAACTCTATCAACTTGCCCTTCAGGGGTTCTTTCAAAGATGCTCCAACATAAGTAACTTTTTCAGGATCATTCGGCTCTAGAGGTATGGGAATCAAATCCTCTGCTGGCTTCCCTCTATGCTCTTCATCATCACGGACATCCATGTCTTCAATCGGAAGTACCTGCCCCCCGACTCCATCGGCCCTCAGCGCGGCTACATAGCAACTTCTTGCCATCTTCTGATCACCCTTTTGTTCTCCGACACCATTCCGTGTCGGAAACTTAATCTTCATATGATAGGAAGAGGCCACAGCCTTAAACGCATGAAGTCCAGTCCTTCCAAGGATTGCGTTGTATGTTGAGGCTGCCTTGATCACCAAGAAGTTCAGCATCTGAGTCGCCTCTTTAGGCTCTGGCCCAATAGTCACGGGTAACTGACTAGTCCCTTCAACATTGGACTCCACTCCGTTAAACCTGTATATAGGTATGTTTGTAGGGGTCAACTGAGAGTCGTTGTACCCCATCTTCACAAATGCATCATGAAATAAAATATCCACAGAAGCCCCATTGTCTATCAAGACTCGTTTTACTTCTGAGTTTCCAATCACAGGAGTTATGACCAGCGGGTCGTCATGGGGGAACTTCACCCCTTCCAAGTCTGAATCATCGAAACCAATTACCATCTCAGTTTTAGCACGCTTCGGGGCTTCTCCCACAATGTGCATTACTTCTCTAGTATAAGCCTTTCGAGAATTCTTAGTTGTGCCAGCTGCTGTCGGGCCTCCCCAGATCATGTTGATAACTGCCCTTCGGGGCTGTGGATTGCGGTCATGGTTGTCATTCCTCCTGTTATTATCTCTCCTTTCATTGTCCCTTCTGTCATTGTCCCTTCTCTGGTTCCCACGGTCATCACCCTTGGTGAACTGACTTAGTTTTCCTCTTCGTATCAAGAACTCAATCTCATCCTTGAGTTGCCTACAATCGTCGGTGTCATGTCCCACATCTTTGTGGAACCTGCAATACTGCTCCTTGTTCCGCTTGGCTGGGTCTCCCCTAAGTGGCTTCGGCCATCGGAAGTCCTTTTCCTTTTCAATGTCCTACAGGATCTGGCTTCTTGGAGCATTAAGCCTGGCATATTCGAAAAACCTTGGACCCGAGTTCTTTTTTGGAGCAGATTCAGAGTCTCTGCTAGTTCGGGGATACTTGTCCCTAGCATCGTACTCTTGCTCTTTCTTCCACTTGTTGTTCCCTCCATTGCCCAATGCGACTTCCTTTTTCATGCTGTCCTCAGCTTTTATATACTTGTCCGCCCTTCGTTGGAGTTCATCCATGCTTTCAGGGGGGTGTTTTGCCAACGACCTCTTAAAAAAGAGATCCGTGGTTCCATGCTGCAAGGCTACCATAGCCACCTTATTTTCCAAATCAGTGATGTTCAGGGTCTCCTTAGTGAACCGCTTGATATAATCTCTTAAGTTCTCATTCTTTCCCTGTGTTACATACATAAGGGATGCGGAGCTTTTTTCATGAATTCTTCCGCTAGTGAATTGACTGACAAAAGCGGAACTCAACTCCTTGAAAGAGCTAATCGAGTTTGGAGGTAAGCGACTATACCAACGTTGCGCCATGCCTGACAGGGTTTGGGGGAACGCCCTACACTTAAGGGCGTCGTTAGCAGGCTGCAGTAACAAAGCGCTTGTAAATGTTCTCACATGAGTTGCGGGATCCCCCGTTCCATCGTAAGCTTTGATTGTGGGCATCTTAAACTTTCGGGAGATATGTGCGTTCATCACCTCCTCAGTGAATGGAGGGGTTGGATCATCAAGATCTCCTTGTAACATCAGGTCTTTGGGGTTACTCTTGGGGAGTTCCACCCTTGTAGTTCCTCTGGTTGGGGCTTCAGCCCTTCGGTGTCTTTTTGAAGACCTCTCCAAATCTATGAAGGGAATCCCTCCTGAAGTCGGAGGAGGTCGAGTCTGATTAGGGTTCTGTCTCTCTTGCTCCCTTGCTTGGTCGTCCTTCAGCTTCTGAATCTCGGCTTCACAAGCCTTAATTCTCTCTACAATTGTTAAAGGACCGTCACGGTTTGCTGGATTCCTCCTCAGAGGTTCCTTACTAGTACGTCGCCTCCTTGGGGCTTCGTCTCGATCATCGTCTTCAGACGACGAATCTTCAGTATAAGGACCAGAGTAATCATAGTATCCTGGTTCAGGAGGGGCCGGGCCTCTAAGATAAGGGGGTTGTTGTTGCCCATGGATCAGCCGAGCATGACCGCTTGGTCCAGGATCCCTTGGATCCTGGGGGTAGTTAGGCAGCCCATACAATGGGTTGGTGTTGACAGGGAGCGAAGAAGTGGAGAGGCTGTGAAGCGGCGGGCGGGTACTCAGAGGGAGAGGAGAGACTATCATCTGGAGCGGGTTAGTCTTCTTTCCAAGAGGGACGATTACTGGTTGAGGTCCTTCAGCATGGGGATTCGTCCCTTGTGGTTGAGAGGTCTGAGTATGAGGGTTTGTTTCCGTCAATGGGGGTGCATACCCTTGCTCCGTACCAACAGGAGGAGCAGTGATTGGTGGAACGACGGTTCCAGAGGTAGCCTCGGTTGAGACCAGTGTTGTTCTTCGAGTGGTAACCATGGTTGATGTCTTGTCCCACAGACGACGCCAAATGTTATGGAATAAAAACTAGGTTACGATTTGTAATTAATGCAAGGGTGATTGAGCTTCGAGCTTTAATGGCTGCTTCTGCGTTCGAGACTAAGCGGTCCTCATAGAATGCCTACGTATCTCTATATTAGAGAATCAAGCCAAGAAAACGTAGTTCTGAGAATGAGGGGTCAGGCCCTTTATATAGGCTGAGAAGCCTTAGAATTATGGTAGGATTTGGAGACTTGGTGGACAAGTCTTTGAGGAAGGTTCTAGATTTATTCCTTATAGGAATCAGTTTCCATATCGAATTGGATGCCTTGGTGGCTAAGTCTGAAAGGGATATTATCCTTATCCAACTCTTATTGCTGAGTCGTTTATTTCCCCCAATATTAATTACGAAATTAATATTAAAATAGGGATTCTGACCTCATCAATGGGCCCCACGTTTGGACCACACTGGGTCTAATTAATACCATATTAAATGTGTCTTTAGGGCTTATCTTCAGCCCATATCAACGTGGCCTTTACTTTTGAACGGGGTTCCTAGAAATGCTTTTTAATCCGCACAGCTTATAATCTTTAATTAATAAATAATTAATTAAATCCAGAAATTATAAAAAAAATATCTAATATTATTAGATATTTATAAATATAATTATCTAAATAAATTAAATATTTATTAATTTAAATAAATTCTTTAGTCCTAAGCTGCGGTCTTTTGAGGATCTGAAACCGGATTCCTTTTGCTTAACAAAAATTATATTAATTCCAACCGGGATTCCTGCTTTAAGAATATATCACTTTCAATGTTTTTGTGACAATTCTAATTTCCTCATTGCTCGTCCAGGTTTAATCTACGGTCTCTTGATGATCTGAAACCATGCTCCTTTTGCTTCCAAAATTATCCTATAAACATAAAAAAATATCTTAGCATCAAATTCAAATTAAAATGCTACTAACAATGTTAATCAAGCACAAAATTAAGGATATATGAGAGATAACATGCTATAAAATATATACAAAATTAGTAAGATGACATGGTCGCGCAAGTGTACTTTGATTAATATAGAGTGGGGATTGAAAAAAAAGAGAGGCTCAATGGGACTAGATCTTCGGAATCTAAAAACACACAAGAATTGAGACTTAACTTTTAATTTCAAAGTATCTTTCACTTTTGGTTCTATTTGGAGAGAAAACTGGATAAATTATAATTTAGATAATTTCTTTACATGTCGTGTACACCTTAGAGTTTCCTCTGCACTTCTCCTTTCTCATCTTCCATTGTTGATACTCTCGAACTTTCAGAGTGTGAATTTTCTTTGATGATTTCTTTGTAAAATGAAACTTATGTGTTGAGTTCCATATTTTCCAGACTCTTGTCAAGTGTGCACTGCTTTGTCTCTATCATGTTTTATGCTATCTTCTATTGCACTTGATATACTCGGATTAGGTATTTTTTTCATTTAGTTTAAGAAACCAGTGAAATGTGACAACCTAGATCCGTGACAAAAGGTCGGGATTTTGGGATGTTACAAACTAGTACTAGTGTAGTTGAAGAGCCAGGTTGTTTAAAATATCTGAAGATTACCCGCTCACGAGTGGGCATTTTTCCGAAGTATGAGGTCCCAGACTCGTAACATTAACATTAGGTCCTTTCTCAAAGAACTTAGATAAATTCCCATGGCCCTTCTCTTCTTCTTCTGCTGCTTCATTTCCTGACTTAATCAGCCTGTCATTGCGTGGGTTGGAAAAGGTAAAGTCTATACGGTCTGGACGAGAACTTGATGATCACCTCCCCACCACCTTCCCTGCCTTAACCGTACTGTTTGTTTTTAATTTTTTAAGACTGAAAGTTGTCCTGGATTCAGTAGCAATGCTTCCATCACTCGAGCGATTAACTTTATGGTTTTGTAAGAATCTGGAGATTTTTCCTGAGTTTGATAAATGACATAGCCTTCAATGGCTGCATATACGCTGCTGTCCTGTTCTTCTAGAATGATGCAGGAAGGTAAGTGGACCAGAATGGTTCAAGATTCAACATATTCCGAATGTAATTTTGACGTAACTCATTAATCCTCTTGGTTTATTTTTGGCAGAGATTCCTTCGATTCACATTGTTTTCTAAATCTTATGATGTTACAATGTCTCTGTCTCTGCACCCCGTGCTGCTGATCCTCCCTTTTCCAGCTGCGGATATATACTTAGTTGTGTTGTACTTGTTAGAAAGGCGTGAAAGATGGTAACTACTAATTGGTAAATATGGAAGGAATAGAAGTAGGTGACATGTGACAATGAAGAATAGTTATTTTATTTATGCAAAATATAATGTACGGCACTCTTTTCTCTTTGTAGCTGCATTACCTATATCTTTCATGCATACTTCTTTATGTATTCCGTTTAAAGTACAAATTTTTTGAGATTATGAACATAGGATTTCTTAAACTAATTACTCATCTAGAATAATATGTCATTGTTTTAGTATGAGCAAAATATGTGGTTGCGAAGCGTATTTATATATATCTATATATTGGTAAATGCATTTATTTTTTACATACGTAAAGAACGTATGAATGCATCCTCCCCATTTCTCTCTTTATTTCTTATTCTCCTTTGTTTCTTTCCCAGGAAAGAGAGAGAGAGAGATTGATTTCCAGAGATAGAGAGAAATCTTATAGGAATCCTGGATAGAAAGAAGAGAAAAAGGAGACCAAACATCTCTTTTCCTCTTCTATCTAGCTTAGCATAACAACAATACTTTTGTACATAATCACACCCTATATATATATATTAAAATATTTGATGACTGCTAGAAAAGCAGTTGCATTACCAAAATTTGGAGAATGGGACTTGAAAGATCCAGGGCAAGCACAGTTCTCTGTCATATTTGAAAAGGCGAGGGATGCTAAACGGGAAGGGCATCCGCATAAGTTTGATCCGAACTCTCCGTTGATCAAGAAAATACCAGAACCAGAAAGGACAACATACACAAACAATCGAAATGCACAAAAATCTCAAAAGCATCATAGTCGTAGTCATGGATGTAGATTTTGCTTTTGTAGATGGTTTTGTTGTTGTGCTGCGCCTACACCGTATGCTGAATCTTAGCCACTCAATGAAACATTATTTGTTTTGTTTCTATGCAATTTTTTGTCGAAGTCCAGATGAGAGGCTGGTGGCCTGGTGGGGGCATTGTTATTGCAATTTTGTATTGCAATTTTGTACGGTAGTACTCCTATATAGAAGCTTGATGATATATATCAATGCACATCCATTAACCTGATACTCATTCTTTTTTTTTCTTTTTTTTTTGACAAAAGTAATACTTTCATTACTGAATTGCATCGAAATACAATGTTCAATAAAATAGTTTTCTTCATTAAAAAAAGTTTATCATCTAACCGAAAGTACGGCAAGTACTCTCGGACATTTAGACAATAACATCTTTAATGTCTGAAAAGATAATCCATAAAAGAAGGCCTCGTTAAAACCTTGCAAGAGTAAAACCCTATGGGAAAAACTCAAGGGGGAAAAAGAGTGCACTACAAAATAGAAATACATTGTTTACAAAGAGGATAAGGGTAAAAATTCGTAGCTTCTAGTTACTATAGCGAAGTCCCTACTGTCATCAAAATTTGTAGTTAAAATGTTAAATTGTCTTATACACCGAGCCCTCCCTTCCATCTCCTGCCTCTAGCCATCCAAACCTCCATAAAGTAACTTATGGGCTTTTAACTGAAAATCACAAAAACGACAAAAAAGAGAAACATAAGTCCATTTGTATCATATAGCAAAATAAAAGATCTCGAAAAAACAAAAATAACATTATAATATAACTAGCATTTTACCCGTGCTACGCATCGAAAGTACAATTTAAAAAAAATATTAAATAATTACAAAAAACATATATAAGTATCAAAAAATAAATTATTTTATCTTGTTTTTTTCCAAATAGTTTTACGAAATTTTATGCTCCTTTTACAAAACGTTTAGTTCAGTATAGCCTTGTATTGAGGACCGAGCATAAAAAATAATAAAAACATAATTATTAATAGAAATATAAGATGTACATATTTTTTCTTCTATAAATGCAAAGAGAAAAGGAAGTGTCAACTCTTTAGAGGTTGCTGAATAAACATGTTATACTGTTAATTGGACTTCTAATTAGATCCTTGGAGGTTGCCAAATGATCATGTTATACCGGACCAACCGAAGATCGGATTTTTCCAATTTCTTGGAACAAAGACCAGACCCGTTATATTTGGTTTTGGGACCGGACCGGTATGCACTGTTTAGTTAATTTCTATATAAAAAAATTAATTTTTATAATATAATATATATTTTTAAAGTGTAAATACATAAGATAAAAAAATAATTTTAAAAAAATAATTTAAACTATGAATTAACTTTTTAAAAGTTAAGATTTCGATTTTATCTCATCCTTTATTATAATACCTGAGTCTACCATACCATCCAGTTAATTAACCACATATCCCGTTAACCAATCAAAAAACTATGAATTATTTTACAACCAACCATAAGGCACTTCTAAATTATGGACCAATCAAATTAAATCAAATATGTTTTCTTATTTTGTAAAGTAATCTCAATTTCTAAACATGTGAATGCCAATTATTTATCGTATGAAGTACGACATTTAATTATTTTGATTGTCAAATTATGATGTATTTAAATATTTAATATATATCTATACTATATTATAATAGTCGAAATAATAAAAGTTTGGTCGGTCGGTATGGTACTTCGTGTGTTTACTTAATTGCCCTTACTTACTTAATTTTTACAGATAAAATCTTTTCCAAAAACTAATCAATTTCCTTTTTCACGTAAGACATATTACTTTTTTTATTTTTTTAATAACTAATCAATTTCTCTTTTCAGGTAAAACACAATATCTTTTATATTTTTTCTAACTAAATTTTTTTTTTTAAAACACTACGGACACTTCCATTTAATAAAATAAATAAATTACTTATTTTGTAATTACTATTAACTAATCAATTATCTTTTTCAGCTAAAACACGTTATCTTTTCTATTTTTTTAACTAAAACATCTCATTTTTCCAATTATATCAAGGACGGTTTTATTTAATAAAGTAAAATAATAATATTATAGTTATTTATAATTTATCGATTACCTTTTTCAGCTAAAACTGATGGGTTTCGGGGCAACAAACGTAGCGGAAAGCAATAATTAAAACAATAAAATCGAAACCTAATCGCAGGATCCATGCAAAACAAGACGTTTAATTTTTAGTTATGAACGTTTACCTTAAAACGAAGCTTTAACAGTTGAGTAAAAGGATGACTAATGGAGGTCCTTGTTGCATCACCACACAGCCCTTTTTGCAAGTTCTACGTCGCCAAAGTAGTCCACACGAACGTCTGATCGTCCAACGATCACTGAAGCCGGTACTAACCTTATATCTGCCATCTCACTCTCTAGCCTCTCAAGATGTAGAGCAGCTAGGGTTTTAGTGAAAACAAAATTAACACCAACCCCCTAAAATCATACATCATAATGTATATATAGGGGAGAAAGTTGGGCTTTAAAACCCAAAATCGGTTTGGGCTTCTTAAAACCCAATCTGATTTTGGTTTTAATATTAAATCAAAAATTGTATTTAAATAATTAAGACCAGCTCAATTAAATAACCAATTTCGAATTTAATCATTTAATTTAAATTCGTAATTTATATTAAAACTCCTTTTAAATGTTCTAAGTGTGTAACCCTTTAGGTTATTATTGCATTGGTAATAATTTTAATATCCAATAATAAAATTATAAACAATGAGCGGCATCTAGTAATACATCATTGCTACCCAAGTAAAAATAATAATTGGTGATCTAATTAAATCTTTCGTGATTAATGTTTCCGTGTAATATAATCCCTTAAACCAAATATTATAGATTAAACTTGTAATAACCCTAATTTTTGTACTTGAGAAAAATTTTATTTTATGAATGAATAGTACTTTGCATGGATGAATAGTAAAATGCATGGATTAATAGTGATTTTGAGAGTTGAGAAATTTTTCATGTTACTATATGTACGGGACAAGAAATGGATATTATGAAGTTATACGAGTAATCTATGAAGCGAATAAGTGTATGTTAATGCGATCGGAATTCAAAAAATCCGAACTTTATTTTTATGAAAAATTTGATCAAGCAGTGAAGAGCATATCAATGCGAACAAGACAAGAGAATTATTATATAGGGGATTCAAGGATTTTATTGAGTAAAGTGCACTTTGTGTACGTGCAGTTAGGCTGTCAGATCACTTTGGATACTGGATTTTAGAAAGTACCACGGGCTATACTGTACTTTACTTTTCGTTACATAATGTGTATCGCCGTCAAATCTGTTTAGCTCCGTTAGAAAATGCAGGGGTAAAATTGTCTTTTTATCATCATATTCTTCATCAACACCCTTTCCACCATTAAAAATTTATTTAGAACTTGGATCTTGTATATCTAATTCATTTCCTAACCAAATCAGCTCATTTAAATTGTATTAAGATCGTCTCTTTCTCCTCTACAATATGATATCAATTTTGAATAATAAAAATTAACTTCATTATTTGACTTCATTATACTTGGGAGCGATGGTTTATTTGACTTCTTTACAAATGATGAAACTGTAAAGCTTGTCCATTCTTACATCTTGTGCTATCCTTATGGAGATCCGGCCAAGTTCTTGTTAGAACAGCTTGTATTGCGTGCAGCAGATTGTGCAGGTAAATATTTATGACTTTGTTTCACATCATATTAGTAATTACATACTTGAGAAAAAAAATCCATTTCTTGTAAGATGAAAAATCAAATTAGTAAGGATGTTGTGGCACAAAAACTAGTAAATCAATAAAGAGAAATGTCCTAATTTATGCAGATGTTGGTGTTCAATAAGATCCTACAAATTCGCAATGGTGATGATATTAACCCAGCATATAAATAAGAAAGATCTTGGTTCAGAATTTTTCTAAGTTGGGGGCCATTTGTGAATATACGATTACTAGTTACAAATGCAGTTTAGCTGTTATATTGTTTGTGTGCAAGTTAGTGGCATATGTTCACTTTTTGATCACAATGTGTAATAAACTTAATGCCTAGATCTTATAAACAATGCTACATTACTGTAGGTTTCAGTACAGAAGAGTTGATGAGCATTCCAGCTGGTAGGAGAAGAAAATATCACGACGATGTAACTGTGATTGTGATCATGCTAGGGACTAATAAGCGAACATCCAAGGCATCAACTTGTCTATAAGTTAAATGTATGTAGTGGGCAGTTAATGTCAATAGCATCTATCATGGCGATTTTGGACTCTTTTTGGTTTCTATGTGTATTATGTAATATCTTTTGTCAATTTTGTTTTGCCTTGGAATGTTGGAACTTCATTGCCCCTTTTTGTTAATGCAAGAAGTGCCTGTGCTGGTACTACTTACTACTCAGTAGACAGTGGAAATGATGTTTCTTCCTTTCATTTTGTTCTTTCCTGTAGACATAGAACAGAGGTCGAAAACTAACAATTTAAACTATGTACCTGTTGGAATCTGTTTCCATTGGAAAAAGATCGTAATAAAGAGTATTCTAGATTATCAAATGAGTGGAGCTTTTTTGTGAAGTTAGCTTTGTGGAGAATCATTTCCAAGTTCTAAATAAATTTTTAATGGTGGAAAGGGTGTTGATGAAGAAGATGATGATAAAAAGACGATTTTACCCCTGCATTTTCTAACGGAGCTAAACAGATTTGACGACGATACACATTATGTAACGAAAAGTAAAGTACAGTATAACTCGTGGTACTTTCTAAAGTCCAGTATCCAAAGTGGTCTGACAGCCTAACTGCACGTACACAAAGTGCACTTTACTCGATTTTATTTTATTAAATAAGATTTGAGGATTTAGAACGAAAACCTTCGAGTTAAAATAACGAACGTTCTAGAAATTGCTAGAACTTTGTATCGAGATTAAGCGATAAAGCGAATGCGAAATTAACTATGGAACGAGACTAGAACCATGCATGATCATCTAGGGTTTGATATTAAGAGAAATTGGTGGGAAAAGAAAATAAGAAAAGGAAAGAAAATGGAAGTGATGAGGTGGATGGACGCCAACAAGGCTGCACATCACCATTTCTCTCATGCATAATAACCACTTGACACTTGTAATTAGAAGAGTATTAGTAGCATATTAACATCACAAATACCACACAAAACATACACCAACTAGTCAAGGCAAGAGCAAGAGAGAAAAACACCACCACCCCCCACCATATTCCATTCGGCCAACACCAAAAATACAAAATCAAAACCCTAGCTTCCAAGATTTGTTTTTCATGATCTATGGCTTAAATGAAAGTTAATAAGGAGACTAAGGTATGATTAAAGTTTGAGCTCCAAAATTGTATCCTAGCTATGTCAAATATCCATTCAAAGATGAGAATGAATAGTTATGAATAGTAACTTACATGATTTTCTTGTTTTGATCTTAAGGTTTAAGCTTCATAAGGACTATTTATAGCTTGTTAAGTGTTTATAAACACTTGATAGTGTTGTTAGAGCTTCCAATAAGGTAAAACCCTAACCCACCCTTTGAGTTTATATGAGTTTTTGTTGTGGTTTTGATGTTATATAAAGATAAATGCATGTTAAGGAGTTTTACGATTGTTTGGTTGAATAAAATGTGTAAAATGATGGGTGATGGATTTTAGTCTCACCCCTGGACTTATAAATGTATAATGGATGTTTGTTGATGAGGAGGATGTATGGGTTGCCTTGGTTGGTTGTTTGGAGTGATCGAAAAATGGAAATGTTCGATTTATAGCCGTCGTAATGAAGAAATTTCTTTAGGCCATAAAAACAGTTTTACCCGAAACCTTAAAATAATTACTGGACTTACCAATGCCTATGGTTGTAAAGATATGGTTGTCTAGTTTATTTCGCCGCGAGAATCATGTCAAAAGGATTTACGGTTTAAGAGATATGCTAGTTTTAGTGAAAGTGGTTCGAGAAGTTTTGTTGCAGAAATTTAATCACTTTGATGCTAAGTCCGAGACCCTTAAATGAGGTTTAGAATTATGAAACTTGGTGATAAAATGCTAAGGATAGTTATTAAGGTTTTTGAAAAGGTTTCGTGTTAAAATTGTTATTTTTCGATTTTATAAAAATGTGTAAGCCAAGGTTGCGCAAGTGAAAACCCCTAAGGACACGACTTAGAAATCGAACTTATAAGTGATTAAGTATAACATGAATTCGAGGATCAATTTCGAACTAAACTTATGACTTAAGCATTTGACGATTAATATTGACTTATTACAAGTCTAGAGTGAGCCATAGTGCTTTGGTTGTGAATCGCTTAAGTATACGAGTATTGAGTTATAAATGGATCGTCTAGGGGATTAATCGTGCATTTTTTATTTTGTTTAGATTATCGAACATCGTCGCGAGCCCCTACTACGACCAGTGTACCAGGCAAGTTTTCTAAACTTATACTTTTGAAGTATTGTTGTATAATACTGCTTTTTCCATGTATAGTATTATACCGTTTTGCGATAATTGTTCTATCGTGTTGAATTGAGTTTTGATTCTTGGTTTATATACTATCTTCGAGATAAGTAGACATAAACCGGCTTACCTTGTAGCTCTAGAGATAAGAGCATATCTGTTGTTTCGACTCTAGACCTGGAGTCAGTATTTTAAGATTGTTAGGGAAGTGCCAAGATTATTTATTAATATTCATTCTGAATAATGTTTTTCTTTCATATACATTATTCGTATATTCATAAAGTATTAATTACTTGGAAACGATTCGAGAAATATTATTCGAATAATTATTTTATTTTCAGATGATTATTTTAAATCATTATTTTGTTTTGAGATTTATTTAATAAATATTATTTGAATATTTATTAAATCTCTTTAAATGACTCGAAATTCATATTATTCATTTAAAAATATCATTCGAGGTCTTTAAAAATTATTTTAAATATTTTCTGACCTTCAAGAATATTTTCAAAAATTATGAGGATTCCCAAGTAATTATTCGTGATTATTATCAACTCGCTTGAGCTATCTATACGCTTTCAATTCCATTCAGATTGGGAATCCAGAGTTCGTGCATCATTGTTGATTCTTTTTGTTGAGATCTTCAAGTGTATCCAGAGAATATAACCCTATTATTATTAAGGATTTCTAGTTTCGTTAAAAGAACTAAAGATTCAGTCTTGATTTCATATGAACCATTCGTTGTTCAGCTGAGATTCCGGCCATGGGCCAATAAGAAATTGTCGGTTAGCTTCCATTTGATTTCGGGAGTAACCAAAGGATATGAGTAAGATATGCTAATGGGTAGAAACCCGGGGGACTCGAATTTATTTTAGTTCCAGGTCTGCAGATTTGTTCAGAGACAAGAACTGGGAAACGGAGTAAGAGGCGAGAGTAGCGTGTCATCCATCCATGACCCTGATGAGGTCGGGGCAGACTGGGAAACTGGGACTGTCCTCTACATGTAGAAATCTTGATCATGTGAGCCCCATGCATATCGACTAATCATCGAGCAGGGGTGCGCCTGGGAAATTCCCGTAACAAGTTCTCGTCAATTCTCTTTCTTACGAAGCATTACTCAATTTATCCGGCAGTATCTGAAACTGTTGATTTTGTTTTCCTCGAAGGGAGTCTTTGCATCCAGCTTCTATCTAATCCCGTTAAGGGTGAATATTCGAGTTTTCAATAAAGGATGCATGTTTTATAAATTGCTTCGGTAGATGTGAGCTTCCTATATCTTTTATATAAGAAAATATTTGATAATTGAAGTACTAAGATAGTACCGTCTTTCAAATTTCCAATAAGAGATAAATTCTATTTGTTGAGTTACTGAGATAATAAATAGTTTATTTATTTTTTCGGTAAGGAAATGATTTCTCTATTAAGATATTTTGACAATTCTTGTCTTATACCAGCTTATACTGAGACTTTCATTCATAGGCAGATTATGCCTCATTTTGTATGAAGGCAAACTCCTTGACTGTTTCATCAAAACGGATGTTCCATCTCCTTGAGGCCTGCTTCAATCCATAAATGGATTGTCGCAACTTACAGACCATTCTGGCAAACTTTGGATCTTCAAAACCCTTAGGTTGTGTCATGTACACATCCTGTAACACCCCTAGATCCGGGATCCAGGCTGTCACTCTGTCCTTAATTCCCATTTTTAATAAACATTATTCTTATCCTTCAACTTATCATGCTGTGACCCCTCAATCAAACATAACATTCACAGATTATAGGCTCAGAGACGAAATTAAATCGTTACTAAGTTATTACAACCATCTTGAAATAGTTATTACAAACCCAAATTGTCATAGTCTTAAAAGTTCAACTTAAAAGGGATACCATCTAAGGCGGCATCAACGGCCAAAAAGCGGTTTGATTTTTAGAAACTTACACAAGTCATGCTTGTAAATAAACCTAACCAACCTAAGTTGTAAACCTATCCAACTTAGTCTGCTCACCTGTGGTAATGCTACCGAGTGCGGCCTCGTCACCTGCCTCGTAAATAGTCTCCTAAACTGCTGACCGATTAGCACACTTTTGCGAAGGGTCTGCCTTGTTCTTGCCATGCTTATCTATTGTTGTGTGGTATATATATAAAAGAAAAGCAAGAGTGAGCAATACAGCTCAGCCATATAATAATAGTTTTCAAAGTACTTTTGTTATCGTAAACCATATGACATATCTTATACTGGTATTGTACCATCATTAAACATCTTTCATTTCTTATCCAGAAATATAACAGGGAATATCTGTGATACTTTGAATAGTTCATCACTCTGTCAACACTATCGTAATTGAGCACCTAGGCTTTCATTACAGTGTTGCAGTACAATTCCAATTGGAAGAATGGGATTTTGCTGGAACCTCTTCCACGATATCTGGTGATCAGCCAATGTATCGTGCCTCTGCTTTTCTACTAGTAGAAGGATGACGTTCCCTTATCGGGTTGTGCCCTGACCGCATATGGGCCTTAATATTTGGACTACGCCCGAGAGCGTAGCCCCCTCTTCCTCCAATCCCCTAAAGAATCCTATCCATCATTGGAACATAATTTAATCCAGTTCCCCAAGCACAAAGCTTATTGACAGGTTTGGTAACAGTTCTATATCAAGCACAGAGCTTGTTGATAGGCCTGATAACATTTACTTAGCTTTACTTCCATGAATAATTGAGGAAGTAACTTTGACATGTGACTTGACCTTAGTCAACAGATTTTATTTACTTAGGAAGCTCATTACAAAACATAACATGGGAGTTGATCGGAGTCTTTGAGTATTTAATCAAACTTGAGCCCCTCCTTACTAGGTAGGGTGTACTTATTATTTGTCTTATAGATAGCGAAGGGAGAAAACATTAATACTAGATCCAAAAACCTTAGGTTCCCGAGTTTTGATAAGTCCGGGAGGAATAGCGACAAATTTCGATGAGTGAGACTATTTGTAATTAATAAATGGGAACCCATACTATTTTTAAATAATTTTTTGGACGATCATAAATATTTAAAATAATTTTTAAAGTCTTAAATAACTTTTAAATAATTAATATGATTTTTGAATCATCCTGGAGTATTTAATAAATATTCAAATAATATTTATTAAATAAATAATCTGCTTGGGATAATTAATAATTATTTAAGTAATATTCAATAATATCATCAAAGGAATTTTTAATCCGAAAATATCCAATTTATATTTATTGGAATATTTTTAAATCAATTGTACGTCATATATCATCTCCGGTGACTTCCGGGTTTTTATGTCCTTATCGGACGAAAATATCTTCGACTTCCTTACTTAGGAAAAGGGTATTATTGTACCCTACTTGAGGATCTTAACACAACATCGTATGCATGTATATGTATAATGCATACGTACTTACTTAACAGGTTTATAAATCTTCGTAAATAAACCAAACATCTCATGGTGATTCGAAAAATACTTTTATGCAGTTCATAGCAGTCATATCACAACAACAGTAGTTTAGAAATACTTGAAGTACAAGTTTCGAAAACTTGCCTGATCGTGTCGGAATAGTCTGGGCCCTGGTTCTAGTGTGATGATCTATAACAACCAATGAGGTTTGGTTAGTTCGTTAAACGATCCCGTCGAATCGACTATTCACGTAAAGACACAACTTCGTAATGATACATCCTTACTACACATTTGGCTTATTATAAGTCCATGATATCCTTTAACCACTTTCGATAATTATTGGTTTCGTAACGACTTTCGCTAGGGGTCATTTTCAACGAAACTAAAGTTCGTCTCGTATCGTCCCCTAAAAGGGTTTTTCACTTACGCAACTTTGATTCGAAAAATTCTATAAAATCGAAAAATAAACTTTTCATGAAATTATTTTTCTCACTTCTTCTTAACTGTCCAGAGGATTTTTCATCCAAATTTCATAATTAAGAACATCTTTTTGATAGCTCAATTGTTGCTCTAAAAATAGCTTCTTTCTACAGTGGTTTCTCATGCGCATTCTTGACTTAAACATTTCTATAAAATCGAAAATTTCGTATCTCTACTCCAAAGCGTAATCTCTACTCCAAATTTTTATGGGATCTTAACCACTGACCAGGTACTCCTCATAAAATTTTCATAATCAAAAACCATTTTTAAAGAGCTCGTTTGGCTTTGTAAAGTCAGTCCATTTTAATGATTCGTCCGTTTAAACCGATTTCACTAAAACGAGCATATCTCTTAAATCGTAAATCGTAATCACATGTTCTTAGTGTCAAAACAAACTACAAAACAATTCCTACTGGTTTATGGCCAAAAACTTGCCAAGAAAACATTGTTCAATTCGGTATTAACTGCACATTTCCAATAAAAATTCGACATTAACTGCACAAATGATCTAATAAAAATTCGACATTATAACGGCTATAACCGAACATTTCCAAATTTCATGAACTCCATCTAGCCTCTTAATGCAACCATATAACATCACAATCATATAACCATCATCAAATGTCTCTAAGACCAGTGGTAACATCCATTTATCACCACCAAAGATTTATACATCATTAAAGAGTTTATAACTATAAAAACCACTTAAACATGTCAAATCTTGCATCCAATTTCCATATTAACTTAAAACTCATAAACTTAAGATGGGTGTGAGAAGTTATACCTTTCTTGGAGTCTTAACAACCTTTTCCAAGCTTAATAAACCTCAAGAATACCTTATATAACCTTAACAAACTTTAACCTTCAAGATCCAAACAAGAGTTCATCTTGAGTTTACTATTCATCATGAACTTTGCCTAATTCTTTCACCATGCTAAACACCAAATTAAATCATGGGATTTTGAACATACCTTAGTTATATGGTGGAGGGGATGTGGTTAAATTTTCATGAATAATGAGGGAGTGGAGGTAGGGTTTTGATTTTTCTTTTTCTCCTTTTTTTCTTGAAGTGCCGAATGGAAGAATGAAGGGGGGGAGAGCTTTTTGCCTTGGCTACTTGTGTATTTGCATGGTATAATGATATATCTTATATCTCTCCTTATATTTTCTGATATTTTCTGCACTACTTTGTCAAAGATGAGGCATACCTTGCCTCCAATTTCAACCCATAAAGCCACTTTATGTCATTTTTAGTGGAACTAGTTTCCTAAGTGAATAGTTTCTAGTTTGGTTGGTTTAGTTGGCTTGTAAGTGAGTTGGTTTGCATGGAATTACATGGAGCTTGCATGGCTAGCTACTTGCATGGGATTTAGATGGCTTCTTGCCACCTTTATCATTTTCGAATATTTATTCCATAATTTCCATGCTAATCTTCAATAATCCTTAAAATGTTTTTGGTGTAAAAACTCTTTCAAGTAACCTTCCAACATTTTAATTTCCTTATCCTAGTACCTTCGTTGCATGGTCATTTTCAAATTATATAACCCTTGGGCTTGTCATAGTACTCGTATTTATCGATATCTCATAAAACGTAGGTCGTAGGTGAAGTAGGATTCTTCGAATTCCGATGACTTTTACATACACTTATTTCGCTTAAGAAATCATAATATGAACTCACATCCTAAATATTCATCATTCATAAGTGGTGGTTGGGATTATATTTCTTAAGTAATGAAATTACAATTCATTCATGTCGTTTACAATGGTACAAAAATCAGGGTTCTTACACATCCTCTTCCAAGCTCCCATTCAAGAAATTGGTCTTGACATCCATTTGCTAGATCTCATAGTCATAATAAGTTGCTATCGCAAGCAAAATCCTGATGGATTTGACCATTGCCACTATTGAGAAAGTTTCATCATAGTCAATACCATGAATTTGCTTGAAACCTTTTGCCACTAGTCTTTCTTTGTAGGTCTGTAAATTACAATCCATGTCAGTTTTCTTTTTGAAAACCCACTTGCACTCTATGGGTTTTACCCCATCAGGTGGTTCAACCAAAGTCCATACTTGGTTTTCATATATGGAATCCATCTCAGATTTCATGGCCTCCAGCCATCTCTCAAAATCTGGACTATTCATAGCATTCTTGTAGATGCGAGGCTCATCATTATCTACAAGCATCACATCGCCACTTTGAGTAAAGAGAAATCCATAATATCTCTCTGGCTCATGGCGAATCCTACAATATCTACGAACAACCTATGTTTCTTGAGCAGTGTTGTTCTGAACACTTTCAGTCACATCCCTCTCATGTAGAGGTGGCCAAACGGCCGTGCCGGTTTGGCCACGTGCCGTGCTGAACCAAACAGGGCACGGGCACGCACGCTGAGTTTGGACGTGCCGGGCGTGCCGTGCGGTGCCTTTTGAATTTGAAGCCCGTGAATGGCACGCGAGCTAGGCGGGCTAGCGGACTGATTTTTTTTTTTTAAGAAAATTTGAAGGTCTACTCAGAATATGAAATGTTTCGAATATGAAATTTGAATTTTTTTTGTTAATTTAATATTTACTTTTAATATTCTCAAAATATGAAATGTTTCGAATTTGTAACTTTTTTCATTTAATTTTATTTCATATTAAAATGTTTCGAATATTTAAGAAGATACGATTATATGAATTATATTGAAATAAAAAAGGAGTGAAAGAGGACGGTACCTCTATTAAATTTTATTAATTAAAAAAATATTTTACAAATGATGTGAGAGGACTAAAAATATTAAAAAAAAATATTTTACGAATGTTTTAATGTTTTATATTTAACCGAATAAGAGAGATAAGAAGTATAATAAGAAAGATAAGTATTATATATCCTTGTAGTCTTGTGCCATGACCATCTTTTTGCTTATATTATCTCGTAATCTATAGGCTTGTATCTTATAAAACTGATCAGGAGACTAATAATATTAATAGAAATCACCTTTACTACATTTGCCATCATTTTGTTTCCTACTTGTCCTTTAAACATTTTGTATCTGTTTTGTTTCAGTTTTTTAAAGTTATATGTTCTACCTTTGTTGCAGAGTTTTCATCTCTGCTAGTATATACAATTAAACCTTGATGGACAGTATTCAGTTAATTTTCAAACTCACGAACGGGCTGCGGTTTGGAGAAAATGGATCAGACGTGTCGAACGGTTCGAACGGGCCGAACGTGCCGTCCCTTTTAATCAAAGACACGGGCTTCTGCGTGCCGGGCCGAACGGGCTGCGGTTTGGAGAAAATGGACTCATGCACGGCACGTTTACTGTAGTGGGTTGAACGGGCTGGGCACGTTTGTCACTGTAGCGGGTTGAACGTGCTTTTTTGACGAATAATCCACGGGCGGTCTGGGCTGAACCGCCCGTTTGGCCACCTCTACTCTCATGTTCTAATTCTGGTTCAACATTATCTTGTGGTTCTCAATCCTCATCGAGATCTATTGTCTTCCCACTATTTTTCTTAGAAAGTAGTTCCCTCTCTAGAAAAACAGCCATTCTAGCAACAAACACTTTGTTCCCGGAAGGTTTATAGGAGTAATACCCTTTTGTTTCAATTGGATATCCCACAAAATTATATTTGTCTGATTTTGGTCCTAGCTTATCGGAGACTAAATGTTTCACAAACGCTTCACATCCCCATACTTTCATAAATGACACGCTATTACATTTCTCAGTCCATATATCATATGGTGTCTTTTGAACGATTTTGAAGAAAATCGGTTTAATGTTTGTGCAGCCATCTCTAGGGCATAACCCCAAAAACTGATTGGAAGATCCGCATGACTCATCATCGATCGCACCTTGTCCAATAAAGTACGATTTCTCCTTTTGACACCCCATTCCATTGTGGTGTTCCAGGAGGAGTGAGTTGTGATACAATACCACACTCTTTTCCCCCACGATCAAACCGTAGAGTTTTTTTATACTTTCACCTATTTGCTTTTCTACTATAGCCTTATATTCCTTGAATTTTTCAAATTATTCAGATTTGTTCTTCAAAAGATACACATATCCGTATCTACTAAAATCATCAGTAAAGGTTATGAAATAATAAAATCCACCTCTTTCCATCGTATGCATTGGACCACATACATCACTATATATTAATTTCAATCGTTTGGTGGCCCTCTCACCTTGTCCGATAAAAGGAGCTTTAGTCATTTTGCCAATGAGACACGTTTCGCATTCTTCGTATGATTCAAAATCAGACTTACCCAAGTATCCATCCTCATCTAACTTGGAAATGCGATTCTCATTTATATGGCCTACACGACAGTGCCAGAGGTATGTTCGATTTGAGTCATTTGTCTTAAGACATTTATTATTTATATTATAGACCGGAGTATTTAGTTCAAGAACATATAAACCATTAAATAAACGTACAACCCCATAGGTAACATTATTCAATGAAAACGAACAACCATTGTTCTGAATCAAAAATGAAAAACCAATCTTGTCCAAACAAGAAACGGAAATAATGTTTCTGCAAATTGCAGGCACGTAAAAAACAGTTGTCGTCAAGTTCTAAAATAAGCCCAGTGGGCAATAATAAATAATAAGTCCCTACAGCTAAGGCAGCAACCTTTGCTCCTTTGCCAACACGTAGGTCGACTTCTCCTTTTGCCAAAGTTCTACTCCTTCGAAGTTCTTGTATATTTATACAAATATGGGAACCACATCCAGTATCTAATACCCATGATGTAGAAGTAGACAAATTGACTTCTATAACATAAATACCTGAATTAGAAATCTGAACAAACTTCGGTTTCTTTAGATCCTCCAAATTAGTTTGACAGTTTCTCTTCCAATGACCCGGCTTCTTGCAATAGTGACAATCACCTTTTGCAACACCTCCTGTAGGGGCATCAAAGCCCTTTTGGGAGCATGTTTTGGATTAGCATTAGACTTGGATCCAATCCTCTTCTTGCCTTTCCATTGCCAATCGAGGAAGTTTGTTCCTGTCATCTTGTCCTTCTCAAGGACTGATCGTACAGAGAATTTAATTTGAGTTGTTTGCCATTTGAATATCCACAATGTTAAAATGTATAAAATAATTAGTCTACGGTATTATTAATTTATGTTAAAGTGATTATTCATATATATTCAGAATATATATCTCCCAGTATTTTTATCAAATTAATAGCCCTACCTATCAATTCAGAAAAGTTTCTCTAAACCTTTCTAGTGAGCCAAGATCCATATTTTATCACTTTTAAGGCCAGCTTTGGATTTTCTCCTTAAAATGATTATTTAGTTAGACAACATTTGTCAATTATATCCTATATAACTCTTGGATAGTTTGGTAGAACAACATTTGTTCACATTTATCCAATAAATCTTATCAAACTCTATGCCTCTAAGTTCACAATCCTATTGCGGTCACTTAGTTAAGTCGAACTCAATGATCTAACAGTTAAGTATCACTAATTTACTTCATCGCGCCTTACCACGATAGACGAGGGTACTTTCGCTTTGGCGAACCCACCCTTTGTCGATCTAGGTCTTGACAAGTGTTTCCCATTTGGAAGACATCTTAAACTTAATATTTTTCTTTAAGGGTTTTTAATTAAAATGACCATGATCCCATCATAAAGAGATTCCCAATTTTTCCTTAAATTATATACTTCAAATCAATATTCATCAATGGCTTGATTTCCAGGTTGTCGGAGAAGACACAATGGTCTCACTTAATACCCGACTTCCTTACAGGCATGGCCTGTTGTTGACAAAATCTCCCCATATCGAAACTATTGAAAATTCGTATTTAATTCCGTGTTTCATAAACACAGAAATCTCATAATCATTTTGTTTAATTATAAAATCTCGTATTGTTACAAATTTTATCTTGTTTAAGCAGGCATGGGTGATGTATCTAATACAAACATTCATACACGATTAATCTAAATAAAGCATGCATCATTATGTATTCTACACATACATTCATACATCAATATGTAAAGTGTAGTATGTAAATGTGCTTGGTTATGGCCTTGATCCTATGAGATCCTTCCAAGCTAATGGAAGGGTCAATGGTCAGGCTAAGGTTTAAAATAAATACAGCATTACAAGTCTTGCTTTCTTCTTGTTTTGCTCCTTGCTCCTCCTTGGTTGGTCGTCCTTCTAACTCCAAGTGCAATTACAATGGACAAATGAAATATAAACTATACTTATCAACTTAAATAAGTAAACTTGAGTTACATTCGAGATAGAATAGTTACAAGAAAGAAAGATGACATGCAAGTCGCATTTATCAAAACCATAATTACATATCAAAACCACTAACCTATGGGTCATTAAGGCCATAACCAATCACCATTCTCAAGTAAAAATTACAGAACATGTCATATTATCTAATCATATTAAACCATATCATTTCATTTGATCCAATCAAAGAAATCATAAAACGCAAAAACCAGAAAATTAGAATCAAATTCTGAAAAGAATAAATCTTTGTTTTGAGACAATAAACGGTGTCAAACGCCTTACAGACGAGTCGGTGATAACTTTTCTATCAGTTTTATTCAGACGCTCGTTTCACTTTTCAAAAACGTACTCTTTCGTCAAATTCGGACACCGGACAGATTTCACCAATTCTGCGCAGCTTTTCAGAAATCATATCAAACTAGCATGATAACCCGTGCAAAGCACGAGTACCATACAAATTCGTATAATTTAGTTATTTTGATTTTTGAAGTAGATGATTTGTAATTTTTGAAACAGTATATGTTGTTAATTTGATACATTTGACAAAATAAATCTTTTGTGAAGACTGCTAATAATTTGAACTTGTTTCTTAAATTTCACATATGATCGTAGTAGTTTACTCACACTTAAGAATTTATGTCAATTTTTATAAAAAATTTAAGAAAATGTAACTTAGAAAAACAAAAGAATATGTATTTTGAAAATCTATCCTTGAATCAGTAACTCACGTGTATACATATATAGACAAGTGCTCAAATGATAACTTATATTATAATAAGAATTGAGAACTAATTTCATGCTCAAATGTAGAGTGTGTGTATATATACACCATCTTGACTCAGCCATTCCTTCATGTTACCAAATCGACCACCACTCCAGCAATAACTTACGAACACTTTTGTCACCGAGTTTCAGCCACATTCCCAATCACACCTTCAATAGCTCATTCATCTAATTTTTCGTCCTCTCACAATAAAAATACACTACACCATATACGGTCTTTGCCAACACCTCAAAAAAGTGTGATAAGTGCATATTTTTGAATATTTTTATTACCTATTTATTGTTTGAATTCGTATTTTAATAAATTATTTTGTTATATTTCAGGAAATTCAAGAAAAAATGAAGAAATGACAAAATAAAGAAATAAAGATCAAAGAAGAGAAAAAGAAGAAGAAGAGGGACCAATATAGAAGAAAAGGAAAGAGAAGGGAGTGTGGTGCAAAGAAAAATTGGAAGGCTAGGATTAAACCACACCAAACAAAATGAATGGTGGGGATTAATCCACACCAACCAAAAATCCCAATTTATTTTCTATAAATAGCATTCATTTTTCTCTTGTAAAGATCACTTAGAATTAGGAAACAACCCTTTAGGATTAGAACCCATTTTTAGGATTAGAACAAGCTTTATCAATACACTTATAAATTTATAGTTGTAATTTTATTTTTTTAACCATTTTAATTTTTAGTATATTAATTTTCCTGCATTTATCTATTAATTCGAAGCTTTAGTTTCAGTCTCCCCTGTTCTTCAATTTTCGTTCGTAATTATAAACTAAGCTATTTCCTTATTATTTTTCCTGTAAATTACATACACGAAACAGATATCTCTCTCCCTCATCTTTTCTTTCTCTGCAATTAGAAAACCCACTTCCCCTGTTTTATACGAAACCTTTCCCTCTTCTTTCCGATTATCACCCACCAAACCGAACGTATCTCTCCCCTTATTCACCTCCCCCTCTCCGATTCCTGCACACAAACCCTTCCCCATCTCCTTTTTTTTTATCTTATTTCGAATTCCCATTTTCTTCTTCTTCCCTTCATTTTTCTCTCCCTCACCTTTCTTCTCTCATCTTCGACCCCTCTCCTTACTCCCTCTTTTCTCCGACCAAACACCACCTCCATGAGTTCAATTCATTCCAATTCGCTTTGATTGATTGTGTTGGTAGATTATGAGTTCGTTGTTTCATTGGCAGATTAAGTTTGTACAGAGTCATTGAGTCGACTGGGTGTGTTAATCGAGTTTGCTGTTGTTTTAATATTCTGAGTTAATTACTACGTTTTAAGCTGAGTTTCGTTTGGTTCTTGAGTTTGAGTTTTGGTATTCACGAATTCTGGAGTAGTGGCACCGAGTTGCCGAGTTGTGTTGTCTGATTTACCACCGAGTTCGGCCGAGCCTGTTGTTGCAATTTGTCGAGATTTGAGCTGCTGGTTATTATCGAGTTGTAGTGTCTGAGTTTTGGTTTTGTTTTAATCAGTTTTGTAGTTGAGAATTTCTGTGTTCGCCTGTGTGGTGTCAAGTTTGTGTGTTCGATTCTGTAGCTGCGAGTTGTTCTCGTTTTTATGTTCGCTTGTTTCCGTTTACTGCGTTCACGAGTTACCGATTCTGCGTGTTGGTTTTACCGGTTTTGAGTCGAATTAGTTTGTTTGCTGGTGTTGTTGGTCGTTCTTGGATGTCTTGAATTGCTGAAGTGTTTGTCCAAGCTATTTTCCGTTTGTTGAGTTCATAGTTTTAGACCGAGTCTGCAGTCCTGTTTTGCGAAGTCCAGAGTTTTCTGTTTGTAACCGCGAGTTCGTTTTTTCTTGGTTTCAAGTCTGAGTACACTTAGTTTACTAAAACACACTTAGTTTACTTAGTTTTATGTTTAAGTTTACTTTGTTTAAGCTGAGTTGCCGACTGTTTTGCTAAATTTTGCTGTTAGATTTCGTTGTTGTCCATTTTGTTAGTATTAATTTTGCATGCTTTTGTCTTGTAATTTCATTTTGTTTTTGTAGAGTTTGAAATTACGAATCATTGAGTTTTAATGTATAGAGTTGAGTTTTGATCGTTGTTGTAGCTTTGCTTTGTTTGTAAACTGCAAGTTCGGTCTGAGTCTACTACTTTCCTGCGCACAGTTTTGCCGTCAATAGTTGTCGAGTCTTCTTGGTTATGCTTGGTTATGTACTGCGAGTCTCAACTGGGTTTATTAATTACTGTTGATTTTTGATCGAGTTAATTTCTGTGTTTTGTTTTCATTACTGAGTCCAAAACCTGTCTAGCTTTTATGCTGGTTCAGTATTGTTAGATTCATGTCCAAATTTCCAAAAATTAAATAAAAATTATTAAAATTAGAGTTTTTACATTTTAGAATAATTTAGTTTTTAATCTCTCCATTTGTATTTAGTTAGTTTAGAAATAGATTACTAAACTAATTTTCTTTTAAAAACAAAAAAAAATGTTTTAATTTTCGATTAGGAATTAAATAGTATAAAATCAAAATTTTTTCTGGAATCTTCTCATGGAGCATGGAAAAATTGGAATTTTCTGGAAGCGTGCTTCGGTAACCCGTATTTTTCTCTTTTCATCCTTTTTATTTTTAGAAAATCATTAAAAAATCAAAAAATCAAAAATCACAAAAAAATTGAAAATTTAAAATCCAAAAAAATTAGCTAGTAAATACATAATTGTTGCATCATGCATTTAATCACTTAGGGCACATCATCTAGATTTTTATTTTCTTGTTTTTAATTTTTCGTACCTTATAAATTGTGGTGATTGCTGGAGGACCCAAAGGTACGTTAAATTTCTTCTTTCTTTTAGTTAAAACACGTAGTGTAAAGCATCCATAAATTTTTATAACTTTTTTATATCTCGTTGTGTGTTGCATCATTTGTAAATAAATCTTAAGGGCAAAACCTCTCACAAGATAAGGGAAGGGATTTCATCACTCTTTCCTTAGCCCAAAAACAATTAATTCCTCATTTTGCATACCCTAGCCTTTAATAAAATTAATTAGACGTTTGCCCCTAGGAATTTCGCGCTCAATTAGGAAGGTACCTAAGAAACGAAGTAATCATTAATTATTCCGACTCTTTGGTGTCTAGCCAAGCGAGAGCTTACCTGGCCAATTAAGATTTGGTGTCTAGACTGGTGTTTAGCCTCTTGGCAATGCTTGCACCTATCTGGCCAAATCGGTCCGAATAAATTCTGATTTACCGAGTTTTTGGTGGTCCTTACAGTTAGGAGCAAGGTCTAGTTTATTGTATTAAGGAACCTTAGGTTTAGAATTTTTCTTTTGATTTTTGACCCTTTATTTTGTGTGATTAAAATTCGTGCTCATAAAAAAATAAATAGTTAGTAAAAAAATGTGGTCAAATTATAATACTCAAGGGTTTAAAAATTATCATGAATTTGAGCAAGATAATATTATGTTTCGACAAACCCTTAGGAATGACCCATTTGTACCTACCTACAATCCCGGTTGGGGGAATCACGCAAATTTCTCATGGGATTATGATCAAAACTACCAAGCTCCTCAACCTTCTTTTCAAATGCCAAATCATTACTCTTATCACACTCAAAATATTGATCCTTATATAAAACCGATTCAAACACCTTCAAGCTGCAACTTTAGTGATTCGGATAAGGGTGTAATTTTTTTAGAAAGGAGTATTGAGGTGTTATTAGAAGCACAAACTCATTCAATTCACTCTCAAACCTCTTTTGAATACCCCAATCCTAGCTCTTTTGTTATTCAAAATCATAGTCCTTATCTGAACATGATTCAAGAACCTTTGAACCTTCCTGAATTTAATGATTCGGATGAGAGATTTAATTCTTTATAAAAGAGCATGGAGGATTTGATAAAATCCCAACAAACCTTCATGCAAACCGTGACCCAAGATAGGCAGATTTTGAATTCTAATGCTCAAGCCATATCTAAGTTAGAGGTTCAAATGAGTCAGTTAGTCAACACCATTTATGAAAGAGAGAATTCGATATCTGAACCTAATCCATCCCTCTTGAATCATGGTCTAGACCAAAATGAGCCAATCAATAAGAGTGTCACATGGTCGAGTTTGGAGGATAGTGAAATTGAGACTCTTCTTAATGAGGATTTCAAACTTAATCACGAGACTAATCGAGAAATTCATGAGTTGGTTAAGGATTTTTCTTCAGAAGAGATGTTTAATGAATTGAATGCCATTTGTTCCGAGCATGAAACCATAATTGAGAATAGTTCTTTCGATCATAAATCCATTGTTAAGGATTCTGTAGGTGAGCCACCGACACCCGATTTGAAGCCACTTAACTCCACTCTTGATCAGTCTTTGGTAGTTGATAATGAAACTCATCATGTTCTTTTTAGTGACTTAGTTCATAACCAAGAATTTCAAGTAATCAATTTGTTTAAACAACATAAAGAAGCGTCCAATTGGTCTATGAATGATGTTAGTGGTATGAGTTTTATTTTGGTGCCTGATCAAGTTTCTCTAGTGGATAATGATATTTTTGTGAATGAGTTTCACATGTATGATGATTGTGTTACATGTGTAGTTTTCCCTCAATCTGGTATTGGTTAGTAATTGTTTTATAAGTGTCTCCCATATAGACAAGTGTGGGTATGGGGGAAATGTGTGTGTGAGTTGTGTTAATTAGTTATTTTTCATATCCATTCGTCTCCGTCATCCCTTGTCAGGTATTATCTCCTCATTTTTCTTTACTCATTTCACGTACATTTGCATTCATTGAGGACAATGCATGATTTAGGTATGGGGGAGAGTTTTAGTGTAAATACATAAAATTGAAAAAACCAAAAAAAAATAAATTTTTTTTGAAAAATCCAAAAAAATAGAGATATTTTAGCTTAGTTGTCCTTCCCGCTCTTTGAACTTTAGAACTAGTTGGTGTTAATTGTTTTTAAAAAATTATATGTATAATGCCTTTAGATAATTTGAACGTAGTCAATTAAGGTTTTCCTCATGAAACTTGTGTCGAACAAATTTCTGCTAAAAAGACCAAGACGACACATTTGCACAAGACCTTTGATGGAAAAATTGTATAGGAATGTTATTCGATACCTGAGAGAGAACCCACATGTTAGAACAATGTCGAATCAAACCTTTGCGAAATCTTGCTCCTATAGTGTCACATATATAAAAAAAATTCAATCGAAAAAAAAAAAAACGAGTCAATAAATGTTTGTAATTGTTGAGTGCTAGTGTAATTTTGTAATAATAAATTCTTAGTAGGGAAATCGGCTAAGTTGGGCTCATTGATAACCCGAGTAAGTAAGTCTGAGGGGACTTTGTGCCTAGCAACCTAAGGTCCTTAGTGATCTGGGATTGTTGACCTAAAACTCGCTAAATGGGTATCAATGCAAAAGTCTTTTGGGACCTCAACCATTGCACAGTCGGTGAACTGCTAAGAACGTGAAGTTTGGCTAGATACTTGTTTTGATACAGATTGGGTCAGTTCAATATTGGTTGAAAAAAAGAAAATGTTCGTATGCACTTTATCCATCATAGGCCTTAAATTCACTACACACCTTGGGATTTTTTGTAAATTTTTAGAGTCTAATCATGTGGATTGTGGGAACCTATAACTTGGCTATTATTAGAATAATCTTTAAGGCATATATTTTCCTACAAAATTATTTTGTTGACACCAATGAAAGCTAGGTTGAAAGAGGAAAGTTGGATACTTGCTGACTTATTTCAAAGATTTTATGGGTATATCTTCTGTAAACCCTTAGGAGACAACACTCCTCTTGTAGAGATCGTCTATGAGTTCAACGGGTTGGTAAACCTAAAATTACCCGTGATTCCTACGACAGTGAGTATAGGTTTTCATTCTGCATTTTTCTTTTTTGTTTCACTCGAGGATGAACAAAAGATAGGTATGGGGGCATTTGATAAGTGCATATTTTTGCATATTTTTATTACCTATTTATTGGTTGAATTCGTATTTTAATAAATTATTTTGTTATATTTCAGGAAATTCAGGAAAAATGAAGAAATGACAAAATAAAGAAATAAAGATCAAAGAAGAGAAAAAGAAGAAGAAGAGGGACCAACATAGAAGAAAAGGAAAGAGAAGGGAGTGTGGTGCAAAGAAAAATTGGAAGGCTAGGATTAAACCACACCAAACAAAATGAATGGTGGGGATTAATCCACACTAACCAAAAATCCCAATTTATTTTCTATAAATAGCATTCATTTTTCTCTTGTAAAGATCACTTAGAATTAGGAAACAACCCCTTAGGATTAGAACCAATTTTTAGGATTAGAACAAGCTTTAATATCAATACACTTATAAATTTATAGTTGTAATTTTATTTTTGTAATTTTTGTAACCATTTTAATTTTTAGTATATTAATTTTCCTACATTTATCTATTAATTCGAAGCTTTAGTTTCAGTCTCCCCTGTTCTTCAATTTTCGTTCGTAATTATAAACTAAGCTATTTCCTTATAAATTTTCCTGTAAATTACATACACGAAACAGATATCTCTCTCCCTCATCTTTTCTTTCTCTACAATTAGAAAACTCACTTCCCCTGTTTTATACAAAACCTCTCCATCTTCTTTCCGATTATCACCCACCAAACCGAATGTATCTCTCCCCTTATTCACCTCCCCCTCTCCGATTCCTGCACACAAACCCTTCCCCATCTCATTTTCTTTTTCTTTTTATCATATTTCGAATTCCCATTTTCTTCTTCTTCCCTTCATTTTTCTCTCCCTCACCTTTCTTCTCTCATCTTCGACCCCTCTCCTTACTCCCCCTTTTCTCTGACCAAACACCACCTTATGAGTTCAATTCATTCCAATTCGCTTTGATTGATTGTGTTGGTAGATTACGAGTTCGTTGTTTTGTTGGTAGATTAAGTTTGTACAGAGTCATTGAGTAGACTGGGTATGTTAATCGAGTTTGCTGTTGTTTTAATCTTCTGAGTTAATTACTGCGTTTTAAGCTGAGTTTCGTTCGGTTCTTGAGTTTGAGTTTTGGTATTCACGAATTCTGGAGTAGTGCCACCGAGTTGCCGAGTTTTGTTGTCTGATTTACCACCGAGTTCGGCCGAGCCTGCTGTTGCGATTTGTTGAGATTTGAGCTGCTGGTTATTGTCGAGTTGTAGTGTCTGAGTTTTGGTTTTGTTTTAATCAGTTTTGTAGTTGAGAATTTTTGTGTTCGCCTGTGTGGTGTCAAGTTTGTGTGTTCGATTCTGTAGTTGCGGGTTCTCATTTTTATGTTCACTTGTTTCCGTTTACTGCGTTCACGAGTTACCGATTCTGCGTGTTGGTTTTACTGGTTTTGAGTTGGATTAGTTTGTTTGCTGGTGTTGTTGGTCGTTCTTGGATGTCTTGAATTGCTGAAGTGTTTGTCCAAGCTGTTTTCCGTTTGTTGAGTTCATAGTTTTAAACCGAGTCTGCAGTCCTGTTTTCCGAAGTTCAGAGTTTTCTGTTTGTAACCGCGAGTTCGTTTTTACTGGGTTTCAAGTCTGAGTACACTTAGTTTACTAAAACACACTTAGTTTACTTAGTTTTCTGTTTAAGTTTACTTTGTTTAAGCTGAGTTGCCGACTGTTTTGCTAAATTTTGCTGTTAGATTTCGTTGTTGTCCATTTTGTTTGTATTAATTTTGCTAGCTTTTGTCTTGTAAATTCATTTTGTTTTTGTAGAGTTTGAAATTACGAATCATTGAGTGTTAATGTACAGAGTTGAGTTTTGATCGTTGTTGTAGCTTTGCTTTGTTTGTAAACTGCAAGTTCGGTCTGAGTCTACTACTTTCCTGCGCACAGTTTTGCCGTCAATAGTTGTCGAGTCTGCTTGGTTATGCTTGGTTATGTACTGCGAGTCTCAACTGGGTTTATTAATTACTGTTGATTTTTGATCGAGTTAATTTCTGTGTTTTGTTTTCATTACTGAGTCCAAAACCTGTCTAGCTTTTGTGCTGGTTCAGTATTGTTAGATTCATGTCCAAATTCCCAAAAATTAAATAAAAATTATTAAAATTAGAGTTTTTACATTTTAGAATAATTTAGTTTTTAATCTCTCCATTTGTATTTAGGTAGTTTAGAAATAGATTACTAAACTAATTTTCTTTTAAAAACAAAAAAAAAATGTTTTAATTTTCGATTAGGAATTAAATAGTATAAAATCAAAAATTTTTCGAAACCCAAGTTTAATTCGATTTTAGAATTTTTTGAGTGACTAATTTTTCTTCACTTGAATTAATTTAGAAGGAGAAAAATAGATTAATTTTCTTTTAGGAATTAAATAGTAAAATTAGAAAAACTTTCGAAAACCCACTTTGTTCTAGTTCGCCTAAATTAGAAATTAAGGATTGCGAAAATATTAGTCCCTGTGGATCGAATCTAAAAATACTAAAACGAAATCGTGCGCTTACGATTTTAATTACCATATTTCTAGCACATCAAAGTGTAAAAAATCGTGAATAATGTTGCCATAAGCCCAAAATTGGTTTAAGGCTACACTTTTTCCAAAATCAGTGGTGTTGGATATAGTTGTGTGGCCTTAGGTGGATAAGCCAACACTTTTGCCACCCTACGGCCACATCGCTAGAGATGTTGCATTAGTCATCTATGCCAACACTTTCGGGTATATAACAACAGAAAAAGGGATGTTGTAATAGAACCTATTGCAACATCGATTATTCCTTATTGCAACATTGGTTCATCTAACACTTTGTTTTTAGCAACACCTTTTTTTTGTTATCCCAACATTTTTCTGACAAACACTTTCTAAATATTAACTACACATTTTCATGTTTGTTGCAACATAAACTACATGAACATTTATAAGGTTGTTACCGAAATTTGAAATATTAATTCGAATCACAATTAAATCCTTAAAAATAATTATACAAACCAAAAATGCCAAAAGGAAACGCTACATTTTTTGACTTCACAAACACACCAAATTAATGATTACATAGTCAAAGTAGGACATAAACCAACTTGCCAAATCTGCCCAAAAATATTGAATTCATACAAATAGCAAGTACCATAATATTCTAAATGTCATCAAATCATCATAATATTCTGCTATATTAGTAATCATCGACTTGACATTCTCTTGAACCTTCTTGTCAACTTTTTCATCCATTTCATGCGCAAGTTATTCCCTGATTTTCTTTGTTAAGTCTGCCAAGTACTGATCCAAGATACTTGATGCAAGGGCTGCAGATTTTTCCTTTGGCTACTTCTTCCGAATGAGTCTCCCAAGCAGGTATGAACGGGTGTGTTCCTTCCCACCAACTAGCTGGTTAGCTTGCATAAATACGATAAGGGAGGTTTTAGAAAATGTAAGACTGTATAAAAACAAAGATTATATGGGCCAGAGATTCATAAAGATTACAATTATTTACCTAAAAAAATTGGACCGTTTTAGATACGCACGAGTAACTTGTTTAGGTGACAACTTTTCTAACACTTATTGAGCATTAAAGGTCTTGTTTAAGCTTCCTCAGTCCCAAACACTAGTTCCGTCGAGGTATGTATATTTTCCAAATTTCTTCCAAAAATTACTAAAGCACATCTGGTTCCTTCCTTCAATATGTGAGATATAGAAACTGACATCCACAGCAAGACATGAATTCTTATCTTATGTAAATGAACTGTTTCCATGAAAATCCTGGATTTTTCAAAAATTGACATTTATAGTGCAAATTATGATATTAGTATATGTAATTTACTAATTTTTATATTAGCAGCTCTACAAATAATGATATTAGTATATGTAAATCTTATATCCAAACGATTTTCCAAATTTGCAGAGCTCGAAAAAACATCATTCAGTCCTTTCATTGTCTACTTAACAGGTGATCATTCTTCACTTTTCTCACAAGATAAATAAATAAAAAAGTTTGAGGAGTAACATACCATTTGCAGGTGGTGTTGGCATCGGTGGCAAAGGGTAAGGAGCAAGCGGGATTGGCATTATGAACCTGATACACGCACGGAGAGAGCAAAGGCAAGTACTCTGCTTTACCAAGATCTCCAAAGCTGGCTACAAAATCTACCAGCAAATCAGCAATGCATCTGTCATCACCATGCATAGATTAGCCAAAAACGTTCAAAAAGTTTGAAGAACAGTTACAAAGATTAAAATAAATGATAAACTCCTTACCTAACTAAGAAGTTCTTTAATCAACTATTGAAAGCTATGCACTATTATGTTGAGTGGAAAAGCAATTAGCTTTGCAGGTTGTATGGAGAGAAATGGGGCAGTGTGAGATGTGGAGTGGAGGCTTGTAAGTTTTAAAAGTGTTGACATGAATAAACAAATATACAGAGACTACTATAAATAAGTACGAAGGAAGCAGTTTTTACATAAAAAATTTAGGACCTGGACAGGGTTGTTTTTAGTGAACGTGTCAAAATTTGATACACTCTCTTGTCATAAAAAATGCAGTAAATATGTAAAGTTGCATGTCAAGATCAGGCCATTTTAACATCTGGTTGTTTGTCATATTAGTACGACTCATTGCAAGCAAGTGAGAGATAATGGCTTTCGGGATTTTGATGTCTTTTTTTTTACTACTAGTATGTATATATTAATCAAATTTTTTCCTCTCTTAAATCCAAAGATGTTAAATTTTTAACAGTTTTTCAAGTATGGAGTAGTAGCATAGATTTTAGATTCGTAATGATTTGGTTTAGTACTAATTCTAACAGAAATCACTAGAAGGGATGAACCGATCATCTGATATCTATGTAACTAAATATGTAAACGCACGTACTATCCTAATCAACTAAATCTGTTGGCTTGGGTGCCGATGGTTTTAAGGTTGGTAAGAACATAGTTTTGCATTTAGTTGGAAAATCAACTAAATCCACTCTCAACAAATTATTTGGCAAATATTGAAACTATATGCGCAGTAAAAAATATGTTAATTTTTATTTATTTAAAGTAGTCATAGGGCTATATGCTGTTTCTTGTCGGGCAGGAAGTACAGGCAGAGTGACTGCTTGCCAGCCCCCAGTCAAGGCCAAACAAACTCGCAGGATAGCACGTTAGTTTACTATGTTATATTCCTAGCTTTAAGGACTTGGGTTATTCCCATTATTTGGTTAAACCAGTCTGTAATGCTATTAAGACCACTAAACCTATTTCTCATGACAGTAGAGTGACTCATTGTAAAACCAAGACAATCAAAGCCAGTTTTGTCTTACAAAGGAATCAGGATCCTACCACTAGAGTATTAGAACAAAAGGCTTCTATCCGATATCCATTTGATTCACGTTTTAAAGGTCTTGACATCCTAATTTGCAAACAAGTTTTAGCTTGGCATAATATAAGTGCCTAGTATAGTACTGATTCTTACCAGCACTTGGAAGAATGAACAAGAAGTCAAAGCCATGGCTTTAAAAAGAAAAAAGACAAAAAAAAAAAAAATTAGATTTATATCATGCATAAAGTCTGAAAATGAAAGCAAATACCTTGTTTTGCATAATAACAAAAGTCATAAGCATCCTCTGGTTCTTCACCAAGGGAACAAGAAGTGCACTCCAAGAACTGTCTATTTCCAGGACCCATCAATTACATTGTAAGAAAAACAGATATAAAGCATGATGAAGATTAATTTTGTTTTGCAAATATCATATTTGCACCCATGAAACAGAGATACATACGCAAACCGTTTTTGGGCGAATTCATTATCGTAAAATCAATATCCACATTTAATTAAAAAAGTTCATATTCCAACAAAGACAAATTGCAGAAAACAATATCCACATTTAAGTATAGATGAACTAGTAAGCATTTCAAGAGGTGATCGCACGCTAAAACAGAATTTTGTGAAAGAAACCAACTGAAGCTGTTAGTTGCAACTAGCTAAGATGTTAAATCGTTATTATAGATACCGATATTATAGGGGAAATGTTTAATGGATTATTAAGGAAATATGCAATCAATTTTAAGCAACCAAACTCAAATTACATTACATACTGAAACACACTTGTCTTATTTAAACATTAAAACTGAAACCAAAATAAGATGGCATTATATCAAGATGGCACAGTAGCGGCCTTGATGAGTTTAAGGGATTTTATCATTAGTACCATCAGCAAGATAGGAGAATGCCCAACAGGCACTTGTAAGCACTACTTCGTCATTTGAAGTGACAATTTTAGCCAGAACAGGGAGGGCCAACATTGTCTGATCAAACAAATTGGCCGCAAATGAGCTTAGCTGCACATAGAGGCATCAAGAAAATGGAACAAAAGAATGTATGTTGTTAGTGTGCACCTAACCTTCTCAAAGTGAGGTCGTGGCTTTCCCCTACAGACGTTTTACAGTCCAGGTTGCGTTTCTTAACATCGATATCTTGGCATGCTCATTGAATTGTGCCAACAATGGTTAGAAGTCTAACAAAAATGGGAATAGCTCCATGATTAATAACAGAGTAACATTGAGACTAAAACAGTTCATACTAAACATACAAAAACAAAATTAGGGTTATAAAAACAAACACAAAATTATGTTTATGCTACCACAAACATAAAATTAAAACAAAAAACAACCAATAAATTAGGGTTTTGTAAAATACTAAAAAAATTAGAAAATCCCCCAAATTTTAGGGTTTACAAATCTTAAATTAATACGAAATTAGGGTTTATAAGTGAATTAATAAATCTACAAATTAGGGTTTTCTTACCACACAAGCTTCAAATTCGTAACCACACAGCAAGCTTCGAATTCATAACCACACAACAAGCTTCATAGAAAGAGTGAGTGACAGAAATTAGAAATATTTGTTAGAGATATAGATATAGAGAGAGAATGAGGGAGAGAGAGAGAGAGACAAGAGGTAAAATATTGAGAACGAGAGAGAGATTGAGAGAGAAATTAAAGAGTGAAAACGAGAGAGAGAGAGAGAGAGAGAGAGAAACCCGACTGAGAGGATGAGAGCTAGCGAGAGTGTATGAGAGTGTATTGACTAAAATGAGAGAGTGACTTACCCAAATACTGTATTTCATTTTTCCCCAAATTATTACCCGCACTACGCCATAAATGGCCTATTGCAACCTTTTGGCATGGGTGTTATCTTCTTGGATGTTACCATAGCTATGAAATTTTTGAGCTATCGCAACCTTTCGATTGTGGTGTTACCAAATCCACAAAAGTATGTTACCTTAGTTATAAAAGGTGTTATAGTGGGCAACACCATGTGATGTGTTACTATAGAGTATTCATGAACAAATTTTTTATTTAATTTAAAATTAATGATTTAATAATTAATTGACTTAAAAAATAATTAATTTTGGTTTCAAAAAAAAAATTAATATTAACAAAATCATTAAAGTTATCATTGTAAAACGTAATATTCCATCAAATAATTAAATTATTGATTATTCATAAATATTAAATTTTGTTTATAAATTTCGAATAAAAAGGTTTTAAAAAAAAGTAATATCAAAAATTACTAAATTTTAACTAAATTCATTAAAATTTTTAATAGAGAAAATAATTATTTGCATAAATTGTGAATTATTTCGAAATAATGAAAATAATAAATTTAAAAATATAATTTAATACCAATAATTAAAATAAATTAAAAATATTTTTTAAAAAATATAAAAAAGAAATATATGCTGTTATTGAAATAGACTGCAAATAAAAATAGAAATGACCTGAGCGGCAAACAAAAAAAAAGGAGCGGCACCATGAAAATTTAGAATTAGGTTACTCAAACACAAGCGGGGGAAAATATTGGGGAAAAACACCAGTTCAGTCTCATTCTGTCACTTCTCTCTCGGCTCTCTCTCGCCTTTCTCTGTTCTCTCTCGCCTTTCTCTGTTTCAGTTAGTGTTTGAATTGGGTTAATCGAAGCTTGGGTCAATGATTTAATTAGGGTTCCAGCTGGATTAATTGAAGGTTGTGTTCGAAGGTGTTTGGTTAATTGAAGGTATAAATCTCTCTTTCCCTCTTTTTCCGTCCGTCTCTCTATCTCTCTCTCTCTGTATCTCTCTCCCCTATCTTTGTCTCGATCTCTATGTCTCTCTGTCCCTCTCTTTTTTGTTATGTTTCTTCCTTGGTTGTATTAATATTTTCGACTTTTGGTAGATTTTAAGCATCACAATAATGTACTATTCTTGGAGTTTCCATTTGTGGAACATGTATAGAAATCTAATTGCATTTGTGTACTTTCTGATTTTAGCATATATTAGAACGTCTAGCAATGATGGGCCCGGATGCTTGACGCTAAGGTCTATTTTCCTTTGTTAATTTTGCAGTGTTGAACATTTACTTTTATGATCTTATTGGAGTTCGTTTGCAGGGATGCCTGATAGATTATGCTGAAATGATGGGTATTATTCTGAAATGATGTGTTGTTTTGTGTTGGATTGCTGGAGCTTTTAGTGAGAATCTTCCGATTATTTGTATTGTTGGAGGTCCGAATTCGAATGATTATGGGATGAACATAGTGTTTCATCATACTATTGGCTTGCCTGACTGTCACTTGCTTTCAGGTATCGCGTATATCACATAATTTACTGTCATCGATTGTCTAACTCTGTGATGGTATGGTGTTTTTTTGTATGAATCCATTATTTGTATTATGTTAATCTTTATATATTAATTAAGATAAGAATGTTTATTTTTTAATATTGGAATGGTACATTGGTGCCTATCGTAATAGTAGTTTCCTGGAGTAAGCAAGGTGTTAAATTGAGTTTAGTGTTTGTTTTGTTTTAACTCGTTTCTGCCAAATTCTCGCATTATGTTTAGGATTGAGCTATTTCAGATCCATGTTCATTACTTTATTATGTTTTAATTCTCGCATTCTGGATCATACGCCCTTTAGGATTGAGCTATTTCGGATCCATGTTCATTACAGTTGTTCTATTAATTCTCTTTGTGTTATGTGGGACATATCCGTAATTATAATACAATCTAACTTAAATATGCATTTAACTATTTTTTGAACAACACGGGCTGATCAGTCACCAGCTGATCTCATACAATGATTTTATAAAACATGGTATTCAGAATGTATTTGATTCCATTGGTGAGATCACAATCCAGCCTGGTTAAGATCCATCTAAAAAGGGTGACGGCGACTGGAGATTTGCTTCAGTGAGGTTTGGAAAGGTCAAGCTTGCCCCGCCAACATTCTTCAATGGCAAGAAATTCTACAATGATAATGCCATAGATTTTGTGGACTTTTATCTCAAACATGCTCGACTACAGAATATGACTTACTCTTCTAAAATGAAAGTTGAGGTTCATCTTCAGGTAAGTATAACTTCTTTAACTTAATACACCAGCTTGGCGGTGCCAAATTGTGTTGTCACTTGTTTCTATAAGTTGTACACCCATATCTGTTTCACAAGTACACCCATGAAAGTTATTTGTAATCTATCAGAATTTCTTTCAGCTCCATAACTCTGGGTTTATGCTAATGTGTATTTAAAAGCTTTGTTTAATTAGTATTAGAAATTGACTGTAGCTTAAACTATGGTGTCATTATAAATTAATATCATTCTATTAAAGACTTGAGATTCGAGTATTTGTATATATATTCTCGTTTTGGTATACTTGTCTGATAGGAGTAGTTGCTAGGCAAACAAGAAGTATATAGACTTAAGATTAAATTTTGCAATTCTATGTACTCGTCTGATTACTTGCTTGCAAATATGTTCTCTATAATTGCTTTCACTGATGACTGACCAAACATTTTATCCTAGCAAGTTGCACCTAAAGCAATAAATGAAACAAATTCCTTGGACAGTGTGTAGACTGCAGAGAACTTGAACGTTGCCATAATCTCTGGTAACTCAATCAGAGGTTATTAATATTCTCTTGTCATAGTTTATGAAGCTTGCTGATCGCTATTTTTATTTACATGTATACAGCCCATGTCTTTTAATTATTTCAAGGTAGATCTAGTAGCTACAACTTTTTATTGTCATTCCTATAGGTATGCCCGGTATGCAGCTCCCGAGAAGAGGCAGCGAGTTACTTCTGCGTATAACCAGTTCATAAAGAACCTGGAATAACCAGCCCATGTCTAGATTGCTATTGCAGGAGTCATTGAAAGTCCTAAAACATTCTTGTTCGATTTGTATTTTTAGGAACTCTAAATTATTGAAGGTTTGTGTTCAATTTGTATTTTTAAGAACTCTAAATTGCAACATTCTTGTTCGATTTTATCTAATGTTATATATTCTTTAATTCTTTATTTTTTGATTCAAACTTGTAAACAAAGGTTCTATTCTTGTAGGTTTGATTCAGCTAAGAGATTTCATTCTTTAAGCTACTTAAGATCTGTCTTACAGACTGATCAACCTCTGATGAGTACCACAAGGTACACGACACAAAGGTCCCAGTCATGGTCATGGACGCCCTATATTATTGTAATCAATCTGAACCCTGATGTCATTTTATATGTGTTTCTACCAACTGTTTTCTTTTATAGGCATTTTTGGATATCATGTTTTCAAAATTACAGATTTCCATTAGCTACTTTAATTTCTGACCTTGTTCGTAATATATTAAAGTTGAATATATTAAGATGAAGATACTTGTTAACTTGTACGATCCATGTCTTTTTTAATTCAGAAGTCTCCGAAAGTCCCACATTTTGAACAACCTGTCAATTGGACACTAGACCTTAAATTGTTATATTGTCTTTGACATAAAAAGATAACTATTTATCTGATAGTAAGATCTTGAACACCATTTTATTGCAACATCATTTGTTCAAAAAAATACATTAAATTATTTAGTTAAGATAAACATCCCCAGAAATGTGTATTTTAGTGTACTAACTTGTTTTACTTGATCAGGGGATGCTGTTAATTAACTATGGACTTAATTCAACAAAGGGACCAGTAATTGGTGGTCCATTTAATCTACTTGATACTGAGGGCCGATCGGTTACTGAACAGAACCTGTCATTCGAAAGATGCTGATATGCTGATCGTGGTTTTGCTCGAAAGTTCATCAAGGATTTAGAGAGGATCAGGTTACCTATATCTAAGCATAACACTTTCGCCAACTTCATGTGACTTTTTTAGTAGTCATATTATATTCTACTCTTTTCAATTTTATCCGAATGCGTCCTGTTATTTCAATTATTATGGAATGCCTTGTTATTATAGACCCAGAGCCATACTGGACATCATTAAATATGTGAGGATTTTAGGATTGGTACTTCTACAAAAATGCCAGAGCAAGGAACGGATGTCTATATAATCAATTGTCTTTTGAAATTTACCAAGTTATTAGCTCTAGTACTTTTACGTTTTAAGTTTTGTTTTAAGTTTTGTTCATTAGCTAGTGTTGGTAGATATTTTTGGATGATTTGGGGGAACTTTTACAGCTTCTGGATGCAGAAAACGTTACTGGGAGGATTCGGAACGCAAGACATGGCCTTTTCCACTACATTTTTGGCTTAATGGAGACTTGGTGTTAGTGTTTGTTCTTTTACATCAAGGAAAATGTTCATTTCCTCATCAAGGAAAAATGTACTTTTACATTCTAAGTTATGTTATTTAGTTTGTATGTTCGCGCTTGATGGACTTGGTGTTGGTGTGTGTTGTAAACAAAATTTAATTTGGTTGGTTTTTTTAATGGGAATGGAATATTAAAATTTTACATTTTTTATTTTGTTAAAGTGAAGGTTTTACCTTAGCTACTATATATATATATATAGCAAAAAAAATGTTGCACATCTTGTGGGCTCCATTAACAGGCCCTACAAAGTGGGTCCCACATGTGGGACCCACATAATTTATTAATAATTTTGCAAAATTATAACATCTAAGGTAACATAGATTTGGTGTTGCTATAGAATGCTAAGTGTGTTACTGTATAGGTCTATGGTAACGAATTTGCCTATGTTAGCTTATGTGTGTCGAGGTGTTACCTTAGACCCCAAAGGTTACATAGAACAAAACTATCCCAGCTAAGGTGTTACCTTAGCCTTTTTTTGGCCTTTGGTAACATTTTTTAGAGTCTAAGGTAACACAGTCGTGGTGTTACCGTAGGCTGTTTATGGCGTAGTGCCGGTTGATTTTTCCTCCTAAATATTTCACTTTCCCCCTATCCATTTTCAACAATATTTCACTTTCCCCTATTCATTTTCAACACTTTTGTTAGTGTCTATGATAACATTATTTTAATTGTTGGCTTTGTTAACCAAAAATATTTAAGGAACATACATTGAAATGTATTGTAACATCAAAATATAATGTTGGCTTACATCAAAATTAAGCCATCTAATGCTACATTTTACTTGCCAACACTGGTTTTAGGTGTTGGTAAAGACCATATATGGTGTAGTGATAAGTTTATAAATCCCGTCGATGTTGTTTTCATTCACTCTTCCACCGTCAACGCCATCACCGACACCTTCAAACACTATCGAAATTTCAAATCTAAAAATTTTCAGTAATTTCTGTCCAAAATTTCTAGTATAATTTTGGTTCCAATTTTGGTGACTCAAACTGAATTTTTTGTGATTCTATCCTTATTTTGGTGGTGCTATTGGTGGGACACATTTATATATAATCCATGGCTTCACCTTTAGCCTCATACCTTTCCTATTTTTGATGACTTTTTACACCATCTTCGACAATACCCCAACGTTATCACCAACACTTCTTCACTTTTACATTGTGTATACATATATACACCATCCTCACCCAATCATTCATTCGTGTCACTAAATCGACCACTACTCTAGAAATAAATTGCGAACAAGTTTGTCATCGAATACCAACCACCTTACAGCCCGCTAGCTCATTTCGTCATCTTAGAATAGATACGAGTTCGAAAAGCCCCATCGATGTCGTTTCACCCACTCTACTACGAAAAACACCATCAACAACACTTTCGAACACTATCAAAATTTCAAATTTTGAAAATTCTGGTAGTTTGCGTTCAAATATTTAGGGATTTAGGTTCAAAATTTGGTGATTCAAGCTGAATGTTTAGTAGTTATGCTCATTTTGGTTTTTTTTTGGCGCTACTGGTGGTGTTGATGTGATTGCAATAAAGATTTTAGTTATTTTTCTCGTGATTCTAGCAGTGGTGCATGGTAGTGGCGGTGTGGTGATGGTGGTGGTGGTGATGTGTTAGTGGTGATATTGATAGTATTGTATCCATAAAAATTGAACTAAAAAATTATTACACAACTTACATATATCTTTTTTCTAACCAAATGACCAAATATATAAAATACATGATCGATTATCTTAGTTATGTAGAATGTGATTTACATTTATTTCTTCCCGAAAATTCCATAAGTAACCCAATAATTATATAAATGTGTACTTGTATATTGCTTGTAGTTTATTCAAAAAAATCAAAACTCACTTTTATTAACCTAAAATTTGAATTTCTTTAAGTACAATCTAATTAGTTAATTTTAGAATCTATCTTTTTAAATTCAGTCAGTTTTACAATCCTTAAATTTAACTAATCGATTTTTATATCTATTATTCATTTTTTAAATATCTATCCTTCATTAATGTAACTATATATCGTAATATTATAATTAATCGTTTTGCATCTATAATCTAATTTTTAATGTCGTGTTCTAACCCAACTACTCTTGTTTTATTTAATTGAAAATCAAGACAATGTTTTTATCTCATATGTAAATTATTTAATTGGTCATAAAATCATGTTTTAAATTAGTGTAGAGTGGTATATTAGCCTTTTTAAAATTGGTCAAAAAATCATGTTGGCATATATTAAGCATAATATATAAACAACATAATTCATTTAAATGAAAATTTTAGTTATTAGCGAGGGAGTAATATTTTGATAATTTTATTTTAACTAAATCTTAAAATAAATATTAAATAGAATAGAGCATGTGAGTTTGTGCATGTAGTTAATGATTTTCATAAAATCATCATAAATATGTTCATGGTATAGTGGTTGGAGATGTGGACACAATTCATTTCTAACAAGATTGACATGGGTTTGATTCACATGGCCAACAATTTTTCATACATTATGATAATAAAGGGTAAATATGTAATTTACTAAATAACCTTGAAAAGCCTTGTAGGTATATAATATATATATATATATATATATATATATATATATATATATATATCATGTATATATCAGTATATATACAGATTATATGATCATCATCAACACATCATAACATATCATACCCAATATGATCTAATAAGTTATAACTCAAAAAACAATTTTCAAAAAATTCGAAATTAAATCAGAAAATCATAAATCGCTGTTTACAAGCAGTAAACTATGTCAAACGGCTTACAGATTCAAAAAACAATTTCCAGAAAATTCAAAATTAAATCAGAAAACCATAAACCGCTGTTTACAGGCAGTAAACTATGTCAAACGGCTTATAGATGCGAACCTGACTTTGTCAGTCTTGCTCAGTGGCCCGATTCCAATCAAAAAACATATCTTTATTGCGAAAATCAAACCAGGTACGCAAATTTCACTAAATCTGCACAATTTTTCGGAAATCGTATCGTATACAATCTCCAAAAATAAGAACAAGCATGTATCATCTACACTCAGCAATATATACAATCATCCCATGATTATACAATCCACTAATATATCATATGTTCAAAACTTATACATACACATCTCATATAATCACAAAAACATGGCAAATCATATACATGTTTATATACACCAAAACTGTTAAACACATAACCGAATTAAAAGCGCTTTGCAAGTAACTTTGATGACATTGATAGGTTTCGGGGCAACAAACGCAGCGGAAAGCAGTAACTAAAACAATAAAATCGAAACTCAATCGCAGGATCCATGCAAAACAAGACGTTGAATTCGTAGTTATGAACGTTTACCTTAAAATGAAGCTTTAACGGTTGAGAAAAAGGATGACTAATGGAGGTCCTTGTTACATCACCACACAGCCCTTTTTACAAGATCTACGTCGCCAAAGTAGTCCATATGAACGTCCGATCGCCCAATGATCACCGAAGCCGGTACTAGCCGTATATCTGCCCCCCTCTCTCTCTAGCCTCTCAAGATGTAGAGCAACTAGGGTTTTAGTGAAAACGAAATTAACACCAACCCCCTAAAATCATACATCATAATGTATATATAGGGGAGAGAGTTGGGCTTTAAAACCCGAAATCGGTTTGGGCTTCTTAAAACCCAATCTGATTTTGGTTTTAATAAATCCGAAATTGTATTTAAATAATTAAGACCAGCTCAATTAAATAACCAATTTTGAATTTAATCATTTAATTTAAATTTGTAATTTAAATTAAAACTCCTTTTAAACGTTCTAAGTGTGTAACCCTTTAGGTTATTAATACATTGGCAATAATTTTAATATCCAATAATAAAATTATAAACAATGAGCGACATCTAGTAATGCATCATTGCTACCCAAGTAATAATAATTGGTGATCAAATTAAACATTTCGTGATTAATGTTTCCGTGTAATATAATCCCTTTAACCAAATATTATAGATTAAACTCGAGGCATGTTCTTAGTCATCCTCTTCAACATTTAATCCGGGTTTCTTTGATCAATGAGTAGACTATTAAAAACAAATCAATATTTGAGCATGGCCATGCATTTTCATAGTCTCACTCAATCAAGAAGCCAATAATATCTCTCCTAATAATAGGAGGGTTGAATTATATATCTATCATTCATATTTCTCATACGACTCATAATATACCCGATGTCCACTTTTATCATCACCCGGTGAAAGGTAACTTTTAATGTAGCCAAAGTATATTAATCCTCGTATAGAAATATAATAATCTCAAGTCTAAGAATCATTACACCATTATCACTGTCTTTCTAATGACATATCAACATGTAGAATCTCACCGTGGGTCAATCCAGTACCATGTAGAATATTACACGCACCTATGTTCTTGACTTTAGTATCACTATACCGATGACCAATGAGATGTGGTCATCCGTCAACAAACATACTAATCTTTATGCTTTATAATTATTCCAAATTAATAATGCTCGATTAGGGATATTTAGGAATATTAACCTTATTCATATAACCTCATTTTTAAGTCACATACTTAAAGATATAGAGTACGTGTTCTATATTTCAAGGACATTTATTACTCTAATATTTATATCGCAGTAAATTAAGACATAATAAATTAATGTAGAATAATCAGTGGAACAAAATCATTAAATAACAAAATGGTCTTTCCTAGAAGCACAACTACATTGTCTCTCGGGCACTAACACGATAAAAAATATATCATCTTTTTTATATTTTCTAACTAAAATCCCTCATTTTCTGAAAATATTATGGACAATATTTATATAATTATTATCAAATCATATCATTTCAAAATTTAAGCCTAAAAAATTTATGTTTTAAAAAAATCAATTCAAATTAAAGAAAAAATTCATATTAAAAAAAGTTCGTGCATCACACGGGTTTTAAGCAAATATTATATAATTTAAGAAGTAAAATAATATAAAAATAATTATATATATATATATATAATCCGGTCTGATCCGGGTTTTCAGGTTTGGACCAAGACCAAAGACCGGATTATTTTTTATTTTAAGGCCTGGAGACCGGACCATTTATATACAGTCCGGTCCGGGCCTTGGACTGATAGGCCCGGTCATGTCTAATTTACCGGTCTAGACCAGAATGTTGTGTAGCCCTAACTGCACTGCACATAAATTACCTCTAGTAACTTGGTTTCTTGTTCAGTTTTTCCTTTGTTAATTTCAGAAAAATGTCTCATTTTTATTCAAGAAAAGTATCAAAAGCCTCGAAAGCTTGTTTATATTTTTTTCTCCGCATAATGGAGAAATTATATTAAGGACAATAATAAGAAAATGACTAAGTGATTGATATAATAAATCTTAAGTCATAAGTTTAGAAACATTTAAACCCATGACAAATAAATATTTCCATATAAAGTCAAGTAAAATGGAAGTTTCAACATATTGAAGTAGCTCTTACCAAAAAAATAGCATCATTCACAAACATTGACTTTTCCTAGTCTAATAACTTAGATTGTCAAATACAAACACTTTGTAGATATATAACTACGGTAGTCATACTTAGGTTGATGAAGGAATAAAGATGCTCTCTAAGATGTGGTATAATCTCAAAATAGTGGAGAAATTGGTTTTTTTAAGTAGATTTGTGTGTTAGTCTCGCAACAGGCCGTAAACAAAATTTACAATGATATAGTTTCAATTTATTTTAATTTGTCAAGTAACGCATATGTTTCATATACATCAATTTGATTAGCTTGTAAAAGATTGAAGTGAAAAAGGTAAGAAGTGGAGAAAATTATGAAACATAAAAAAATATAATATTTATAAATCTTGAAATAATAATATAATTAAATATTTTCTGAAATCAATATTTTATTTACACATGTATCACATCAAATTTACATATATTTAAATAATTGTACATCTAATTTAATATTAAATCTAATGCGAACATACTAAGTAATTGTCTTTGCATTCCTGGATTTCATTTAATTAATGGTAAACTACAAATTAAATTTAAGGACGGATATTTAAAATGTTAATAACGAAAAAAATGGATGGTTCTGATTTTGAAAGATAATTATAAAGCGTTTATTTAACTATTAGTAAATCTAATTTAATATTAACTTTAATATGGACTTACTAATTAATTGAATTTATATTCTTGGATTTTTTTGGATTTTTTAATTAATCGGGATCACAAAACAAATTTAAGGACAAATAATCAAAATTATGTTTATAGAAAAATGAATGAGTTTAATTTTAAATGATAATTATATTAAATAATGGTTCAAAATAAATGACAATTAATGGTTTTAAGATTGTTTCCGTACCTTTGGTCACTTTTCGTGTTGTGAATTCAAGATTCCTTCTGAATGGTTATGGTCATTTAGGATGCACTTTTAAATATTAAATTGGTGAAATTGTAATATATACAATGTTAAATTCATTAACAATTAAGTTGATAAAGGAAAGAGATTTTAATTGATGTATTGAAGAAAAACAATTATTAAATGCTTTTTCATTGAATGTGACTTATGTGTTTTTCTCAAGAATCAACTTCTAGGGTCTACCAAAAAATTGTTTCACAGGAATCGAGAAACTGATCTTATTTGGGCATCAACCCCTTCTAAAAAGGCCATATGAGGAAAATTATATCGTACTTTTAAATGTATGGACAATGATACAATAAATATTTTAGTTATCATACAGGTAAGTTATGAATGATAATATTGGCAACCCAATACTGTAAAAAACATTTATTTATAGGCACGCCTAATTATGTAACCAAATCGGTGTAATGTGGTAAGGATTGATGCCTACAATTCAGTAACTCACATAATTATTAGAGTTGGCCACTAAATATTCTAATGGGAAGTAATTATGGGAGAATTTGATAGGGGATGATAAAAAATTGTTTTCTATTATTTGTTTGTCAGAATCGTTTTTATGTTTATTTTATTGGACAATTAAAACATAAAACATACGATCCATATATATAATCAAAATAAAAAGATAATCTATCCAAATATGGTATGTCATATAATAAAAAGATACAAAGTAGTACCTTAACCGAAATTGATATGATTTAGGCATGAGGAGAATTGATGCAATACTTAGTTCATCAAAGTTGGCTAGGTGAATAAGGAATAAGGGACTTAGATTTCTTATAATGTCTAAATTGATATAATAGTTATATTTTTTAGTTTGTAAGAATTTTATATTTTAGGTAATTTAATTTTATATTAATTATTTATTAGGTAATCGTTAAAATAAAAATTAGTAGTCATTATGTTTAGTTAATTGATATACAAAAATGAAAATCAATTATTATTGAGTTTAACTTGAGTTCAGTTTAATCTTGGCTGAAACGGAGAATCTAGATCCAATAGAAAAACATGTTACATTAAGTTTAATTGATCTAAAATTTAGTAGACTTGTTTGATGTTAAAATAATTCACAACCTTCTAATTGGTAACCTAATATGTGGTAGATTCAGTATTATAATAAAGGATGTTAAAAAACAATTCATAACTAAAAAATATATAAACATATGTAATATACTATTAGGTAGTTTTATAGAAAATATTATTTATGGTTAGTAGTAATTTTTAAAAATTAAAAACCATGTGATATATGAATTTATTAAATCAAGATATTATTATATTTTAATTTAAGGGAAATTCCAAATGGTACCATTGTACAATTGGTTTTTTCATGAAATACCATTCACTATTTTTAACTTCCAAATGGTGCCATTGTACAATTGATTTTTCCATGAAATACCACTCCATTAGCCAAAATGTTAGTATCTGTATTTTCAAATGGTACCATCGTAAATTAACTAGTGAATGGTACCACATGGAAAATGGTACCAAGTGTAAAAGTCATTTTTACAATGGTACCAAATGGAATATCCCTTAATTTAATTTAATCGCGATTAGTAAATTAGAATAATTATGGTAATAAAAACATTTATATGATTGATTGATTTAAAATTTAGAAGTGAATTCTGATGGCCTCTAAAATAATTTAAATTTTTTGATTGGTAATTTATTCACCAACCAATAATAATACTCTTCTAGCTTAAATTTAATAATTAAAGTAATTAAAATATATGTAGTGTTGGCTTATATGCATTTATTAATTAATTTCATTAACAAATTATGAATAAATATATTTTTGAGCAAGTTATTTAAAATTGGATTTTGTAGTATTAGCTTACATACAATAATTAATTAATTTTATTAACAGATTATGAATAAATATCATTTTGAGCTTTTAAAAAAAATCGAGTGTTTGAAGGTATGGATTTTTTCCAAATTATTTAAAATCTGATTTCAAATCCCATTTTTTCAGATTTCTAGTTGAGTTAGATTATAATTATTTAAAATCAAGTATAATTGTACAATATATATTATGAAAATAAATTTATAACGTATGATAATATAATTGTGATTGACTTTATATTAAAATAGTGGTTGATTAATGAATGATTAATTATGAAATTTAATTTAACATATAATAATATATCATGATTGATTTCAAATTAAAATTGTGATTTTTTTAGTAAATATTTTTTGATTTTAAAAATATGTATTTATGGATATGTTAAATAAAATCATTATTTTGTTTAAATTAGAAGTATTAACTAACCATGGTTAATGAGCTAGGGTAAGAATGTAAATACGGAAAACTATTAATATAGCATGATTGGTATAAAATTTAGGAATTAGCTCTGATTGGTCCTAAAATGATTCATAATTTTCTGATTTGTTATATTAAAAGGGTGGTTGATTAATGAATGATTAATTATGCAATCTATACCATTATATAAAAACTGAAACATTGAAAGTTTTGATACCTATTTTTTTGGTAAGTCGTGAATTTACTTATTTACCCTTCATTATAAAACACATAATAACATCTAAAAATACCTAAAATAAATAATAACATAATATAATTAATGGTATTTAGTCGATTGCCTTTTTCACATTAATTTCAGTTGAAGATATTTCCTTTTATAAACACCTAAAAATATCAATTGTATCATATCTTCCAATCATTAATATTTCTTTCAAATAAAGACATGTTACCTTTTTGATTTTAAACTAATCTTACATTCATTAAAATATACCCGAAAATATCACACCATACTTTTCAATTATTAATAAAATATATTAAAAATCCGTATACGTTGTTTATGATAAGTAAACATTAGTATAATCCGTAAATATGAGTATATTCAATTATATTAAATTAAAATTAAAAAATAATTAAAAATGATGATTATATAAAAACATAATTGTAATATAAATAAAATTTATAATATAATAAAAGAAACCCGTACATCGCACGGGCATTGAAAGTTTGTCGGTTCGATTTTCGGCATAGTCACTAATTATTAAAATAAATAATAAAATAATATTATTAATGATAATTAGCCTATTACCTTTTTAATTAAAAAATGTTTACTTTTAATTGATGATATTACTTTTTATAAATACCTAAAATATCGTATCTTCCAATCAATAATATTTTTTTTATAATTAAATACGTTAACTTTTAATTTAAAACAGAATCTTGCAATAATTAATATATACCAAAAAATATCTGTTACCCAGTGATTAACAGTTGTAGAAGGGGGGTTGAATACAATTGTATAAGATTTTCGACTTAACAAGAAATGATAACACAAGTATGAATAAATAACAGCTTTATTAACTCTGATATAAAACTGTTACAAACCCTCTCAAGAAATTCTGGTGTTCTTGAGAGCTGCTAGGTTACAGAATAACTCGTGTAAGCGATTACAATAAGTAAAACCTAAAATGTGTTTATATAACATACACAGCTGCACTATCAATTACAAGATATACTAAATCAATTACATACGACTCTTAATACATATCTTGCATGATAGCTGCCTTCCTATAATTTAGGAACCGATATATCAATCTTCCTTGATCTCTGGACTGATGTAAATCTTTACGTAATCCTGATCAGCTTCCAATCCTGATAGCAACCTAATATTGACATCGCATTACTGATGACGTCAGCATCAGTACTTGATCAGTAGTAGTCCAGATCCTGACATCACTTGAATCAATATCTAACAATCTCCCCCAATTTGTAATTTGTGAAATAAAGCACAAATTCCTTGATTCAATGATGTCAAAAACTCAAAACAAAATGTTCAAAAAATTATCAGGTTTAGTTTCAGAAATTCTTTGATAGAAAAGATTCATCTTTAAGAAGTTTGATAGTAACTCGACTTCTTTACTTTCAAGAATTTGAATCAATTTCTTTTTCAGGCCCTTGAGCTCTTCAACTTCCTCATTGATCTGATAAATAGCAGCCCTGATGTTCTGAATTGAGTTTCTAGGTAATTCTATATAACCTAACTGTATGTATGCAAATTCCTCCCCATCATGATTAAGAGACAATTGTTCCACACCAAGGATTACTTCTTTAAAAGCAGTTCCCCTTTGCATTTCAACTTCTTGCCCCTTTGTATTTAAGTACATGGGAGTATAATTGCCATCATACCTTGATTATCCATCTAAATACAACTTTCTGATGGTTCTGAGAATCATGCTAGACCATTTCTTGTAGACTTCAATCTCTTTCACTTTGATTCTTTTACTCTTGAGCAGATAAATGACATATTTCAATTCCTTTGTAGATTTACATAACACCTCATGGATAGCTAGCTTTTTGATACTTTTATCTTTCATGAAGTACAACAATCTTTCCACTTTCTTGGCACTATCATGACAATCAGCAATAATTACAACAGCTTCTAGCTTCCATAAATCATCAACAGTTAACTCATCACCAATCTTGTCAACTAGAGGATGTTGATCAGTTTGTGTTGTAAAAACAACCTCTGCTTCATTAGACCCAATACCTCCTCTTGTGTTAGGTTCCAGTCCCTTCAAAGCAGATTGCATTCTTGTCCACAGAGGTGAAGATTTATCAGACTTAGAAGTTTTAGCTTCAGCAATCAATGGAGGTTTAGTTGTTAATCTACCAGGTTTAAAAATAGCTGGTCCTTTGTAACTCCAATCACTGATCTTCTTCCATTTCTTACCTTTCTTCTTCTTGTCTAATTTATAATTCTGTTGATGTTCTGGAACAGGTCTATTTCGATCATACCACAGCATCCTGCTAGACCCTTTTATAACCTCTTCATAGTTCTCAGTTGCTATAACTTCAGTATCTCTTGCTTTTTCTCTGATCTCTTTTTCTTTTTCAAATCTTCTGAATCTTTCTTGATCAATCCTTAAAGTCTCTTCATCAACTTCTAGATTATGAAATTCAACCACAACAGTAAGAATGATGACTTCAAGTTCTTTCAAGATTTTAGCTTCATCAGGATCAAAAACAACATCTTGAACTTTGTCATGAATAGCAGTTTGACCTATTTCAACAGCAACATTCTGTACCTTCACAGACTCTTTACTCTTCCTTGCTGTCAATTGATTTTCCTCTTCAATTTCTTCAGGTACATTTCCAATTTCTTCAGGTACATTGAATATGTTGTCTGGAGTCATTTCAAGAAATAGTGGAGTTTTCTTCTTTTTAGCTTTCTGAGGATCTTCAGTTATCTCCTCTATTGTGATTCCACTAGACCGTGTCTGTCTTGAACTTTGATAAGTGGATTTTATATCCACTTGGAGCGTTCCATATCGGCTTAAATTGATTGACTTGGTCTCAAGTTTGTTGTATTTTTGACGTGTTTTGTGTAGTTGTGCAGGGTTGTACCTATTGGTTAGTGTTGGTGTTTCTAATCGATATTAGAGTGGAATTAAGCATTGGAATGAAGATTGGACACTTGTGTTATGCTACCAAGGAGTTACATGTGTCATGGTATTGAAGATGTTAGCTAATGCAAAAGAAACGGAGGAGAAAGGAGCAAATTTGTGTAAAATTCGGATTTTCTGGATAGGTTGCGCAGTCTTCACTGTTTTGGCCATATCTGGAGTTCTAGAAGTCCGTTTTCAGTGATCTTACAGCTCACGCGAAGCTTGAGAGATTTTCTACAACCTTAGACAGAATTCTGGGCGCAGTCTGCGCCTGTGGCGCGCAGGCAGCGCGGGGAACAGACTGCTGGGCGCAGGCTGCGTGCGCGTTGTTGAAAATTACGGTTTTGCCCTTATTCACTGTTTTGGCCATATCTTGAGTTCTACAAGTCCGTTTTGGACGATCTTACTGTCCACGCGAAGATAACGAGATTCTCTATCATTCTAAAGTGGTTCAGAGGTCCAATTATGACTGGAACAGCCCAGAAATATTGAAGAAAAGTCAGCTACGAATTTTCCTTCAAAACAGAATCAGTTTAGGAAACGTATTCTATTTTAATTCTGATTTGGTAGTTTCCTTGCTGGGCAAGACTTCTAGAGCCTATTTAAACACATCCTATCATTGTACTTTGTATCACCATTACATATCAATTACTTAGGTTAATTTGTATCTTTTCATACTTTGTTTTTATCATGGTTTCATCAGATCCCATGATGACGAGAGGTTCGATTATGAACTAATCATTGTCATGGGATTCTAACTGATTTATGTATGGAGTTTTAGTATTTTGATTGCTTTAAAGATCTGTGTGTGATGTATATCTGATATCCTCGTATGGTTATGCTTAATTGTTAGATGCGTAGCTAACATCTAATTTGTTAATCTCTTGTGAAGTGAAAGTGGATCTTGAGATTTAGAACTTGTCATGCTAGCATAGGTTCATGATTGTTTATCAACATGATTCGTAGTATGAGATGAAAATACTTATATTGCCCTGTGTGATCTTTATGGATAACTTGCTCTTCAACCGTTATGTTTTCAAATTCTATAGACATATAGGGTCTAAGCATAATTGGTGTATATTCATCTTCTATCTCTTTTGTGGATGTATGTTTAGTTTGGTATTCGTATACTGAGAAGTAGCGTATAGTTGTTTCGTGTTGTCCGATCAGATATCATAACCATTGCATATAGTGATTAAAGGCGTCAGATCTAAGCGAAGTATTTAATGAAGTTAGGATCCAATGTTACTCTTGTAGAAGTAGTTCGATTCCAATTCTTGTTAGTTAGTTAATTCTTAGTTTTTTAATTTGTTTCTTAGTTAATTTAGATAATTACAAACCCAAATTTGTTACTTGTCTAAGCAATTGAAATTGATCATACATTGTTGCTTAAGCATATCTACATAGAAATAGCCAGTCTCTGTGGGAACGAACTTAACTTATCGAATATTACTTGTGACCACGTGCACTTGCGTGATTTTGTGTTAACAAACTTGTCTGAACAGGCTTTCTTCCTTTGCCTCTGCCTCTACCTCCTCTGCCTCTTCCTCTATCTGCAGTAGGAGTTTCTTTCTGTTTGGCAATTTCCTCAAGAATCCTCTTTTGTTCTTCTAAGATCTCTTCAGTGCTCATGTCAGGATTCTCTTCAGAAGTCAAGGCAAGTGCCTTCCTAGCATGATATTATTGAACTTTAATATCATTGTGATACACAATCTCACTCTCACCTGCATTAGAAGTAATTTTCTTGAAGAGATGTGGAGCATCTTGTATCTCAGTAATAAACAAATCTTCATCTTCTTCAGGGATTGTTGGAAGTGTTTGATTTTGACCAGGTAATGTTCTTCTGTCAAGACTTGAGATTGCACCATTTTCCTTACTGTTCTCTGTCCAGTTCTAGAAACATGAGTTAACTGCTTGGTTTGAGTTTTAGACTGACTTCTCCTTGTTACCAATGCAGCATCAGAGGTTTCTTCTCCTGCTCCATGTGTCTGAGCACCACCACCATTTCCAGAAGTATCATCATCCTTTCTTACAATCGGATTAGGTGTGCATTTTGTTTTAACTACATTCTCCCCCTTTTTGGCATCAGGATCAGTCAATAAAGATAGAATAAGTTGGAGAGAGGCTTCAATGTTGTCAACTTTATTTTCAAGAGAATCAGGTCTCTTATTAGTTTTCTCAACCTCTTTGGTCAGAATCCGAACCTGAGAACCAGTAGCAGATAATTCAAGTTTGGCCAGTAACTCAGCTCGAGTATGCGCATGAAAAATCCTTAACAGAAGCAATTTCAGTTTGAAGACCTTTAGAAAGAATAGTAGACATCTTCACAACATCTCGTAGAGGAGCATTATCAGTCAAAGTTCTAGCAACAGAGTGAGCATGACCTTGTGCATTTTCAAAAGAAATAGTTTCTCTAGGACTAGCCCAGCTGCTGTCCCATTCATAACTGCTAACACGTTCAGCATTCTCTCTATTGCCTGTATCATGAATGATCTCAGGATGTATCAAGCCTCTTTTATGTGCAACCGAACCCTCTGTAGTTTTACTAATAGATTCCATATATTTGTTGGAAGATCCATGAATGGCACCAAGACTAGCATGAATGGCCTCTTTGAGCTGTGCTGTCTCAGGATCATCCTCATCATCATCACCATCTGAGCTATCACTATCATTAGCATCAGGAACATCATCATTTTGATTATCATCAGGATTCAGAATACCCTTTAATTTCAAATCAGCAGAAGAAGAAGCTGAAATATTCTGAGAACCTGCATTTAGAGCAGAAATAGTTCATAAATCTCTCTGTTCTTTTAAAGTGATCTCATCACTTCTCAATATTTTGCCTAAGTTACTTTCAATAGTAACTGCTACCTCACTAGAATTTTGAAACTTCTCACTCTGTTCTACCTCTCCTTTTGCCAGTTCAGGAGACTACCTCTCTTCACTCTTCTTTTTCTCTAATTGTTCACTCTCATTCTCACAAGAAAAGTTTTGGCTCAACACATTCAAAGAAATAAGAGAGGGCTGAGAGAAGTGGACTGAAGTCATACAAATAGAGGTATCCCTTGTATCAGGTCTATCTGTAATCATACTATCAGTAGTAAAAGAAGTAGAGATAGAAGTGTTACCTGATGAAGTTGAAATAGATTCCATTGGTCTTGAAGAAATTGGTTAAATGAGCAGTGGAATATTTGGATCAGAAATACTTTCATCGGGATGGACATCTGCAACTGGAGAATGACTTGCATCAGTATGTGCTACCAATGGTTCTTGTGAAGTCTGAGGTTGTGAAGCTGCTTCAACACTTTGAGTCAAAGGTTCTTGTGTGCTTCCCTCAAATGCAGTGTCTTTAAGTACCTCATCACATTCAGAAATGTGCATGATAAGTGGATTTTATATCCACTTGGAATGCTTCGTATCGGCTTAAATTGGTGGTTTGACCTCAAGTATGTGGTGTTTTTGATTTGTTTTAAGTGAGATTGTGCAGGGTTACTATCTTGTAGTGGTGAGGTACAAATTACATGTTATGTGGTGGATTCGTGTTCAAGAAGTGAAGAAAGGGAATTGGCAAGAGAAACGGAGAACAAAATGAAGCCAAACAGCAAAATCAGGAAAATTCCAGAAGTGGCGAGCGCAGCCACGCTGTTTGATTCCTGTGGAAAATCCTGTTTCAATTTAAAATCGTTTTTTTTTGTATTTTCTTGCTGTCCAAGATTCCCGTGGCTATATAAACAAGCCTAGACATTAAAAGAAGACACGTTTTTAACAGAGAGAGAGCAGAGACGGAGATTCAGAATTGGAGAAGGATTCCCAATGCTCTTGACAAGCAACGGATATCTATATCTACTTTTTGTTTTCTTCTTTTAGGCGATACTCTTGGATGTTTTTGGGATCTGTTTTCTTCACTCTATTACTCTAGCATTATTATTATTATTATTATTATTATTATTATTATTATTATTATTATTATTATTATTATTATTATTCAGACCTTGTTTTACATCATGTTATCTCTAGATCCCATGATGACGAGCCATTTGATTATGAACTAATCGTTGTCATGGGATTCTAACGGATTTATCTATGTAGTTTAGTAGTTTGATTGCTTTAAAGATTTGTGTGTGATGAATTGTGATATCCTCGTATGGTTGTGCTTAATGCTTTTAGATGCGTAGCTAACATCTAAATTGTATTGTTAATCTTATTTGAAGCGACAGTGGATCTAGAGATTTAGAACTTGCCATGCTAGCATAAGTTTATGGATGTTTTGACATGCATGATTAGTAGTGTTTTTAACCATCTTACACTGCCCTATGTGATCTTAATGGATAACTTGTGCTTAAACCGTTATGTTTTCAAATCTTATAGACATATAGGGTCTAAACATAATTGGTGTCTACCCAACTTCTATCACTTTTGTGGATGTTTGAGTAGTTTGGAATTCCTATACTGACAGGTAGCCTATTACTTGTGACCGCGTACGCTTGCGTGATTTATTGCGAACAGTGCAAATCATGAGCAGCTTTATCTGCCAGACTTTGAGCTAAGTCAAATTCAATTTCAGGAATCCCTTGAGCAATGTCAGGAAACTCCTGTGCTGATGTGAGCTTGCCTGCATCTTTACTTTGAGAAGATGGTTCTTGTGGGGCAGGAATGTTCTTGTCTTCACCTTCCTTTTGAAAAAGTGGTTCTTGTGGGACTATTCCTTCAGAAATGTCTGCACCCACACTTTGAGTGGGTGGTTCTTGTGTGACTGGATCTGCAGTAGCTGCTGAACTCCTTTGAAGTTCAGGTTCTTGTGGGCTGGATCCTTTCAAAGGTGAAGTGATCCTCTATTACTTCTGTCTATGAAAAACCCTTGCTTCAGCATGTTTCTTTTGAAGTGGTGTTGGTTCTAAACCAAGCTGAGCAGCAATAACTATTCTTCGTTTTAGAGAAGGAAGCACTGGAGAATCAGAAATGTCAATAGTTTTCACAGGTGAAGTATCAGGAGTAGAGATGTTAGGAGTGATAGTTGTAGCATTAACTGATGATCCATCAGGATTGGTAGTGACATCAGGAATATTCTCTATATCACCAGTAAGATTCTGTATCTCTATAGGAATGAAAAATTTGCTCTTGTTGATTATCTTTCTTCTTTTCTTTGGCTTTCAGAAATATCCATTTCTTCAGTAACAACAGTAGCAACTTCCTTTTTCTTCAACATAACTGATAAAGGTACATGATCATCACCAGAATCAAAACTCACTTGTTGACAAATTTCTCTTCTCCCCTGTTTCTTTATACACTCCAGATTCAATTAAAGACTCAGCAACCTTAACAACAGGTTTCTCCAAAACCAGGACCCCTTATTCACCCCCTTGTGACTTCATTTGAGTGAGGGTTGGAGTGGAGAAATCCTTTGATCCTGATTGCCTTCCAGACACATCAGATCTAGATAATTTCTTTGATTTTTCAACTGATGCCTTTTGTGAGACACCAGAGATGGTTAACTGTTTGGATGAGTGTTTGGGTTGTGTGCTTTGGTTAGAAACAAGATGTGTGGAGTCCTGTCTCATAGCACCAGAAATAGGTCTAAGACCATCAGTAATTGATCCATAATGAGTAGACATTCTCTTTGACAAAAGAAGCCTGACCTCATTAGGAATGAAAGCATTGCCTTCAAAGCCATTTACCTTATCACATTTATTCAGGGCTTTGACATTATTTTTAGAAATTTTAAAAATAGGCAAAACTGCATCATCTTCAAATTCAACATTGGGACATAAGTGAGAGAATATTAATTGAAAGAATCTAATAAAACAGACATAACCACATTTATCTGCTTTTCTAGCACTTAATGCATTCAGAATGAAAGATCCATAATCAAATAAAGTTTCATGGATTAGAGAAAACCCAATGTGAACAGAAGCAGAAGGTAGTGCATCAAAGTTGGAAACTTTGTTTAGGAAACATCTACTGATTGAATCAAAGAAGAAGTTCCATTCTTTCCTGAGATTTGTTCTGTGAAAATCTCCAAACTTCTTTGGTTGTCCATTGTATCCCAGACTTGTAGCAAATTCCAGAAGAGTAGCATCAGAAATACTTGTTGGGGATTTACCATTGAGAGATGGTAATTGTAGAGCTTCAATGGCAACTTCTGGAGTCACATGATATGTAACACCATTACATTCAAAGGTCAGATTAGGCTTTCTTGAAGGTGCACATTGACCAAAGACAGCTGTGGTCCAAACTTGCATAACACACTTGAAAGAAATTTTGGAAGGTTGTGTTAAAGCATAATTGATTGGACTTGTGGCCAAGAAATCCTAAATGATATGAAAATCATTCGACAGTTCCTGATGTTCAAGAACAGCAACATAGTTGTTAGGAGCAAAAGTGATGCCATTAATAACAACCTTACTGTTTATGAATGATGAAGAATCCATTATAGTTGAGAATGTGTGGGAATTTGAGATTTTGAAAATTAGGGTTTATGTTCGGATAGAGAGAAAAAGAAGATGTAATACTGATCGTTTGAGAATAATGAATCAATTTAGAAAACTAAATTGATTTTAGACAAAACAAATTATTTCTCAAAAACAGATGTCAGTCTCTGATTTGTGCAAACATAAGTAGTGGACTAATTTACGTGAGAGAGTGATGATAACCGCACGCGACATGATTTGCAATGTGTATCTATATATATCTTTGAGTGAAACACACGTGCTTGTACCTTTATTCAAGAAATACAATTGTGATAATGGCAATAAAATATTTAATTTAAGAAATCAAATATCACAATAACAAAAACTTGTACCGGTAAAAACCAGAATACGAAGCGCTTCATATCCTCATTAGTCTTCCACCTCTATTTAACATGCTGAGACTTGTCCACTATCTCTTTAAGCTTGAACCCTTCATACTCTCCTGAGAAAAAAATCTAAAAACCCTTTCAAAGAAAACACCTTAGTGAAAAGATGTCAAACTTGTTTATCAAAGAAAATAATCTCCATCTCGTAGAGAAAAGAGATATCTTTAATTATACTCGTGAGGAGTTTGAAGCCTTTTACTGGGAAAGGCAACTTGAGACTTTGTGGCTGCAGATGGATGCCAGTCTTGAAGAGATCGAGAAGGAAAAACTTGCAAAAGTGATCGACATCGATGCTGCTCAAGGCAATATTCGAATGGCTTTCCTCTAAGGCATCCTCATCCTAAACCTCCAACCATTGTTAATGAATATGTCAGCAAAAATAACCTTATCCCTATTAACTTCTACCCAAACAAAGTGGCAAAGATGGGATCTGGTATAGCTGCTAGCAATGGAGTGATTTGGACTTCCCTTTTTTCTTTTGCTGTTGAATAGATTAGTAGATAGAGAAAACAAAAATATTTTATGTATGCATGTAATCTCTTTCTTATTATCAATGAAAATCCTTGTTTCTCTAATCTTATTCATTGTTTTCTGCACTTTTTATGTTATTGAACTGATTTGTGAAGTAAGAAATCAGAGTGGTAATCATGAAAAACTAATTAAAGTAGTCACATAATTCACAAGTTCATTAACAATAGCCACAAATAAATCAAGAAAATAGAACAAAAAAGGAAGCACTTAGATCCTGATCATTATACTGACAAATGAACCGTTGCATCAGGATTCGATGTTTGATTAAAGTCAGGATTGACTTTTCGTCAGGATTCGATATTCATCAGGATCTTATGATCATCAGTATTTGATCTCCCCTTGTTCTCAGAAACTCTCATTCACCATACCTAATTCATTCACCAATTTTGTAAAAGTAGCTTCAGGAAGTGGCTTGGTGAATATATCAGCTTGATGTTGATCAGTAGGAACAATGTGTAGCTCAATTGTCCCTTCCAGTACTTGCTCTCTTATGAAATAATATCTGATACTGATATGCTTATTAAGAGAATGCTGAAGTGGATTTCCTGTTAGCAATAGCACTTTGGTTATCACAATAAATAGGTATTTTTGAATATGACAAACCATAGTCCATTAGCTGATTTCTCATACACATTATCTGAGCACAAAAGCTTCTAGCAGAAATGTACTCAGCTTCAGCAGTTGATGAAGAGATAGACTTTCTTTTTACTAAACCAAGAAACTAGTCTTCCCCCCAGAAACTGACAATTGCCTAAAGTACTTTTCCTGTCTATTTTGCATCCTGCAAAATCAGCATCTGAGTATCCACATAAACTAAAATCAGATTCTCTAGCATACCAAAGGCCAAGAGATGGAGTGCCTTTCAAGTATCTGAAAGTCCTTTTAACTACAGTAAGATGTGGTTCCATAGGATTTGCCTGAAATCTTGCACATAGAAAGGTTGCATACATGATATCTGGTCTACTAGCAGTTAGATATAAAAGTGAGCCAATCATACCTCTCTAGTTAGTTACATCTACCTCAATACCTTGATCAGGATCCAGCTTAGTAGTTGTAGCTATGGGAGTTGAAGCAGTAGAACTATCTTGTATGTTAAACTTCTTTAATAAATTCTTTGTTTACTTTGACTGATTGACAAAAATCCCATCATCAGTCTGTTTAACTTGCAGACCTAAGAAATAGCTCATTTCTCCCATCATGCTCATTTTATATCTAGACTGCATTAGCTTTGAAAACTTCTCACACAATTTGGAGTTAGTTGACCCAAAAATGATATCATCAACATAAATTTAAACTAACAGTAAATCCTTACCATGATTCAAATAAAACAAGGTTTTATCAATTGTACCTCTTTTGAATCCACTTTCTAGTAGGAATTGAGCCAATGTTTCATACCAGGCTCTTGGAGCTTGCTTTAGTCCATAAAGTGCCTTATCCAGTCTATAGGCATTGTTATAGAGAGATTTTGGTATAACAATGTTTTGGAGGTTTGCTGGATTAACGGAACAAAATACGGATATTTTGCTAATAAAAGAAGAACAAGGATTAGGGTTTGTGTCTATTGGTCTGGCTGATCTTGATTGGTGTTTTCAGGGGTGAACTATTTCTCATCCATATCAAGGTGCCTACGTACCCTATTTATAGGGATCAAGCCATGTGTAGTTCTTAAGCAACAAGTTACCTAGACGGACTAGGGTTTTAGAAGATAAGTTATAGTCCAAGCCCACTCGTTTAGGGCTGATGTGGTAATAAATCACCAACTCTATCCGTGATCCATGGCCTAAAGAAGGAAACCTATGGTCTCGCACGGCCAGAGTCGGTTAATAGAGAAGTAATAAGGGCCTAGCATGCGACCTCGAGGGGCCTAGCCATGCAAAGCGAACCCAAATATATTGATACTCATATGACCTCGAGGGATCCAGCTATGAGCCTTCTAGTAGAGAATGAGATAATGATCCCTTTTTAGCTTGTAAATGTGATGATAGAGGCGAAGTGATCCTTTGGTGGGAACCGAATGCGAGGCGATCCCTCAAAGGTGGTCACAAGCGAGGTGGCCCTGTAGTAGAGATATTATCATAAAGTAACGCGAAGCTGGTTCTGATAGTGGGTTTTAGTGACCCAATTACCATCTTCTAGGCCCATCATAGATTATGAACCATTAATTTAGCTAATCAAATCAATTTAGCTCTCATGCCAGATTCGGGCATAACAACTACCCCCGAGTCCATATTGTCATTGAAGATGCGATATGGACTCAAGAATTAATCTGTCGATACCACGATGCGAGGCCTTGGTTCGCTATCGATATAGGTATGACCGTTGGAAACGTCGCGACCCCAAGAATTTGAAGGGGTTTGATAGCTGTCGTGTCTCGAGATACCTATTCAATGGTTGAGATCTTGACACGTGTCCCATGTCTTTCTCTCACTTGATGGCTATATATACCCCTCTCACTATCATTTCTTTTTTTATCTTCACAAACACATTGTCGAAGTGCTGTCACTTTGCTCCCAGACCAAACAACGAAAGTTTGCAAGCTCTAAAACCAGCGACCCCAACTTTTCTCGAATTTCTTCAACATTCTTCAAGAAAAAGTAAGTCTTCATTCTTCCTTCACATTTAAATTGTTGTTCTTTATTGTAATTGCATAATTAGATAGCTTTAATTGCATGCGATGCGATCCCTTGTAACTGCGATCCCATACCGTCACTTTTATTTTGTGACCCCATCCTCGCTTAGATAGGAATGCGATCCCCTCGTAGTCATTGTCGTTTCTTGGATATTTAGGAGCGTTAGCCTTTCTTTTAATTAGAATTGCGATCCCTTCATATTCCTTGTGAGCGATGTGAGGACACATAGAGCCTTTCTGTTTACTTGCTCCTTTTCTCCTTCATTTGCTTTCTGTAAGGGCACACACTTAATCGTTTCACATTCTTTTCAGATGTCGCACGATAGCTCAAGGACGCCTTCTCCTTTCCCCAATGTTCAAATTAGCGAAAAGGCTGCTGCTAACATCGCAAGAGCTACGAGCACTAGTGAGAGCTCATTTAAGCTTTATTTTGATCCCTTGTGGTCAAATGAGGAGTATACCAGAGAGGTACCCCTGAATAAATGGAGAACAAAACACCCTTCAAGCCTGCGAGACAAATCATTAGAAGTACTTCCAGGCCAAGATGAGCCTCAAGCTGGGATGACATCTGTTGAAAGAGAAATAGAAGTGTTGAAAAAGAAGGGAGAGGATTTCAGTTCACGAGCGGCACAGCTTCTCGCCAAAATTCCTCCACCTCCTGTAACTTCACCCATCCACATAAGTGATTCTCCAACTGGTTTGCTAGGCGATGCCTACTATGATCTTGAAGGAGCAGGGGATAACGAAGTGGACTCAGATGATTCTGACTATGAGGAGCATTCCTTAGATGATGGTGGTCTTGATGAGGTGTCAAGAGTTGTGAACTTTAAAAATTATAATTACATCCCAGAGGCTTCGCCCAATCCTTATGTTCCGACTCCTCAACCAGAATTGGAGGGAGTTATATACGTAGGCGGGCCTCACCCGGAAGATATTGAACCTCGTTCAAAGGTAAAGCCAGGAGAGCCTCGCATTCTGATCTGTCGAGACTTATCCACCACCCTGACCGTGAAGACCATTACAGAGGGGGTCAACAGGTTTAGGCCAGAGGGCAAAATCATCCTCCCCAAGCCCGGAATGCGATGCTATCGCTTTAATTTTAAAGAGAACGGTGGCAGGGTGCCAAGGATGGTCCTGACACTGCCTTTGATGAAGATAGGTGTCTCTTCGCCCATCCATCCTTTCATCAGAGACGTTTGTGAAACCTACCATTTGGCTCCTATTCAGATAAGTACAAACGGGTATAGATCTATGTTCGCTCTTTACATCCTCTATCACAAACTTGGATATCCTCCCATGGACGCGAGGACAATGGGCTATTTTCTTTAGCTCAAGCGATGTGGAGCCAAAGATTTTGGCTACGTTTACTTTTCTATATGGCCAGAGTTTAACAAGAAAAGCCTTCTTCCTGGGGGAATAAGCAACGCCGACTCATGGAAAGAACCCTTCCTCTATATTCATGAGGTCCCCAGAGTTAAAACAAGCTTCAATTATCTCCCAGGTGAACTTCCCATCGAGGCTGTAGTCCTCGTTTTCTTATATTCCTTGTTTTCTTTCCAACTAAAAACTTCTTTGGTATCGTAGTCGGTCAAGTTCGCACCATTCTTAAGGGCGAAGAAAAACAACGGGCCGATGATGTACTGACCAACTCGACTCGCGAGGAGAGAAATATTAGAACCCTTGTTTCTAAAGATGCCGATTTTTAAAAGATTTTTAAAAGATGGGATTGATTCATCTCCTGAAGCGGGGCCTTCCACTACGAGGAGAGCCTCGCAAAAAAGAAAAATGAGAGAAGAGGCCTCATCTTCTCGTCTCGAGATAACAAATGATGAGGGTATTCTTTAATAATAAACCGACCCAAAACTTTTGCATCACATTTCCTTTACTTTTATATGCATCATCTCTTAAGTATAAATGAACTATTGGACTGTTTTTTGATTTGTTCTCCTTTTTCCTCTTAGGTATGTCGAATCGCAGCGGCCAAGTCCCTCCCTTTCTCCAGTAGGGAACTAAGAAGGGCGTGACCTCGAAAGCGGTCTCTGCCTTGAAAGCTCCTCCTCCACTCATCAAACCAACAGCTCCCAAGGTCATCAATGATCCTCCAGCCCAATCAAACCTTGCTGGGGATCAGGTTCAAAAATCCCCCGAGCAGAGCCCTTTAAAGCGGGAAAAGAAGGATGGGCAACCGGATGGGTCCTCTCAACCACCTTCTCGTACCGTGAATGCGAATGTGACCCAACATCTGTTCGCTTCACTGGGAAGAAAGTATACTGAAGAAGCCGAGGCCTCCAACTGGTGGAAGGCGACCCTAGAGGACAATGATAACGCTCTGACCAAGTTCCTGGCTGAGGCCTTCATCCGTTACGCTGCTCATACCAAGAACTTCTTTCAGCTAGATAAGAAAAACAAGGTTCTTGAGTTCCAGAAGGTGGAGGACAAGCGATCCCTTGAGGAAACCTTCTAAAAGAAGTTATCATATGAAACTGCTTCGCTTCGTACTGATCTCAATAATGTCAGGAAGGAGAGAAATGAATTTGAAAAATACCTTCAAGAATTGAAGAAATCAAGCGAGGAAGCCTTTAAGAAGAAGGATGAGGAGATCGCCAAGCTTACATGCGACCTGGATGCTGCTAAGGCTGAACTGACAACTGCTGAGGGAACCTTCCTAGCACAGGGTCAGGTCTCATTCATGAAAGGGTTCATCCGAACGATTCCTGATTTTGATTGGGATTGGCTCGGACCAGGTAACGCTGAATTCGCTGAAACTCTCAAGAAGGAGATTGCTGATGAGGATGCTGAGGAGGCGAGGCTGGCGAAGGAAGCGAGGCAGGCAAGGGAGGCTTCTAATGTCAACCAAACTAAGAACACTCCAAATGAAAACATTCCTTGAACCTTTTATGTAATCTTCCAAATTCGTGAATTGGGGATGCGGGCACCCTTTGATTGCCTCGCGCTTGTAATATTATTTTCTTCAACTTTCTTTTGATAAAGAATTGTAGGATCGTATTGCGATCTGCTTTCATTCCTATGACTTTTTTTTGCTCATATCATATTGCACAAGTAATTTGGCTTCGCAGCCGCTAGGCCTTATATTGATGTCACTTTTACTTTAGCTTTTTCCTCGCTTTTTGAGATGTTGAGATATAAATTGTGCTCATAGATGCGAAGTGTCTTGAATAACTTTAGATTTGTGTTCCTTTGATTATTGTATATAGTTTAAGATGTAAAGGAAAACAACTTTTCCTTTATTCTTTTTCTGATCTGTTTCCGGTTTATAACCTAGACAATCTTTCCAATTTTTGTCAGTGATTATTTCATGTGTCTTTGTTCTAGAATGTGTCAAGATTCTGAGTTTCTCATTAGCATCTTCAAGTTCTTTTTCAAGAGCAGTACATTTAAATTCCATTTCTAATTTCATGTGCCTAGACTTATCACATTCATTTTGTAATTCTTGCATAAAGAGTAACTCAGCTTCTAGATGATCATTTCTTTTAGACAATTCTGACATCTCGGATATAATTCTAGCATTTTCAAGAGATTGACTTCTAATGCTAATATGCAAAGACATTAAGAATGATCTTAACTCAGAAACATTATCAGTATCAAAATCAAAAACAGTTTCAGGTACCTTATTATCAGGAGCAGCAATCTCATCAACATTTGCCATCAATGCATAGTTCACCTTTTCCTCTTCAGATTCTGAGGAAGAGTCCATCCAATCCTTTCTTGATGAGATAAGAGCTTTGGTCTTAGCCTTTTTGCATTCAGTTGCAAAGTGACCCATTCCATCACAGTTGTAGCATTTGACCTTTGACTTGTCAAACTTGTTGCCTTTGCCTTCATTCTTCTTGTACCTGTTTTTGTCAGCATTGAAAGGTTTCTTCTGAAAATTTCCTTGTCTTCTAGCCTTTCTGAACTTCATCTTTTTGAAACCTTTGACTATCATAGCAACCATTTCCATCATGTCAGAATCAGTAGAGTCATCATCAGTATCAGTATCAGGATTGGCATCAGGATCTGATGATGAGTCATCAATATTGGACTCAACTACTCTACTTCTTCTCCTTGAAACCTCCACAGCTTTTCCTTTTGATTTTGATTCAACATTTAAAGCGACAACCTTCGCTTTGTTGCTTTTCTTATTCTTCCTTTGTTGAACCTCAAGATCATGGGTTCTTAGCATCCATAAACTTCATCAAGAGACACGTCATTAAGATCATACTGATGCCTAATGATAGAGGTTTGAGTATCCCACTCCTCAGACAAAGCTCTAAGAAACTTGGTGTTTGAGTTCTCTGGTTCATACTCTTTACCTACCAGGGATAGATTATTCAATAGTGTCAGAAATCTATCATACAGATCAGTGAGGCTTTCATCAGATTTTGCATTAAACTATTCATACTCTTGAATCAACAGAGCCCTTCTGTTCCTTTTGATAGATTCAGTGCCTTGGCATTGAGTTTCCAAAGTTTCCCAGATCTCCTTAGCAGTTTTACATGCTAGCACTCTGTTTGACATGACAGCATCAAGGCTATTATGAAGAATATTCTTCACCTTTGCATCTCTGAGTACTTCAATCTTTTCCTCAGGAGTCCATTCAGCCTTTGTCTTCTAAACATAATGCTCAGGTACAGTATCTGTTCTAGCAACCAGTCTCTTAGGGATATATGGACCATCATATATCCGATCGAGATAAAGGATCAGTTGCCTCCAGATACATCAACATCTTTACCCTCCATGTAGGGTATTCAGCCTTTTTGAGGACAGGAATTTTAATACTCTCATACTTGCTTGTCGACATCTTAAGATCATTTCTGATTGTAATTAATCAGTTTGCTCTGATACCAATTGTTACCCAGAGATTAACAATTGTAGAAGGGGGGATGAATACAATTGTATAAGATTTTCGACTTAAACAGAAATGATAACACAAGTATGAATAAATAACAGCTTTATTAACTCTGATATAAAACTGTTACAAACTCTTCCAAGAAATTCTGGTGTTCTTTAGAGCTGCTAGGTTACAGAATAACTCGCGTAAGTGATTACAATAAGTAAAACCTAAACTGTGTTTATATAATATACACAGCTGCACTATCAATTACAAGATATACTAAATCAATTACATACGACTCTTAATCCATATCTTGCATGATAGCTGCCTTCCTATAATTTAGTGTTAGGTCCAATATGATTGTAGAAGAGGGGGTTGAATACAATCTATATCAATTTCTCAAAATTTATTCGTTAAATAATTTTCACTTAAACGAATATTTTGTGCAGAATAAATTGACACGGATTTCAAGTTGAATATAATTGTATATTAACTTGATGTGGTGTTACAAAATCAATACAAACTATTATCAAGTGTTTAATAACTAATTAGAAAATTCGACATGAACTTTTCTAATTTAGTTAATAAATCTCAAGATAAGTACTAGGAAACTTAATTCGCTAGTAGTACAAGAATCACAAGTAGACAAGTTCTATCGGATAGAATATTACAAAGATGATGAACTTGAATTTATGTGAATTAATTTGTGCTTGGTGTTCTTGAAGGCTTTGAGAGAGAATGGCTGTCTTTTTCTTTTTCTTGCTGTTGTATTCTGCACTCTTTTTCTTCTGCTGCTTCTGTCTTGTTTATATAAGTCTGTACTGATTAGATATGACTTAAACTGTTTCAAGACCTATTAAATCAGCTGTCAGCATGACTTAATGTTGCTCCAAGACATAATTAAACATTTGGTATGACCTATTTTCTGTCGGTATGACTTAATCTTGAACAGTGCAGTCGGTATGACCTAATCCACTTTTGTCGGTATGACTTAATCACCTTTCCAGAAATATCTGCTTCGGTATGACTTATTTCCTTCGGTATGACCTATTTTCTTTGAGGCCGGTAAGACATAATCCCTTGCAGCAGTCGGTATGACTTAATTCATTTGCTCGGCATGACTTAACCTTTTATCATGTCGGTATGACTTATCTTAAGTCATACCAAACCAAACTCAGTCATGACATAATCTATTCAGCATTTAATTAAGTCATATTGATCCTTTTAATTAATTAATGATTAACTAATTCATGATTAATTGATACAATAATTAACTTAATAAATAAATTAATTCTATTAGAATTAATTCATTAATTAAACCAATTAATGATTTATATCAATTACAAATGAATTAAATTAAATCAATAACTAATTAATTTAATTCTCCCAAACCACGGAAAATAATAAAGAATTACCATTGACTTATGTTGACGTTCGATGTACTGTCTGGTTCATGAACGACTAACTTCAATGATGCTTCTTCACTTCTGACTTTAAGCTGTGGTTTATTTCTTCTCTCAATTTTCTTGTACTTTGATTGATTTTCAATCTATCACTCGAAAAATCTCTGTCACTGTAAATGAATCCATTCACTTCAATGTTATACTGAGGCTTGATCAGATACCTGATACGTCTTCCAGTGTGAAACATCAAAACTATAGATTGACTTCCTTCTTTCTTCTGACAGATATTGCTTCCTGAGATTCCTGTGACAGATCATATGAATATTTACTTATTACAATTTGGTTTAAGTTGATTAGGATCCTCGAACTACAAATAGGCTGATTCATATGCTTTTCATTTAGGAACCGATATATCAATCTTCCTTGATCTTTGGACTGATGTAAATCTTTACGTAATCATGATCAGCTTCCAATCCTGATAGCAACCTAATACTGACATCGCATTACTGATGACGTCAGCATCAACCTGATCAGTAGTAGTCCAGATCCTGACATCACTTGAATCAATATCTAACAATATCACACCATATCTTCTAATCACTAACAAAATATAACAGAAATTCGTATACTACGAATAATAACCATTAGATTTGTTCTTCAATTACTGTCTTCTCGTCTAAATTCTCCTTCTTCTGGCTCATCTGTGACTTGAAGTTTCTTGTGCAAATCAGAATCAACAAGATGCTCTCTTCTTAATGACAACCCTTGAGGTAAGATTAAAGGAATTCCAAGCTTCTTTCTCAGTTCACCTTGAAATTTCTTGTAATATGTTATATTCGTTTGTGCATAGGATCGAATGTGATCTGCAGCTATAACCTTTTCTTCAGTCAAGAATCCATGATTTCTGAGAGCATATTCAGCATATACCAAGTGTTTTGCATGATGTTCATATAACTCATCTGTCTGAAGATTGATTGAATGAAGTACCTCTCCCTTAAGAAATTTTACTTGTGGAGGATTCTTAATTACTTTTGGACCAGCTCTTTCACCAAATTCTTTGAAATTTTCATGTAGCAAAACACCTAGCTCGGACGATGTTCTCACCTTAGGCCTAAGTACCCAAATCTCTGTCAGCGATCTGTCATAAAAGAACTGAACAGATATTCTGAAAGTTCCAACATTATGACATTCCACAAATATCACTAGCTCATCAGATTTGGGGTCAAATGCAGTAGTTATCCTGATGACTTGTACCTTTAAAGCCCTTATATACATATCATGAATTGGATTTGCCAGTTTGAATTCCTCGAGAATTTCTCCAAGACGACGATTTCATAATCAGAACTCTGAGGTGAATCAATTGCTTTTTGAGCACGTTCCCATTTGTCACCGCTCTTGAGTCTTATATATGTCTTTCTCTTCTGAACATTTATAGCATGTAATCGTTGTAGTGCTTGCTGTTCAGCTTTCTGAAGCTCTTCATTTCGTGCAATCTGCTCTAATAACTTTTGAAGCTTTTCTTCTCTCATCAGCAAATTACCTTCCCTCTGAGCAAATAACTCTTCAGATTCTCTCTCTGCTTGTTGAGCTTCATATTCAGATGTCACTGGTTCTTCTCCTTCCCAGTGACTGAAATCTGGTTCAGGTAATTTTTCACCTTCATTAGAAAAATCAAAGTCAGCAAAAACATCAAAATTATTCGGTTCACCCGTGTAGTTCTTTGACTTGATCATCTACAACAACTTTCTTCTTCCCCTTATTCCTCATGTCTTCACTGTGATCCTTATCTTTATTATCTCCTCCCTCTCTTTCTTCTCTTTCTTTCGATTTTTCTCCTTTCTCGCCTTGTGATTTCTGTTGCTGTTGTGATTTCTCCCCCTTAGTTGAGGAATCCTCTACAGATTTACCAGTTGCACCAGCTCCAGGATCTCGCTCATCATCATCACCACTTGTTCTTGCAAAGAATTCTCTTTCTTCAGTTGTTGGTGTGCGATTTTGACTTATCAGATTAAACAAATGCCTTAATCCTTTAGCTTGATGTGCATTTTGCTTCTCAATTTGATCTAGTCGAAAATCAGTAGAACGCTGATTTTCATGTACTTCTTCCTGTAGATTGTCAACCTTGTTGGAGATTTCAGCAATTATTTTATCTTGTGCAACAGTGACCTCACCAGAATCATCAAGAGCTTTTTCATAAGAAAGTTCGAGAGTGTTGATTTTATTAGTGAAGGATGTCTTCAAGTTGTTGATGTCACCTTTTATCGAAGTAAGCTGATTATCAACAGAGGTGGATGGAGAAGACCGTTTATCCACTTGTGCTCGAAGTAGTCTAGCTTCAGCTTTACTTGCTTCCAGTTCCCTTTCCAGATTTTGTATCTTTTGTATCAATGAGAGAGTGTATGTGTCTGTGTGTGCACTCACCTGAGTTTCACTCTGAATTTCACTCACCTGATGTGCATGTGTATCACTCAATTTTGTGGTGATCCTTGCATCACTCCTCTCAATTTCCTTAGCTTCTCCAGAAACGGTACCTGCAGTTAAAATCACCCTAGCCTCCTCTGGGAAGGTCAGTGGTGGTGCAATGGGAGTTCGCAAATCCCTGTCCTCAATCAATTCTACTTGTACATTTGGATTTGTAATCTGAATTGCTTCAGTAGTAGATTGATCAAGTTGCCTTCCACTTTCTCCAGTCGAAACTGCGAGTGGAAAATCCCTTGAGGGATCTAGGAATGTTTCTCCTAGGAGGGGAGATGATGGTTCCATTAAAGTTAGCAAGGAACCAAGATTTCCCTTAGAAGTCTGTGAAGACTCTTCTACCGTAACTATGGTAGGCACTGTTCCAGACTCGATGTGCTCTCCTGTCAATGTGTCCCTATGTTCATCATAATCTATATGTCCTCCCATTATTAGTAATAACAAAGGGTTGTGCTTGACACGTTACAGGATGCCATGGCCCTATGGCGAATTTCAATAGTATCATCCTGTTGAGAGGATGATCCTAGTAACTGTTGCATGGCCATATCAATGTCCATATCTTGTTGGGAAGATACGGATGGGCTTACAGTTGCCTCTGAATCAGTTCTACTTTTCTTTTGTAGAGGCAGAGCTGTGGGTTCACTCATTATATTACTTCTCTTCTTTGCTCTTTGAAAGGGAATTTTCTTTCTGGAATGGAAAGTTTTAAGTGATGTAGATTGAGTGTGTGGCTCTATGACCGGGGTTCGAGATTGCGGTCCTACAATCCCTTGGTTAGCCCTATCAACCACTTGGGTTCCAGAAGTAGATTGTTCAGCAATAGAAGTTATAGAGAGATTAGAAGTCAATACCTGTTCAGCAGGTGTCGAAGAGATTGCAGCTTGAGTGGTTTGAACCAGTTGCTCTTGAACAGGTTCAATTTGCTGAATAGGTACTTCTTGTTCAGCTTCAGGTTCCACTATTGGTTCTGCTTGCTCAGGTATTGGTTAATTTTCCTCGGGTAAAGGTACAGGTGCAATGATGGGTAGTTGTATAAAGTTTGACATGTATTCAGTGACAACTACTGGCACATTTGAAAATTTAGGTTTGACACCGTACTCAGTGAATAATCTTGTCGAAGGTTTACCCGACACCATTGCTTCACTATTCAGAAATGGAGCATGATATTGTAATTCTACCAAATGATTAAAAATCAAAGAAAAGAATCTTGGGTAAAAGCATTGAACTTTATCGCCCCTGTCAAAATTCCTTTTAGCATTGATTACTCTTCTAACCATAGGTCCACACAGAAGGCTGCCAATGTTGATTCTTCGATTATAATCAACTGCAAATCTAATATACTTCATAAAGGAAGGTAATACTCCGAAGTTGCTTTTTGTAGAATTGGCAAACACCTTGGCTAGTGTGTCGAACACATAATCCCATTCCTGAACTAGAAACTTTTTATTCAAGACAGGAAGATCTGCGCTGTCTTGATAATGAATACCAGCAAAGAAATTAGTTAATTCCTCATCTGACGGAAAATCCTCAAAATTGTCATTTGGAAAGTTTAAGACCGTGTTTATTACAGATTCATCCACTGTGTACTGATTGTTTCCAAGAGTGAAAACAAACGACCTGTTATCGTTAGAAACGACAGCAGTAGTACACATAATTCGAAAGGGTTCAATTTTTAAAGGAGTATCTAAACTCAAAGTAGTGCGAACTAGAGAATGATCGTTTAAAAATCGAATCCACGGTCGAAAACGTTCAATTGAGCATTTTTCGGGATCAAAATAACCGACCAAATTATGCTTAACTATTTCAAAACGATCATTGTTATTACCAGCCATTTTTATCAAATTTTAATACTTTGAAAAATTTCAGATTTTACAAAATAAATAATTAAATTGAATAATTTTGAATTAATAATTAATTAAAAAATCGAAAATAATCAAAGTTGTTCAAAAATTCTGAAAATTTCAAAAAATGATCTTGATACCCACACAAACACACCAGTATTTTTAGATTTTACAAATTCAAAGCCAATCGTTCACAGATTCAGATCGTAATTTCGATTTTTCGAAAATAAAAACCTTGAAAACTTAACCAAAATCGATGACTGAGCGGTCGATTTGAAGATAATCGAACAGAGAATCGATTAAAGACCTTGTATCTGAATTATGGAGTGATTTGATCGGTTAAATTGGACAGCAATTCGTTACCAGTTCGTGTGTATATGTATGTATCGCTGAAAGGTTCTCTATGACTTAACATGAGAGAGACTTAAACTGTAATATGACCTAACCTTTCTACTCAGTTATATATATACTAAAACCTACGAATATGACTTAACTACAAAGACATAACTCGCTATGACTTAAACTGATAAGATCTATCTATACAGACTCGGTAAGACTTAAAACTAATAAGACTAAATCTAATCAGTATAACAATTAAGTCATACCGACCAGAGAACAGAATAAAAACAAGTCATAATATAGTTTAGATTTAATTTAAGTCATATCTACTCAAAACAAATTAAAGTAAATGCATATTTCTTAATTAAACACACAAATATTTACAACTATTAATACAAAAAAAATATATTAAAAATAATATTATAAATTAAACAAATAATAAAAATAGAAATAACTAATATAGATTAAACTATTAACGGAAATAAAACAATATTAACAGGACAAACATTACAAAACATTAAATAAAATATTCTAAACAAATAAAATAAATACATACAATTATTCTAAAATTATAGAAATATGGAATATCAAATATTTAATTAAACAAAGTGATAAATACAATAACAATCGAGAAAAACAAGTTGATAAAATAATTAAACAAGTGATTTTATTCAACAAATATTCACAAACTAATCACTTGTTAATTATTAAAGATCAAACCTCAGATATTAACTAGATTAATTACTAGGACTGTTCAACATACTCAATTCACCAACAATTTTGGTGAATGTGGATTCGTCGAGCGACTTAGTAAAAATATCTGTTGTTTGTTCTTCAGTGGGTACAAACAGTAATTCCACTGTACCATTCATGACATGCTCTCTAATAAAATGATACCTGATATCTATATGCTTTGTCCTTGAATGCTGCACGGGATTGTTGGAGATTGCTATGGCACTTGCATTATCACACAAATAGGAATATTTTGTAATACGAAGCCATAGTCCATCAGTTGATTCCTAATCCACAAGATTTGAGCACAACAGCTTCCAGCAGCTATATATTCAGTTTCGGCTGTTGAGTTGGAAATTGTCTGTTGTTTCTTACTGTACTAGGAAACAAGTCTTCCACCTAGGAATTGATAACTCCCAGATGTGCTTTTTCTGTCTACAACACTTCCTGCATAATCTGAATCTGTATATCCAACAAGGTTAAAACCAGAATCTTTAGGGTACAAGATGCCTAAGTTAGGCGTACCCTTAAGATATCTCAGGATTCGTTTAACAGCAATGAGATGAACATCTCTAGGATCCGATTGGAACCTTGCACACAAGCACGTAGCATGCATAATATCATGTCTACTTGCAGTAAGGTAAAGTAATGAGCCTATCATACCTCTGTAGCTTGTAATATCTACCTTAGCAGAATTTTCACATGCTCCAAATTTGACAGCTGTGGATGATGGTGTCTTTGCTGAAGAAGATTCCTCCATTTGATATTTCTTGAGAAGCTCTTTGATGTACTTGGATTGACAAATAAATATACCATCTTGCCTTTGACTTATTTGTAATCCAAGAAAGAACTTCAGCTCTCCCATCATGCTCATTTCGAATTTACCCTGCATTAACTTTGAAAATTTCTTGCAAAGAAGATCATTAGTAGACCCGAATATTATATCGTCCACATAAATTTGAAATAATATTCTATCATTCTTATGTTTCTTTGTGAAGAGAGTTTTGTCTATGACACCTCTAGTAAATTCATTTTCAAGTAAAAATTCAGAGAGAGTGTCATACCATTTCCTTGGTGCTTGCTTAAGACCATAAATGGCTTTGAAGAGAAAGTAAACATAACCCAATAGATCTGGATCTTCAAAACCAGGTGGCTGTTCTACATATACCTCTTCATCCAGATTTCCATTCAGAAAGGCACTCTTGACATCCATTTGATAAACATTAAAGTTAGAAAGTGCTGCGAATGCCAAGAATATCCTAATGGCCTCAAGTCTAGCCACTGGAGCATAGGTCTCATCATAGTCAATGCCTTCAGATTGTGAGTAACCTTTTGCTACCAGTCTTGCTTTATTTCTTGTTACTGTACCATCTTCATCAAGTTTGTTTTTGAATACCCACCTAGTACCAACCACTGTTCTATTTGTAGGTCTGGGTACCAGCTTCCATACTTCTTGTTGTTTAAATTGATTGAGTTCATCTTGCATAGCAATCACCCAATCAGGATCTGAAAGAGCTTCTTCAATTTTCTTAGGTTCCATTTCAGATAGAAACCCTGAATAATTACATTGATTTTGAAAAGCTCTTCTAGTCTTTACACCAACATCTGGATCACCAACGATTAGCTCAAAAGGATGAGCTCTATTCCAAACAGTCTGTCTGGGAAGATTTAGTCTTGATGATTCACCTTGTTCTTCATTGTGATGTTGAATATGACTAGTTGATCCTTTATTAACTCCCCCTGAGTTGTTGCCAGGATGATTAGATGAGTGTTCAGAAATATGAGTGATATTTTGAGAATTATCATAATTTTCATCACCATATTCTGATTAGTCTCATCATTGATATTGTTGTCATTAGCATCAGCAAACACATCAGGTGGACTATCATCATCTGAATCTAGATCTGTCATATCTTCAAAAGATAGCTTTTCAGATGAATCTTCAGTTTGGATACTAGGGAGTTTAGTGTCATCAAATGTTACATTGACACTTTCCATCATCTTCTAATGTTCAATCAAATACACCTTATAAGCTCTTCTTTCATAACCAACAAAAATTGCTTCATGTGCTTTGGCTTCAAATTTTCCACCTTGATCATCTCCTTCTTTAAGTACAAAGGATTTTGCTCCAAATACATGAAAGTTTGAGTGTTGGTTTCTTTTCATTCATGGCTTCATAGGGTGTTTTCATCAAGTCTTTGTTGATAAGAGTTCGATTCTGAGTATAACAAGCAGTGTTGACAGCTTCAGCCCAAAAATACAATGGAAGCCTTGATTCACTTAACATAGTACGTGCAGCTTCAATCAAGGTTCTATTCTTTCTTTCAACTACTCCATTTTGCTGAGGAGTTCTTGGAGCTGAGTATTGTCTGGTTATACCTTTTTCAGTACAAAAGTCATTCAGAACTGCATTCTTGAATTCAGTTCCATTGTCTGACCTTATAGCCCTCACTGGATACTTGGAATCCAACTCAAATAACTTGATGTGATCAATCACCAGTTGTGGAGTCTCATCTTTAGAATTCAGGAACAAGACCCATGTGAACTTTGAAAAATCATCAACAATCACAAGAGCATATCTTTTCTTTGACATAGACATCACATTCACTGGACCAAATAGATCCATGTGAAGTAACTGTAAAGGTTCAGCTATTGAAGACATATCAGTGCTTCTGTGAGTTGCCCTTTTTAGTTTGCCTTTTTGACAGGCATCACATAGTCCTTCCTGTGTGAATTCCATAGAAGGTAAACCTCTCACCAATTCTCTCTTGACCAGAGAGTTCATCATCTTGAAATTTAGGTGAGAAAGTTTTTTGTGCCATAGCCAACTTTCATTTGTGGATGCTTTAGAATAGAAGCAATTGATTTCTTCAGTGCTTCCAGTGTTCATGTTGGCTACATACAAGTTTCCTTTTCTGACTCCCGTCAGAGATGGTTGTTCACTTCTTTTGTGTGAAATCAGATAATTATTTTTGTTAAAGTAGACTTCAAATCCCTTGTCACAGAATTGACTGACACTGAACAAATTATGCTCAAGTCCTTTTACAAAGGACACTTCTTCAATGATAACATTTCCAGCTTCAAGTCTGCCATATCCATCAGTTCTACCTTTGTTGTTATCTCCAAAGGTAACTACTGGGCCAGCCTTCTCCACCACATTTGTCAGCAGGGTTCTGTCTCCAGTCATATGCCTTGAACATCCACTGTCCAAGATCCAGGTTATTCGTTCAACCTGTTCAATACCCTGCAATGACAAATGAATTAAACCTTCTTCGGGACCCAAATTTGATTGGGTCCTGCGGATTTAAAGTATTGACCTTTATCAGGCAAAACAACATTTTTAATTTTAACCTCTTTAGTCAATAAACATTTAACCTTATAACAGATTTGAAAATCTTTTGTTTTATCTTGGGTATCCATGTTTCTGTAGCAGCAATAACACTTGTGTCATTGACTGGACATTTGACCTGGTAAACATTCTTGGTAACCTTTTGTTTAGTCTTAGGTACAAATGTCTCTCTCCTAACTTGAGGAGGAAAAGCAGTCTTTGATCGAACATTATTGTTCCTGTTCATATGCTGTCGAGGAGCAGTCTGTTTAACACATGCATAACTACCATTAAAATAAGCACGCATACTGTTAAAAGCACAAGACATACAATTGATAACACCACATGTTTTATGATTAGAATCAATGATAGGCATGGTATTTTTCTGCTTCAACTTATTACCACCTAATCCAGTCTTAGAAGAACTAGCTGTTTCAACAACTTTGACTGGAACTTTAGGTACATCTTTCTTAGATGAAACATTCGTTGTATTAGTGTCCTTAACAGATTTAGCCTTAACAAAGACTGTGACATCTTTCTTGGATGAAACATTCTTTTGATTAGCGTTCTTAAGAGATTTATCCTTAACAACGACTGTGCCATTTGCACTATCCTCATTTCTCATTTCTTCTTGGATAACCATAGAAAGAATATCTGGTGGTCCAGCATCAGATTTTTTAAATAGAGGTTCTTTAACATTTTTGAGCACATGTGGTATTCCCCTTTCTTTAGCACTAACAGGGTTAGGGGAATTTATGCCCAATGATCCAACAGCTTCATTGTAACCATACCCTATACCTGTTGTTCTTTCTACAACTTGATTGTTAGAAAACTCTTTGGAAACTTTATCAGAATTATAACAAGCCCTGACCTGTGTTTCAAGTTCAGTAATTCTAGCCATTTGTTTGCCTACAACTTCTAGAATAGCTTTCTCCTTTTTATAAAACATTGTTATTTCATCTCTTTGTTGATCTTGATTAATATGCACCTTTTTCAATTCTTACACTTCATTGCCAAGTTTAGTGCTTAGCAGATCTAGTCTTCTATATTCAGTTTGTGCATTACCTAAGGAATTATAAAGACTAAGAATCAACTCAGAGTAACAATTACCGGTTTGTTATGATGATCAGATGCTTCATCATTTGCCACCAACGCAAGATTTCCATATTCATTTTCGCTGTCCGTGTCATCCCAACTCTTACCAACCGCAACATAGGCTTTTCCAGGTTTCTTCTTCTCAGCAGCAAAATCTCTTCTTTGAGTTTGCTTGGGTTTCTGACATTCAGTGGCAAAGTGCCCCAATTCATTACAGTTGAAGCAACGAATCTTGCTTCTGTCAACAGATCCAGTTTTATATCCTCCCCTGTTACTAGAGGAAGAAGAGCCTCCTCTCTGGAATCTGTTATTTGACTTGAACCTGTACTTTGGATTTCTTCTGAATCTGAAGTTGCAAAATTGCCTTACCATCAATGCCAGGGATTCATCTTCCAGTTGATCTAGCTCTTCCAATGAGTAAAAGTCTCCACCATCCTGAGTAGGTGGTGTCTGACCAAGCTCTACTTCAGTCTTTTCCTTGTCTGAGCTGTAAGATAGAACAACCTTAGCTTCCACTTCCTTAGGTGCCTCAACTACAAGAGCTGTAGATGAACTTGGCACTCTTCCTTTACCAGAGACCTCCCTCTGCCGTACTTGTTCCAGTTCATAGGTTTTCAGAACACCAAACAATCTTTCAAGAGAAACCTTATTCAAATCTCTTGATTCTCTGATGGCTGTAATCCTATGTTCAAGATGAGTGGGCATAGTCAACAAAAACTTCATATTAATCTCCTTCTGTGTATATTGCTTGCCATGAACTTGCAAGTTGTTGATTATTTTGTTATACCTTTCAAACACTTCCTGAATACCTTCATTAGGGCCAGCTCTAAAGTGTTCATACTCAGAGGTTAAAATCTGAAGTCTGTTTTCCCTGACTTCATCAGTTCCTTCATTGATAGTCTCAATAGTTTCCCACATGTGTTTTGCAGTTTTACAATTCATCACATGACTGTACATCACAGCATCCAGGGAATCTATTAGAATAAGTCTCAAATTCTTATCTAGTCCTGCGTCCTCTTTTTCAGCAGGAGTAAAAGAATCAGCAGGCTTTGGAAAAGATGATGCAGGTGTTACAACAATTCCTCCAACAATAGATTCAGATACATATTCGAGTGGAATTATAGGTCCGTTCTGTAGAACACCCAAATATTTAGAATTTGCGACATCAAGAAACAACTCCATTTTATTTTTCCACATTGCATAATTGTCCTTGTTAAACATGGGAATCTTAACAATGCTTTTTGACGACATGATGAATTTTTAAGTGAGTTAAAAATTCGAGATAGATTTTTGACGGAATAAAATTAGGATCTTGATTTGTGTATCAATCAATAGGCTCTGATACAAATTGTTAGGTCCAATATGATTGTAGAATGGGGGTTGAATACAATCTATCTCAATTTCTCAAAATTTATTCGTTAAATAATTTTCACTTAAACGAATATTTTGTGCGGAATAAATTGACACGGATTTCAAGTTGAATATAATTGTATATTAACTTGATGTGGTGTTACAAAATCAATACAAACTATTATCAAGTGTTTAATAACTAATTAGAAAATTCGACATGAACTTTTCTAATTTAGTTAATAAATCTCAAGATAAGTACTAGGAAACTTAATTCGCTAGTAGTACAAGAATCACAAGTTGACAAGTTCTATCGGATAGAATATTACAAAGATGATGAACTTGAATTTATGTGAATTAATTTGTGCTTGGTGTTCTTGAAGGCTTTGAGAGAGAATGGCTGTCTTTTTCTTTTTCTTGCTGTTGTATTCTGCACTCTTTTTCTTCTGCTGCTTCTGTCTTGTTTATATAAGTCTGTACTGATTAGATATGACTTAAACTGTTTCAAGACCTATTAAATCAGCTGTCAGCATGACTTAATGTTGCTCCAAGACATAATTAAACATTCGGTATGACCTATTTTCTATCGGTATGACTTAGAAAATGTGTCGGTATGACTTAATCTTGAACAGTGCAGTCGGTATGACCTAATCCACTTTTGTCGGTATGACTTAATCACCTTTCCAGAAATATCTGCTTCGGTATGACTTATTTCCTTTGGTATGACCTATTTTCTTTGAGGTCGGTAAGACATAATCCCTTGCAGCAGTCGGTATGACTTAATTCATTTGCTCGGCATGACTTAACCTTTTATCATGTCGGTATGACTTATCTTAAGTCATACCGAACCAAACTCAGTCATGACATAATCTATTCAGCATTTAATTAAGTCATATTGATCCTTTTAATTAATTAATGATTAACTAATTCATGATTAATTGATACAATAATTAACTTAATAAATAAATTAATTCTATTAGAATTAATTCATTAATTAAACCAATTAATGATTTATATCAATTACAAATGAATTAAATTAAATCAATAACTAATTAATTTAATTCTCCCAAACCACGGAAAATAATAAAGAATTACCATTGACTTATGTTGACGTTCGATGTACTGTCTGGTTCATGAACGACTAACTTCAATGATGCTTCTTCACTTCTGACTTTAAGCTGTGGTTTATTTCTTCTCTCAATTTTCTTGTACTTTGATTGATTTTCAATCTATCACTCGAAAAATCTCTGTCACTGTAAATGAATCCATTCACTTCAATGTTATATTGAGGCTTGATCAGATACCTGATACGTCTTCCAGTGTGAAACATCAAAACTATAAATTGACTTCCTTCTTTCTTCTGACAGATATTGCTTCCTGAGATTCCTGTGACAGATCATATGGATATTTACTTATTACAATTTGGTTTAAGTTGATTAGGATCCTCGAACTACAAATAGGCTGATTCATATGCCTTTCATTTAGGAACCGATATATCAATCTTCCTTGATCTCTGGACTGATGTAAATCTTTACGTAATCATGATCAGCTTCCAATCCTGATAGCAACCTAATACTGACATCGCATTACTGATGACATCAGCATCAACCTGATCAGTAGTAGTCCCGATCCTGACATCACTTGAATCAATATCTAACAATATCACACCATATCTTCTAATCACTAACAAAATATAACAGAAATTCGTATACTACGAATAATAACCATTAGATTTTTAGTATAAAAATAGAACCGTTTGATCTAATTATTAGATATATATGATTAAATTAATTTACTAAAATTTCAAGGTTTGAATTCCATCAACGACATATTTATTTTAAAATTTTATACTATAAGTTTTAAACCATGCATATCATTAATTAAATTTATATTAAATAATGTAAATTAAAATTTAAATAAAATATTGTAAATAATGATTATCTAAAAATATAATTATAACATAAATTAAAATTTAATACATATTAAAAGAAATCTGTGCGATCCGTGCATCGCACGGGTTATAAGCAAGTTTAATTTAAAATATATAATAGTATATCATGATTGACTTCAAATTAAAATTGTGATTTTTTAGTAAATATTTTTCGATTTTAAAAATATGTATTAATGGATATGTTAAATAAAATTATTATTATATTTAAATTAGAAGTGTTAACTAACCAAGGTTAATGAGCTAGGGTAAGAATGTTAATAAGGAAAACTATTAATATAACATGATTGGTCTAAAATTTAGGAATTAGCTCTGATTGGTCCTAAAATAATTCATAATTTTCTGATTGGTTATTATATTTTAATTTAATTTAACCGCAATTAGTAAATAAGAATAATTATGGTAAATAATAAAGAAATTATATTATTGATTGATTTAAAATTTAGAAGTGAATTCTGATTGCCTCTAAAATAATTTTAATTTTTTGATTGGTAATTTATTCACCAACCAATAATAATACTCTTCAAGCGTAAATTTAAAATTAAAGTAATTAAAATATATGTAGTATTGGCTATATGTATTTATTAATTAATTTCATTAACAAATTATGAATAAATATATTTTTGAGTAAGTTATTTAAAATCCGATTTTGTAGTGTTAGCTTGCATACATTACTTAATTAATTTTATTAACAAATTATGAATAAATATCATTTTGAGCTTTTAAAAAAAATCGAGTGTTTGAAGTTATGGATTTTATCCAAATTATTTAAAATCTGATTTTCAATCCCATTTTTTCATATTTCTAGTTGAGTTAGATTATAATTGTTTAAAATCAATTTTAATTGTACAATATATATTATGAAAATCAATTTATAATGTATGATAATATGATTGTGATTGACTTTATATTAAAAGGGTGGTTGATTAATGAATGAATAATTATGAAATTTAATTTAAAATATATAATAGTAGATCATGATTGATTTCAAATTAAAATTTTGATTTTTTAGTAATTATTTTTTGATTTTAAAAATATGTATTTATGGATATGTTAAATAAAATCATTATTGTATTTAAATTAGAAGTGTTAACTAACCATGGTTAATGAGCTAGGATAAGAATGTAAATAAGGAAAACTATTAATATAAAAATTTAGGAATTAGCTCTGATTGGTCCTAAAATAATTCATAATTTTCTGATTGGTTAACCGCACATTGGTAGACTCAGGTATTATAATAACGGATATAGTAAAATAAAGTAGAATCTAGCCAAAGAGGATCCTTTGGTTAGATATACATTTAAAAATATATAACTGAAAGGACATAATGTGAAAAAAATTAAAAATAAATATTAATATTTTAAAATTCAAACATTAAAAGTTAAGAAACCCATAAAACCCATATGTCACTTACTCATTTGTTTATATATGTCAAAATATTATTAAGTCAACATATGTACATATATGTAACTGACTCATATGAAAGTAAAAATCATTTAAACACATTTAACATATTAAAAAAGTTAAACCAAAGCTAAAAAATAAGTTAGAGATGTTGACTATACTAAATAGTCGTCAATACTAACTCATAAATACACTTTGTGTAACTGAAATTACAAGAAAACTGTAAACCAATCTATACTATTATATAAATAGATTAGGGAGCCTGAGATGCATCTCAGGTAAATTCCCTAAAATACATGGGATTTATATGTAAATAAGAGGGGGGCATTTTTGTAAAATCAAAGTTTTTTTAATTAGCCCTGCGGGCCCAATCAAATTTATCAAATTTAAAACATATTTGTTAAGTATCTTAGGAAAAGTTTCCCGAGATCAATCTCAGGGTCCTTTTTCTCTTATATAAAAGCCGAAACATTAAAAGTTTTGGTACTTGTTTTTTGGTACCTGTTTTTTGGTACCTATTTTTTGGTAATTCGTGAATTTACTTATTTACCCTTATTTATAAAGAAAAGTATATACAATATCTATAAGATTAAAACACCTAAAATAAATAATAACATAATATCATTAAAGATAATTAGTCGATTGCCATTTTCACATTTACTTTTAGTTGAAGATGTTACCTTTTATAAATAACTAAAAACATCAATAGTATCATATCTTCCAATCATTAATATTTTCTTTCAAATTAAAACATGTTACCTTTTTTATTTAAAACCAATCTTTACAATCATTAATATATACCCGAAAATATCATAAACACCTAAAATCATCAATCGTATCATATCTTCCAATCATTAATATTTTCTTACGAATTAAAACACATTACCTTTTTGATTTAAAACTAATCTTACAATCATTAATATATACCAGAAAATATCACACCATTATTTTCAATTATTAATATTATATATTAAAATTCTATATACAATAAAACAATTTAAAAGTAACTTACGAATAATATTATATTATGCTATATTATAAAAAAAATTATTATATTATGCTATATTATAAAAAAATTGAAAAAAATAAAAGTAGCCCGTGTATATTATATAATATCCGAAACACTAAAAGTTTTGGTACCTGTTTTTTGGATATTTTTCAATTATTAATAAAATATATTAACGTTTTGTATACATTGTTTATAATGGGAAACATTATTATAATCAGTAAACATGAGTATGTTAAATTATATTAAATTAAAATTAAAAAATTTATTAAAAATAATTATTATATAAAAACATAATTGTAATATTAAATAAAATTTATAACATAGTAAAAGAAACCCGTGCTTGCACGGGCATTGAAAGTTTGACAATACGGTTTTCGGTACGGTCATCCTAATTATTAAAATAATATAATTAATTATAACTAGTCGATTGCCTTTTTTAATTAAAATTTTTTACTTTCAATTGATGATATTATTTTTTATAAACACCTAAAATATTATATCTTCCAATCAATAATATTTCTTTTCTAACTAAAACACATTAATTTTTTATTTAAAACATAATCATGCAGTAATTAATATATACCCAAAAATATCACACCATATCTTCCAATCATTAACAAAATATAATATAAATTCGTTTATTACGAATAATGACCGTTAGATTTTTAGCAAAAAATCAGAACCGTTAGATCTATGATTAGATATATTATATGATTAAATTAATTTTCTAAAATTTCATGGTTAGAATTCCATCAACAATTTGGTACCTGTTTTTTGGTGTCTATTTCTTGGTACTACGTGAATTTACTTATTTACCCTTCATTATAAAGAAAAGTATATACAATATCTATAAGATTAAAACACCTAAACTATATAATAACATAATATAATAATATAATTAAAGGTAATTAGTCAATTTCCTTTTTCACAATTACTTTTAGTTGAAGATATTATATTTTATAAACACCTAAAAACATCAATAGTAGAGAGCCCGATGAGATAGCTCAAGTGGTAAAGGCTTATCTCATGTTGTCCCAGGTCCTGGGTTCGACTCTCGCTCACCCGAGATTTGTTATAACAGATACTCACTTTGTAAGGCATATAAGCCTAATTATTCAAAAAAAACATCAATAGTATTATATCTTCCTATTATTAATATTTCCTTTCGAATTAAAACATGTTACCTTATTGATTTAAACCAATCTTACAATCATTAATATATCCGAAAATATCATAAACACCTAAAATCATCAATTGTATCATATCTTCCGATCATTAGTATTTTACGAATTAAAACACATTACCTTTTTGATTTAAAACTATTATATAATAGCCGAAACACTAAAAACACCTAAAATCATCAATCGTATCATATCTTCCAATCATTAATATTTCCTTACGAATTAAAAACATTACCTTTTTGATTTAAAACTAATCTTACAATCATTAATATATACCCGAAAATATCACACTATAATTTTCAATTATTAATAATATATATTAAAATTCTGTATACAGTAAAACAATTTAAAAGTGACTTGCGAATAATATATTAAAATTAAAATTTATTATATTATACTATATTAGAAGAAAATTGAAAAAAATTAAAAGTAGCCCGTGTATATTATATAATAGCCGAAACACTAAAAGTTTTGGTACCTGATTTTTGGATAATTTTCAATCATTAATAAAATATATTAAAATTTCGTATACATTGTTTGTAATAGGAAAATATTAGTATAATCCGTAAACATGAGTATATTAAATTATATCAAATGAAAAATAATTAAAAATAATTATTATATAAAAACATAATTGTAATATTAAACAAAATTTATAACATAGTAAAAGAAACACGTGCTTGCACGAGCATTGAAAGTTTGACAGTTCAATTTTCGGCTCGGTCATCCTAATTATTAAAATAATATAATTAATGATAATTAGTCGATTGCTTTCTTTAATTAAAAATGTTTACTGTCAATTGATGACATTATTTTTATAAACACCTAAATATCATATCTTCCAATCAATAATATTTCTTTTCTATCTAAAACACGTTAACTTTTTTATTTAAAACATAATCTTGCAGTAATTAATATATACCCAAAAATATCACACCATATCTTCCAATCATTAACAAAATATAATAGAAATTCGTATACTACGAATAATGACCGTTAGATTTTTAGCAAAAAAACAGAACCGTTAGATCTATGATTAGATATATTAAATGATTAAATTAGTTTTCTAAAATTTCATGGTTAGAATTCCATCAACAACATATTTATTTAAAATTTTATAATATAAGTGTTAAACCTTGCATATCGTTAATTAAATTTATATTAAATTATTAAATTAAAATTAAATATTATAAATAATGATTATATAAAAATATAATTATAACATAGAATAAAATTTATTATATATCAAAAGAAATCCGTGCATCGCACGGGTTATAAGCTAGTAAATGGTAATCCCATACCTCTCAAAAACACAAAAAAATGCCACCAAATATGGCCTCCAATGAATTATCATTCATGGTACACATTAAAATCCACTAATTAAGGACTATCAATCATTAATCAAAATTCCAAATATAAACAAACTAATAAATCTCTAATTGTCAACTATCAAAACATTCAAAATTACCATACTTGCAATTTCCAAATTTAAACTAAACGAATAAACTCTAAATTTTTCAAATCTTTTTATTACATAAACTCAAATATTAGCATAAAAAGTAAAAAGAAGCGTTTTTTTATTAAAGGCCTAAAATCAATCTCACATAGACAAATCATTACTTCTATATTAATATACACACAACCAAAGTCAACATTCTTTTTTTTATCAAACAAAGTCAACATTTTTTGATTAGCTTAATATTTAATTGCGATGGATATAACTCATTATAAATTGACATTATCATTATATTAGATAATAGGTTTAAGAGCCAAAATGGAAACTTAGTACATCTGATGTCACATGTTTTTTGTCACATAGGGATGGGCGTTGGGGCACTTCGGGGCCGGGGAGTGCTATCCCCGCCTCCATCCCCGAATTCAAACCAAATCCCCGGCCCGATCCCCGTCGGGGACTATTTTTCATTTCCTGTCCCCGTTTCAAACGGGTAACGGGGATCCCCGCGGGGAATCAGAGAATTTTATTTAAAACAAAAAATAATTTTAAACACTAACTAGTAAGCTCAAATCCACTAAATTAAGAAAAAAAAATATTACTTAAAGAAATAATTATAAATAACATGGAAATGAAGTTATTTAACTATTAGAAAGACAAACATATAAAATTAAAACATCATTTTGTTTTCAATATGAAGTATTGGAAATTCGTTTATATTAATATATGATTACTAATATATATATATATATATATATATATATATATATATATATATATATATATATATATATATATATATATATCTGTGTGTGTGTGTGTGTGTGTGTGTATTAAAGTGTGGTGAAATCGAATCGGAATTGAAAATCGGGTCGGGTAGAGAAATTCGGGGCGGGGGTCGGGGATTGGGTCGGGGAGACATAAAAACCCGGCCCCGGCCCGCTCCCCGATTTTTTTTGAAAATTGTTCCCGTTCCCCGGCCCGTACCTGAAAAAATCCCCGAATCCCCGCCTCATTCGGTGCGGGGATCGGATCGGGATTGGGCGGTCCGGGATGAATGCCCATCCTTAGTCACAAAGAGTAAAGGTAGACTTTTTCTAAGGCCACCAAGTAGAACTAAATAAAAACTATAACACAATAGTAGAACTATTAGCTTAAATCATTTTTGTAATTGTGTTCCTAATTTCTTCGGTTGTCTTCAACTTCCGTTGGCCCGGACTAGATTTTTCACGGAGCCAATAATCAAATGTCATGGTGGTGATCTTAGTGAGTGAGTCGATTTGAAGGTTGGCACCAACCTAAAATAAATAATAAAATATAAAATGATCATTATGAAGAAAAAAGAACTACAAAATAAATTAATAAAAAAGTTTCAAAAGGATACTTACTTCCATTAACTTGATCACTTTGTTTTTTTTTACAAATGCACAAAAATCTTTTTTTTAGCATTACCCAATTTCATTTCACAAAATGTCACCACATTTGACATGATGTTTATATCGAAAGGGATTGCAATGTTAGTTTGTCCCGCTTCCGTAGCTTGCTTGATTACTAGAGACTCTAGTGCAACTGCACTTTTAACTTGAATTTCACCATTTGATGATTTGAGCATACAAGAGTAATGCTTTCCATTCTTAAAATTTTGCACTCTAAATTTTTTTTGCCCTCTAATTTACAATTATTGCAATATGAAGTTCAATTTAAATAGGCATTTATGGAATAAAACTGGAATAATAAGTGCATTAAAAAAGTTGACATGAAAATTTTGTTTTGCAATATGCTTCTTCTTAGTTGTGTTGTACTTGTTAGAAAGGTGTGAAAGATGGTAAACTACTAATTGGTGAATTTGGAAGGAATAAAGGTGACAATGAAGAATACACATTTTATTTATGCAAAATATAATTAAACCTTACTCTCACAAATTAGGGAAAAATTATATCTTACAAATTTAACTACTCTTGTAAGTTTGATCACCTCTGTTTTTTTTAATATCTTTTAGACTTTTTCATATTATGCACGGCATTCTTTTTTCATTATAGCTGCATTACCTATATCTTACTTCTTTATGTATCCCGTTTAAAGTAGAAATTTTTTGAGATTATGAACATACAATTTCTTAAACTCATTTCTCATCTACAATAATATATGTCATTGTTTTAGCATGAGCAAAACATACATGACAAGTATTGAAATTTTATTCTTGATATAGACAACAAATAAGGCCTGATTAATAGGCATTGGGATGAGGAATATATGCAAATCGAATCGCAAGGTAATAAAGAAATTACTAACGAACCCCATGCAGTTAGACTACAGAAGGCAAATTTTAAACTCCTGCTTGTACACAATCGAATCGCAAGGTAATAAAGAAATTACTAACGAACCCCATTTGTCCAGACTAGATTTGTCATGGATCCAATAATCAAATGCAACGATAATCAATCGAGTGAGTGAATCGATTTCGAGGTTGGCAGAAACCTAAAATAAATAGTAAAACATTAAATAATCATTTTGAAAAACGAAAAATGACAAAACAAATTAACAAAAAAGTTTCGAAAATGATACTTACTTCCATTAGTTTGATCACTTTGTTTTCTTTTATGAATGCAAACAAATTTTCTTTTGTAACATCATTCATTTTATTTCACAAAATGTCATCACCTTAACATGATATTTGTATCGAAAGGACCATAATATTAGTGGATCCCTCTTTAGTAGATTGCTTGATTACAAGAGATTGGAGAGCAACTTCATTTTTAACTTGGATTTCACTATTTGACCAATCAATAGTGATATTTTCCATACTAACAATTTTGAGTAATCAATTTTGCATGGTAAACATTTTATGCCCTCTAATTTACAATTATTGAAAACTAAAGTTCAACTTATATAGTCATTTAGCATGCAAGTTGTATTTATTCCAATACATACATGGTCATGGAACAAAATTGGCATAATAAGTACATTAAAAAAGTTAACATATGAAATTATTGACACAAAAGGAGAAGCAAGTTAACATGTGAAATTAGTTTTGCAATGCATGATTGACACAAAAGGGGAAGCTGGGCTATAAATTAATAAAAAGATTAGAAAAACAAGTGGACAATATATAATTAGAAAAGATTGGGCTTCAAACAAACATAGGCTAAAGCTAACTAAATGAGTAGATGGTAAAAGTGATGGGTTCAGATAATATAATTTAAATTAAATTAAAATCAAGACCATGTAAGTATTAGAAACATGGTAATAAGCTAGTGGTAATGATTAATAGGTGCTAATTAAAAAGATAATTGAAGCAGTGATTGACATAATGATTAACTACTAATTGCAATACTGACTACCAAATTAATGATTAATTAGCTAATAAATGACATTGACACATGGCAAGCAATGTACACATAATGTTATTCAAAAAAGTCTTATAGCATAACAAAACCACTATATGCTATAATGTTGTGATGATAATCCAAAATTGTTCCAAACACTTGCACGTTTCTACAATTTATCATTAACCGTATTCCTGAATCTTATATTTAAATAAGGGATCATTAACAACTTGATGTGTAGATTTTCAAAATTGTTAAAATGTAGGATGGACATAGGGCCTATTATCTTATCTTTATCGATGTTAGTCCGCAAATGTCCCTGACAAAAAAATCACAAAATGAATTTGGAGATTCACAATATTCGACAAATGAAATAACATTTTATTCTACTTAGGTCCACCTCATCTCATGGAACAATATTAGGAGCATGCAACTTTCTTTTGCTAGATGTTTTTGATGAAAACAACTATTATTGGAGGAATTTCGTAAGAACACAAATTGGAGATTTGCTGGGATAGTAGAGCGATTGTATATGTTTATGTGCCTGTTTTAGGGGATTAGGGTTTATGAAAAATAGAGGGGCTGAACTCGGCAAGTGTCTCGATTTGTCTCGTGTATCGGATCCCTTTTGCCAAGATTCCTGCATACCAATTTATATTGGATCAAGACTACGCAGCTGTGAAATTGTGTCTATCCCTAAGAGACTTTAGGGATAAACTTCGTTAAAGTGAGAAATTACTGATTTTATCTTATTTAATCTTATCGTTGTGATATCTTCCTTATTTGAAGAATATCTTTTGGAGATATTTTCCGGTATTCATTTATTGAGATTGATTTTTTTCTCGTTTCAGAGAAAGGTTAAAATTTGGGAATTAAGCAATACTTATTAATCTGAATTAAAAATTAATAATATTAGAAATTTGGAAGATTATTAGACATGCCAAAAATATGACATAACAACAACCAATAATTAGGAGTAAACTATATAACAAATGTCTCAGTTTAATTTATAGACAATTGGTCTTATCTTACCAAAAATATAACAATTAAATTTTTTAAAATAACCTACGGAAGTAAGAATTTGTTTTGCATCCTTAACATTCTAAACTTTGAGTAGAAAATGAAAGAAAAAAAAAAGAAAGAAAGAAGAAAATGGGGTTTATGAAAATCAAGTAAATGAGTTGGTGATAGAAATAGAGAAGAAGATAGATACTAATAAATCCAGGAGATTCTTCATTCGCATGGAACCGCTGCCTCGCTACCTTGCTCATTTTTCTCATGTTAATTTCCTTGCTAAGCCTAAAAATAGTGATGCCCCTCGTGACCTCTTTTTCACGGAGGTGGTGGCATGTGGGGTTTCAGCTAATGAAGTCAATAAGTGTTGTATATTGACGCCTCATCCTTCACCATCACCAGGTAGAATTCTATGCACAACATGACTACTGGTACATATTTCATTTTGTTATCGAATTGACTTATGTTTATCTTTTTGTTTTTCCTTGTTGTTTCCATGACTTATGATTCTATATACATATGGCATCCTCCTGAAGAAGAAGAAGATGACTGTAAGAAGTGCAGTTTTTTAGGAACAATATTACAGTGATGTTGTTTGATTGTTCTCACCTTGTTATTTGCCATGTAGGGAAAAATAGCTCATCCTCTTTGAACTTTACTAGGAACTTTGTGTTGTAATTCAGATGTTAAGTGGTTTACAACTATTTTTCATATAATTGCGGCCTATTAGCTGGTGAAGTGAACAATTTAATGGATGAATACAATTCTGTGTTGTAATTCGGATGTGAATTAGTTTTCAATTATTTTTAATAAATTTTCTAATAATAATCACTTTAGCAATTCCTGATATTTGCTATCACCAACTTATACCCAACATATTATATTTTAAACATTTACATATACGTCAACTTTATGGAATAATTTGGTGTTATTGAAAGTATTGGGAGTTGTCCCACATCGTTTGTGGGAGGGACATATTGATTGTTAATTAAACCTAGTAAATCCATTAGTATGAGGCATTTTGGGGATATGCCCAAAAACAAATCCGTGCAGGCTTGGCCCAAAATGGACAATATCATATTAATATGGAGTTAAGGCTCGCTTTACAAGCCCAACAAGTGGTATCAGAGCTATGGTTATAATGGTCCATAACAATTTCGATAGGCTTCCAGATGAGCCTAAGAAGAGGTAGATGGGCTACCCTAGGATGGGAGGAGGCAGATGGACTTCCAATATACATGGGCGTAGGGGGAGTTAGATAGTCAGGTAAACTTTCAGTATTGGTCAAGGGAGAGTCAAATCACAAAGAAAGGAGGTAGATTTGACTTGTGGAGTTAAGACTTGTGGCTAGTTTTTATAATAAATGTGGGTTAAAAAAAATAGTGACGATAAGTATCATTTTCCGTTTGTTAAATTTGTGTCATAAGAAGCCAACATACTTGAAGTTTTTTTTTTACTTGAAGATTTATTTTCGTAACTATAATTAATTATTTGACTCCACTTGTAATATTAGTGCAATATATTACTTTTGTAATTATTTAAATAACATATTAATAAATTATAATAAAACGTAATAACATTGTTATACGTAACATATACTTTTCACATGTATTCTAAGATGTAAAAAAATTACTTTTACATACATTTTTAAAAACGTATATAACATTTAATTTTTATTCAAAAGAAATTGAAATTTATATATATAAACAAGTAATTAATTTTGTCGAATCCCTGACTGGTCTGTTGGGACGTAGGGTAGGGTGCATATATAGCCCTTTTTTCACACAGAAAAACCTTGTTGTAAACTTTGATTAAAAAATAGAGGAGGGGAGAATGGTGTTTATGACTGAAAAACAGGCGATTGAGGTGGTGAAAGAAATGGAGAAGAAGATAGATACTGATAAAGCCAAGCGATTGTTCAAACATCTTGCTCGAAAGATTGAAATCAACGATCTCGACATCCCGCAAATTAACAAGTTCGTATTTTCTCAAATTAATTGTTATGTTGATTTTTACAGTTATTGTTTCTGATCGTCTCGATCTCTGTCAAAACAAGTTCCTTAATTTGATTTTATGGTGAAGGCCAAAAACTCTTATTATCATTTGTACTAATCCGGTTAACTTTGATCATTTAATTTAAGGGTATCGAGTACAAGCTTGTCTTCCCTATGCGGAATGTTGTCTTCATTTGCAAGGATCCGCCGCCTCGCTACCTTCCTCACTTTGCGCATGTTAATTTCCTTGCTAAGCCTAAAAATAGTGATGCCCCCCGACCTCTTTTTCGCTGAGGTGGTGGCATGTGGGGTTTCAACTAATGAAGTCAACAAGTGATGTATCTTGACACCTCGTCCTTCACCATCACCAGGTAGAATTCTGTGCACAACATGACTACTGGTACATATTTCATTTCATTGTCAAATTGACCCATGTTTATCTTTTGTTTCTCCTTGAAGTTGCCATGACTTGTGATTCTGTAAACATTTTGGCATCCTCCTGAAGAAGAAGAAGACTGTAAGCCATGCATTGCCCATGTTTGATTGTTCTCACCTTGTTATTTGCCCTGTAGAGGGAAAAAACTCATTCTCTTTGAACTTGGAACTTTGTGTTGTAATTCAGATGTGAAGTGGTTTTCAACTTTTTTCATAAAATTGCTGAATTGTTAAGTAGGGCGTCGTGGCCTGTTAGCGGTTGAAGTTAAAAATCGAAGGACAAATGATCTTGGCGCGCATCCAACTAAGTAGACCAGTGTCCCACCGTTTTGTGCCAATGTCCAGCCCACGTTTTCTTTGAGTATTCACCATGTGATTGTTGGTGTATACTGAAAATATTTATTTGAAGTATATACATTTATTTCTGGCCTATTTTATTGAGAATCATTTAAATGTTTACATGTTGTCTAAATATTATATATTGTGAATAATCTAGTATCAAATGGGATACAGAATATTAGATTATTAAATACGGTTTATATAATATAATAAGGTTCACAGCACAGGTGGTATTGGACAATCCACTGGTATGGCTGTAGTATTATTTAGATTAGTTTATATTGACTAATAAATAATACTAGTATACTTTGTGTATATTGAACAGGATCAAATTTAGAATTGTTCCCTTATACTGATTAAGAGGGTGAACTAAGATTCTATGTTATTATTAATGCTTAGGTTCTTAACAGATATAGTAATTGACACGTGTATATTATTTACATGCTTTGATTTATATATGAAATAATTCTTTTGATTTATTTCATTATATTTTGGGTGATGAAATAATATATATGGTGAATATTATTTATTGAAGGAATCCATGTTCTGATAATATTCGGGTTAATGATGTCCCCTTGAAAGCTCAAAAAGATTTAATTATGTGAAACCCTGCAGGTGGATTTATTCCGGCACAATTAAATAAAGGTTGAGTGGATGATCAAGGATAAAAGATATTAATTAAATGAATTATCAGTAATTTATTTAATTAATGGACATGCGATATTTTAAACATGGGGAATTTAATAAGCAAATAATATTGGAACCGAATTAATTAATTAAATTACGGTATTGGGAAAGGTAGTGCAAATATTAATTCTTTAGTGGATTGAATTAATATTTAATTACATTGGGCTATGCCCAAGATGTAATTAGAAGGCCCAGCCTAATTGTCCATGATCCCTATTGTAGCCTATATTTTAAACATGGGGAATTTAATAAGCAAATAATATTGGAACCGAATTAATTAATTAAATTACGGTATTGGGAAAGGTAGTGCAAATATTAATTCTTTAGTGGATTGAATTAATATTTAATTACATTGGGCTATGCCCAAGATGTAATTAGAAGGCCCAACCTAATTGTCCATGATCCCTATTGTAGCCTATATATATTCTTATTCTCTTCTTGCGAGGGTTGGTCGAAAAAATTTTGTAGCCACCCAGGAGCAAGAAGATACGTTAACTTGAGAAGACGAAGGCCACACTTCGCTCAAGGGAATTTGGGAATACAATAGAAGAGCGTGGAATCAACCGTTAACAAGGTAATTTTTCTATTCGTACTCGTTAATTTATTGTATCAAAAATCGCAGTGCCAAGATCTGATTGTCCCAACAATTGGCATCAAGAGCTAGGTTCAATGGTTCTGCGATTTTTGATACGATGTCCATGTCGTAATTATATATGCATGTATATAGTGGTAGGCTTGTATAATTCTGTTTTGCAGGTTGTTATCCACTATTATGGCCATGTATATTTAGTTATGTGTTTGGATCCCACGTGGTTTAATCGTGGTTAATTTTTGTTTGGTTTCCACGTGGTTTATCGTGGTTGTAAAACACGAGGGTTGATCGTGTTAGAATAGATTTACAAAATTAGTTTTGTATTAGATCAATTTTTTTGTAATTGTTTGTTGGATTTTAACAAGATCCGGGTATTTTGTAACAATTATGTGCGATCGGAAATCAAATCGGAGAAACAAATTTATCCGCTGCGTAGCTGTTAAAGGCTGCTGGTTCGATTTATTTTTGGATTAAAATGATAGAAGAGGCAGGAGAATGTTGTCTGTTGGAAGGAACGAATTGAAGGAGGCGGTGGTGGAAATCACCATACAGAGTCTGTAACGCATGGCTGGTTTGCGTTACCAGTATGAACTAGTATTGCGCATGACCATCATGCGCAACAGGACTTGAAGGTATGATGCGCAAGCCCAGAATGCGCGTCAGGAAGACTTGAAGGTGTGATGCGCAAGCCCAGAATGCGCATCAGGCGGACAGGCAGTCAGGCAGTCAGGCGGCTGGCAAATGCTTGTTTGAGTACTGTTTTGTCTATGGGACGAACATGAGCTCAGCAGATTGATTATGGGGGCCATAATAGTGGAATTTTTTTATTTTAATTCCGCAATTTATTTTTAATTATTGCTTTAAATAATTATTATGTGTGTTGTTAATTATGTGTGTAATTTTTAATTGCATGTTTAACATAATTAGGACGACATGGACATAGATTTATTATTTATTGCCATAATTAAATGTTTTATGTTGTTAAATTATGTGTGTATTTGGAATGCATGTTAGACATAATTGTAACGACATAGGTCCCATTTAATTTTTAAAATTCCTCAATTTTTTTTAAAAAAAATTCTAAGTGGGTGAGGGAATTAATTAGGAATTAAATCCCACTGTCTCCATTATTTTGTTTGTAATATAATCTTTTAAATAATGTAGATGGTATATATGATCACCTAACGTGGCGTACTATTTACGGTGTTTTAAAAGGTTATAGAAATTACTAGAACAAAATTCTTAAATTAAATAACGAATATTGAAAGGTATATAGATCACCCTAACGTGACATACCAAGTTTCATAGAATTCGTTACGAAAATTGAATACTCTTTTGATGTTGACTATGGAGAATTCTGTCTAGGAATTGGGTATTAAGCGAGGCCGTTGTGACTCCTCCGAGACCTGGGAATTATCCATTAATATATCAAACGGATGTATTTAGTTGGAGTAATTTAAGAATGTAAATAATGGTATACACTTAGCTATGAAAATAATATATAGTCCACCCTAACGTGGCGTATTATTTAGTAATAGGACCGAAGTAATATTTAAACGAATTTAAGTGGTATATATGTCACCCATAGTGGCGTACCAGATACTTATGGTGTTTAAATATTAGTGCATTAATTTTGAATAAATTGTTAGAGGAAACCAATAGGATTTAAGATTTATGCAACTATCTGATTATGTGTTACATGTATGATTCTCAGGATTAGATCATTATGGGCTTTAATCCACTATTCACCATACTTAAGGATAACAAACTTACTGGACCGAACTATATTGAATGGAAACGTAATTTGGACATAGTGTTGACTGCTGAGGAGTACAAATATTGTACTTATGAACCCAAGCCAGATCAGCCTGTTGAAGATGCTCCTGAAAGTGAGAAGGAGTATTATAAGCGGTGGGTTAAGGCTGATGAGATGTTGCGATGTTACATTCTGGCAACAATGTCGGGTGTTTTGCAACATCAGCATCAGGTTATGCCCACTGCTTCAGATATGCTCTTTAATCTCAAGGAACTTTTTGGAGAACAGAATATGGCTGCTAGGCAAGTAGCAATGAAGGCTTAATGAACACTCAGATGGCTGAAGGAACACCTGTAAGGGATCATGTTCTCAGGATGATGTCTCATCTGAATGAGATGGAGATCCTTGGTGCTGATATTGATGGGGAAACCCAGATCGATATCATCCTTATGAGTCTGCCCAAAAGTTTTGAGCAGTTCCGCTTGAATTACACCATGAACAAAAGGATGTATAGTCTCGCGGAACTTCTGACAGAACTTCAGGCAACTGAAGGAATCTTTAAGCAGAATGTTCAGGTGAATGTGGCTGAGAAAGCTTCTTCCTCTAAGCCGAAAGGCAAGAAGAAGAAAAAGGTTCAGACACAGAAAGCTGGAAAGGTTGCTAATGCAGTGGGAGTTCAAGGTGCTGTGAAAAAGCCTAAGGGCAAGTGCTTCAGGTGCAAGCAGTCAGGTCACTGGAAACAGGATTGTCCTCTTCCTAAGAAGACAAACAATACTGGTATGTCTCTTTCTCTAGTTACAGAAACATATATAGCGGCTATATCTACGAGCACTTGGTGTGTAGATACAGGAGCCATTGACCATGTTTGTAACTCTATGCAGGGGTTCCAGCAATCCAGAATGCTTAGAGATGGCGAGATATATGTGTTCATGGGAGATGCTACGAAAGTAGCAGTAGTTGCAGTTGGAATAATTACATTATCTTTTGGCGATGATAGGATTTTGGTTTTGAACAATTGTCTTTATGTACCTTCGTTTAGAAGGAATTTAATTTCGGTTTCTAAACTTGCCATGGATGGTTATATTGTTTGTTTGGATCGTAATGTTTCTATTATGATGAATAAACGAGTTATATGTTCTGGTACATTGCAAGACAATTTATATATTATTAATCCTATCCAACCAATGCTACAACATAAGGAAACTAATAACATTCTTTCTAGCTCAAATAAAAGAAAGAAACCTTCTGAATTGAACCAAACATATCTTTGGCACTTAAGATTAGGTCATATTAACTTGAGGAGGATTCAAAGACTGGTAGTAGATGGGCCATTAGGCTCGTTGGCAGTAGAGCCATTTCCAGTTTGTGAATCCTGCTTGGAAGGTAAGATGACTAATAGGCTTTTTAAAGCAAAGGGGAATAGAGCCAAAGAAGTGTTAGAATTGGTTCATACTGATTTATGTGGACCTATGAGTATCCAAGCAAGAGGAGGTTATGAGTATTTTGTCACTTTCATTGACGATTATTCTAGATATGGGTACATTTATTTGTTGCACCGTAAGTCTGAGTGCTTTGAAAAATTCAAAGAGTACAAAGCAAGTGCGGAGAAGCGACATCTTGGAAAATGTATCAAGTCACTACGATCAGATCGTGGTGGCGAATACTTGTTGGAGAATTTAGGGAATATTTATCAGAAAATGGGATTGCATCCCAGTTGTCTGCACCTGGCACACCTCAGCAGAATGGTGTAGCAGAGAGAAGGAATCGGACTCTTTTAGAGAGTGTTAGATCGATGATGAGTTATTCAGATTTACCCAAGTCGTTCTGGAAATATGCTATAGAAACAGCGGCTTACCTTCTAAACTTGGTACCTTCTAAGTCGGTTCCCAAGACTCCAATAGAATTGTGGACTGGTAGCAAACCAAGTCTAAGACATATTCGGATTTGGGGTTGTCCAGCACATGTGCTGAACAAGAACGCGACCAAGTTAGAATCTCGTACAGAAGTAAGGCTGTTTGTAGGCTATCCCATGGGAACGAAAGGTTATTCATTTTATATTCCTAGGGATCGAGATATCATTGTTAGCACCAATGCTAGATTCTTAGAAGAAGACTATATAATGAACCACAAACCCATGAGTAGTATCGTTTTAGAGGAACTAGTGGGAGGGACAGATAATCCCCAAGTGCCAATAGTACAAGTAGATCAACCACAAGAAAATGCACAACCTGTCACTAATACCACACCGGTGCTTCGTCGTAGTGGGAGGGTTGTTCAACAACCTGATAGATTCATGTTTTTGGGAGAGTCCTCAGACTTGGTCTCTGGTGAACATGATGAGGATCCCAGGACATACGAAGAAGTAATTCTAGATAAAGATGCAGATCTTTGGCAAAAGGCAATGGAATCTGAGATGGAATCTATGTATTCTAATCAAGTTTGGGAGATCGTGGAACCACCGAAAGGTGTAAAACCCATTGGATGTATGTGGATCTACAAGAAGAAAAGAGGATCTGACAAAAAGGTGAAAGCCTGGAAAGCACGACTTGTTGCGAAAGGGTATACTCAGAAAGAAGGGATCGATTATGAGGAAGCCTTTTCCCCGATTGTTATGCTTAAGTCGATCCGGATTCTTTTATCTATAGCAGCTCATCTCGATTATGAGATTTGGCAAATGGATGTCAAGACAGCTTTCCTTAATGGAAGTCTTGAGGAAACCATCTATATGCAACAACCAAAATGATTCATTAAGGAAGGCCAAGAGCATCTTGTTTGTAAGCTTAAGAGGTCTATTTATGGACTAAAACAAGCTTTTAGGGACTGGAATATTCGTTTTGATCAGGCAGTCCAGTCATATGGATTTGATCAAAGTCCAAGCGAATCATGTGTGTATAAGAGAAGTGAGGGTAATGCAGTGGTTTTTCTAGTACTGTATGTAGATGACATTTTACTCATTGAAAACAATGTTAAGATGTTGTCATCAGTAAAGGCATGGTTGTTCAGACAATTTGAAATGAAGGACTTAGGTGAAGCGGCATACATCCTTGGGATCAAAGTAATAAGGGATCGCAAGAAAAGGATGTTAGCTTTATCTTAAGAGCCCTACATTGATGAAGTATTAGTTCGTTTTAACATGCAGAACTCTAAGAAAGGTTTTCTACCTTTTAAGCATGGAGTGGCTCTATCCAAGGAGCAGTGTCCTCCGACACCTAAGGATATAGAGAGCATGAAAGCAGTTCCTTATGCTTCGGCATGTGGAAGCTTAATGTATGCTATGTTATGTACGAGGCCTGACATCTGCTTTGCTGTAGGCATGGTTAGTAGATATCAGTCGAACCCAGGTCAGGAACATTGGAGTGCAGTAAAAACTATACTCAAGTACCTGAGAAGGACTAAGGAGTATAAGTTAATTTACAAGGCCTCGGATCTATTTCCTTTGGGATATACTGATTCAGATTTTCAATCAGATAGGGATAAGAGGAAATCAACCTCGGGATATGTTTTTACTTTGGGAGGTGGAGCCGTTATATGGAGGAGTGTAAAGCAGAAATGCATTGCAGACTCTACCATGGAAGCCGAGTACGTGGCGGCCTCTGAGGCTGCAAAGGAGGCTGTATGGTTCAGAAACTTTCTTTTGGACTTGGATGTGGTACCTAACTTGCTTAGGAGCTTGACAGTGTATTGTGATAACACTGGTGCTGTGGCAAATTCGAAGGAACCGCGAGACCACAAAGCAGCTAAACATATTGAACGTAAGTATCATCTCATACGAGAAATCGTAAAGCGAGGAGATATAGTTGTGGCTCACATATCATCAGAAGACAACCGGGCAGATCCTTTCACAAAGAGTTTGCCAGCCAGAGTTTTTGACAGGCATGTGGAAGCGATAGGAGTCAGATGGATGGACACATAGTTTTTTTGTGTAATAGTGGATTAAATAAACACTGATATACTCATAGAATATTTTGAGTATAAGTGGGAGATTGTTGGTGTATACTGAAAATATTTATTTGAAGTATATACATTTATTTCTGGCCTATTTTATTGAGAATCATTTAAATGTTTACATGTTGTCTAAATATTATATATTGTGAATAATCTAGTATCAAATGGGATACAGAATATTAGATTATTAAATACGGTTTATATAATATAATAAGGTTCACAGCACAGGTGGTATTGGACAATCCACTGGTATGGCTGTAGTATTATTTAGATTAGTTTATATTGACTAATAAATAATACTAGTATACTTTGTGTATATTGAACAGGATCAAATTTAGAATTGTTCCCTTATACTGATTAAGAAGGTGAACTAAGATTCTATGTTATTATTAATGCTTAGGTTCTTAACAGATATAGTAATTGACACGTGTATATTATTTACATGCTTTGATTTATATATGAAATAATTCTTTTGATTTATTTCATTATATTTTGGGTGATGAAATAATATATATGGTGAATATTATTTATTGAAGGAATCCATGTTCTGATAATATTCGGGTTAATGATGTCCCCTTGAAAGCTCAAAAAGATTTAATTATGTGAAACCCTGCAGGTGGATTTATTCCGGCACAATTAAATAAAGGTTGAGTGGATGATCAAGGATAAAAGATATTAATTAAATGAATTATCAGTAATTTATTTAATTAATGGACATGCGATATTTTAAACATGGGGAATTTAATAAGCAAATAATATTGGAACCGAATTAATTAATTAAATTACGGTATTGGGAAAGGTAGTGCAAATATTAATTCTTTAGTGGATTGAATTAATATTTAATTACATTGGGCTATGCCCAAGATGTAATTAGAAGGCCCAGCCTAATTGTCCATGATCCCTATTGTAGCCTATATATATTCTTATTCTCTTCTTGCGAGGGTTGGTCGAAAAAATTTTGTAGCCACCCAGGAGCAAGAAGAGAGGTTAACTTGAGAAGACGAAGGCCACACTTCGCTCAAGGGAATTTGGGAATACAATAGAAGAGCGTGGAATCAACCGTTAACAAGGTGATTTTTCTATTCGTACTCGTTAATTTATTGTATCAAAAATCGCAGTGCCAAGATCTGATTGTCCCAACAGTGATCAGGTCCTTGCCTTCACCAATTTCCTACAAGTGAGACCAAGTCGCCAATGACTAGCCCTAATGGCTCCGGTTGTCCCGGCTGCCAACAAGTCAAGCCGCCCAACTCGGCTCCAAAAATGCTTTCCAGCCAAGGTTCCTTACATTTGCCATGTAGGGGAAAATAGCTCATCCTCTTTGAACTTTACTAAGAACTTTGTGTTGTAATTCAGATGTGAAGTGGTTTTCAACTGTTTTTCATAAAATTGCGGCCTGTTAGCTGGTGAAGTGAACAATTTAACGGATGAATACAATTCTGTATTGTAATTCGGATGTGAATTAGTTTTCAATTACTTTTAATAAATTTTCTAATAATAATAATCACTTTAGCAATTCCTGATATTTGTTATCACCAACTTATACCCAACATATTATATTTTAAACGTTTACATATACGTCAACTTTAAGGAATAATTCGGTGTTATTGAAAGTGTTGGGAGTTGTCCCACATCATTTGTGGGAGGGAAAAATTGATGGTTAATAAGAAACCTAGTAAATCCATTAGTATGAGGCCTTTTGGGGATATGTCCAAAACGGACAATATCATATTAATGTGGAGTTAAAACTCGCTTTGCAAGCCCAACAAGTGGTATCAGAGCTATGGTTATAACGGTCCATAACAATTTCGATGGGCTTCCAGATGAGCCTAGGAAGAGGTAGATGGGCTACCCTAGGATGGGATGAGGTAGATGGACTTCCAATATACATGGGTCTAGGGGAAGCTAGATAGCCAGGTGAACTTTCAGTATGAGTAAGGGAGAGTAAAAAAAAAAGATAAGAGGCCAACATACTTGAAGTTTTTTTTTTTACTTTCAGTGTGGGTTAAAAAAATAGTGACGATAAGTATCATTTTTCGTTTGTTTAATTTGGGACATTATTTCCCGAATTTGTGTCATAAGAGGCCAACATACTTGAAGTTTTTTTTTTACTTGAAGATTTATTTACGTAACTATAATTAATTATTTGACTCCACTTGTAATATTAGTGCAATATATTATTTTTGTAATTATTTAAATAGCATATTAATAAATTATAATAAAACGTAATAACATTGTTATATGTAACATGTACTTTTCACATGTATTGAGATGTAAAAAAATTACTTTTACATATATTAAATGTTATATACTTTTACATATATTTTAAAAAATATATATAACATTTAATTTTATTCAAAAGAAATTGAAATTTATATATATATAAAGAAGTAATTAATTTTGTGGAAACCCTGACTGGTCTGTTGGGACGTAGGGTAGGGTGCATATATAGCCCTTTTTTCACACAGAAAACCCATGTTGTAAACTTTGATTAAAAAACAGAGGAGAGGAGAATGGTGTTTCTGACTGAAAAGCAGGCGAATGAGGTGGTGAAAGAAATGGAGAAGAAGATAGATACTGATAAAGCCAAGCGATTGTTCAAACATCTTGCTCGAAAGATTGAAATCAACGATCTCGACATCCCGCAAATTAACAAGTTTGTATTTTCACAAATTAATTGTTATGTTGATTTTTACAGTTATTGTTTCTGATCGTCTCGATCCCCTGTCAAAACAAGTTAGTACTTTATTTGATTTTATTGCAGGCCAAAAACTTTGTCAACTCTTATTAGTGTTGGCTATGCCTCCTCCTCTGACTCGGAGACATCCAGGTAATGTTTTTTATTTTTCAATATGTTTGATTCTTTAATGTTTCTTGCAAGTTGTCATCTGATGTTGTTTCTCTACCGCCATCCACAGTGAAAGTTCAAACAACTCTAGTCTCAAAGAATGGTCACAATTCTTCGGTGAGGATGGGCGCTTACGTTTCAATCAAATTCTCTCTTTGATTCCTCCCTCACCTGATGATTTCACCAAGCGGGAGAAGAGACTATATTGTTATGAACTGACTCACAAGAACAGATTACACAAAGTTATCGGACATTCGAGAGGTCCGTACTCTCCCAAAACTAGATAGCTTTTACACAATATTCATAATCGATGCCCTAATTCACCTTATTCCCCTCTTTTATTCTGCACATTCTAATTCTTCTTGGGCCTCTCATTGGGCCTATTTCTAACTTGGGTCAGTCCATAACAATACCCCGCTCCCAAAGAACGACCTTGTCCTCAAGGTCGAAGGTGATACCACGCTCACCCAGGACGGCCGCTAGAACCATAGATATATAAGCTGCTTCGATACCACCTGAAAGCTGAGTTCCACGCTCACCAACCATGGTGTCTAGTCCCTTAACATTGTCGAGTGCCATCCTTGACTCGTCATATGGGTCGATCTTTGAATTTTGGTCTAAGATTGAGAAGATAGAAGTAGTTGCAGTACTGGCTTTACTTTTATCTGGTGCAAAGGAACTTGACTGAGATATTCCAGTAGCTGCCATGGTCGGTGCAAAGAAAACCCGAAAAATATTTGAAAATGTTGTTTTCCCATCCTGAACGAGCTGCGCTCCAGCGTAAAAAGTAGTTGCATGGACACAAAATAGAAAGGTGAAGGATATCCAAACTCCACACCCAGTAATTAATCCTTGCCTTATCCCAGCCCCAAGAGGAGATTCACATTTTCTTTTGTAGAGATCCATAACTTTTTCTTCAGCACAGAAAGAAGCAACAGTTCTTATACTCCCAACTGCATCATTCGCAACTTGACTTGCTTCCTCATACATCAGCTTGGAATCTGCACCAAAACCTTTCCTGAATTTGACTTGAATATATTCATTAAGTCCTACAAAGGGTAACAACGCAAAGAAAATAAGTGCCAACTGCCAACATGCTGTAAACGCGATGACCAGACCAGCAACTGTTGTTGCTGCATCTTGAACGATCTGCCCAAGCGTGTCTCCAACTAAAGCACTCACTGTGGCTGCATCTGCATAAAGCCTAGCACTGATAGCTCCACTTGAATGTTCATGTTCATCAAACCAACCTACCTCTATCCTAACCACTTTCTCAAAGCACATAGACCTGATCCTTCTTACTAACTTAGACCCATCCACCGCAAAAAAATATGACCTTGCTGGAAAAACTAAGACTGTTGCTAGTCCGAGGCCTATAAACACTAGCGACCAAAACTTTGAATCCTTCCTCATCTCATGTGGTGGCTCATAGAATGTTTTGATCATTCCAGAAATCAAAATGCCAAATATTGGCAGAATTGTACCACCAACAATAGCAAATACGGATCCTAGCATCAACACTGGTACCTCAGGCTTATTAAGATAAGCAAGCCTACGAAGTGGGACTTTTTGGGCACTTAAAATTACTGCAAATAGGGCTGCTACAATTTCACCATTATGAGCTTTCGTATGTGTGATCAAAAACCTTCCAACCCAAAGTAGGAAGACACAAGAACATATCAATATTCCATATCTTAAGGTCGCTTGTAGTGAAGTTGCATATGAATAGATTGCTAAAGTTTCGTTTGTGAATGCATACAAAGTTGTAATGTATGAGACAGCCTGTTCCGCAAAACTTGCTGCTTCAGCATATGCATCCTGAATATTCTCCGTAAGTCTATGCAATAAAATATTTGATACACCTCCTGCAGCAATAACGGACGGGCCAGCAGGAAAAGGTAGAAGAGCTATCTGCCAACAGTTGATAAATCCAATTACAAGACTACTAACGGAGGTAGCCATGTTATGGATATAATTCCCAACTTTTTCACTAAGAGCATACTGTATAAGTAATACGTCATTTAGTACTTGACTCACAATGTCTCCTCCAGGATCAAATTTACGCACATACATCGTACCAATATTGCAAAAATTTATATCCACCCCATGAACATTTGTGGATATAGGCTCCTTTCTAATTAGCATCATGGTAAGGCTAGGTATGTGATCGACATGATTTCGAGCTAACGGCAGAAGCGAGGTATCAGATAGAAACTCCTGGTGCGATGCCACCTGATTCCCAAACATATGCAGGACATCACACCCGGCAGTACAGTTGGCAGCTTCCTTGGCTGGATCATCCTTGGAGTTGGAGGCAACATAACCACGCTTGTGCAGAGCTAAAAAAAATTCTTCAACAGCTAAGATTGCATTCATTTTGGAGTCAGCCCTCCAGGTATTGTCAATGTCATCATTTGAAATTTGGGATATGGAAAGCACATACACACCGCCTGGTTTGGAAAGTAATTCTAGTGAATCAAAAGTAACAAATTCAATCTCCATTCCGGATATCCCATCACGAGGATGGCGACTAAAAAGACAATCATAACCTTCCTTTTCAGACTTTGTTTCAGTAGTAGCAAAGAGGAGCCTACTCTTCACATCTTCTGTATCAGAATTCTTGGTTTCCAATTTAGACTTCATTTCTGTAATTGGACAAGCCAAATTCCTCACTTTTGGTCCTACCGCACTGCCATTAGAATCAGAGTGAGAGCTTCTATCACTTTGAGCTTGCATTACCATATAATTGCATTGAGCATCATCGGAATTTCCAATAAGCTCATGTGATATTGCACATCCACCTATTCGTTCCTCGAGATTTGTCTGTAAGCTGCCAGATTTTTTCGTCACTGTCACATCACCATTTGTCACCACTGTATTGTCACTAGGAATATTGCCATCGGGCCGAATGCCATGTTCAAGATAGTAGAGCTCCCAGCAAAAATTACCCATTTGAATCCCGGTTTGACATATGTCTATCTGCTTATCATCAACTTGCAACTCTTGAAATTTTGCTAGCTTAATTGCCCCCTGCAAGGTCGTAGGTAACCACAAGCTGATAGGTTCACGAATGTCTTCCTTCAGGCCATTTATGAAAATGTGAACTAGCATTTCTTCAGTGAATACAAACTCATATACGAACTCTGCTATTTCCTTAGTTTGTAAGAAATTAATCTCATACTCAGCAACTGAGCCAACTTGTTGGAGATATAGCGAATTTACTAGATAGCCAGGATTGTCCACCTTAAGGCTGTCAAATCGAATTAGTAGATCGTGTAAGAACTTCTGCCAACCTACTTGTTCCTTTGTTGTTTCATAAAAGCATTTATACCAAACTTTGGCCTTGCCTCTAAAATGAGTACCGGCTATATTGACCTTTTTTTCATCACTACCAGAAAAGTATTTTCCAACTTTCAATATCCACTCCCTTGGGTTAGTACCATCAAAACTACGTAATTCCCATGCTTCATAACTTTTTTTCCCATCCTTGTAGTACACTAGTATTGGAATTGACATGAGTTGTATCATTATAATTAATGGAATTTGGGACTTGAGTAGTGCCCACAAATTTACTATTGGGACTTTCATCAAACACCTTAGATGCAGGCTGTTTAGTATAATTTTCTTCAGACATTTGAGGTGCAGAACTTACAGTAGTGTAGAGAGATGGTAATGTCACTGGAGGTGGTTCATACTCATGTGCATAATACATGTCAGCGTCACCAATCTCATGTACATCCACGTCCACCGCACCTCCACTTACCCCACTGCTTGTTGCCCTATTCCGGCCACCACACCATCCACCTACATCAGTTATCACAATTTGTGTCGCCCCTGGACCCATAGCTACTGAACTAAGGTGGCCCGCAATACCCTCGACCACCTCCGAAATCGACTCATGTAACTCCCGGTTGCAATTGATTCTCCCTTCTAGTCGACCCGCCATGGTGTCAATCTCCTCCCTTAATTTCCTTTGACTTTCCATAACCCACTCTGCAAGAGAATGATGCATCGCATCCATAGCATGCTCCATCGCCTTCTTAACCATCTCCGACATAGATTCACAGGGATCTTCGAATACATTGACCCGCTGTTTATCACTAGGTGAACCCATTGGATCAATGCTCTGATACCAATTGTTATGAACTGACTCACAAGAACAGATTACACAAAGTTATCGGACATTCTAGAGGTCCGTACTCTCCCAAAACTAGATAGCTTTTACACAATATTCATAATCGATGCCCTAATTCACCTTATTCCCCTCTTTTATTCTGCACATTCTAATTCTTCTTGGGCCTCTCATTGGGCCTATTTCTAACTTGGGCCAGTCCATAACATATATTGGCAATCTTTTTACTATGCTAATATTGCATTGTCAAGTTACAAGGAGAAGCATGTACTCTTTCCTCTCTTTCTCTCTCTCTCTGAAATCTTTAATTTTATTCCTAGGTATATCATTTGTACTAATCCGTTTGACTTTGATCATCTAATTTAAGGGTGTCGAGTACGAGCTTGTCTTACCTATGCAGAATGTTGTCTTCATTTGCATGGATCCACCGCCTCGCTACCTTGCTCACTTTGCTCATGTTAATTTCCTTGCTAAGCCTAAGGACAGTGATGCCCCCCCGACCTCTTTTTCGCTGAGGTGGTGGCATGTGGGGTTTCAGTTAATGAAGTCAACAAGTGCTGTATCTTGACACCTCGTCCTTCACCGTCACCAGGTAGAATTCTGTGCACAGCACGACTACTGGTACATATTTCATTTCATTGTCAAATTGACCCATGTTTATCTTTTGTTTCTCCTTGCAGTTGCCATGACTTGTGATTCTGTAAACATTTGGCATCCTCCTGAAGAAGAAGACCGTAAGCCATGCATTGCCCATGTTAATTGATTGTTCTCACCTTGTTATTTGCCCTGCAGTAGTGGGGCTGGTCGGCCGGTCGTGGTAGAACTCCAGGCAGGCTTGCGTGTTCTGAAATACATGTTTTGACCAAAAAAAACTTATTCTCTTTGAACTTGGAACTTTGTGTTGTAATTCAGATGTGAAGTGGTTTTCGACTTTTTTCATAAAATTGCTGAATTGTTTAAGAAGGGGGTCGAGGCCTGTTGGCGGTTGAAGTTAAAAATCGAAAGGACAAATGAAATTAAGAAGCTACATCAAGAACTGGAAATCAGTCATCTTTCTGTTTGCCTACTTATTAATGAAATTGGGGAATAAAATTTAGTTCGTGAGCAAGGTAAACAGAGTATGGTTTTGGAAGAGAAATTCAGTGAAACCTTTTAGAAGATTAAAATTATAGGAAAGAAGATTACAATCATCCACTCACAAAAGAATCCAACAGTGGGGCGACTGCACAACTACATATTTCCAGTATTAAACATGACAATATTGCAACCGGCCTGTGCATATATAAACCTCTTTCACCATGCTACACAATGCGCGCGCCTGTGCATATGACCTCTTTCACCATGCTACAAAATGCTCGAAATTTTAAATCACCCAATACGAATGATGAACAGCTGCCAGGTGATCCTGCAGATTGGACAAAATGCACAATCAGACATGTTCACGTCTTCAACAAACAGTTCAAACATACATATACATCATCATTACACAGAAATGTTCACGTCATAGTCAGATATGTGCACTGCCAAGTGTTGATCACTTTTTTTTTTTTTTTTTTTGCTAAATAAGTGTTGCTCATGTTACTTACACTACAAACATACATTTACGTCATCTCTAGACAGGTTTAACACACATAGACATTCACCCCATAACACAATCATACTGACCATCTTGTATTCTTGATATAAATTGCTTAAATATTACGTATTTTGTTTAATATTTCATCTCTTACTCAAATTGGATGTATCGATTTTGTTCTTGATTCTAAAATGAGATATAACCTTTCAAATTCTTTCAACAGAAGCCAAAAGAAATCGAAAACACTAGAATTTAAACTCACCAGAGATAAAATCAAAAAGCTCTGGTCTTTTACTGAAGTGGTATTCTGGGTCGGAAGGCTAGAATTAAAAACATCTGAAGGGGCTGAAGAATATCCACCTCCTTGAGTTTCCGCAGCCTGATTAAGACCAAGTTTTTGACAGTGCAGGTTCCCCTGTTGCTGATACTTGGGCATTTTTGCTAGAAATTGCTGCTGGGCGAGTGGATTTTCAGTGGCTGCATAATTTATTCATTGAAAGGATATGCTGGATTGTACATCATACCAGGGGACAAATTATATCGAACAATGCCAACAGAAAACATAGGATCTGCATTGATGCAAGCTGTTTGAGCTCCATATATTAAACTTATTGAATCATTTGTAACTTGATGATTTGAATTTGCACTTGAAGCAGAGAAGATGTTTGCAGAGAGTGCTTTGGAAGAAGTCCTTTACCAATTCACCTCTTCTCCCGTTATGGACAGGCCTGACATCAAGTCAACAACATCCATTGTGTTAATTACTTGGACCCTGAGGTCAAGGAATTGGTACCAAATATATCGAATATAGTTCAGCAACAGCACCAGAATTATCAGTAGTCATCCATGAAAAGATGTCATCTACCCCAGTATTGCTTTGACCATCTCCAAATAGATCATCAATTCTAAGAGTGGCAGGCGTTGTCAGCACTTCGATGCTTTGATGCACTTGTAGATCATCTGCATCACGTGTGTCTATTAAGTCTGGAATCTGAATGGCAGTTGTCTCGTTCTCACTTGCTTTTCTTGAATACCAACTGTATTACCAGTTTGTTCTCCTTAATGCGCAAATAACTGAAACAAGAATCTACATCAGGAAAACAGAAACTAATAAAATGTACTTCAAAATGTCAAAAAAGAAGAGCATATGGGAGGCTAATGAACCATCAAATGTCAAAAACACGATGCATAGAGCAGTTAGTAATGGTCTCCCAACAATGGGCACACTAGCAAGGCATGGTATGTTAGTTGGTGATAGGAAGCAAAGGAAGATGTCTCACACCTGGTGTTGCAATGCTGGGATAGCCAACTGTTATGGGGTATAAACCAACAAGATTACAAAGCATCAGTAACTTGAATTGTTCTTTTACGGAATGGTGCATCAGTCTCCAACACTGCCATGATGGGGTATAAACCAACAAGATTAGAAAGCATCAGTAACTTGAATTGTTCTTTTACGGAATGATGCATCAATCTCCAACACTGCTACTGGCCTTGGTGCGGTAGTTTGATACATTGTGGGGGAAGTTATCATGAGTGCAGGTACAAAGATGAGGGATGTGATTCCAACCATACAAGCCGAGGCAAGGCTCCATTCACTAGAAGTTGAACTAATCCAATCGACTTTGATATCTAATATTCAAATTTTAGGTTGCCAAATTCGAGCTTGTCGCCCTATTTCCATGGAACTGCTTTGCCTTCTTGTCCCTGCTAATTTCTTTGCTAAGCCTCTTTTTCGCCTTGCTGGAAAAGCACATTCCCTTTGAACATCCAACTTCCACCTCCTTGGATTGGTGTGATTTGTTGCAAATGTGCAAGTAGGGTGAAATTTTTATGTTTATAGGAAGGCATGCATTTTAATTTATTTTTTTGTTACAAATGTGTAAGTAGAACAAAATTTGTATGTTTGTAGGAAGGGAAAGTATAAACAAACATCAAATGTACATGTTTCATAGCAATGGTACACTAGAACATTATATTGTTTTTTCTTAAAAGAAAAACGATACACTCAAATTTTAAGATAGATGCTTGAACTAAAACTACAACAATACCTACTAGTACTATAGACTACCTGAAGTGTGTATGAATCACACAATAGCCTAAAACATTAAGAATAAACCTAGCTCACACCCATTTTGCAACCATTTTTCTTATCTCTTCTGCTGTTTTAACTTTCCTTTCAGTTTCATTGTTAAACATTCCATCACCAAATTCATCAGTGGTCATCCGAATAAGCTCGCCAATTTGAAGGTTAGCAGCAACCTAAAACAAAAATAAATAATATTTTAGTCAAATGAAACATTTCAAATACTGATTAATAATTAAAGTTTTTAAGGATACGTACATCCATGAGTCTGATCAGTTTGTTTTCTTTGATGAATTGATGCAACTTATCTTCGGCCTCATTATCCACCTTCATCTCACAGAACGCCATAACCTTCGACATAATATCACTATTAAAAGGGACCTCGATATCAGCTACACCCATTTCGATAGACTGTTTGATTACAGAAGATTCAGACGCAACATCTGTTCTAACTCGTATTGCACAATCTAAGCACCTGAGAGTAATTTTTTCCATATTATACATACAGACTAATCAATTTACACTTTGTAGTTTTTCTTATCTAACTTGTAGTAGTTATGATACCAATCTTGTACTAAAGTTGAACTTATATACAACTTTAACATGCAATTTGTATTGCAATGCATGGAACAAAATGATTAGTACAAATATATATATATATATATATATATATATATATATATATATATATTTGACATGCGATTTGTATGTAATACAACTTTAACATGCAAATTGTAATGCATGATTCCTGAAGCAAAATTATTGGTAAAGATAACATGAGATATTGTTTACATGCAATATTCGATGGGGTCGTTGTTATTGCAATTTTGTACACTGTCTTGAGGGAATGTAACCTGCTTAACTAGGTAAAAAGTTAATGTAACCTACGCATAACGTTTTCGTTATTGTGTTCTTTCATAATTTTTATGAAAAAATATTTAACTTCATTCTATATACCGCCCAATGTTGAAAAAAGGTTTTTTGCTTTTTGAGTAAAAAGCATGAGTCCTGGTTTGAGACATACTGGTTTACCCCTCCCTCCAACAACTCTACTTACAAAATGGGACAAGTATACTAATGAGGTACAAGCCATCAACATCAAACCATAGCCATAGCATAACGCTCCCCGGTTTGCTTACATGAATGAACAGACATAAAAGCCAACGATAAATCTACAATCTAAGTATGAAGTTGGAAGAACAAGATCAGCGGCTTCTTGAATCAGACTCCATCCTCCCCAACAGCTAAAACTCTGGCAACCAGACCAAGTAGATTATAAGAAGAATACAAGATCAAACTCCACAATTACAGAATAGGAACTGTGGAGTTTCATGTCCTCAACAAACAACTTATCACTTTTAACAGCAGTAGCTTCAGCACAATATCGCAGAAAACCCACCACCAACTGGGTAATTCATGCAATGTTTTGCCTCTCTCCAGCAATCCCAGACTTCATATACAACCACTGACTACCTTCTCTTCTTGCCACATATATCAGAATAAATTCAGATAGCCACTAGCAAACAAGCAATAAATGGACCATGCCCTTCACAAACACATGTTTACAGTAAAGGAAATCTATAATCTTCACAAAAACTTTCCCCCTACAAGGACCAAAACTGGATGAAACTTTTAATAATCCATCATATGCACGGATTCAATAATTAGCGAAGATAAGAATCTTGCTTGTTTCCCCTCAAAACTGAAATTTGCACAAACTAACATAACTGAAAATTCCTCCCAGAACCATTTAGTGGCTCTAAAAAGAGAGAACAATGTAAGACAACTCTTCCCATATTCTTGTCAAGCAGGACTGGACTTGCTTTACAAAAGAGAAAAGTCCTTCCTAATACCTATAGTCTATACATCCCGCAAAAACTGAATTTACACTGCGCAAGTTAACAGAATAAACTTTTGCCCCCAGAACTCTCAAGCCTCTATTTTTAAAAAAGAGACCAACTCCATAACTACAGCAAGAGTAACCTAGAACTTTTGCCCCAAGGACAAGTAAGCCACAAAAAGAATGCTTCTTCCTTAAAGAACATTTTCAAGTGGATTGTAATGGTTTGGGTTGAGTTTGTTTTTTGATTCAGGATATTTACATATGGGAATAATCTACCTACCAATAGGAAAAATATGTTGTTCAACACAGGACAGGTAACAATCACCAGTAAAGAAAAAATCTGCGTTGCCAAATTAAGATTTTGGTGTTTTGCTGGATTTGTACAAGTGTGACTTGTTTCTTCTTATTAATGAATAGCATGTACTGCTTTCTTCCCCCATATAAAACATTATTAATTTTCACCATCATTCCTCTAGCATTTGGACTTTACTCGGTCAATGACAGAAAGAAGAGAAAAAGAAAGCAAATTACATATGTCTAACCTTAGGCAAAACAACTGCCTCCTTAAGAAGCTTCATCAAGGTGAAATTATTTGCCTGTTTGCCAAAAAGTATTAATGATAAAAAAAGGTAAAAGAAATTCAATCTCTACGAAAAAAAGATACACAGGGTATGTTTGGTTTGATTTTGGAGAAGAAATTTAGACCTTCTAAAAAAACAAAAAATATATCTATAATAAAAAATCATCATCTACTGACAGAAGAATCCAAGGGTTCAAAACCACATTCTCTTCTCAGTATTAAAATCCCTTGCGTAATAATCAAAATCAAACACAATGCATTTACATTATATAACAATTGCAAGCATTACACTAGTGCAACAGAACAATTGACCTTTGCACATGAACCTTTTTCACCATGAATGCTTCAGAATAATCTCACCAAGCGAAAATCTAATTCACCCTCTTCGGATCACGAACTGCTGCCAGATGATCCTGCGGGTAGCCAGAAGATAACAATCAGATATGTTTGATTGCATGTCACTTTGTTACAAAAATAAAGCAAGCCCACACAAATTTAGCAGTTGTAAGCAGGAAACCTGGACATGATAGTACAGCTACTAATAACTATGAATTGATAGTATGGTCAAATTTTATGTACAATAAAAAGACGCAATGCCAAGTGTTGTCCATGCTATGTAAAAGCATACACTAATGTCATCATTGTACAGAGAAAATAATTGATTTTGAGACAACTGCTCTTCCGTGATTTGGAACTGTGTTCCGTTAGTAAAGGGTCATTAATTCTACTATTTCATTTAGTGTAATGCATAAACTTTCACCTCTAACCAACATTATTATAGCTAGTATCTCTAATTGACTATCTTGTATTTTTTACATAAGTTACTCAGTATTATGTTTTTTCATTATAACATTACTACTTATCGAACTGGATCCATTTACTTTGTTCTTATTCAATAATGAGATATAACCATTTTAATTATTTCAACAAAATTAAACTGTAAATGAAACACTCGAATCCAAACTCACCGATATAAAATCAAAAGCTCTGGTCTCTTCTTTCTTTGGACCGCTGATTACTGAAGTGGGATTCTGGGTTGGAAGGCTAGAATTAAATACATCTGGAAGGGCTGAAGAATATACACCTCCTTGAGTCTCCGCAGCCTGATTAAGACCTAAATTTTGAGGGTGCAGGTTCCCCAGTTGCTGATAGTTGGACATTGTTGCTAGAAATTGCTGCTGGGCAAGTAGATTTTCCATGGCTGCATAATTTATTGGTTGAGAAGGATATGCTGGATTATACATCAGACCAGCGGACAAATTATATGGCAAGGTGCCAACAGGGAACATGTGATTTGCATTGACGCCAGCTGTTTGAGCTCCATATATTTTACTGATGGTATCATTTGTACCTTGATTATTCAAATTTGCACTAGAAGCTGAAAAGATGTTTGGAGAGAATACTTTGGAAGAAGTCCCTTGCTGATTCACTTCTTTTTCTCCCGTTATAGATAGACCTGACATTAAGTCATTAACATCTTTATTTACTTGGATCACTGAGGTCCCGGAGTTGGAACCAAATATGTCGAATAGTTCAGCTCCATTTTGGTTTGATGTCAGATGAGCTTCTACAGAACCAGCATTATCAGTAATCATCCCTGAAAAGATGTCGTCCACATGTTCTTTGTCATTATTGGTGTGAAATGAGACATCTGCAAAGGGGTCATCATCATGTTCACTGGTACTCAAACCAGTGTTTTGACTATCTCCAAACAGATCATCAATTATAGGAGTAGCAGGCGTTGTAAGCACTTCAGTGCTTTGATGCATTAGATCATCTGAATCACCTGTGTCTATTAAGTCTGGCATCTGAATGGCAGTTGTCTCGGCCTTCACTTGCTTTTCTTGAACACCAACTACATTACTAGTTTGCTTGCCTTCCAGAAGTCCTAAGACCTATGCACAAACAAGTATCTACATTATAACAGAAACTATTGTAAAAAGAGAAGCCTGATTGAACTATGAAGAGGCATAATTATCTCTTTGATAAACATTAATCAAGTGAACTGAGCTAAAAAGCAAGACTTTCTAAAACATATTGCCATTTTGTTGACAAGTTTTTCCTAAATATGGATCACAATAAGAAATATATTTGAGATAATCCTTTGAGTTCTAAACTTTTAACGGAAAGAAGTTGAAAAAGGCAATTAGGTGCAATTACGCTTTCACAAATTTTCATGTGCAATCCAGAACATAAGGATACATCACTTGTCCAACAAACAAAATAAGAAAATTTTCTAGGTTATAGTAGCTTTGCAATTGCAAGCGAATTTAATAGCTAAAACATTTTCAGTTTTCATATTTACAGATCAAGTAACCTACAGCTCAAACTTTTAATTATTATTATTACTTTTAATTATTTGTACAAGAGATTATAGACAATCAGGAATTTCAGAATGACTCTAGAATAATTACAATTACTTTTAATCAGCTTGTCACTTACTTGATTTCCGAGTAAGTTTGAAATGAAAATATCAACTATGATTACACCAATGCTTCACTCTGTCAACTAACAGGCTTATACACTAGCTGACTTGAACTGGGTGAGATACATAAGCTCTACAAAATTTTTCAAAATCCAAGTGTAGTCATGCTTTTCAAAATAAAAAAAAAATAGAAAAAGTTGTGATACGGATTAGCTCTTTTGTGTCAACCAAGCTAAATGGCAAGTGAAATTACAAAGTCGACAACAAAATTATGATCAAGCTCAACTCTAATATTTAAATGAACAGCCATGTTAGCTCCCCTAGGTAACCCAGAGCTCACGCAGAAACAGCTCTATTTACTTGTGATCTACTCCCACCGTCCCTTTTAGTGGTCCATTTTAAAAAGAAAATATTGTTCCTAATTACTTGTCCATCTCTTCATTCAATACAAGTTTCTTTACAAATCTTTTGTAAGTTCCAATATTGACTTTTTCCATATGCATATTGAGTAATACAATAATTATGGGTAAAAATGGAAGACAACTATAAAGTTTAAATTCCTTAATATGCGTGAAAAAATCAAAACAGGCATGTAAAAGGGGAAGGAGGGAGGTATTGATCAATAAGTGTTTCGTTTTTATTATAAGAAAGTAGTAAGTGAATACTGTCACCAAAATATGAATGTTAAGGTAAATTCAAGACAAATTATAAGAAGTTAATTGAGCAACATAGTCAACCTCAACCTATTACATTAAACCCTCTTTACCTACATGTCAAACATAATTTGATGTAGAAGTGTAGATATACACACTACTTAATAAATTTGAAGAAGGGAAACACACAGCCATTTAGTCAAAGCTTGTCAGGAACTGCCCTGACTACTAGTAGTATTATCCTGTTATGTAGTATAATGTGTTGTAGTATAGTGTGTTGCTGTGCTACAGAGTATACAACTGGGGTTGTTAGTAGTATTAGTGGGATTGTTGGTAGTATTAGTGGGATTGTTGGTCATTTACTATCTATACTATTATATAAATTCCGAAACATTGAAAGTTTTGGTACCTGTTTTTTGGTACTAAGTGAATTTACTTATTTACCCTTCATTATAAAGAAAAATATATATGATATCTATACTATTAAAATTCCTAAAATAAATAATAACATAATATGATTAATGGTAAGTAGTCGATTGATTTTTTTTCACAATTACTTTTAATTGAAGATATTACCTTTTATAAACACCTACTAATCTTACAATCACAAATATCTATACTATTATATAAAAGCCGAAACAATAAAAGAGTTTTGGTATCTGTTTTTTGTTATTAAGTGAATTTATTTATTTACCCTTCATTATAAAGAAAAATATATATGATATCTATACTATTAAAACTCCTAAAATAAATAATAACATAATATAATTAATGGTAAGTAGTCGATTGCCTATTTTCACATTTACTTTTAATTGAAGATATTACCTTTTATAAACACCTACTAATCTTATAATCATTAATATATACCCAAAAACTATTATATAAATTCCGAAACATTGAAAGTTTTGGTACCTGTTTTTTGATACTAAGTGAATTTACTTATTTACCCTTCATTATAAAGAAAAATATATATGATATCTATACTATTAAAATTCCTAAAATAAATAATAACATAATATGATTAATGGTAAGTAGTCGATTGGTTTTTTTCACAATTACTTTTAATTGAAGATATTACCTTTTATAAACACCTACTAATCTTACAATCACAAATATCTATACTATTATATAAAAGCCGAAACAATAAAAGAGTTTTGGTATCTGTTTTTTGTTACTAAGTGAATTTATTTATTTACCCTTCATTATAAAGAAAAATATATATGATATCTATACTATTAAAACTCCTAAAATAAATAATAACATAATATAATTAATGGTAAGTAGTCGATTGCCTTTTTTCACATTTACTTTTAATTGAAGATATTACCTTTTATAAACACCTACTAATCTTATAATCATTAATATATACCCAAAAATATCACATTATATTTTTCAATTATCAATAAAATATATTAAAAATCTGTATACGTTGTTTATAAAAACATCAATCATTAAAAATCTGTATACGTTGTTTATAAAAACATCAATCGTATCATATCTTACAATCATTAATATTTCCTTTCAAATTACAACATGTTACCTTTTTAATTTAAAACTAATCTTACAATCATTAATATATACCCGAAAATATTACATCATATTTTTCAATTATTAATAAAAATATATTAAAAATCTGTATACGTTGTTTATAATAAGGAAACATTAGTATAATCCGTAAACATGAGTATATTAAATTATATTAAATTAAAATTCATTAACTAAAATAATGGTAAGTAGTCAATTGCCTTAATTAAATTATAATTACTATAAACTAATCAATTACCTTTTTCACATAAATCGTATAATCTTTTTAATTTTCACGTTACCTTTCTATTTCTATAGCCAAAATATTTTTTTTCCAATTATATCACGGGAGGTTCTATTTAATAAAAGAAACTAATAATATTGTAATATTAATAATTAACTGATTTTCTTTTTCAGCTAAAATGTATCATCTTTTATATATTTTCTAACTAAAATCCCTCTTTTAATAGAAATATCACGTACAATATTAATTTCTTCTTTTCAAAAACAATTACGAGCAATTGTATTTAGTAAAATAACGTAATTAAATTATAAATACTATAAACTAATCAATTACATTTTTCACCTAAAACATGTTACCTTTTTAATTTTCTTTAACTAAATCCTCTCATATTCTAATCATTACACGGGCATTATATTTAATAAAATAAAAGAATTATTTTATAATTACTAATAATTAAACAATTATTTTTTTCAACTAAAACCTATCATCTTTCTACATTTTCTGACTAAAATCTCTCCATTTTTAGAAATATCATGGATAACATTTATACAACTATTATCAAATCATCTCATATAAAAATTTAAGCTTCCAAAATTAATATTTCAAAAAATAATTTAAATTAACACAAAAAATTTTATATAATATTTTAAAAAATCCGTGCATCGCACGGGTTTTAAGCTAGTATTCTAAATGTTGCAAGTGGGATGCAAGTGGCAATCCTCTATAAATAGACATGTAATGTTTGAAGAACGGGTATGCAATATGAAATAACAAAATAGGGAACTTTGTTCCACCTTTCTCTTCTCCTATCTGACTCTCTCTCTCTCTTTCTAGGGTTCTCTATCTAACAACCCTTTCTTTTTCTACAAGTTCCTCCAATAACTTGTTTGCTATCTATTCTCACCTCCATTTCTACCTTTCTATCTCTGAATCTTTCTGTTTCTTAGCTTCAATTAGCTGTTATTATCCCAAACTATACGGAAAATATCAAAAGATACAAGAAAACCTAGTCAGAAACCTTGAGTTCCTGACAAATTGGTATCATAGCCTTGAAATTGGATCAGCCACTGCTTCAATCATGTTGTGCATCTTTGAGCGAGCAGAACAAACCAGGAAGTGTGGTAATCGCAACTCAAAGTTCGAGATTTGTTCAAAACTGTCCAGGTGCTCTGTTCTTGTACCTTCAGATATGTAGTTTAACTGTGATAATTAGTTAGTTTTGGTGTTGATTAGACTGTTTGAAGTTCGTTTACTTGTTATTGGTTTGAAATCAGTTGAGATTATTGGAGAAAAGTACAAAAAAAATAGCAAGTTTATTTCTGTGTTGGTGTTGCTCTTAGCCTAATTACTCTGTTTCTGAGCACATACTGTTGTTTGAAGTTGAGTTGAGGATTTGCTGTGATTTTAGTATTGAATTGTTGAATCTGAGATTGATCTGAGGATTGGAGAGGTGATTGTGTCTGTATTCTGGTGTGTTGAGTAATTGTTGATGGAGTGAATCTGAAGCAGTTTACAAGCATTGTATACAAGGTGTTTGATAAATTGCTTGTGAGAAGTTTGTGTGGTTAAAATGATGTATTGAAGCTAGGAATTGGTATAGTTGTGAAGCTCTGGTGTGTTGAAGGGGTAGAAGTTGTGTAGTAGTTGCGGGAGAAGTGCACATCAGGTGTGAACAACTGGAAGGAGGATTGTAGTATTGTTGCAGGGAAACTTGTACTTGTTCTGTGTGTGGAAACTTGAAAGTACTAGCTGTTTGTAGTACCATTACTGTTTGGTGTGAGATTCTGGCTGGATTGTGAAGTAGCTGTAGTGTACTTGGAGTAGGTGTGGTTGTGCTTTGTTGTTTAGATTGTGAACTAGAAGTGTGAAGAGCTGTGCTAAGCAGGTTGAGATTGAGGTGACTCAATTGTGTGTATTAAAACTATTGGTTGAATTGTAACTCAGTATGGGAGGGGACAGAGACAGAGTTTTTAATGAACTTTTTCAAGAGGTACAACAACAATTTTGTGGTATAAGGGAAAGTCAAATGAAAGACTCCAGAGATTGGAAGACTTACTTACTTTAGCATCTGAACAAGTTGAAATTATCCAGAGGAAAAAAGCTAAGAAAGTTAAGTTTGAAAATTCTTTAGCTGATAAAAATATTCCAGCAAGGCAGCCATTAGACTTGTTACCACATCTTAAGCTACAATTTCCAAAGTTTAAAGAGGGGACAGAAGTAGGTGATTGGCTCCAGGATTGTGAGCAATATTTCACCATCTATAACATAGAAGATCCCCTGAAGGTTGTTGTTGCAGGAATGCATTTGGAAGGAACATCTAGAAACTGGTTTCAGGTTTATGCAGCTGAAAGTGTTAGTTGGAAATGGACAGGATTCTGTCAGCAGATAACTAAAATGTTTGGAGCCTTATTCAATAAGGAGACATGGAGTGATATGGACACAGAAGCTAGTATAACAATTGAAGAAGAGGAAGTTGTTTTTGATGAAGTTCCAGGTGGTGAGAGAGAATATTGGCATTGTGAGGAACTCCTTTGTAAAGCTTTGGGTCTAAAAGAATTCTTTAAGGCCAAGCAGAATTCCGAAGGCAATTCCACTGATGCCAAGGTGCTGGAATGCACTTCTACTTTTAAATCTGATGACAAGGAGGATCTAGAGGTGCCAACACAATTAGAGTCTCAAATGTCAAAAGATCTAACAACATTCATACAGATGGAAGAGTTGAGGTTGCAGCAGCCTAGGTGCTCACATTCTTATTGCCTAGATAAAAAGTCTTGCAAATTCAGCAGGGAGGAGGGGCTCATCTTTGATCCTGGTGGGTCTATGAAAGGCAGCTGGTCAAAAAATGTAGTGAACCTGGTGATGAATCAGCAACATGACTCCAATCAAGATTGCCTACCTAGGTTGACAACTGTAAAATTTCTGGTCAACAGATCAAATAAGGTGCTGGAAAATGGTGGAGAGCCAAAGTTTGCTGATTTCAACAATGTAGAGGAACAAGATGTTGAAGAAAAGCCTTTACCTATTCTTATCAACATGAGATTACTAATTGAGAAGGCATCTTGGAGAGATAATCCAATAGCTGCAAAGTTTTCTGAATTGGAAGAGAAGTCCAGCCATCTTCACAAGAATAAAATGATTATATTTGATCCGGGTGGGTATGTGTACCCTATAACAACTGTTAATGGGATTCAAGGAGTTGGTGAAGAGAGTAATGAAGTTGTTTATGAGAACAATCATCATATGAAACAGCCAACAGGTGTTATTCACATGTTTAAAGAGATGACCAGGAATAAGTTCTTGGCCATAAAACAGCTGTTGAAAGTGCTACCATATGAAGTGTCAAGGATCAAGGTTACAATCCATATCTTTGATCCAGGAGGAAATCAAAATACATCCTACAAGGTGGAAACTGTGATGCAGACTGCACTACTCCACAAGTATCCATACTTGGCAGTAGAACAAGGTAGAAGGAACATTCATGAGGACATGAATGATTTTAAGGGGGAAGGTCTGTCAGGAACTGCCCTGACTACTAGTAGTATTATCCTGTTATGTAGTATAATGTGTTGTAGTATAGTGTGTTGCTGTGCTACAGAGTATACAACTGGGGTTGTTAGTAGTATTAGTGGGGTTGTTGGTAGTATTAGTGGGATTGTTGGTCATTTACTATATTCTAAATGTTGCAAGTGGGATGCAAGTGGCAATCCTCTATAAATAGACATGTAATGTTTGAAGAACGGGTATGCAATATGAAATAACAAAAAAGGGAACTTTGTTCCACCTTTCTCTTCTCCTATCTGACTCTCTCTCTCTTTCTAGGGTTCTCTATCTAACAACCCTTTCTTTTTCTACAAGTTCCTCCAATAACTTGTTTGCTGTCTATTCTCACCTCCATTTCTACCTTTCTATCTCTGAATCTTTCTGTTTCTTAGCTTCAATTAGCTGTTATTATCCCAAACTATACGGAAAATATCAAAAGATACAAGAAAACCTAGTCAGAAACCTTGAGTTCCTGACAAAGCTGCAATGAAATAGGTAATGACAAAAAATTACCAAATATTTGGAAGAATAAAAGTTGTTCAGTTTGGACTAAACGAGGTGCTCTAGAAGAAGGTCCCTCATAGCGACAGGTAATTTTTATGCTTTGAATAAAAATATCAGCAAACTCGTTTAAATTGGTAACATGTATCTTGTAATAATTTAACATCTTCTGGTTACAGACTAACTTGAATTTATTTGCGCTAAATAGTTTATTTCAACTACATAGATTAGCTCAGAGCATCGTTATGTTTACAAATTAGAATAAATATCTCTTTATACTTTCTCAATTTACCAGCATTTTTTACTATAGTGTAACTTAAAATTAAAAGAGGTGCAGCTAATAGGGACAGAGAGAAAAAGTAAAGCTAAAACCCAAACTTACCCTGTTTGCTTTTTCCCTCAAAGAAGCTTGGGGTGATTCACAGCATTTCACCACCACATCCTTATTGTCACTAAAATATAATGCAACAACAGAAAAATGTTCATCATCTTTTTTCCTTAATATAGCATCAAGTACGCATACAGCTCTCACACGAACCTGTAAGAAAATCACGATTCTAATAAAAGAGCAAGTAGAAAGAGTTCATTATGGCGGTCTAGCTATATAAAAGCCATCAGATTATATACTGAAAAAGATCTAAACCAATTCTAAAAGTTCAGGTACTAGATGAATCTTTGTCGTGATGTGTTTATTAAGTCATACTGCCTGTCATTTGTAAACCATTTTCTAGCATATAACGGGATTACATGCCTGCCACGAATGCGACTGGAGCTTTGATTCAAGACCGTAACATAGAGCCAATACATCCAGTTTTGAGGCCTCTACAAGAAAGAGATTAAGGGCATCTCTTGTGGGCTGTAAACGCACACCACCAGAGGTTACAATGGTATCCAATAACCTATCCTCACGAGTCTTGTTATCAGAATAACTTGAGCTAGAGCTACCATTGGATGTATTTGCAGTTGTCTTCAGATCTTGGGTCCATGCTCCACCAGACACGTTGCTGGAGATCCGGGAAGCAGGCTCAGTCTCAGTCTGATGTTCAACACCCTCATAACGATCTGAGTAACCAGTGTCTGTAGTCAATGACCTGCGCAGATTTGGACCACGGTAGCTACCTGTTTCATTCCTCTTTTCTGCTGGAGCTGGTGATAAGCTATTCAAGCCTTGTTTTATGGTTGCACTTCCAAAACCAACCACATCACTTAAGAAGGACTTCTTATCTTCCGAAGGCATTTCGTAGTTGGTACTACCAAACCCTTGAATTCGCTGTGTGAGATCATCACTTGGTGCTGGTTTGTTGTCATCCGTTGAGAACAGAGCCGTTAAAGCTTCCTGGGCTGTAACACGAACAGATTTATTTAATGCATCCCCCTTAAGAGGATCTGGATGGCCTTTGTAGTGAATCAACTGGCGTATGGCCACTGAGTTTCTTTGCAGTTCCCTCCTAAACTCCACACCAGACTTTCCCGCAGAATACTTGATCAGTCTCAAAGCCTACAGAAATATATTTAAAAAATCATCATACACCTTATTGTCCTTAGGTTACTTTGAGTCCAGAGTTTATAGTAACAGTTTATTTACAACTTACAACACACCTTGGTTTTAGAATTTTAGTACTGTAAAACCCCAAAACCAATCAATAACTACCTTGAAAACACAAAACTGAGTAGTATGGATAACAAGACTATACATTCAAATGCACTACAAATTAAACTGACTCAAAAAAGTTACCCACGAATATAACTAAAATATTATCCAACCTCGAAAGAACCCAACTAATCACTAATCAGCTCAATTAAGGGTGTCAATGTTTAAGACTAACCGGAAAACCCCACTGGAATACTACTAGAAACCCAAAAATCACACCACACTACTCAACCAAATATGACCCAAAAGGACTATCTTATTAAAAGTTCATTCCTTTTAACTTATACATTCATTTTTTTATCAAATTCCAATAAATTCCATAAAAGTAAATAAAAAAAAAAAAAAAGCAAATTCCCACCCCTAAGCTCAATCAAAGCCCACAACTAAAACCAAACAATCAAAGCTCATTAAGATACAAAAGAACAAAACCCATGAAAAAAACAACAAGATCTTGGTAAAGAAATGAAGAAATGTCAATCATACATACATAAAGATGATACCTTTTGTTTGACAATTGGGCTTTTATGATCAAGTCTTTTGAACACAAATTCAGAAACTTCTTTAACAATACCAACATGAGATGATCTAAGAAGCTCACAAATTTCATCTAATTTATAAACAGGAGCCACTTTATCTTCATCAGAAGTCACCCCATCAATCATTCTTGATCTCCAGTATGATTCCACTGCTCTCCTGCTCTGATCCATCCTCTCTCTCTCTCTCTCTCTCTCTCTCTCTCTCTCTCTTTCTTGATTTCAAATGGGTTTGTGCAATGACTTGCGATTTTGATATCAACAACATAAAAAGATTGTATGACTAAACGAGAAATGACAGCCTTGGAAGCCTCTTATTTTATTCATGTGTTTTATTTTATTTCTGTGCGCAGACATCATAACTTTCTTCTTTTTTCTTTTTTTTTAAATGATAAGTTCTTTTTCTTATTTTTAGATTTATGGAGGTTTAACTGTATTTGTACCCAAGTGATTTTCGTTTTCGAATTTTCAATTTATTTTAATAATTGTATATAAAAAAATGACCAACATGTTATTTTAGAACTGAACTTGTTCAAAATATTAATTTTTTGGAACCGAATCTCAAATATCAATGATGCAATTTTAACTCTTTCTAATTTTTTATTATAGTTTTACATCATTGAAATGAGTGTTGTACATACTTTTTTATTTTTATTTATTATAGGAAAAAGGGTGATAAAACAGATTATATGTATTTCAAAGACGTACAATCACCATTTTCTTAAAAATAAAATATTTTTTTACAAGATTAATTTTTTCATAAATAAATTGTATCGAAATAAAATATCAAAAAAAACTATTATTTTTAATAATTATCACTTAATCGAATATCATGCAAAAATATACTTGAAAATGTAGATAATAAAATTTTAATATCTTAAAAGCATATGTTATAATACAAAATAGATATTACAAACAGATCTAAATTTTCGAAATAAAACAGATTTCGTCTTAACTCTTAACTGTTACACCAAATCATGTCAACAACTATCCTCCTTCCGTCTCAACGGGATGTGACACGAATTTTAAAACTTTTTTAAAGTATAGTTCAATAAATTATTTATAAAAATATTTTTTTTTGAATAAAAATTTAATGTTTAAGTTTTTATTAAAAAGGTAAATTTTAAAAATAAGTTATGAAACTATATTTTATATATACCTTAAAATGCATGCTAAGCAGTGAAAAAATTTTGTTAAGAAATGGATAGGATGGAGGGAGTAATATTCTACGTATTCCGAATAATTTTTGGATCTGTATATCTATATCTTCATTTTAAATTGATTCGCATATTCAACATATATGTTTCATAATTATTACTCTATCTGTCCTTCTCATTTCATTACATATAAGTTCGATTTGGAGGATTAAGAAAATATGTAAATTAATGAAAAATATATAAAAAGTAAGTAAAATAATTGGATCGATCAATGTTTAATATGTAAAATGAATATAATGAATGCAGTTAATTTTAGATTATTAAATTTTACTACTATCTAATTTTTTTGGAATATAATTAATTTTCATTAAAAATTTGTATATATAGAGGCTATTGATCAAATAGAAACCAAAATTAAAATAGAAACTATAAACTAATCTTAACCCTTATATCAATCTAATTTAATGGTCCCGCTACGGGCACCACACACAAATACAATGCACTTTCACATACATAATCCCACCTAATCCCTTCCGTATTTATATCAATCGGTGAGTTTTTTTTAAATCCAACTTCACTGTATTTTTCCCCATCTCCCAAAGATCAGTTTGCATACCATATGTGCTATATTTCGACGCGATTTAGAAATTTTTTTTATTTAGTTTCTAGTTTCAAGCCTAAGAGTGATTTTTATTAGAATAAGATCATATATATATACACACACACACACACAACCATAGCTGGTTGAATTTTGCTAACAATCCTACAAATCCTGTCCGTTAAATTGGAAAATGTACGGCGGAGATTAATTGCTCCAGCAATGTTTCATTGTGGTAGCAAATTCTCCCACAATGATACATTGTGGTAGTCATAATCTTGTGAAATTTCTATATACCCTTCCTTTTACAAAACCATTCCTTTCTATTATACTTTACGCAACCACAGATAACTACAGACACCCCAATTCCTTCATCCCAACCTTCGACTAACACTCACACACACCTGTATTCGCACACACAAGCAAGACCTCAACACATACACACTCGGCACTTGCTGTTCATAAAGGAATAAACAGGGGAGACTGATACACCAAGCACGCACGCACCAAGACACCAACTCGCACACACGAATACACGCCCACACAATGCAGGGGACCAGAATCACAGAGGCCTTACACCCACACTCCTGAATACGCGCACACAGCTCACCTTCACTATAGATATACACCTCTGCAGACCAAGAACATATTTGAAAAAAAACTCTAAGAACCCCAGTTGACACACCATAACTCACAGCAAACACACTGAACCAAAACCCCCAATTTCGAACCACAACAACTCGCGTATACACGCACGCAGAACCACACACGCAGCACATAATAAGTACAGGTCGTAGAGAGGAGAAGAGGGAGAGAGAGTAAGGTGTGGGAGAGAGATCGAGGGTTTGTGCGAGAAGGATTAGAGAGAGAGGAGAGATAGATTTGAAGAGAGATTGAGAGAGAGAGATTGAGAGAGTTCGAGAGAATCTCGAGAGAATCTCGAGAGAATCTCGAGAGAGACAACCGAGAGTAATTGGGGAAGAACAGAGCTGGGTTTTGAAGATATAAAAAGATAAAGCCTTTTAGAAATTACAAATTATGAAAAATCTAGTTAAAACAATTAATCACCCATTTAAAATTCGATATAAAATATAAAATAGGGTGGAAAATAAACTTTTCATTTGTAAAATAAAGAGTGTAAAATTTCGAACACCCACATATATTTAAAATATTTTAACGATAGAAAATGAATTAAATATGAATTTTGCAAGTTTTGATCCTTTAAATACAATAAAATTCTTAAAATCATTTTAAAATACTTAAACACTAAAAATAATTCACCCCAATAATAATAAAAACTAAATAAATATACAAATATGATATTGCAAAAGATTTCAGGATTTTTAAATACTCCGATGATTTTATAAATTTTTTCAAAGATCAATAATGCATAATTTAAATAGATTTTAATCACAAAAATTCAAATAAAAAATTACACGGACTAGCACATCACACATACATCACCATATAAACATGTAAACAAGATGTCACATATATTTTATCTAAAAAAAAAAATTCACACCATATATTCCACATTTAATATTAAATAATAATATTTATAAATACGAATTTTCTAAAGCGTTATATGAAAAATGGGGAAGAGTTTTGATCTTCATGAACCTTCAAACCCTTAACTTTTGTAAGTATATGTATATGTGAAAAAAGGGGAAAAGCTAACCTTTTTTTTTTGGAAGTGTGTATATGTGAGAAAAGGGGAAAAATAAGTTTACACAGCTGTTTATTTAAAAATATTGGTTGATAAAAAATGGGCACCAGGACTACCACAATGTTTCATTGCGGTAGCAGCAATGACTACCACAATGTTTCATTGTGATAGCAGCAATGAAACATTGTGGTAGTCATATGTCCTGCTTGCATTTATTGCCCAACCACCGATCACAATTACCACATTTAAAGCTGGATGAAAAATTGGTTTTTTAATGAAATTTTGCGACTACCACAATGAAGCATTGTGGCAGCGGAAACTACAGTAATGTTTCATTGTGGTAGTCCATTGATTTTTTTTCTCCTTTTTTTTGAATTTAATTATTAAAATACGTACGTGAAATCATAATAAATTGTTTTCAAATTTGAAATATATCTTCAATTCTAAGTTATGAATATGTAGTCATACTCACTAAGAACACTACAAAACAACTAAAAATAGTAGTACTAGTAGCATTGGAAGAACTAATTTTGGCAAGTGAAGAAATATCGGGTCCAATAACTTAAATTGAAAAAATATATCTCGATGACCAAACCGTACGAAGGTTAAGATCCATCCTTTTCATTGTTATTGACAAAATTTCAGAAAAAAATAAATTTATTTGGTTTGGTAATTTAACGGTCAACTATTACTTTGACTAAAACCCCTAAACAAAGTTTAGTCGGTGTTTAGGGTTTCGATTTTTTAAAAAATATTTCTCGACGACCAAACCGTACGGAGTTCAATATCCATCCTTTTTAAAGTTATTGCCAAAATTTCAGAAAAAATATTTTTTTTATTTCCCCCCCATTTTTAACTAGTTTGTAAAATAAATTAAAAAATTAAATAGAAATAGGAAAAAGGCAAAGCTTTGAACATAAATTCATACACACCAAAGTGGTCATACTCATTATTTATTTGATGAATTTTACCCTACTTTCACTAATTTTCCATTTTTTTTATTTTTAAATCATTTTTAACTAGTTATTAAAATAAATTTAATAAAAATAGTTATAATTAGTTAATTTTGATAATAATACAGTTGAGATTCGTTGGTGTGGTGGTTAAGCACTATGCCCCCTTTACATAAGGTCAAGAGTTCGAGTCCAACTCATTATAAATGACATTTTTGAATTTAAAGGATTGTGACTACCACAATGAATCATTGTGTAAGCCGCAATGAAGCATTGCGGCTGCCGCAATGAAACATTGCACAAGGCACTCACTACCACAATGTTTCATTGTGGTAGTCATATGTCCAATTATGACTACCGCAATGAAGCATTGCACAAGGTGGTTGGATGAGTATGCTAACCAGCTATGGCTGTGGAACAAAACCCATATATATATATATATATATATATATATATATATATATATATATATATATATATATATATATAGTTATATAGTTATATATGCCTATTAATATCATAGAGTTAAGTTCTATGGAGACCAACATTTTTAATGGAGACCGGAGACCATATATCAATCAAAACATTACAAAACTTATTCATTGAAAATCATGTTCTATGAAAATCACTATTTCATTTATTTCATTAAAAATCTTGAAATCATATATGTTTTACATGCAAATTTCATTAAAAATCTTCAAAATCATGTATGTTCTGCAAATAAAATATTGTAGAACTTATTGTTCTTCAAAACATGTTCTGCTTGCAAATCATATATGATTTTTAAGATTTTGAATGAAATAATAATATTAATTGAATATTCTTTACAAATATATATGTTTTGAAATGTTTTGAGTGCATAATGTATATGGTCTCCACGGTCTCCACTGAAATATTGGTCTCCATAGAACTTAACTCTAATATCATATATGCATATTTATCAGAAATAATGCCCATAATACCCGCTTTTTGGTCATAGCTTGTCCAAATTACTCATTTGCGGGTTTGTTGACCTATATACCTAATTACCCATTTAACCCATATAGCCATAAGTTACGTCTAGCATATTCTTTTAAATGCAGATATAGATACAATCATCAACATCTATGACCAATACACATGCTCATTATTCATTGCCCCATTCCCTCTACTATTGTATACGTTTTTGCAGAATGTATTTAAGAGTGTCAAGATAGGTACTAGGGATGAGACTAATACGTTTTTGGAGAGCATCAGATGTAAGTGATATGGCATTTCAAAATAAGCGGAGGTTTGTGCTTATGGTGTGTAATTGATTGGCATAGATGTAACCACTTGATACGTTTTAGGTATTGACGCAACAACTTCATACGCCATTTTATTCGGCATAACTTTTAGAACAAGGATTGTTAGGAATATGTTGTATTTGATGATAACTTCACAATCAATCAAATTGTATAAGGTTTTGTAGTTGTCAACGGATGAGGATTTATAACTCTATCCGTTGACAGGTAGCTCATCAACGGATGAGGTTTTGTAGCATACTGCAGTATCTCTATGATATCAGTTGATAGTGTTTTTATCCAAAGTCATGTTGACCATCAATGGATAGGCAGAATAGGGTAGCCAATTGTAAATAAGCTATGCTATGTAATTCTGTCTAAGTGAAAGTGTATCAACGGATGAAGACAAAACTCTATCAACGGATACAACTCAAATCCACTCTATCAACGGATACAGCTCAAGTCTCAATATCAACGGATACAGCTCAATATATCATCAACGGATGTCAGTGTACAATATCAGCGGATAATATTTGACACTTACTTCTATGCTAAGCTGGGGATTAGCAGTTGATAAGGACAGGTGTGACTGACAAATCACATGGGTTGATAGTAGATACAAAAAGCAGTAAGGCAGCCATACTTTGGAAACACAGAAGAAAGAAGCATTCCGTTTACACTATGAATACAAGAAAGGTGCAGGAGACATGTCTGTTCACAAGGACAACCTTTCGGCTACATGTGTATTTGGAGTGTAGTAGCAAGTCAACTAGAATTAGATTAATATTATCTTATTCCAGTAGTACTTGTAAACTTGGGATTTATAACCAAGTGTAGCAACTCTTTGAAAGCTAAGAAAACAGATACATTTGCTTAGGGTTTTTGTTGAATATCCTTAGAAAGCAAAGAGTTGTAAAACAGAAGCTGTGTACTTTTGTATCACAGAGTTTTCTTCGAATAAAAGCTTCAGGTGGTGCATTTAACCACCTGATTTTTATGTGTTTGTGCATTAATCTTTCTACAGCAATTATCTAAGTATAGATTTCTGGAGTTCTTATCAGAAATTTATAAATATCAAGAATTGTATTCAACCCCCCCTTCTACAATTATACAAGTGTGTAATCTGGGAATAACAATTGGTATCAGAGCAAGCTTCTAACATATTTGAAGTTTAAAGATCAACACACTTCCAACATGTCTAAGAAGGATTATGGAGTAAAGATTCCAGTTCTTGATAGAGAGAATTACTTTCACTGGAAAGTAAAAATGCGTCTACATCTCTTGTCTATTGATGAGGGTTTTGTGGATTGCATTGACAAGGGTCCTCATGTTCCAATGAAGACTGCAACAAGAGTTGGCCTGGCTGAAGATGTGCCTGACACTCTCATTCCCAACCCTGTTTCTGAATGGAGTCTTGAAGATATTGCAGAAGTCCACAAAGACAAAAAGACCATGAATATACTGTTCAATGGTCTAGAAACAGACATGATTGACAATGTTATTAACTGTACTACCTCCAAGGAAGTATGGGACACTGTTCAAACCCTTTGTAAAGGAACAGAACAGGTAAGGGAAAACAAGATGCAACTACTAATCCAACAGTATGAACATTTCCACTTTAAGAGTGGAGAAACATTGAATGATACATTTAGTAGATTTCAAAAGCTACTAAATGGTTTGAAATTGTATGGAAGAATCTATCAAGTTAAAGATTCTAATCTCAAATTTCTGAGATCACTGCCCAAGGAATGGAAGCCAATGACCGTTTCTCTAAGAAACACTCAAGAGTACAAGACATTTACTCTTGAAAGGCTCTATGGAACTTTAAAGACATATGAGCTGGAAATGGAGCAGGATGAAGAGATTGAGAAGTCTCAAAAGAAAAGTGGGTCAGTTGCACTTGTTGCCAACTTGGAGCAGAAGGAGGAAAGGACAGAAACTGCTAGTTCTACACCAAACAGGGAGGTTTGTAAAAGTAGAGCAGAATCAAGCAGGAGCAAGGAAAAGGTGTCTGAGGAATTGAATGTCCTTCAGCATGATGAATTGGATGAAATAGATGAGCACTTAGCTTTTCTATCTAGGAGATTCTCTAAGCTGAAATTCAAGAGAAACTCTGGGGTGGCCAAGCCATTTAACAAGGATTTTTCCACAAGCAACTATGTGGATAAATCCAAAATTAAATGCTACAATTGTGGAATTGCTGGTCACATGATAAGTGAATGCAGGAAACCTAGATCTGAGAACAAGGGAAAGTCAACTGAGACTGTTGACTACAAGAAGAAATATTTTGATCTTCTCAGGCAGAAAGGAAAGGCATTCTTGACCCAAGAGTATGACTGGGCTGTTGATGACAATCATTCTGATGATGATGCTGAGTTTGTCAACCTTGCATTGATGGCTGATTCTGGAGAGCAGGAAGCAAGTTCAGCTAGCAATCAGGTATTTTCTACTAATCTCTCTGAGCTCACCAAAGAGGAATGCAATAGTGTTATAGATGAAATGTCTACTGAACTATATCACTTAAGTGTTACCCTTAAATCACTTACTAAAGAGAACAATAGGATTAAAGAGTCTAATCTGTTTTTAAGTGTTAGAAATGCTGCTCTAGAAGCTCAATTTCTAGAATTTGAGAAAATGAGAGTTGATTGCAATAATGCTAAAAGTGAACTTGAAGCTGTGTTAAAAAGAGAACTGATTTTAAAAGACCAGCTTGAAAAAGAACAAGGGATAATTGCTAAATTTCAAAGTTGTAGGAATATTTCTCAAAACATAATAGAATTCCAGGGAATAGAATCATTTGTGAAGGATACCTGGACTCAAAAGAAAAAGGAGCTAGAACCTGGCCTTGAGGATCTAGAGACTATTTGTGAATCAACGGATAGTGATCATCCGTTGACAGATGAACCATCAACGGATGAGAGGTATCCGTCGACTAACAAAAAGTTTGTTAGTAAGAAGGAACTCAGGAAACTGGATATCAAGTATGGTCCAGTCAACAAGAACTTTGTTAGTGGTGAGAGTAGCAAAACCAAATCTAGTGGGAAGGCTAAGGCAGGTGATTTACATAACAAAAAGGCTGTTGGTAAATCAGATAATGAAAAGGTAGAAATTGAGGGTAAAAAGAAAAATAACAGAAATGGTAAGATAGGCATCAACAAGAAAAACAATTATTCTCCTGATAAGTTTGCTCCTAGGAAAACTTGTAGTAATTGTAATAGTGTCAATCACCTATCTTCTAATTACAAGATTGTCAACAAGGCTCCTGTTCATGTACCTCAAACAATACCATGTATGTCTGCAATGCCTGTTATGCCTGGTTTGTATCAAAATGCTAGTTTTTCAAATCCATATGTGAACATGCCATATGTGTCTAATCCTTATTTTCAATCTGTGAATGTGCCACAAATGTCATGGAGCATTCCTAGCATGAATAATATGTATTCCAATTTTCCACAAATGCATGCATCAAATATTCATGCAAATGAGCATTTGTCAAACCCCCATCACTCAAGCATCTACACCTATGTTGAAGAATGCTAAGAGTGCAAAGTCAAAGGCTAACAAGAAAGGACCCAAGGAAGCTTGGGTACCAAAATCAACTTGATTTGTTTTTGAAATGTGTGCAGGGAAACAGAAGGAATCTATGGTACCTAGACAGTGGATGCTCTAGGCACATGACAGGAGATTCAACCCTGCTCACAGAGTTCAAGGAAGGAGCTGGCCCGAGAATTACCTTTGGAGATGACAGCAAAGGATATACTAAGGGATATGGCCTGATTTCAAAAGACAATGTCATCATTGAAGAAGTGGCTTTAGTTGAAGGTTTGAAGCATAATTTGCTGAGTGTCAGTCAGATTTGTGACAAAGACTATGAAGTAAAGTTCACAAAAGAAGCCTGTGTTGTTTCTGCCAAAGAAGACAACAATGTGGTATTGACAGGCTTTAGAAAAGGAAATGTTTACATAGCTGACTTCAATTCAGCATGCTCAGAATCCATTACTTGTCTCTTCAGCAAAGCAAGTAAGGATGAGAGTTGGCTATGGCATAAGAAGCTGTCACATTTGAATTTTATAGTTATGAATGATTTGGTAAGAAATGATCTTGCTAGAGGAATCCCTCAATTGGAATTTGTCAGAGATGGACTGTGTGATGCCTGCCAATTAGGGAAACAAAAGAAATCATCCTTCAAAAGCAAGACAGAGTCATCCATTGTTAAGCCTCTTCAATTGCTGCATATGGACTAATTTGGTCCAGTAAATGTCATGTCTTTTTCAAAGAAGAAATATTGTCTGGTGATTGTAGATGATTTTTCTAAGTTCACATGGACCTTCTTCCTGCACTCTAAGGATTGTGCAAGTGAAATCATCATCAATCACCTCAGAATACTAAACAATGGTTCTAAAGACAGAGTACAAAGAATCAGGAGTGACAATGGTACTGAATTCAAGAATTCCACAATGAAGATTTTCTGTGAAGAGAATGGAATTGTCCATGAGTTTTCTGCTGCCAGAACACCTCAACAAAATGGGGTTGTTGAAAGGAAAAAAAGAACTCTCATTGAAGCAGCTAGAACATTGTTAAGTGAATCAAGGTTACCAACATATTTCTGGGCTGAAGCTGTCAACACTGCATGCTTTACTCAGAATATTTCCTTGGTCAATCAAGCTAGAGGAATGACTCCTTATCAGTTGTTAACCAACAAGAAACCAACTTTAGCTTTCCTTCATGTCTTTGGATGTAAGTGTTTTGTGCTAAGGAATCATGGAGATAACTTGGGCAAATTTGAAGCAAAGGCAGATGAAGCTATTTTCGTTGGATATGCAGCAGGGAAAGGCTACAAAGTCTACAATCTAAGAACCAACATTGTTATGGAATCTGTACATGTTGTGTTTGATGATCAAAAGATTCTAGGCCTAAATAATGAAGGCTCCCATGAAAAGTTGGAATTTGAGAATGAAGGTGAAGGAAGAATGTACTATGATGATGATGAGGAAGATGAAGATCATGACCATAGAAATCCACCAAGAGTTGTTGTACCAACTAGAAGTGATGCTTACACTGGAAATGAAGCATCCGTTGACAATCATCTTGGAGCATCCGTTGACAATATTAGAGATGCATCCGTTGACAGAGATTCTCAAGCATCTGTCGACAGGCAAAATGATGCATCCATTGACAGTCAACTTCATAATTCAGCAAGGACAACAAACTCAGGGGGAGTTTCTCAAGGTCAAAATTCAATGCTAAATCAACATGATCATGCTCATGGAAATGAAGCAACCTCATCAAGATCAAACCTTCCACCTGCAAGAAAATGGACTAGAGATCATCCATTTGAGTTAATCATTGGTGAATCAAATTCAAGAGTCCAAACTAGAAGGGCCACTCAAGCAGAATGTCTATACAGTAGCTTCCTGTCTCAAGAGGAACCTAAGAGAGTGGAAGATGCCCTTCTAGATCCAGATTGGGTCTTAGCAATGCAAGAAGAGCTAAACCAATTTGAAAGAAATAAAGTATGGAAACTTGTGCCCAAACCTGATGATAGAAGTGTCATAGGTACTAAATGGGTTCTCAAGAATAAGACAGATGAAAATTGCGTAATTGTGAGGAATAAAGCTAGATTAGTGGCAAAGGACTATTCTCAAGAAGAAGGGATAGATTTTGATGAAACTTTTGCTCCAGTGGCAAGACTTGAGGCAATAAGAATCTTTCTAGCCTATGCAGCACATGCCAATTTCAAAGTCCATCAGGTGGATGTCAAAAGTGCCTTTCTAAATGGGGAACTGGAAGAAGAGGTCTATGTCCATCAACCTCCTGGCTTTGAGGATCCAGAATTTCCAGAATATGTATATCTTCTCATGAAAGCACTTTATGGTTTGAACCAAGCACCAAGAGCCTGGTATGACACTTTATCTCAATTTCTTTTGGAGAACCACTTCACTAGAGGTACAGTAGATAAAACCCTATTTCATAGGAATATCAATGGCTCTTCAATACTTGTCCAAATCTATGTAGATGATATTATTTTTGGGTCTACAGATGAGAAGCTTTGCAAAAGGTTTGCCAAACTTATGCAAAGTAGGTATGAAATGAGCATGATGGGTGAATTAACTTACTTTCTTGGCCTACAAGTAAAGCAAGTTAATGAGGGCATTTTCATAAGTCAAACAAAATATATTTATGATCTATTAAATAAATTTGAGTTAATGGATTGTACCTCTGCAAAAACACCTATGGCTACTGCAACTAAGCTTGAGTTGAATACTAAGGAAAAGTTTGTGGACATCTCAAGCTATAGAGGCATGGTAGGTTCACTTCTATACCTAACAGCTAGTAGACCTGATATAATGTTTTCTACTTGTCTTTGTGCTAGATTTCAAGATAACCCTAGAGAGTCTCACTTAATAGCTATTAAAAGAATTTTCAGGTATCTCAAGGGAACACCAAACCTTGGCATTTTGTACCCAAGAGAATCTGGTTTTGATCTAACTGGCTATTCAGATGCAGATTATGCAAGTTGCAGAGTTGATAGGAAAAGTACTACAGGTTCCTGTCAATTTCTAGGAAACAAGCTTGTTTCATGGTTCAGTAAGAAACAGAACTCAGTCTCCACTTCTACAGCTGAAGCTGAGTACATTGCTGCTGGAAGCTGTTGTGCACAGATTCTATGGATGAGAAATCAACTCATTGACTATGGTTTAAAAGTTGAGAAGATTCCAATTTTCTGTGACAACACAAGTGCTATTGCCATCACAGGGAATCCAGTGCAACATTCGAGAACCAAGCACATTGACATCAAATATCACTTCATTAGAGAACATGTGATGAATGGTACAGTAGAAATGCACTTTGTGCCAAGTGAAATGCAGCTTGCAGATATCTTCACCAAGCCTCTTGATGAATCCACATTCACAAGATTGGTAGGTGAGCTAGGTATGCTTAACTTGTCATAATTCCTAGTGATATTTGATTTTACTGCATTGCAGCTAGGAATGTGTTTTGATTTACTTGAGAATTAAAAACTCTCAGAAAAATTTTCTTCAAAAATTTTGTCCAAGGCAAAATTATCTTATCAACGGATATCCTTTTACCCGTTGATAGCATAAACACATTCCTAGATTTTTGTATATCAACGGATAACAGCTTATCCACGTCATCAACGGATAAACTGTTTCTCAACCGTTCATTTCATATCCGTTGATATACATATTTTCTTTTAAATATAACCGTTGGTAAACGTGTATCTATATAGGACTGGTTATATTTATTTTCTTTTATTATTTGACAGTTACTTTTGACCAATGGGCAATTACTTTTAATTATTTCATTTTCAATTCTTGAAAAGTATAAAAGGCCGTCTTGTGCTCTCACATCTCACTTTTATCGACTTTCAAGATTCTCTTAAGTAAACTGCATCTTCTTCACAAAAATTCTCTGTAACAAAAGTTCAAACTCTTCAATGGCACCTATTGTTAAGATGATGTCTTCCACTGGGTTCACCTATGAGAAGAACAATTTCGCGGCCTATGTCGATACAGTGAATGCTCCAGAAGCTTATCACACCATGATGAATTTTGTGAAGAACTGTAAACTTTCGTATGCTATGACTGCCACCACTCCTCTAATCCACGAGGTAATCGAAGAGGTGTGGGCATCTGCTGAGTTCAATGGCACAGACGGTACAATTGCTTTTTGTCTAAAGGGTAAAAACTATGTAGTTAACTCTGATGTGATAACTGCTTGTTTAAAATTGCCTGAGAATAATTGTCTGAAAGTACCCAGTGATGCTGAAATAGTTGCCATGCTTAATTCCATAAATTATGCCCTTAGTACTGATAATTTAGGGAAAATTGTTAGGAAATGGATGGTTAAAGAATGGAGTTATTTTTGTGATGCCTTCATTAAAACTTTTTCAGGAAAAATTAGTAACTTTGATGTTGTTACCCATTCCATGCTAGTTATGTTGTGTATGCTTCTGACTGATAAATTCTATAACTTTGGTACACTAGTCATGTATGAGATAGCAGCAAAATTAGGTAAAAAGGAAACTAGGAGCAAGAATATCTATTTTGCTAGATTTTTTATGCTCTTAGCACTGCATGTATCTGAGAATAAGCTATCCATTGCTAACCCGGATAGCAAGTTCACATGTTTTGTTCAGGAGAAGAGAGTCTTAAGTGATTTAATTCGAATGAACTCCAATGCAGAAGTACAATTGGTATATCTACCAATTGTTCAGGTAACTCTTTCTAACCTTGAAACTCCTATCTCTAACCTCCAAATTTCTTTGCCTTCCTCAGTCACAATGGAGTCTGTAGTAGTGACCAAACAGGCTCCTACCCAAGTGACTAAAACAAAAGTTTTCAAACCAAAATCTAAGAGACAAACCTCAGGTGTTTCTCAAAAAGCATCTGTTGCAAAAACTATAACAACTCTTGAGGGGAGTGTGAAGGAGGTAGTGAGTGGTGAGGGACAGGGTGCAAGCCCTAAGAATAAGGTAGGTGAGGTAAGTGCACCAAATAGCCAAGCCCAAGTTACATCCTCTCAACAGGGTGTCACTACTAGTTCTACAGAAACTCTGCACAAAAGGGTAAGGGACACTAGCCCTCTCTCAAAAACCTATGAAAGAAGAGTAAAATCTAAAACCATAGGGGAAGCACAGGGTGCACACACAGTACAGCAAACTGTACCTTCTCAAATTCAGTTTGATGTGACTTCAATAAATGTGGAGTCACAGCCCCTTGATTTTAACCTTCAAATCGATACACATTACAATCCACCATCACCAACTCCATCTCTGGATAAGGATATGATATCTACATCAATCCTGATTCTCCATCTTTAAGATTCTTGGAGAAGCCCCACTCTGCAATTGGTGGTCATCATCTTTTAGATGATTTGTTGGGCCATCAACCTTCCATTCCTGAATTCACAACAACATCTGTGGCCTCATCTTTAAAATCAATCTCCACATATTCAGTGTTGGTTTTCACTTCAACGGATATTATCATTCCTTTATCAACGGATATCCTTCATCCGTTGACAAGTGTTTCTCCATCAACGGATGCGCCTATGTCTAGCCATCCGTTGACAGCTATAACTACTCCATCAACGGATATCCCTTATCCGTTGATAACTCACTCTACCACTGCTATATCTGACATTCCTGTGTCAAGTGTGGAGGAGTTCTCAGTAGTTGAAACACTTTTAGGATTGAGGGAAGGGAGTGAGAGGCTGCCTTGTGAGCAGGCAAAAGGAGAGGCAAATAATGAGAGGCTGACCATTTCTTCAGGTCAGGCAAAAGGAGAGCAAGAGGGTTCCACCTTAGTAGGTGAAGGTGAGGGTGTGAGAGGTGTGAGCCAGGGGGAGCCCCTGATACAAGAAAAGAGAGATGAGTGGAGAGAAGGGACTACAGGAGAAATAAGGCAGGAAGATCCAGCCATTGCAAGTGAGTTAATGGAGGTTAATGAAGCTTCTATGAAGATGGAATTTCGACAAGAATATCAGTCAATCATTGACTCCATCTCTTTGGATCCTGAAACCTTTACTCATCCTGTTTCTGCCTATCAAGTCATGGCACAACATGGCAATGTGGAGGCAGAGGAGGCAATGCACCTAGTGCACACCTCACAATCTCTACAAAGAGCAAAGGAAGCTTTGACAACTCTGCCTTCAGATGCTGACAGTGAAGAGTTTGGCAGTGATGACAGTGACAGCACAGCAAATGATGAAGAAGTCAATGTGGCAGATACTCCAGACTGGCTATTTTCTACTGCCATTGTGGCTAGTGACTTCAATGTGGAGATTGTGAAGCAATATCAATCTGCTAGGGCTGAGCACCAAAATGCAGATCCACAGAGAAAGGCTGTCCTTCAGCAATTAATGGACTCCCTGAAACTTCACAAAATGCACATGGTCATTCAAAGAACACAACAGGAGGAGGTCCAAACTGCAATTAGAGAAATGAAAGTGGAACTAGATGCCAGGATTGAGGCACTAGCCCATACTACCACTCAGAAGGTGCTGACTAGCAAATTATTGAAGGAAGATAGCCTGGCCAAATCTGTTCAGCATCTCTCCTTTAGAGTGGATAGTATGGAATTTCAAATGCAGACAATCATTGCCAATCAAGCCAAACAGACTGAGCTACTGGAAAGGCTGCTTGCAGCCTCACCTCCAGCCCTTGATGCTAACAAAAAGGGGGAGAAAAAGGTAGAAGAGGCAGCTACTTCTAGTCAAATTCCAGCTTCTAGTAGCAGGATAGCACAAATTGAGGGGGAGCAACAGCCAATGATAGTGGTCAATCCAAAAGAGTTTACTATAGAGGCTTCCCCTGTGAAGAAACAAAAGGCTGTGCTTCCAGTTCCTGACTTGTCAAAAATCTCAGAAGATGAGAGGCAAGCCAGAATTAAAGAATTAGAGAAGATCAACAAGGAGGCAAATGAAAGAATGATGAGAACAGAAAGGATGATCAATGAATCAATGGTATCAACTCTGTTCTCTAATCAGTCCTCAGCCTCAACAATATCAACTACAATTCTGAAGGTGCTCACTCCAGAGATTGTGGCTCCTACATTCTATGATGCTGAACCATCTTATGTCAAAGAATTTGAACCATACATAAAACCAGAGCCTACTCTCCACCAAAGGCAAATGGGAAGAACAAGTTACAATTGGACTTTTCATTTCCCAAGGATGATGATGAGAAGCTAATGGGAAAGACAATCAAAGAGTTCAAGGAAAAGACAAATAAGAGTGTAAGAGATTGGATGGCTGTAATAATAAGGAATGGAAAAGTGTTAAATATATCCAACAGCCATCCTAGATTTGTTGAAGCAAAAAGAGAGGAGGCCTCCAAACTTCTAAGGGAAGCTCATCCAAGTGAAGAAAATCAATATGAAAACTCAGATGAGAAGCAAGCCAGGCTGGCTCAGGAGTTAATGGATGAGGTAGAGGATGAAATGAGGGAACCTGAGGAAGTCCCCAAATCCAAAAGGAAAGTGAAATCTCCCCAAATCCAAATCTAAGAGAGTGAAATCAAAGGCAAGGAGGCCTGTCTCTCCAGAAATTGAAAGCAAGGAAACAGTTGGCTCATCACAACCTATTTCTGTAAAAGTATTCAACCCAGCTATGAATTTCCATGGTGATCCTATAGTACCTAAAGAAGAACCAATGAATCTTGACTCCATTGAGGTTCCTTCATTCTTGCTGAAGCCTCAACAGAAGCCTATACAGAAGAAAAGGATACCAAGGAAGCAACCTTCAAAGGAACCAATTCAAGTTGCTAGGGTACCTGCTATTGTCAAGCAGCCAATCTTGGAAAACAAGGATGATTTTATCTATCAGGCAGATATTGAAGAATACTCTGGCATGAATCTGTATCTGGATGAATTGTCAGAAGTAAGAGGAATTGACAAATATAAACATTTGCCTGAGAGATTGGTCTTTGTATACAAGGGAGGAAAGGAAAGGACATGGCCACTACAGAGGGTTCTTGGAGAAAATTATCTGACCTTAACCACAGTGTTCTCTGCAATCAAGAGATACACAGGGTTCTCCAAGATAGCAAAAGGGGAGATACTGGACAGAATAGAACAGATAAGGAGAGAATGTAACTCACCATCAAGTCTACCAAGGAAGATGAAGATCCCATACAATGGACAGAAAATCCACCTTCAACCCTTCTGGATGATGGAGTTCAGGGATGAAGATGGTAACAGGAGATTCTTCAGGTTAGAACACCAACTATCAAAGGCTAGTTCTCAATACCTGATATGGTTACAACAAAAGCTAAATCCAAAGGTTGATGAAGAAGATGCCTTCTATAGGCAACTCCAAATGCAGATTGAGTCCAAATTTGCCAAAGAAGGAAAATCAAGGGTGATGCCAACAAGAGAAAAGAAACAGTCTTAATCTGCTCAGTCTAGAGGAGCACTTCTCTGTAAATTTCTCAAACTTTCAGTTTTTAATTCTTGTAGCTTAATACAATTTTTGCATTGTTCTATATATATATATATATATATATATATCTTTAGGAATGTTTTGTTATCATCAAGGTCCTGAATTTATGCTTTATTGCCATCAAATATAAATTGGGGGAGATTGTTAGGAATATGTTGTATTTGATGATAACTTCACAATCAATCAAATTGTATAAGGTTTTGTAGCTGTCAACGGATGAAGATTTATAACTCTATCCGTTGACAGGTAGCTCATCAACGGATGAGGTTTTGTAGCATACTGCAGTATCTCTATGATATCAGTTGATAGTGTTTTTATCCACAGTCATGTTGACCATCAATGGATAGGCAGAATAGAGTAGCCAATTGTAAATAAGCTATGCTATGTAATTCTGTATAAGTGAAAGTGTATCAACGGATGAAGACAAAACTCTATCAACGGATACAACTCAAATCCATTCTATCAACGGATACAACTCAAGTCTCAATATCAACGGATACAGCTCAATATATCATCAACGGATGTCAGTGTACAATATCAACGGATAATCATTGACACTTACTTCAATGCTAAGCTGGGGATTAGCAGTTGATAAGGACAGGTTTGACTGACAGATCACATGGGTTGATAGTAGATACAAAAAGCAGTGTGGCAGCCATACTTTGGAAACACAGAAGAAAGAAGCATTCCGTTTACACTATGAATACAAGAAAGGTGCATGAGACATGTCTGTTCACAAGGACAACCTTTCGGCTACATGTGTATTTGGAGTGTAGTAGCAAGTCAACTAGAATTAGATTAATATTATCTTATTCCAGTAGTACTTGTAAACTTGGGATTTATAACCAAGTGTAGCAACTATTTGAAAGCTAAGAAAACAGATACATTTGCTTAGGGTTTTTGTTGAATATCCTTAGAAAGCAAAGAGTTGTAAAACAGAAGCTGTGTACTTTTGTATCACAGAGTTTTCTTCGAATAAAAGCTTCAGGTGGTGCATTTAACCACCTGATTTTTATGTGTTTGTGCATTAATCTTTCTACAGCAATTATCTAAGTATAGATTTCTGGAATTCTTATTAGAAATTTATAAATATCAAGAATTGTATTCAACCCCCCCTTCTACAATTATACAAGTGTGTAATCTGGGAATAACAAGGATGTCTCATGTGTGCTTGTCCTATATTGGCGTATCATTGTAATACGACTATAGATAAGGAGTAACAACCTGACTCGCTTAGTGCAGCGGCGCATGCATGTCATACGGGTGTGAAGGAGGTGAATCTACTTTAACTGGAAGAAGAGGGATGACAGACTGATGTCCATACGCCTTTGCCAGATGAGGAAACTACGCCCATGCTGGAGGTGTGTCGCATGGGCATTTAGGGCACTGCCCACCTCCGATGAGTATTTTGGACACTTTAAACCCAATTATGGATATTTTGGGCTTTCACCCTATTTACTTACACGAATCTCTATTATGCAGATGATTTTGTTTTTTTGAGTATGTAGTTTTATATGCCTTATAGTAAGTATTTGTTCCTATAAATCTCGGAGTGAGAGAAAATTGAACTCAAAATCTGGAATGATAAAAGATAAACTGTTTATCACTTAAGTTATCTCATCGCGCTTACGTTATTTTCAAAATATCTATTTGTGTGAGTTGCGGCTTTTGTGTATAAAATTTTATAACATATTACTTTATGATACACTAAGTTGGGAGTTTTTATAGAAACAACCTCCCTATTTTTTGAGGATAGGATATGATATGCTTACATTATATGTTCCAGGAGTTATTTTAAACGGAATATATAGGATATGTTTAGTTTGATTTTATTTAGAATCATGTCTTTTATTGGTGTTTATTTTATAAAAATTATCATTTTATTTGATCTTTTTCAATATTAATACACCCAATTTTTCTTAAAGCCCATTTCCCAATCCCATTAGGTATTTATTTTTCATTCTCTAATTTTTTTCTCATTTTCAATTATAATTTATATTTTAAATCATTAAAAATAAATTAACATGTAAATTAATTTTACAAATAATTGAAGGCTCAACAAGTCAGTTGAGAATTGAAGAATCAATGAGGAAGAACCTGAGATTGATTAAATAAAGGATGTTAAATCAAGTGAAGATGAATTCCATTTATTTGAAGAGTTAAATGTTATGAGCGCGATTAGATAACTCAATTTTTAAGGGCTTATCTCTTGTTGTTCCAGTTTATGTGTTCGACTCTCGCTCACCCCTAGATTTGTTAGAATAAATACTCAATTTGTAAGGCATATAAACATAATTATTTTAAAAAAAGAGTTAAATGTTATGGAGAACAAATATTTTACTTTTATGACTAGAAAGTTTCCAAATATCATATTGAAAAGGAAAAAATTATTCAAAGTATGACCTCAGGCAACTAAAAACATCAATGAAACATATCTATTATAGGGAGAAATTGGTATAACAATATTTATGGAGGTTGCTGGGATTATGGAGCAAAATACGGATATTCTGCTAAGAACACGAAGAAAACGGAGGAGATTTGTAACTGTTTGTGGCTGATTTTGTGTTGATATTTCAAGGGTGAACTGTTTCTCAATCTTAACAAGGTGCCCACGTACCCTATTTATAGAGATCAAGCCATACGTAGTTCCTGGAGAAGAAGTTACCATGACGGGCTAGGGTTTCTGTGGGCTCGTCTTGACCCAAATCCACTAGACGTCTATCAGCTGTCATAATTTATCCATTAATCCTGCTCATGACCCATGTCCTAATAAAGGTTACCTATGGCTAACATGATGCTAGAATCATATGGACTCACTGGCGAGGCTAATGGAGGAGCTACGTGGCCTCGCATGCGACCCCGCTGGGCTTATTCATGCGAGGTGATTCCACGTGACGAAGAAAATCCTACTCATGCGACCTCACTGGGCTTAGCTATGAGTCTTTAAAATAAGAATATTCTAGGCCTCGTTGGACCTTGTAGAGAAATGTGATGCGATCCCACACTAGGGACATGCTGGCGAACTCGGCCCGTAGCTCGGGGTCGCTTGCTCCAATATCGGACCTAATAATGCTTTGGACTGATTCCTGGTGGTGGGCTTTTGTGACCCATTCTTCATTTCTAGGCCTATTATGAGTTATGGATCGCTATCTCAGCCCATTAGGCCTGTTTAGGGCTTATGCCAAGATTTGGGCATAACAACTACCCCCGAGTCCATATTGCCATTGGAAATGCGATGTAGACTCAAAAACTCCTTTGCCAAAAGTTCCAATGCGAGGCCGGTGCTTTGGGCTCGCATCGCGATCCCCAGGAATGTGAATGGTTTCAGACAGCTGTCGTGTCTCGAGATATGTTCCCAGCAACTAGGGTGATGACACGTGTCAGTGTGTCTTTCTCTCTCCTGATTACTATATAAACCCTGACTTCCAATCATTTGTCACTTTCCTTATAAACACTATAGCGAATTGCTGCCAGTTTGCTCCCAGATCAAACAAAGAACCAAATCATTTTTTGCCTAGAATGACCTCAACTTTTTTCAAGATCTTCCAGAGTTCTTCATCAAAAAATAAGTTTCTTTTTCTTGTTATTCATTTAAATACATGTATAACTTTTAATTCTTCGTTTTGGTATTTGAAATTATATGCGAAGCGAGCCCAATTAATTGCGGCCTCACACACTCAATTTCACATTGCGAGCCCTGCTTCACTAGGATAGAAAATATGATCCCCCTTCCCTTTAGATGCACGACTGGAACCCCATCCTTAGAATAGGAACACGAACCCTCTGTTTCTCATGTGTGAAGTGAGAACACTTAGAACCTTTTGCTTATTTATTTTTTTTCTTTCTAAACTCCTTTGCTATTCTGTAAGCGCACACACTGATAATTCACTTTTTTCAGATGTCTAACGATGATAGCTCAAGGATGCCCTTGCCCATCCCTCACATTTCCATTAGCGAGAAGGCAGCTGCCAACATTGCTAGGGCCACGAGCATAAGTGACAGCTCGTTTAAACTGTATATGGATCCCTTATGGTCGAATGAGGAATACACCAGAGAAACTCCGCTAAGCTCTTGGAGGTCGAAGCACCCAACGAGCTCGCAAGGACCATCCACTGATATCCCTTCGGCCTCGCAGAATCAACCACTCAATGTTCCACCATCCACTACGGAGATACAAGAGGAGGTCGATAGATTCATTAGAAAGGGGGAGAAGATCTTTATCCAAGTCCCCGCACTGCTTTCTCCTCTTAAAATAAATTCTCTGATCCATATAGATTTTTATTCTCCTGTAGACTCATTGGGGGCAGCATACTATGACCTCGAAGGAGGAGGTGACAATGAGGGCAACTCGAATGATACTGATTATGAAGAACCTTCGTCTGATGATGGTGGTCTAGATGAAGTGTCCAGGGTCATCAACTTTGAGGATTATGACTTCATACTTAAGGCTTCGTGCCAACCCCCCAGCCCGAGTTGGAGGGAGTAATATATGTTGGGGGACCTCCACTTGAGGAGATTGAAGAAGGCTCCATGGTGAAGCCGGGTCAACCTTGCATCCTGGCTTGTAGACATCTATCCACGACCCTTGATACCGAATCTCTAGCAAATGCCATTGACAAATTTAGGCCTGAAGACAAAATCATTCTTCCTAAGACTGCGATGCGATGCTACCGCTTCAATCATGAAGAAAACGGTGGTAGAGTTCCCAGAATGGTGTTGACATCCTCCATGATAAGGGTAGGTTCTCCTCTCCTCTTCATGCCTTCATCAGGGATGTTTGCGAGACATATCACCTGGCCCCTATCCAGATAAATCCCAACGGCTACAGGGCCATGATTGCATTGTACATTCTGTACCACAAGCTTGGATACCCTCCGCTTGATGCAAGAACAATGGGATAATTTCTTCAGCTGAAACGATGCGGGGCATCCGACTTTGGCTTCGTTTACTTCTCCGTCTGGCCAGAGTTCAATAAGAAGGAACTCATTCATGGTGGCCCATGCAACGTAGGTCCGTGGAAAGGACCGTATTTCTATGTCCACGAGGTGCCCAGAGTGAAGACCTCGTTCAATTATCTTCCAGGTACAAAGCTATGATCTTTAATCCCATTCCTTTTGTTTTATTTAAACCAAAAATTGACTCAACTTTCATGAGATCGCAGTTGGTCAAGTTCGCACGGCTTTAAAATACGAGGAGAAGACACGGGCCGACGATGTATTGAAGACCCTTCGCGAGGAGAGGAACATCCGAACTCTCCTGTCACTTGAAAACTTAATTGAGTGTGGGTTTCTCAAAGAAGGGGTCGAACTATCCCCAGAGGTGGGGCCTTCGAGCGTGAGGAAGGCCTCGCGAAAGAGAAAAACACGAGAGGAGGCCTCGTCCTCTCGAGTCATAGTTACTGAGAGTGAGAGTACTTTTTCTTGTTGCAAAGCGATGTCTGCTTCAGGCTTGCTAGCTCTTTGCCTCATTTATCTGCCTTAGTTTTCATTTTTAATGTCTTCACATTTACACTCCTTGTATCTTTCTATACTGTGATCTCTAACTGTGTTTTATTTCCACTTTGCAGGCGGATCACGCAGACCACCATTTCTCCAAAAGAGTAGGGTCGCTCCTACGGTGAAGCCTACTGCCACTCCTCTACGATAGAAACCTACAAAACTCCCACCTCCTCGTTCAACTGTAACAAACCTCGAGGTCCCTCAGCAACAGATCCAGGGCACTCCTGACGAGCACATCTCAAAGAAATCCAAAAAGGATGGGACTGTGCTTCCAGTCCCTAAGCCTCCAACTACTGCCACTCCCGTCCACCATCTATGTGCGAAGCATGGGTATCTCCATGCCACCAAAGAGGAGTGTACGAGCTGGGTTGGTGCAGGGCTCGAGGAAAATGCTGACTCTATCTCCAAATGCTTGGCTGGAGCATTCATTCGCCTGGCCTCGTATCTCAAAGAGCTGAAGAGTGTGCTAGCTGCCAATGCAAGGCTGGAGAAGGATGTCAAGGTCCTTAAATTTAAGCTGGTGGAGGATAAGAGGTCGCTAACGGAGACTCATAAGCGGACCATTGAAACTGAAACATCCAGCCTCCAGTCTGAGCTTAAAAATATCACTTTGCAGAAGGATGCTCTTGATAAGTCATTGAAAGAGGCAGAGAAGCACGAGGAGGATACCAGGAAGAAGCACGAGGAGGAGGTGGCAAAACTGAAAAAAGAGCTTGCAGCTGCTAAAGTTGACCACGATGCTACTGTGGAGGTCGTCCAGGTCGAATTTATGAAGGGGTTTATCAGAAAGATCCATGAGTTCGACTGGGAGAGGCTCGGCCCTGGGAATGCTGATTTTGCTGAATCCCTCCGCAAGGAGATCGAAGAAGAAGATGCAGAGGAAGCCAGAAAAGCTGAGGCAGCCAGGCCCGCTAATGAGGCTGAGAATACTAACCAGGATAAGGCCGCTTCTTGATTCTCTGTAATTTCTATCTCATATTTTGACGAACTTGATTCAAACCAGGGATGTGGGCACCCTTAGCTGCTTCATAAGTTATAATATTGTTTTGATAACTCTTTTTTAACTGTCTTGATAACTACCACAAATATTTTGGGCTCGCATGGCGACCCAGTAACTGTTATAATTTGATGACTGTTGTAATATTGTTTGAATTATTTACCTTCATTTCTTTATGAGATCTCTGTCTTTCTCTTACATGTTTCAAGTAACTTGATTTCGTAGATGCGAGGTCGTTTTCATAGTTATTGTTGCATTAATCCTTCTTTGTGTTGAAATATTAATAAGTAGATCAGCCTCGCAGATGCGAAACTTCTTTTGCAGTTCAGTTTGTGGCTTTCTTTTCTTGACCTTTATGATTGTATGAATGTTCCGCTAGGTAGCTTTTAACTTTGCTTGTAAACTTCAAAGTGCGGCCCCTCTCCTTTGGACCATGAAATGCAATGCCTTCCTTGCGAGGTCGCAGACACGGTCCCGAGACTGAGGTCGCACCTTGACTTCTTCAACTTTGAATCTTTTCTTTAAGTATATATGCTTCTCGTTAAATAAACTTTAAGGACACTCCCTCAGGTTGCAGTAAGTGCTTCGCTCGCATCGTCATTGACCTGAGGGGGGTTCGGCCTCGCATACACTGTGCTGGCCTAGTCCTGAAAGTTTAAAATTCTAACAAACAAGTAAAGATTGCACAATTTTTTGGAGAACGAACTTTTATATAAATATTGGGGATGAGGCCCGATTGTCATTACATCATAAAGAGGAGGTGTCTATAAGATCACTACCCCCCCGGTACTTTATATGAATTTATTCATGCTAAGTAGTAATAGATAAAGACTACCAGGAGCGAGGCCTCTACTGATAGTATTTCCTTAGATGCTCTGCATTCTAAGCTCGTGGTATGACCTTATCATCCATATCTGTTAGATAATAGGTCCCTTCATTGATAACAACATAGATATTATAGGGCCCTTCCCAGTTAGCCCCAAAGACTCCATGACCTGGAACTTTGGTGTTAGGCATCACCCTTCTAAGCACTAAGTCCCCCACACGAAGAGGCTGTACACGAACCTTGCCATTGTAGTATCTCGCAACTCTTCTTTGATAGGCTGCGAGCCTTAGCTGAGCTTCCTTTCTTGACTCCTGAATCATATCCAAATATAGCCTGTGATTAACTTCATTTGCCTCAGGAAATGAGCCTGAACCCACCTCAACGGGTACCATGGCCTTGCATCCATATGTCAAAAAGAATGGGGTCTCCCCGGTGGTGGACCTCGGGGTCGTGTTGTATGACCACAGGACTTTTGGTAGCTCCTCGGGCCAATTTCCCTTTGCTTTCTTCCAGTTTAGCCTTCAAGGTGTGTTTGATTATCTTGTTAATGGCCTTGGTTTGGCCATTTGTTTGAGGATGGATCACCGTAGAGAAACTTTTCTTGATTCACAAATTTTCACAAAACTCTTTCATCTCCTTGCTGTCAAACTGCTTCCCATTATCTGATATGAGCTGATATGGGATCCCATAGCGACACACAATGGCTCTGTACACAAAGTCCTTCAAATTTTTGGTCGTGATAGTAGCGAGAGGCTCAGCCTCGGCCCACTTAGTGAAATAATCCACGGCCACAACTACGTACTTGACTCCTCCCTTAGCTTTGGGGAGCTCCCCAATAAAATCAATACCCCACATGGCGAAGGGCCATGGGCTCGTGAGAGAAGTAAGATGGGCAACCGGGGTGTTGCTGAAGTTGGAAATCCTTTGGCATTTGTCACATCTCCTAGCGAACTCAAAGGCGTCCCTTTTCAATGTGGGCCAGAAGTACCCTTGGAGAAGAATCTTTTATGCTAGAGAGCAACCCCCGAGTGATTACCACATATGCCTTCGTGGACCTCTCTTAGGATATAGTTGCACTCTTCACCGTCCACACATCTCAAGAGCGGGGTGTTGAACCCCCTTCAATACAGGACCTCATCATAAATCACATAGCAAGCCGCTTGGTATTTAATATTTCTTGCTTCTTTCCTATCTTGGGGTAAGGCCTCGTTCTTCACACATTCCCATATAGGGGTCATCCATGTGGGGTCTTGACTCGCTACTTCCATTACAAACTCTTCAGGTACACTATGCTTAGTCTGAATCTCTAGGGGAATTATTCCAAGCATCGTGGCCTCGCGTCGCGACACCAAGTTGGCGAGGGCATCTGCACCTTGATTTTTTGCTCTTCTGATAAATTCCACCTTTACTTGCTTGAATGATTTCATTAGCCTTTGAACACATCTAAGATAGAGCTCAATCTGGGACCCCCTGGCCAACCACCCACAATAAACATGGCCTGTAACCAACATAGAGTCACTGTATGCATTAAGATTTTCCACCTTCATTTCAATTGCGAGCTTGAAGCCAATGATGAGGGCCTCGTACTCAGCTGCATTGTTAGAGGCCTCGAATGCAAAATGAACCGCGCTCCTTAATCTGTGACCCTCTAGGGTAACGAGCTCGACCCCGGCTCCAGCTCTTTCCTTGTTTGATGCCTCATCGACATATAGCTCCCACCACGAGGCCGAATTCAGTTCGCTGGCCTCAGGCTTATGTTCATCTAGGATCGCTACGAGAGCCCAGGCATCTCCCTCAGATTGGGGAGGGAATTCCAATATAAAATCTGCCAAAGCATGTCCTTTCAAGGCACCTCGAGGATTGTACTCGATATCAAACTGACCTAGTTCCCCAGTCCATTTAGAAGTCTTCCTGAGGCCTCGGGCTTATGCATCACTTGCCTTAAGGGGTAGGCTATGCGAACCTCAATCTTGTGAGCCTGGAAGTAAGGTCTCAATTTGCGCGAGGCCAAAACCAATGCTTAGGCAAGCTTCTCCATGTTGGTATAGCGAGTCTCAGCATCCAGCATCCTTTTACTGACATAATATATAGGGTACTGAATCTTCTCCTCCTCGCGGACTAGCATCGCACTAACAGCATGTTCTGACATCGCTAGGTATAAGATTAGGGTCTCCCCTTCCTTTGGCATAGAGAGTAGATGAGGCGAGCCCAGATGTTCCTTGATTTTCTGGAAGGCCTCCTCGCATTCCGGGGTCCACTCGAAATTTTTGCCCACCTTTTTAATTGTTTTGAAGAACTCATGACACTTTTCTGATGATTTAGAAACAAACCGATTGAGGGCTGCTATCCTCCCTGTTAGGCTTTGAACCTCTTTGACACTTCTAGGCGACGTCATCTCCATTAGGGCCTTTATTTTGGCCGGATTGGCCTCAATTCCTCGATGGTTAACAATGAACCCCAAAAATTTCCTAGATTCGACCCCAAACACACACTTTGGGGGTTGAGCTTCATTCTGTATTCTCTCATAATATCAAACATCTTAGCTAGGTGGGCTATGTGGTCCCCAGCTTCCTTAGACTTTACGAGCATATCATCTACATAGACCTTCATTGTCTTCCCTATTTGCTTCTCAAACATCATGTTAACGAGCCTTTGATAAGGAGGCTAAAAGGCATCCCTATATAGCAGTAAAGGCCTCTGTTCGTGATGAATGATGTGTGTTCTTGATCGGGGCCATACATGGGTATCTGATTGTACCCAGAATAAGCATCCATAAAGCTAAGGAGTGCATGCCCTGCTGTTACATCCACTAACTGATCAATCCTTGGCAAGAGGAAGCTATCCATGGGGCAATGCTTGTTGAGATCAGTGAAATCCACACAAGTTCGCCACTTCCCATTAGGCTTCTTCACTAGGACTGGATTCGCGAGCCAATAAGGGTAGAAAGATTCCCTAACCAATCTGACTTCGAGGAGCCTGTCTACCTCTTCCTTGAGAGCCTCGACTCGCTCTCCCCTAATGGGTCTCCTCTTCTGCCTCACTCCTTTTTTATTGGGATCGAGGTTAAGTCTGTGACACATCACACTAGGATCAATCCCTATCATGTCTTCATGAGACCATGCGAACACATCCAGATTGGCTTTAAGGAAATCAACGAGTCTTCCACGGAGATCGGGGTCGAGCTGCGACCCGACCTTTAGTACCTTGGAGGGATCCTTAGCATCCACAAGAATAGAGATTGTATCTTCTGCAGCTCCGGCTCGCTCTACATGCTCTGGGATGCGAGGATCTAATTCAAGTTCATACTCACGAGCCCGACTAGACTCTCCTTCATCCTTTTTTGCGACCTCAGTCTGTGGTGGTGCAGACACGATCCCTGAAGTTGGGGTCGCGCCCACATGACCATACTCAGTCACAACTGTAGTCTCGCGACTGATCCCATTAGGTAAGTCCATCAATGTTGAAGTCTCTTTGCGAACCCATTTCCCTTTGCGGGCTCGCACAACAGCCTGTTCCGGGCTCTCCTCGTCATTACTAGCCTCTTTAACTATTCCTTCTTGGAGGACTAACACTGGCTGTGAGGCCTCCATCATAATGGCCCTTGGCACTGGTTCCACCTGAATGCCCAGGTTATCAAAGTAATTATCCGGCCCTCAATAGATATTATATTACAGTCGGTTGAGGGTTGCGATGCCGGCTTGCGAACCCTATCATCATCCTCGCATTCCATCTTACCTTGCATGGGTCCATTTCCTCTTTCTATTATCTTGAGAGCCTTGTTGTAACATTCACGGGACTCATGTTGAATTCCTCTAACACATCTAACTCCTTGCGGGGTGGGAAATTTCATAGAAAGGTGGTAGATTGAGATAAACACCCGCATCTCCTTAAGAATTGGCCTTCCCACAATAGCATTATAGGCTGATGGTTGGTCCACTACCATGAAGTTTGCAACCGATTTGGTGATGCAGGGCTCGTCTCCTAAGGTGATGGGGAGCCTGATAAATCCTTTAACATTAACTGAAGCTCCAATGAACCCATAGAGATGCCCCACTGTGGGGATAAGGTCCTTATCAACATATCCCATCTTCTTGTAAACATCGTACATAAGGACATCCACAGCACTTCCATTATCCACTAGAACCTTGTAGATGTTCTGGAACCTGATGCGAACTCGAACTACCAAAGCATCGGAGTAGGGATGATACACCCCCTTCGCATCTTCCTCAATGAACATGATGTTGGTATCCTCCCCTTTAAAGAGCTTCGGGGGTCTCTCCTGCAAATGTTGCATATTTGTGAGGGGTCGCTTTCTGGCCTCGCGAGCGTACCTCTCTCTAGCCTTGTTGCTGTCTCCTCCAATGTGGGGGGGCCCCGATGATCAGATGAATACTACCACCTCGCTCTTCCCTTTGTTTGCGAGGCCCTTCATGTTGTCCAGCGGGTGGCATCATTATATCCGAGGCCTGGCTTGGTCCCAGACTTAGCATTGTGTTTCTTCACTTCTCTAACCACCCACTCAGTTAACTTTCCTTCTCGAATTAGCTGATCAATTTGATCCTTAAGGTGCCAGCAGTCCGCGATTGTATGGCCCGTTTGTTCATGAAAATCACAGTATCTATTTTTGTCCAATGTTCCTCTAGTACCCATGGGTGGAGGCTTCTTGAACATCCCCTAGTCGGTACTAACAGCATAAATATGATCAACAGAAGCCACCAGGGGGTAAACTTATCTTCATCTCTTGCAGGGCGAACCCGAGGCGGGAATCGCCTTTGGGGATCGCGTTCCCTTCTCTTTGGGCTCAGGCTGCGATCCTGTCTTCGCCTGGGGCTTCGGGAGTCTTTCCTCTTTACTCCTTTATTCTTGCTTCCACTACCACTATCCTTGTTACTTTTCTTCAATTTTTCCATTGACTTTTCAACCCATTGGAAGGGCTCGGCCTCTTTATAAAGTTCTGCAAGGGTATTAGGTGTTTTAAATATAATTGATGTGTTTTAATCAGTGTTTAAGTGTTATAGTGCATTATCAGAGTTTAGCTGGAAGCGGTCAGAGTTTAGTGTAAACTCTGATAGACGGAAGCTGGACAGAGTTTAGTAAAGTCTGTCTGGAAGCAACGCGTACAGAGTCAACAGAAGGTATTAAAGATCAATTGAAGATTTATTATGGAAGCGATATCTTTGAAGATTGGATAGCTATCAAAGAGATCGAGTTGACTTGGGAGACGTGTGACAATCTGTAATTGATATCATTGTATAGCTGATTATTAGGAATATCAATTAGAGATTGTATCGAAGCTGTATATTTTATAAATACAGTTAGGTTAACCCTAGAAGGGTATCGTGCAACGAATTATCTTTATTGTAACCTAGCAGCTCTTTGTGATAGTTTACATCACGAAGAGGGTTCTTAATACCAGAAGTTTTTAAGTGCATAAACGTCTTACTTGTTAAACTCTCATACGAATTTGATTATTAATTGTGTATTCGGCCTAACAAGTGGTATCAGAGCCAATCTGTTACTTTATTACAGGTTAAGATCCAAACATAACAATAATCATGTCAGCAATTCCTCCACCAACACCTACTGTTTCTGAAAAGGCTCCTACTACTGTGAGTCGTTATGAACCAATCAGGGTTCCTATTCTGAGGCCATTAGAGTATGCCATGTGGAAGGTCAAGATGACTATGTTTCTGAAGGCTACAGATCCAGAATATCTTGACAGGATTTATGAAGGCCCTCACAATCCTACAAAGCTATCTGTTGCAACTGCTGGTGAAGAAGCTAAAATAGTTCCAAAGGAAAAGAAGGACATGACTCCTGAAGATCTATCATCAATTGCTAAGGATGCAAAGGTTAGGCATTTACTGCATAGTGCTTTAGACAATGTTATGTCTAACAAAGTGATTAACTGCACCACTGCAAAAGAGATATGGGATGCTCTTGAAGTCAGATGTCAAGGAACTGCTATTAAGAAGAATAGGAGAAACATACTCACACAAGAGTATGAGCATTTTGAGGCAAAACCTGAAGAGACCATGACAGAAACATTTGATAGATTCTGTAAATTGCTTAATGATCTGTCATTGGTCAACAAAGAGTATGATCTAGAAGACTCAAATCTCAAGTTTCTTCTTTCTCTACCTGAAAAGTGGGATGTGAAAACAACCATTATTAGAGACAACTATGATCTTGCTGAAACAGAGATTGATGAAATCTATGGGCTGCTCAAAACTCATGAATTGGAAATGGAGCAGAGAAACAGGAGATCAAGCAGGAAGGCAAAGTCTGTTGCTCTTAAGGTTGAAGAGAAGCCTCAGAAGATAGAGGCATCAAGAAGGAAAATGAAGGGAAAAGCTTTGGTCATACACTCAGAAAGTGAATCATCAAACTCTGATTGTGATTCAAACTCTTCTGAATCATTTGACTCTGAGGATGATGAAGAAGAAATGAGGAAAATGGTTGTGTTGATGGTGAAGACCTTCAAGAAAATGGGCTTCAAGAATTTCAAGAAAGGGAAAAGGTTTTCTAGAGATTCAAATGAAGACAGGAAAAGCTTCAGGAAGTTTGATAAGAGAGATTCTAGGGGGAAGAAGGATAAGTCTGAAATTCAATACTACAAGTGTAAGGAGATGGGTCACTATGCTCCTGAGTGCAAGAAGGGTAAAACTGGAAAGGTACTCTACACTAAAGGCAGAGATTGGGCAGACACTTCAGATGAAGAAGTGAACTATGCTCTCATGGCTACTACTGAATCAGAAACTTCTGAAAATCAGGTACCTCTAACTACCTATGCTTATAATATTGATGACATTGCTCAATTAAGAATTTATCTTAAGTCATTGCATATAAGTTATAGGGATCAGACTTTAGAGAATGAGAGGATAAAATCTGAAAATTCTGAACTTAAGGTTAGAAATAAACTTGTTGAAGAAAAACTTGAAAACATGCAACAAGTTCAGAAAGAGAGAGAGAGATGATGCTGTTTCTATAGAACAGGATTTGCTTCAGAAATATAAACAACTAGAATCTGAGTTGGAGGAAGCAAATAAGAAAATTAGGACTTGGACTAATTCTGGAAAGGACACTCAACAGATTTTTCAAACAGACACTGTTGGTCTAGGTTATAATGAGGGAGATGAACTTAGATTTCAAAATCAAGTTAAAATCAGACCTCATTTTGTACATGGAGCCAGTAAATTTTTGTCTGAAAATGAAAAAGAAGCTGTTAAAAGTAAACCAGTAAAAACTAGTGTTAAACAAGTTAATATTGGTTCAATGACAGATAAACAACTCAAACATAAACTGAAGGAGTTAAAATCTGTTAAGAAACAGAGAGTGTCAAATAAGAACAGAAATGGAAAAGTGGGCATCACTTCAGGAAATAAACCAATGCTTGCTAGTTATGCTCCAAGAAAGACATGTCATAACTGTGGTAGTACTAAGCATCTTGCAAATTTCTGCAAGAAAAACAAAAATATAAATTCTTTACCTTCCAAGTCTAAGGTAAAGAAGGATTTTGCTAGAACTAAGCCACAGACTTTATGCACACACTGTGGAAGCACTTGGCATTCCATTTATACTTGTAGAGAATATCATGCTATCTATCATAATTACTATGAACTGAAACCCAATCTGAAATGGGTTAAAGTTTATACTGCAAGTGTAAACACTGATACTGTTAGCTCAAACTCTGATAATGTTAATTCCGCTGCAAAAGCTAACAAAGTTAAGAATGTCAAAGGATCCAAGCAAGTCTGGATCCTTAAATCTAATTCTCAGTAATTGCTTGTGATTGCAGGGCAACAGGGAGGCAACCCTAGTCGTGGACAGTGGATGTTCAGGACACATGACTGGAAATAAAGCCCTGCTATCAGACTATGAGGAGAAGGCTGGCCCAAAAGTTTCCTATGGTGATGGCAATGTAGGAAGAACATTGGGATATGGCAATATTAATCTTGGAAATGTCATCATCAACAATGTAGCTCATGTCCCAGGACTCAAGCATGATTTGTTATCTGTGAGTCAAATCTGTGACAAGGGATATCATGTAGATTTCAACCTGAATATTGTGAAGTTATCAGCAAATCTACATGAAAGGTTGTTCTAGTTGGTCATAGGCAAAACAACATTTATGAAATCAAGCTATTAATAGACTCTGTTGGAAAAGCTGTTTGCCTGTCTACAAGAATGTCTAGTGAAGAGAGTTGGAAGTGGCACAAGAAACTCTCACATTTGAACTTGAACAACATCAATGAATTGATAAGAAAGGATCTTGTAAGAGGACTCCCAAAGGCTCTGTTAAATGTTGATGGCCTATGTGATTCATGTCAAAAGGCCAAACAAAGGAAGTCATCTTTCAAGAGCAAGACAGAATTTTCAATCACTGATCCTTATCATCTTCTGCATGTTGATCTCTTTGGTCCAGTAAATGTTATGTCTATAGCAAGGAAGAAATATGCTTTAGTCATTGTTGATGAATACACTAGATTCACTTGGGTGTATTTTCTAGCAAAGAAGGATGAAACTACATTAACTCTGATGGAGCATGTGAAGCTTCTGGACAAAGGATCAAGTAACAAAGTCAGAATCATCAGAAGTGATAATGGAACTGAGTTCAGAAATGCAACAATGGAAGAATTCTGCAAGGAAAATGGAGTGAAGCAAGAATTTTCAGCACCTGGTACACCACAACAAAATGGTGTAGTTGAAAGGAAAAATAGAACCTTGATTGAAGCTGCCAGAACTATGCTTGATGAAGCAAAATTTCCAACTTATTTCTGGGCAGAAGCTGTTCAAACTGCTTGTTTTACTCAAAATGCTACACTGATCAATAAGCATGGAAAGACACCATATGAGATGGTGAAGAAAAAGAAGCCTAACCTGAAATACTTTCATATTTTCGGGTGCAAATGCTTTGTTTTGAAGACTCATCCTGAACAGTTGACCAAGTTTGAGCTAAAGGCAGATGAAGGAATTTTTGTTGGCTATCCACTGTCAACAAAGGCATTCAGAGTTTACAATCTGAGAACCAAAGTGATCATGGAATCTATACATGTGTCTTTTGATGACAAGAAGATAACTGGACTTGAAGACAAAGATGAATATGATCAACTGAACTTTGAAAATGAAGATTTAAACTCTGTTGAAGTAAACTCTGATCAAACAATTCTAACAGACTCTGTTGAAACAAACTATGAACCTCTACTGGTAAACACTGGAGAAACTTCTCAGCCACAACAAAGGGAAGAACCAGTTGAGGAGGAGCATGATCAAGATGAAGACTCAAACACTGATACTGAGCCAACTGAAAAATCTGGATCAAACTCTGATAATTCAAACTCTGAAAATTCAAATTCTGACTCTGGGCAGTCAAGTTCAGGAGGAGTCTCAGAAAATGAAGAAAGATCACAACAGAATCAGGAGAGCATGGATCAAGGGGGAGGATCACATGCTGACAGAAGTCATTTGCCTTCTGCTAGGAAATGGACTAAATTACATACACCTGATTTGATAATTGGTGATCCAGATGCAAAAGTGAAAACAAGAAGTGCTACTGCAAGTGAATGTCTGTTTCATGCATTCTTGTCTAAAAATGAACCAAAGAAAGTGGAAGAAGCTCTTCAAGATGCTGATTGGATAACAGCAATGCAGGAAGAGTTGAATGAATTTGAAAGGAATGAAGTTTGGACTCTTGTACCAAGGCCAAAGAACGGATCTATTGTTGGTACTAAATGGGTTTTCAGAAACAAGACTGACAGTGAAGGTGTTATCACAAGGAACAAGGCTAGACTGGTAGCAAAAGGCTATTCACAGCAGGAAGGAATAGACTATGATGAAACATTTGCTCCAGTTGCAAGATTGGAGGCAATCAGAATTTTTCTAGCATATGCCTCTCACAAGAAATTCAAAGTGTTCCAGATGGATGTGAAAAGTGCTTTTCTGAATGGAAAGCTTGAAGAAGAAGTGTTTGTTGAACAACCACCAAGATTTGTGGACCCCAAATATCCAGATTATGTCTACGGGCTAGATAAGGCACTATATGGACTTAAGCAGGCACCAAGAGCATGGTATGAGACACTTGCTCAATTTCTTCTAGAAACTGGATTCAATAGAGGTACAATTGACAAAACTCTGTTTTATTTCAATCAAGGAAGTGACCTCCTTTTAGTTCAGATATATGTTGATGACATTATCTTTGGGTCTACTAATGATAAACTCTGTAAGAAATTTGCCAAGCTCATGCAGTCCAGATATCAAATGAGCATGATGGGAGAGCTTAGTTATTTTCTAGGCCTACAGGTGAAACAAACAGATGATGGTATCTTCATTAATCAAGCAAAATATACCAGAAATCTTCTCAAGAAATTTGGTATGCTTGACTGTTCATCTGCATCAACTCCCATGGCAACAGCAACTAAATTGGACAAAGACACAGGAGTTTCAGTGGATATGAAGAACTACAGGGGCATGATAGGATCTCTTCTTTACTTGACAGCTACTAGGCCTGACATCATGTATGCAACCTGTCTTTGTGCAAGGTTTCAGGCAGATCCAAGAGAGCCACATCTGACAACTGTGAAAAGAATCTTCAAGTATCTCAAGGGCACCATATCATCAGGTCTGTGGTACCCCAGAGAATCAGATTTCAAGCTACTTGGGTATTCTGATGCAGACTTTGCAGGCTACAAGATAGACAGAAAGAGCACTAGTGGAAGTTGCCAATTTCTTGGTGACAGACTTGTCTCTTGGTACAGCAAGAAACAGAAATCAATTTCCACATCTACAGCTGAAGCAGAGTATATTGCAGCTGGTAGCTGTTGTGCACAGATCTTGTGGATGAAGAATCAATTGCTGGATTATGGATTGAGGTACAGTAAAATTCCTATTTACTGTGATAATCAAAGTGCTATTGCTATGACAGGTAATCTAGTACAGCATTCAATGACCAAGCACATCAGCATAAGGTACCACTTCATCAGAGAACATGTGGAAGAAGGGAATATTGAACTACATTTTGTGTCTACAGAACAACAGCTTGCAGATATCTTCACTAAACCATTGAGTGAAGCTACATTTACAAGACTGGTCAATGAACTAGGAATGGTCTCTGGTTCTGACTAGGAATGTTGGTTAGATTCAAATTTTACTTATGTAATGTATTACTCATATTTCCTGATTTGTTAAGTGCTAAGTGAACTCTGTTGATTAAACTCTGTTATGCATACTCTGTTAACATGTTTTTCTGTCAAACTCTGTTAAACTCTGTCAGCATGCCTGTATGTCATACACTGGTAATAAGTTGATAAACTCTTTGAACTCTGAGTTGATTTTTGTCTGAATGAAAACACCAATGAAGAAATATGTATGAAGCATGATTCTCAGCAATTAATCATGAATCTTTCTGAGTTATTGTGATCTAATCTTAGATTGTACAGAAAATTAACACAACACGATACTGGTTCATATTTATAGCATCTCTTAGTTTATTTTGTCCTAAACTCTGAGTCTATAAATACTGTGTGCATTGCCTTTCATGAATAACTACTGATGTTGATGAACTCTAAACTCTGTTAGTTATACTCTAGTAGATTAAAATGCTTACTGCAATACCCCAAAGAAAATGTATATAGGTTGTTATACTCCTTTGAGATTATGTTGGATACTAGGATCACCCAGGAACTTATTGGTGTATAATATGTGCTAAAATTCTCTGATTTTTGGTGACTAGTCAAATACTAGGATGACCCAGGAACTTATCAAAATGATAAGGGCTAAAATTTTTGAATTTTTGGTGACTGGTTCCAACCTCTAATTACTGGAATGAATAGAATTATATATATATATATATATATAGGGTATAAAATAAATTAAATATTACTGTATATAGATTGATTACTACAGAGTTTAGCTTTCATCATACAGTCAGTGTTTACAATGACAGTTTGTGCATCCAGTGTTTATTGATTTACTTTATGGATTTTATGAAAAATTAGATGCTCTAAAAATTGATTCAGTAAACTCTGCTTCACGCACACATATTTTCACAACTGTGCAATTTATGAAAGGGTTTCGGTGATAAAGTTGGAGAATTGACAAACGTTGTTGATTCGTGGTTCGTACTCTAAGGTAAATTTTCATTTGGATAATTTGAAAATTTTGGAGTAAATAGAGCTTTTGACAACTGTTGTTGATGAATTTGTTTCTTATATGATTACTTTAATTAGTTTTCATTTTTCTCTGATTTAATTCTTTGAAGAACAATTCATAAACATAAAATTTGCAGAATACAATGAATAAGATTAGAGAAACAGGATTTTTCATTGATAATAAGAAAGAGATTACAAGCAAGTATTACATCTTTTTGTTCTCTCTATCTGCTAATCTATTCAACAGGAAAATAAAAGGTGAAGTCCAAACCACTCCATTGTTAGCAAACATCCCAGATCCCATCTTTGCCACTTTATTTGGGTGGAAGTTGAAGGGATAAGGTTATTTTCGCTGACATATTCATTAACAATGGTTGGTGGTGTTGGATGAGGATGCCTTCGAGGAAAGCCATGCTAATGTTGCTTGGAGAGCAGCATCGATGTCAATCACTCTTGCAGGTTTTTCTCTCTCGATTTCTTCAAGACCGGCATCCATCTACAGCCACAGAGTTTCAAGCTGCCTTTCCCAGTCAAAGGCATCAAACTCTTCACGAGTATAACTGAAGATATCTCTGTTCTCTACGAGATGAAGATTCTTTTCCTTGATGGTAAGTTTTGACATTGTTGTGTGAAGGGTTTTTGATTTTCAGGCGAGAATGAAAGGTTAAAGGGATAGTGAACAAGTCTGAACAAGTCTCTAGGCCTTAAATAGAGATGGGTAAGTAACGAAGTACTAAAACGCTTCATATTCTGGTTCTTAATGGTTACAGGTAAACGCTTCATATTCTGGTTTTAAATGGGTCCAAGTATTTTAAGAGAGTGTTATTTGATTTTTTTTTAAATCAAATATTTTATTGTTATATTTGCAAAATACACTTCTTAAAAATACGTGCACGTGACCCACTCACCCATTACTGTGTCCCACTCACCCATTATCGTGTCCCACTCACACATTAATCTCGGAACTATTGAGTGTTTGAATACATAAAAGATTGAGTTTTTAATTCCTCTAATTACTTTTGTGTCCAAACGATTGTGTTTTACTTTTTATATCTCACAGTTCTCTCACTTTTCACTTGGGCATTTTCGCAAACACCTTTCATACATACACTTTTATTTGGGATTTCTTGCATATTTCTTGATTCAATGGCTTCTAAACCATTCACTGTTCTTGGTCTACGTTTTGTCCCTAACAACTATGAAGCTCCACTCTATCATGAACGTGTTCCAGAAGCGTTTCATCTAATGCAGAATTTCTTGAGAGACTCAGAGATTGGACAAGCTCTGGTTGAACCTGGTACTCTCTCTGCATCTCAAATTGCCACTTTTTGGCAAAACTCAGTCTATCTGGATGGAGGAGAGAATGGGACTCCTAACATCATCTTCACTTATGAAGAACAAGAGTTTGTGATTACTCCACAAACTGTCAGAGATACGATGGGGTTTGATACACATACATCTTATACTTATGTTGCTGAACGTCAATTGAGACAGATGCTACAGGAGATAGGTTACATGGAATCTCTTGACAAGCTTGGCAGTGTAAAGAGACCTAATCTCAGGAAGGAATGGAATTTTTTCTTCGATTGCATTACAAGGACATTCCAGAAGAAGGTCACTAACTGGGATGCTATTCCAATAGACAGTCTGCAAATCGGGTATTCTCTACTTTATGGTAGTAATTTTGATTTTGGTACTTATGTTCTGATGAATTTAGGTGATAAACTGTCAGAGTCTCCTATAGTTTATTTTGCTCGATTTTGTCAAATGCTGTTCAATGCTTGTGTACCTGGTTTAGAGATTGCTGAAACTGATGAAATTCAGCCTTTTAGAGTCAACAAAAGAATATTCTCTGATATGACTAATAAGGATGTTGGTAAAGAAAACCTACCTGCCTTTGTTCTGCCACTTGCTTTGCAGAATTTTCTCAACCAACCTCAGGACGAACCACAACCAGAACCACAACCAGAACCACAACCTGAACCACTAAACATTGATCGTACTCAAACACTAAACACTGAACCACATACATCACCTACTTACACTGCACCTACAAAACAACCTTCACACACTCCACAAACAAACTCTGAACCATCACAATCTCAACCACAACCACAGCCTAAAGCAAAAAGAGGTAGAGTAAAGTCAGCAGCAATCACTGAACGACATGCAAGAGTTAAGAAGACAATAGAGACATAAATGAAAGCAAAACAGACATCTCCTGGAGCTGTTTATACTAGAAGAATGAAAAGAATGAAACAAACGGCAAACAGACCTAAGTCACCCTCAGTGGTAGCAGAATCTAGTAAAGAGGATTCAGATGAAGTGCCTCTAGCTAAGAGAAGAAAACTGGTAATCTCTGATTTTGTTGATGAAAATGTTGAAGCTCCAGAGGTAGTTTCACAGCAAACACCTACTGTTGAGGCTGAAAAAGATACAATGCCTGAAGAAGTTGAAATGCCTGCAGAAGAGGATACTAGAGATGGCGTTTCTCCAATGAATGACATTCTTGATTCATTCATGCCATTCTCTGATCCTATCTCATCAATTTTTACTCAATCTGAAGCAACTGGTGCAGCTGATCAACCTACAGTTGTCCTTTCTGAAACTGTAGCATCACATACAGAATTACTCTCAGATGCTCACCAAACTGTTGAAGGAGGAGATGAGATTGATCAACAACCTAAGGAGATAAACTCTAAGACTATTGTGCAATCTGCAGAGGATGTTGTACAACCTATTGTTGACTCTACTACTAAACCTGTTGCAGAGAATGTTATTGGCACTGTTGATGCATCTATTCCTATTCCTCCATTCGCTCATCATGTTGAAGCTGAGGTTGGAGATGAAACTGAAGGGAATACTGAGTCAAGCTCTTCTCAGAGTTTACCAGTCCAGATTGATGCTAAGGTTAAGGATTTTGCAGGTCCTTCAAATCAAGCAGATGCTGAAGAAGAACACCTTGAACAATTTTCAAATGACTGGTACAAGGACACTTGTATCTTTCCTCCTGCAAGAGCAGCTGATTTGTCAAGAGAACCCCCAGAACAATTACAAATCCAGAGATTCTATCTTGTCTTAAGATTCTATCTTGTCTTAAGGCTACAGTTGTACAAGTGAAGACTCTCAACTCGAGGTTTGATCTGTGTCAAAAGGCAATCTCTGATGTTCGAGGTGATGTTGTTAGAGGAGCTAAAATGATTAAACTTGACAACAAGAATAAATTTCAATATCTTACTCAGAATCAAGAAACTTTGTCTCACAGGCTGAGCAAAGTTGAACAAAATCAGAATGATATGTCCTTAAAGATTGATTCTATTGCTACCTCCTTGGAGTTAATCACATCTATTCTTATGCCTGATGATGTCAAAAAGGGGGAGAGAGTTGCTAAAGACAAATGCAAGCAATCTCAAACTCCGATCAGAAAGGATAAAGCTGGAGATGGAGGAGCAAGTAGTAAAGGAAAGAGCAAAACTGAAGAATTTCAAACTCTGAAAACTAGCAAGTCTTCTAAATCACAGTTTGTTGGGATAAACACTGATACTCATGGTACTTCAAAGACCAAGAGTTTGCTATTATTTTCTAATCCACAGACTGATGAAGAATTGGCTGCTAAGTTGTTTATTGAAGAGAATGAGGAAGAGAGTTACAATTGTGGACATTGAAGCTGAAGAAAAGAGTTTACAAGAAGAACATCTCAAGGCTTTAAAGTCTGGTAAGTTAAAGAAAGGAAAAGCTCCTAGGCCTGTTCGTAAAGGCATTGTGATCAAGGAAAGTGCTGATGTTAGTCCAAAATCTCAGTTATCAAAGGAAACAATGGCAGCAGAAGCTCAACTCAAGCTGAAAGGCATTGAAGGAGAAAGTTCACAGAAGAAAGTCACAACCTCTGTTGCTACACAAGTTGTGTCTAAACCTTTATCTTCTCAGTTGCAATCAGTTTTTGGGAAAGGAACACTTCATGATCCAAATCTATTATCTGGAGTTTCTATGATTTTTTCTGATGCAAGAGCCTTGACTGGCAAGGTTGGAAACAATAAGGGTGGACTAGGTTCACACAAGGACAAAAGGCAATATACTGGTCCTAGAGATCCTTCTTCATTGGCTGTTCCAAGTCGTGGTGTCACTCAAGAGAGTTTGGACAGACTGGAATCAGTACAGTTAGTTCATCAGAAGAGTTTAAAGAAGGATTTTCTCTTGTATTTCATGGCTGATGGGACAGTATTTAGAATTGGTGAGAATGATATTGGCTTGAAATATTGGGAAGAACTAGAATATGTTCTATATCTTTTCAAGGTGAATAGTCAAAGGACTCAATCAGTTGCTAATGTGCTCAGAAAGAGGATGCTTCAGAATTTGGCAATCAGAGGAACGAAGTATAATAGCAGATATGTTCTTAAGTACAGGGATTACAATGGAAATCTTATTGAAATGAAGAAAGGTACTGCAAAATTAAAGACTGATTTGGGAATCACAGTACTTGACTTCAATTCACAGTCAGAAGAAGTCAAATTTATCAGACTGGGAAATGAGATGAGAAGAAACAAAATCTATGATCTTAGGGCTGCTATTTATCAGACAGATGAGAGTGATCCTCAGCTCAGAGAGATTAAAGAAGCTATGGAAATTGAGCTTGAAAATGCAGAAAGAAGATTGCTCATAGATTATCTCAGAGCTACACCAGACCTTGAAGAGATTAGAGATTAAAGTCTGTAAGGATTTTCTTATTCTCTGTAGATTTTGTTAAGTAGTAGTTTAAACTCTGAATTTGTATAAACACTGTATTTGTCTATTTATTTTGACATCATCAATTATTATTATTAACTTGTGCATTTTTGCTAATGAACAAGTTGGGGGAGATTGTTAAATATAATTGATGTGTTTTAATCAGTGTTTAAGTGTTACAGTGAATTATCAGAGTTTAGCTGGAAGCGGTCAGAGTTTAGTGTAAACTCTGACAGACGGAAGCTGGACAAAGTTTAGTAAAGTCTGTCTGGAAGCAGCGCGTACAAAGTCAACAGAAGATATTAAAGATCAATTGAAGATTTATTATGGAAGCGATATATTTGAAGATTGGATAGCTATCAAAGAGATCGAGTTGACTTAGGAGACGTGTGACAATCTGTAATTGATATCATTGTATAGCTGATTATTAGGAATATCAATTAGAGATTGTATCGAAGCTGTATATTTTATAAATACAGTTAGGTTAACCCTAGAAGGGTATCGTGCAACGAATTATCTTTATTGTAACCTAGCAGCTCTTTGTGATAGTTTACATCACGAAGAGGGTTCTTAATACCAGAAGTTTTTAAGTGCATAAACGTCTTACTTGTTAAACTCTCATACGAATTTGATTATTAATTTTGTATTCGGCCTAACAAGGTGTAGATGCTTGCAACTTTTTCCAGAGCTTCGTTCCTTCTCTCAGCCCAGCGATGAGAAAATTTTTAACGGCCTCGTCATTTGCTCCTCGCACTCTTGGGACCTCAGCATTAAACCTCTTGAAGTAGCCTTACAAGCTCTCCCCTTCTTTTTGCTTTATATTAGCCAGAGTAGACACAGGAGGTGCATAGAGCATTGAGGATTGGAATTGTTTGATGAAGATGTCCACGAATTGCTCCAGGAGTCAATGGTGACTAAAGCCCCAAGCTTTGAGAACCACTTTTGGGCACTTCCTCTCAACGAGGCCGCAAACAATCTGCAGCTAGCCAACTGTGAGGCTTGATACACATCCATCTCACTGTTGAATCGAATGACGAACTTTGCTGGGTCAGTATCCCCGTTATAGGTCATATCCGAATGATGGCCTCTAAACACAGCGGGGCAGTCCGAATTTCATGGGCGAAGGGTGAGGACGAGCCCATAGTACTGAAGATCCCTTTCTCAGTATTCATTGCGTCTAAGGCCTTTTTCAACTCCTCCAGTTTGTAGTCCCCAACCTTGGCCTCCTTATCCTCTACTTTCTTCTCTCCGGTACTACCATGGTGAGATTGAGTCTTTTTTGGCGCACTAGACTCCTCTTGATCATTCTTGCGATCCTTCTTCTTGTGATCCTGGGGACCTGGCCCGTGGTGATAGGACCGCTCACGCTCTCTATGAGGAGAGGGGGGTCTGTCGTCACGACGATATGACCGCTCGCGATCTCGATGAGATGGGGGTCGCTGAGACTTGTCCTGGGATCGCTTGTCCCCTTTTTCAGTAGTAATCTTTTCTAACTTGAGACGGAGATCGTGTTCGGTCAACTTCTTCCCAAGGCAGTCAAAAACACTAACTGATCTCCCTTCAGATGAGGCGGCCTTGTTGTGCGACCCCTCTTTCTTCTCCAGAGCAGCTTCCTCCTCGCTCCAATCAGGATTTGTCTGATCAGTGACGACATCATCAAAATCCCCTATGAGCTTCTTGGTAGGGCCCTTACTCCCTTCCTCCCGATAGGTATGGGGCCCCTCCTTGCATTCTTCTTTGCTCCTCTAGAGCTATATCGTTTCTCCACCCTATCCATCCTTTCCTGTACTGCTGTCACTTGATCACCAATACCCTTCAGGAAGGACATGACCTCAAAATTTAGCACCACCTGATGGGCAGGGGTCGTTTCCACATTCTCGGATCCGGACCCGGGCCCGTCCTTAGGTGCATCGCTCTTTGGGTGGTCGTTCCTCGGGGGGTCGTCCTTGTTGAGCTTGTGCGTTCCCGGGGTCTCCCCGTTGTTGGCCCCGTTCTTCTTCTTGTTCGATTTAGTCATCTTTCTCCCAAGTTAATGACTAGCCCCTCCTTCTAGCGCCAAATGTTATAGGGAGAAATTGGTATAACAATATTTATGGAGGTTGCCGGGATTATGGAGCAAAATACGGATATTCTGCTAAGAATACGAAGAACACGGAGGAGATTTGTAACTGTTTGTGGCTGATCTTGTTTGTTGATTTTTCAGGGATGAACTGTTTCTCAATCTTAACAAGGTGCCTACGTACCCTATTTATAGGGATCAAGCTATACGTAGTTCTTGGAGAAGAAGTTACCCTGACGGGCTAGGGTTTCTATGGGCTCGTCTTGGCCCAAATCCACTAGACGTCTATGGGCTGTCATAATTTATCCATTAATTCTGCTCATGACCCTTGGCCTAATAAAGGTTACCTATGGCTAACATGATGCTAGAATCATATGGCCTCACTGGTGCACAACTTTCCGGTCTGGATCGGTAAATTAGATCGGACCGGATCTATCGGTCCGAGGACCGGACCGAACCGAATAAAACTGGTCCGGTCCACGGTCCATAAAATCAAAAAAATCCGGTCTTTGGTCCGGTCTGGTCCAAACCCTGAAAACACCCGGTCCGGACCGGATCGGACCAGATTTTATATATATAGTTAATTTTACACTATTTTGTCTTTTAAATTATGTAGGTTAATGATTAAATATTAATATATAACATATTTTAGTGATCCAAATTGGTAAATAATAAATTTATGAAATAGTATATATAAACACTATAATATAAATGATTAAATTTCATATTTCATACTACATATAATTTATAATTACGTTTACAAATTAATGTTACTTTACAAATAATATGACATTCACTTATTTTTAAGCTTAAATTAACTTACCAAGTAATTTAAATATCAACAAAGAATGAAAATTAAATTATAAAAATTAATTTTTTTATAAAATATTAATTAATGGGTCCATACCGGTCCGGTTCCGGTTCGATCCGGGTTTTTTCGGTCCGGTCTGGTCCTATGACCGTTTATAATCGGTCTGGTCCCCGGTCCATGAATTCAATAAAATTCGGTCCTCGATCCAGTTCGGTTCGGTCCGATTTTGAACCTTTGTGCAGCCCTACTCACTCGCGAGGCTAATGGATGAGCTACGTGGCCTCGCATGCGATCCCGCTGGACTTATTCATGTGAGGTGATTTCACACGACGGAGATAATCCTACTCATGCGACCTCACTGGGCTTAGCTATGAGTCATTACAATAAGAGTATTCTTGGCCTCGCTGGACCTTGTAGAGAGATGTGATGCGATCCCATACTAGGGACATGCTGGCGAACTCGGCCCGTAGCTCGGGGTCGCTTGCTCCAATATCGGACCTAATAATACTTTGGACTGATTCCTAGTGGTGGCCTTTTGTGATCCATTATTCATTTTTAAGCCTATTATGAGTTGTGGACCGCTATCTCAGCCCATTTGACCTGTTTAGGACTTATGCCAAGATTTGGGCATAACAATATCAAAGGCAAGTACAAGATTGTCTCATTTGCAGTAAGGTTTTGCAAGAATTTTTTTTAATATTTCTTTGATAAATCGAAGTTGAAAATACACTTTATATCAATAGTTTGTAGCAAATTTTTAATCTAATAAAATATTAAATTTCAAGTGAATTTGGGTGTCGTTTACTTTCCTCAATTTTCATACTTCTAACACATAATTTCAAAATTACAAAATAAATAATTTCAAAGTAAGAATCAAAAAAATAAGTGTATAATATATTCACCCCTGTGCATTAATTTATAATTTAGTTTTAATAAATTAAAAATGATAAAAAATTTCATTCATTCAGGCTCAATCAAATTGATGAAATTATACAGGATCCTTCTTTTCGTTTAATGCCCCTAAATAGAACATGAATCGTATAATTTAGTAAATATCGTACTTATTGTTTACTTATAAATCAATTTAACTTATTATCCAAACAACCCAAAATCAACTGATTTTGATTTTAACCACCAATGCATACTCCTTACATCCCGAAAAAAAGTATTAAGTGTTACTTTGATTGTTTGCACGTAATTTACAATATAAAATAAGGTAATTTTTCATGTTTTATTTTTTCAATTTTTTTCTGAACTAAAATATAAATGTCATATTAAAAAAATTGAAAATATAATATATATATATATATATATATATATATGGTCTTGTTCTAATAGAAACTAACTTAGAATAGAAACTAGAAACTAAACCTAAATTAAATATTTCAAGCTAATCTAATGACCAAATTAGGGGTACTCCAATACAAAAAACGTTTAAAATTATTGTCTCTATTCAACAAAAATTTAAAAAAATAAAAAAATTTAAAAAAAGTTACTGTTCACGTGATGACGTGGCACGTGAACAGTAACTTTTTTTAAAAATTTTTTTTTATTTTTTTTTATATTTTTGTTGAATAGAGCCAAGAATTTTAAACGTTTTTCGCAAGAAATCAAACCTGAAAGCACCGGGATGGAAATATTATTTTTGTTGCCAATTGTCAAATTTATTTTACTGTATATTATACATTGAAAGTTTGGTCGATTGATTAATACAATACTTTGTATTTTTACCCAATTATTTTTATTCAATTTTTTATCGTAATTACTTAATTACCCTTACTTAATATTTTATAATCTTATTTAATTATCCTTACTTAATTGTTTATAATTAATAATAACTAATCATTTTTTTATGTAAAATATGTTACTTTTAATAATTAATCAATTTTACTTTTATATTTAATTATTAATAATTAAATGAGTACCTTTTTAGCTAAGGCGTATCATTTTTTCTATATTTTATTATTTTTAACTAAACTTCTTCTTTTTAAAAAAAATATTATGGGCAATATATATGTAATAATTATTAAATCATATTATTTAAAAATTTAAACTTATAAAATTTATATCTTAAAATATTAATTCAAATTAAAGAAAAAAATTATATAAAAAAAATATCCACATATGGCAGGAATTTTAAGGTATCACACGGGGTTTAAGAGCAAGTCTAACAGCCTCCTTGTATTTTTTTTATAAAAATTATAAAATATTATGCTCCTAGTGATTTAGGATATTATAAGGTATGACAATTCCAACAATCTTCCTTATAATTAAAAAACGAAACCTACCCAGTTATAATACCACTCAAAGTGGTGTCTGAGGAGGGTAGATGTACGCAGACCATGCCCCTATACAATAGGGAGGCTGTTTCCGAAGGAATCCCGATCTAGTACAGAATTACAAATACACAAAGGAAACCTAATACAAACTAGGAAACTCACGCACACGCAGGAGTTGAACCCCTGACCTCCTTCAAAGGAGGCCAGTGACTCAACACTGCACCAACATGTTGTTGGCAAGCTTCCTTATAATTGATCCTTATAATTATTAAATAATAAATAAAAGGAAGGAAGCAAGAACAAAAAAGAGATAAATAATTGGAAAGATGAGGGAAAATAATATTTTATTGATTAAAATGAAATAAGGGAACCCTTAAATAAAGATAAGGGATGACATGATGATCTAAACTTTTTAATGAAAAATTAATAGGTTGTTGAAGCACACTTTTATTCAATCCCTTATAATTTGAGTTAGGAGGTCTTGTGTTCTCAGAACCGGATCGGGCATCGAACCAGAAACCCTACTGGTTACTGGTTCGATTGGTTCAACCGGCTCGACCAGTGGTTCAACCGGTATGATGTCATAATTATGTAATATATAATTATATATATACTTAATTATATAAATATATAATACAATCTGAAAATTATGAATAATCTCCGTTAAAACAAAATAAATAACAATCTAATTTTACAGACAATGAAACAACAATGTCCAGGCCAGTAATTATAAAAAAAGGAGAAGTAATTAACAAGTACAGTAATAAAAAAGTTCAACACTATTAACAAGAAAAACATATCCGCAATAAAATTATTTTTTTTTGCTAAATATCCGCAATAAAATCATTGAATGCTTGGCCTAATTGATTTAGAATCATTAGATACAAATCATAGCTTGTCAGTTCATAGGCCACTTTACTGATTTACTTTTGAAAAATACTGTATATCCTTGGGCTTTGTTCAAGTGTAAACCACCCAGTCTGAGCAACGGTTTAAAACAAAACAACCGGCCACCGGACCGGTTTTTACCGATTTTTGACCGGTTCTGACCTGTTCTGAACAGGGAAACCGGGAGACTGGTTTTAGGGGTGAACCGAACCGGACCTGGCACCGGTTAGCGGTCCGACCGGTCGAACCGGTCGATCCGATCCAATTTTAAAAACACAGGGGAGGTCATATAAAAGATTTGTTGGAGTTTGCTCTAAGGAAGTTGATTGTTGAAAGAGGGTTAAATGAGTTTGGGGGCCGGTCCGTGGCAACCGTTTGCCACGGACGGTTTAATCAGCATACTGTTTCAGAGCCGTTGGATCAAATATTGCCACGGACGGTTTAATCAGCATACTGTTTCAGAGCCGTTGGATCATTTGATCCAACGGCTCTGATTTTAAAAAAAATTGCGCCGTACCACAAAAAGTTTCTGCGGTACGGGCAAATTACCAAAATGCATTTTCTGCGGTACGGTGAACAGTAGATTTTTGGTGTGAAAACAAGGGACAATTTGGTAATTTCTCGGTACAGCAGAAAGTTTCTGCGGTACGGTGCATTTTTTTTAAAATCACAGCCGTTTAGCGGTACGGTGCAATTTTTTTTTAAAATCACAGCCGTTGGATGATTGATCCAACGACTGAAAAGCCGTATATTATATAACATACGTTTGCTAGGGACCGGGAACCAATGAGTTTTGATGGAGTATATGCTTTGCTAGGGGAGAGCACGGTTCGGTTCGGGGCGGTTTTGCCCCGAAACCGAACCCGAAACCGCATACCTTCGATTTTAAAAATTGAAAACCGCAACCGCAACCGAACCGTCGGTTTCGGTTTTAAAAAGCTCGGTTCGGTTTTTAACGGTTCGGTTTCGGTTTTAAAACCGAACGAAAAAATCATAAATATATTACAATACTTTAATTCTATAAATTATAATGTACTCGATTTTTAATCATAAGATATATAAATTAATAAAATTTATATTAATAAAATTAAATATTGGTGGTTCTTCATTGTCGTCGTCGGTCTCTGTTTCTTGTCTCTGTTCCTTGCCTCTGTTTCTTTAGTTTGTTATTCCTCTCAGCTTGTTGCTCATTAGTATGTGTAATGATCTCCTACTCCAGTATCCAGGCTTTGCCTGTCTCTAGTAACTCAAGATATAATATATTTATTAATTTTAAGAATATATATAAATTATATAAAATGATTTATTTATTTTTTTAATAATCGGTTCGGTTCGGTTTTAGTCGGTTCGGTTTTAACTTATAACCGGAACCGGAACCGAAAGTCTCGGTTTTTAAAAATCAAAAACCGCAACCGTCGGTTCGATTTCGGTTTCGGTTTTTCAATTCGGTTTTGATCGGTTTCGGTTCGGTTTCGGTTTCAATTCGTTTTTTACTCACCCCTATGCTTTGCTGTTTTTAGGAAACCTATGCAGAAAGGTGAGAAGTGCATACGGCCCTACCCACTGGCCACTAGGCAAATTATATTGTCAAATAGTACAAACTCGTGAGTCGTGACTAATTAACTCGTAGTATAAATTGGTAAAAGAGAAAGCTGTACAAATTATAAAAATACTACTTCCCGACACATATTTGGTGTCCGTAACATTCTCAACTCTAGTTTAACATAGACAACCAATAAGGAATCCCAGAAAATCTAGTACCAAAAGATCTTGTCAAAACAACCAGCTCAGTTACAATTAAAAAAAAATGATCTTTAATCTCTTTAACATCTTTTCTTGATTTTCTTGATTCCATCTTGCCCATTACTTTTAACATTCAAAATTTACACAGTATATTCATATATAGTACATTTCACCTGGGAGAGGGAGAGAGAGAAAGACAGGGAGAGAGATGTCTTCATCAACTCCAAATCAAGCAGGAGAGAATATGAAGAATCCAACACCTCCAAAACCCAACTGGGTACTTCCTTACAAAACCCAAAGTCTTCAAAAGCTATATACTATTGGCAAGAAATTAGGGCAAGGTCAATTTGGGACAACCCATCTTTGTACTGAGAAATCTACAGGTACCCTTTATGCTTGCAAGACTATTCCTAAGAAAAAACTTATTTGTAAAGAAGATTATGAAGATGTTTGGAGAGAGATTCAAATAATGCACCATTTATCTGAGCATCCAAATGTGGTCTTAATTAAAGAAACTTGTGAAGACCCTCTTTTTGTTCACATAGTTATGGAATTGTGTGCTGGTGGGGAGCTTTTTGATAGGATTGTAATGAAGGGTCAGTATAGTGAGAGAGAAGCTGCTAAGCTTTTGAAAACTATTGTTGGGGTTGTTGAAGCTTGTCATTCTTTGGGTGTTATGCATAGAGATTTGAAGCCTGAGAATTTCTTGTTTTTAAGTGAGGATGAGGATTCTGCACTTAAAGCTACTGATTTTGGCTTGTCTGTCTTCTACAAGCCAGGTTGGTATTATGTATGAAGATATTTATGTGTTTACAGTTTTTGTTTACTCTGCGTTGATACTTGTGATTGGTAGTTTCTTGATTGTGGACATAATAATAGGACTAGCTTTTTGTAGCAAAATTATCTTTCCGACACTTGTAAACCCCAAATATTTGGCATTATTGAATCTTGTCATTCCTGATTGATTTTGTTATCATTTTTCCGTTGGTGTTTGTCAATTTTATCTCGGCTTTGAGCTGCAGAATGTCAGCAACATTTTGAAACATTTTGTTTCTTGTGATCGATCTTTCCTAACTTGGCTTTTCTTATTTTCATTTGTGTTCAAACTTTAATATAGTTCTTGTAAGTTGTAAACTTAATTGAGTTTTGTTCAATTAATGTGGGTTCTCTCTATGTTGTTATGCCCAACTTTCTATTGCATATTTTAGTAGAATGTCTGATGATTAAATTCTACATGTGCTTTTTGTTAACATATATAATATTAGCGTATTATTGGATAGTTCTATTATTATGTTTGTTTCCTTGTTAGGATAATTTCCTTTATTATTGTTGATGTTCTATATAAGCCCCTCTTCTATTGTAATTGATAATTTCCTTTATTATTGTTGATGTTCTATTGTAATTTCCTTTATTATTGTTGATGTTCATTATAATAGAATCCTATTTTTCTCTCTTCTCTCACTATTTTATCATGGTATCTACTGCTAGATTGATTCGATCCGGGATCGGTTGATTGAGAGTTGAACGTGATGTCTTCCGCATGTTGGATTAAAACATGTGCTTCGATTATTTTTTTCATGTATCAATGCATAGCAATCTATCATAAAATTATGATGTGTTTGGCTTGAGAGAAACCTTGATATTCTTGAAATGTAGATTTTAATGTCAGCATTGAACTTGTTTTGTCGGTCTTCCCTCTTCTACAAGCCAGTTTAGTAAATTGGGTATCTTCATATATTTTCGCGTCTGTGTATATTTTGACTTACCCTGCATTCAATTTTGTAAGTACTAGTTTCTTGATTGTGGATTTGGTAATTATGACCGACTTGTATTGAAGTTTGTTGTCCCCCATTTTATCAAATTTTGCCTTCCTGAATCTTGCTATTCCTGATTCACTTTGTTTTCGATTTCAATTCTTTGTTAATTTTATCTTATATAAGAGCTGAATGATGCAAGCTATATTCAAGCTATCATGGTTTTGGATTTGATATATCCTACCCTGGGTTTTTTTTTTCTCACTTGAACTTTTAGTTAAGTAGTTTCTGTAAACTTCACTAAGATGTGTTGACTTTAATGTTAGAGTTCTCTTTGTGACTTTTTCCTAACTTCCTATTGCATGTAAAGTAATATTTATTTTGATCAACTGTTCTTTTATCAAGAGTGTGCTTTTTTGGAGTCTGATATAGCAATGCATGGTCTTCCATTATCTTTACTGATATTTATGGCTTGAGTGAATATTTTGGATTTTAAAAATCTAGATATCATGTGTAAGGTTTGAACTTAGCTGTTTGCGAACACTTCAGCTTGGCGTTGGCTTACATAATTCTTATATTTGTCATCCGGTCCTTCCTATCAAATTAATGAACTCTATTCATCACTTTGTTTAAGATTATGTTACTAATTTATTCACCGGATCTGAGTTTGAATTGTTTAGTCGTACTCGTAATTTACTGAATTAGTTGTAGCATTTTCGAAATTTTCTTGTCCACTGTTGCATGCATCTGATGTTTGAATTTTCAGTTTTATCTTGTCTTCTGTTGTTTGCATCCAGTGTCTGTCACAGACTCACAGTCATAGGTTTCTGCTCTCGTTCTTAAATCTAAATTACAATGGTTGCACACTAGTTGTGTTAGATAATTAACGCTTGTATGATTTTTCATTAGAGGGCCAACTATATTGATCATCTTAATCAGAGATATTAAAGTGCATTTTCACCATTAAAATTAATTAAGATTTTAAACGGCAATATGGAAACAGGTCGCCTATGACTTGTGCTGGGATTCTCCTCATTTACTTATTAATGTAAATTAAATTGTGGTCATGTAGAACTAGAAGTTATTTATACGAACTACTGGTCTCAGATTGCAATCATAAGCAATACAAACTACTCATGGGCTCCATAAATCGTTGGCTTATAATTCTTATTTAATATTTTTTCTCATTCCCCTTTAACCTAGGCGAAACATTCTGTGATGTGGTTGGGAGTCCTTACTATGTGGCCCCAGAAGTTTTACAAAAGCATTATGGACCAGAATCAGATGTATGGAGTGCAGGAGTTATATTGTACATCTTACTGAGTGGAGTCCCCCCTTTTTGGGCAGGTAACTCTTATTAGGCCATATAACTATTGAGGATAGTGGGAAAAGATAAGTTATTAATAATCATAATGTCATTATTCACTTTACAATTCACACTCGCTGCTAACTTATTGTACTCCCTCTTTAGAAACTGAGATGGGAATCTTCAGACAGATATTACAAGCAAAATTGGATTTTGAATCTGAGCCGTGGCCTAGCATTTCTGATAGTGCCAAGGATTTGATACATAAAATGCTCGATAGAAATCCGAAGAAGAGGCTAAGTGCACACGAAGTGTTATGTAAGTCGTTTTATTAATGCCAGAGCAGGCATGTTTCTTAAAGTATGTTGCCAATAACTAGATGTTCTAATTTTTAAATATCTATGAGTTGATGTAGTGGATTTTGTTTTCTTGTCCCCCTTCCCCCCTTTTGACAGGTCACCCTTGGATTGTTGATGATAGGATTGCCCCAGATAAGCCTCTTGATTCAGCAGTGCTCTCACGCTTGAAGCAGTTCTCTGCGATGAACAAGCTTAAGAAGATGGCTTTGCGAGTAAGATAATATTGTATTAACTTCTCATCCAAGCTTAAGAAGATTCTCTACACTCATGTTTTACTAGATTTGCTTGGCACTTAGCAGATGGCAATTATATATCTCCTTAATCCTGATTGGCCTCGAGACAAAATTCAAATTTAGTTTGTTCTACCATAGCTGTATATGTTCATGCTAGCAGCAAAATTCTGTAGTAATAGTAGCAGTTAAACTTTGATCATGTGTAGGTTATTGCTGAGAAGCTCTCAGAAGAAGAAATTGGTGGTCTGAAGGAATTATTTAAGATGATAGACACTGACAACAGTGGAACTATCACTTTCGATGAACTGAAAGAAGGCTTAAGAAGAGTTGGTTCTGAACTCATGGAATCTGAAATCAAAGATCTCATGGATGCAGTAAGAGAAATCATTGGATGCTTAACTTTGACGTTATTTACTATCAAACTTTCTTCATGGAAACTTGATAAATAATATGCTACTTAACTGGTCAAATTTTGCAGGCGGATATTGACAACAGTGGTACAATAGACTATGGTGAATTTATTGCTGCTACAGTGCACCTTAATAAGTTGGAGAGAGAGGAAAATTTAGTGTCAGCATTCTCATTTTTCGACAAAGATGGCAGTGGTTACATAACCATTGATGAGCTTCAACAAGCCTGCCAAGACTTTGGTTTAGGTGAAGCTCACCTTGATGAGATGATTAAAGAAATCGACCAAGATGACGTAAGTTTACTTGTGGTGAATTGTGTGCATGCTTACATATCTAGGATCAGGATCAAATACAAACTTAATTTAATACAGTTTTCTTAATTATACCAATGTAAAATTATTTTATATATTTGGATTCAACACAAATATAACTATTGTTCAACAGATGATGTTGAACTCAAGTTATATATATGTTGAACACTCGTTATAAAGAATTTCAATTTTTCGTAAAAAATGTTGCAAATATGTTTTTAATAAATTATAAAATGTTGTAAAATATTTTTGTTTCCAATTATGTGTATTTAATAAAATCTTAATTATTATTTATAAAATGCAGTTGAACCGAAGATATATGTGTTGAACAAAAAAAGTTTGTAAGTTTGTATTTATGAAAGTTTTTACTGGAACTCAGCCCTACATATCTATGTGTGTGGTTTGGCGTGATAAAGTTTACTAAGTCTTCAATGAGTGGAAGTGTTTGTTTAAGTACATAGGCAAGTACATTCGAACCCCACATAGACGTTGGCTAATTAATCTTACTCATTAATATTTTAGATGAATTAGGAATAAAGATAGCTAATTTGATTAAATAAAACTTAGGATATCTAGATCAGAACCGATTACAAAATTGATAATTACAACAATTATGGAATTTACAACAGCCCTTATAACAAGTAGAGGTAATACTCTCATTTTTTTTATATCTCAACATATGCATTTCTGGCTAACTTTACATGATGTAAAAAATAATCTGTATAATTCTAAATCTTACAGTCATTTGGCTTTAAGATTTCTTCTTTCTTTTATTAAAGAGTTTCCCACTAGCTTTGGCAGTCCTAATATTTGGAAATATCTGAGAACTCTATTAAATTTGAACTTTTTGTTTATAGAAAATAGATGAGAATTATATATGAATGCTTTTTAGTAAATGGTAAGACAAAGGTAAATGTGTTCGACTTCAGCAAACATTTACTACGAAAGTAATATTGCGAACAACTCATCACAATGTCCTTATGATAGATCATGCCAGCTAATAATGCAAAAAGATATTATATAGAATATAAAAACATGAAAGAGAATTTATGTAAACAGAATACTCCTCAATCATATTGCTGCGAGCATACTCCTGTACTGCCTTTCCTGACTAATCACAGTTCTGCGACTGACAGTATTTAAACAACCAAATGTGATCATCCATCCAAATGTAATTTTTGTGTTTATCACTGTCAGCTTGCCTTTTCCCTTGCTCTTTTTCCTCAAAACTCCTGCTACTTGTGTAGATGGTTTGTGTTGTGCATATCCAAGTAAATATACTTACGTAGTAGCATAGCAAGAAAGGAACCTTTTTGCTGATGTGAGGTTTTTCGTTGCAGGATGGGCAGATAGATTATGGGGAATTTGCTGCAATGATGAGAAAAGGGAATGGAGGAGTCGGTAGGAGAACTATGAGGGGCAATTTTAATTTGGGTGAAGCACTAGGAGTAACAGCACCGAGTGACAAGTGTGATTAACAATCTCATTGTCATGCACTCTGGTCCGTTCTCCTGATCTCTGGACAATGCAAATTTTCTTAAGCTGCTGCATTATGTCTGCATATCTTGATATTAAAAAGATTAGTAGTTGGTTTGGTAGTGCTAACAACTGTCTTACCTTATCTCAGTGACATGTCCTGTGTAATATTTTGATGGGATTTAATTGTTTTATTTACTTCTTGAATGGGAATGGGAAACTTTTTGATACTGTTGTGGTTGTGGAAGTCAAGTTGCTTTTGGTTTTAGATATGATCTGCATATGAAGTCTTCGGCATATAGTTTTCAGAATGGCTGTATTGTGGCAGACCCATCAGAAGCCTAGTTAGTTTTATAATATGATAGTTCTTCTCTTTATTCTTGCAGTGAAGTCATAGTATAAGTGAGGGGAAGGAAAGTAAATGTCCTGATTCAGCTGTTCTTCCACTAAAATCAAGGTCGTGCGTTGGACCTTTTTTTACAATTTTAGAAATGTTTTAAGTACTAAATATCTCGATTCGAACTTTACCCCGTTGTAGCACGCTGGAGCCAAAGTTGGGGGAGGGCTGTTAAGTGTTAAAGTGGTAAACCGGTAATTCACATATATACAATTATGCAATGGCGAGGGGCTTTGCTAATTCACATATATACAATTACAAATGGGGAGGAGCTGATACATACATACAATTATGCAATGGCGAGGGGGTTTGCTAATTCACATTATACAATTACGAATGGGCGAGGAGCTGATACAGGGTAATTCGCATACATATATGAATGACTGAGGGGAGTACAGTGCACAACATACATATATGCATAATCGTCATTTTGTATATCCCATGCTTCCATAAGTTGCATTGAGGAAAAAAGGGATCTCTTCCCCAGTGGTGAAACACACACATTTCTCCTGTTAGTGATATTTTTGTTTAGAATTAGACTAAATTGTGGTACTAATTACACCTTGGAACACAATAAGAAAATCTAAACTTCTACCGCATTTCTGTTCTCCTTTATGTAGCAAAAAAATGTTTTGAATAAAGCATATTATTTAGGAGTATAAAATTTCAGATTTTTTCTGAGGTGAGTCTTTATTTATGACATTTAATCTTTCTATTCTTGCAACACCACCCCTAGCACACAAGCTCTCAACAATCAACAATAAACGAGTTCAGATGACCAAAAGTTGGTGCCTAGGAAGGAGCAAAACAGCGGTGAAAAACATATGCATTCTAGAAGTTCATTATTGATCCAGAAGGGAGCCAACAATCGATCTGTTATAGTAAAAAGTCTTCGCAGATAATGTGAATGCTGATTAAACAGATCGCTGCCATCTATTTTCTCACCGACTTGTATTACCCCAATTATTTTTACTCAAACCAGTAAATTACTTATTCAGAAAATTTTCAAAACTTTTTCACCTAACAATGCCACACATGATTGCAAATTTGCAATACAAATGGTTCCTGATTTCAGGATTAATGTTTTGCCCAAATCACCAATTCAGTTACTGCATGCACAATGCATATAAAATTACATAAATAATACAGTAACATTGAGCATTCATGTAAACAACTAAAATCAAATGAAATATGTGAAGTTAAAGATTATTATGCTCCACAGGAGAACGAGCAACTGCTAACAATGGTACTTTGTTCACATTTAGTGGACAACAATGCATGATAATAGTACAGTCTATCCACATGCCGCTCACAATTTACTGGACACAGCAAGGTACTTTGTATGACGCCCATGAGCAACTACTTTTCCTGTCTTTTTCTTCCTCAGTTCCACAGTGACAACAGCAATGGCCTTGCCAACACGTAATACCTTGGATTCTATCTCGATTTCCTCCTGAGTAAACATTAATTTTTTGCTATGATTGAATTTGCTGAATGGATGTTAAATTTAAAGACACGCACAATTGCTTTCAGCCACCTCGGCAGAGAAAAATAAGGGAAAGTAAAGGAGCAAAAATTCACTTGTGTGAAAAGAGGGAGACTGATTGACCATAAATGACATGTTAATGCAAAGAAACACAAATTAAATAACTTTAACACTAGTTTTTCTTTATATAATAAATAAGCATATAAAAAACTAGTGTTAGAAAGTCAAAGGAGCAAAAACAAATCCAAAAGATCCTTCCAAAGTTAAGATACAAAATCAAAGCACCTTAACAACTAAAGACCCAAACTACAGTCTCAAAACACGCACTTATATGTCCACATGACTGAAATGTATCGGAATACTACATAAGCAAGAAGAAGCTACTACCAATCTGAAGTAAAGTAGCATGCTTACATCTCAAACGCTGAACTTGATGCTTTCAAATGATAATTTCATCGACCTATCTTATCTATACATGAATAGGAATAAAACATAATCTGGAAATTCGAATTTGGAAGTGGAGTTTTACTTATAAATATTCGAAAGACCATGTTTAGCTGGCTAGCACAGTCTCGTAATTGGACTGAACATTTCGTTTTCATAGACATCAGGCCAGTCTTTTAATTCGGTTTCTTAGTTAGACAACAAGTGCAGCTGGGCAGGAATGTAAAAAATTAAAAAAATTCACAGTTGCTGGAATCTTAATTCAGTAAATATTAAATTACCCGGCCATTATATTAAGGCACTCATAAGGGAGTAAAGTCTTTCTGCGCCCATTCTTAGGGAATTCAATAGAAAACACAAAGAAGCAAAGAAACCTGATGTTACTTTGCCTGGGTGCATTTGTCGATTACTTACTGTTCTGATTACAATTATATAGATGCATTAGAGTTTACCCCCTTTTTGAAGTGTTTACTTATTATATGTTCTTTAATTGTACACTGATTTTTTTACCCTTATACGAGAAGTCGAATTACTCTTGCATGCTGAATATTCTACAAATTCATCTTCATTGAAAAGCACAAATGCAACGAAGATAATGCATTAAAGAGATTCCACTTTGACGGAATAAAATGAAAATTAAAAACATATTCAACACACATTCCTAAAACAAATCCGTTCACAAATTTCAAAACTATTTATTTTTCTTACCCTGGACATTTATTCATGTATGTCATTCCATTTTTATCTAGAAAAGTTTGCCACAAGGTTTGGGATGAGGCTTTCGCTATATATTAGCATGTGAAGAAAGTCTAGAAGACAGTAACCTTGTAAGACAAGAATCCACCTCATTGACCTAGTCTCGTGATTTAGAAAAATAAGAGGGTATATAAGAGAAAACAACAATCACTCACTTGACAAACATAATATTCAAACAAAGACAAAACTGTAAGGGCTGCACCGCTTGAAAGCTTTTCTAGATGTGATACTTGTATCCTCTCTTCTTTGATTGAATATCGAACAATGGCAGCTATTACATGTGACCGTTACTCCGACTCATTAGGTTTTGGCCGACGTACCCTTGTCATTTACCCAGACACGATACTTTATATCACGTGAGATCTTTTGACTTCAATATGTACAATATGACCAACTGAAAGACCACATATGAGATGAACTCTGGATGCAAAAAGAAAAAGATGAATTGTGCATGTTTGTTTCCTTCATGAAGGTAACACACTAAGGTTAGGAGTCATTTCTTTGAGAATTGATTACTAAGTGGCTTAGCATATGATAGCTTTTAACAAAGGCCTTGGTTCATAATTTATTTCACAAGCGGTCAGGACCTTCACGTTCCCACTTTAGGGGTATTGAGATTATCTTGAATAGTTGAATGTTCTAGAATGGTGTTTTGTTTTATTCATATAAACAATAGTTCCCTCATTTCCACTTGAGTAAGTAATGAGATTTTCTTCTGTATTTTGGGATGATTTAGCCTAGAATTCCAAACGAGGCACATTCCTTAATTTTAGACGAGTTTTTTTTTTCTAGGGGCTCGACTTTCTGACTTTTTACATATGATGACTGAGATTAATGAGAAGTGATAAATTTCTACCAAGGAACAAAAAAACAGGGCAACAAAACACATTGTTTTCTATACAAAAGATGCAAAACTTAGCAAATGCAAACAGAATCAAAACAGAGATAGATTAGATAGAAAAACATACACCAGCATAAGCAGCATCAACATAAGACACACTAATCTCCACCGAAACACCAGAACCAGGAGAAGAAATTGCAGCTGTATAAATAGCAGCTGAGCCCAATATATCCACTATAGCAGCAATGGCCCCACCATGTAATGTATTAGCTGTGTTCTTTTCATTTTCAAGAACTCGATCATCAGTTGTGTTCTAACTATACTTACACAAACATGTATCTACAATTCTACATAAATAAATCAAGAACTAAAAAAACAAGATAAAGGGGGTAAGAGTAACAGACCAGTAAACGAGGAGGGACAATCATGGAGCAGATGACCCGACCCGGTTCAACAAGATCAACTTTAATGCCTTGAACAATAAAAGGTTCAAAGAATTTATAAGGCATGGAATCAACAATTGACCCATTTTTTGAATTGCCCTCTTGTTCTAAGTGCTTCTTCACTTCATCAAAATTCATGATGATGATGCTTTTAAAGGAGTTTTCAAAATCCCAGAAGTCAGGAAGTTGATCTGAAAATGAGTTTATCATACAGTGGGTGAAATGAAACACATGTTGATGTTGTTTACATGTACAACTTTGACTTCATGTTATGGCTAAAAATATTTTTTTAACATGTAATAAGATTAATTCGTTTATTGATAATTGATGATTTTTTTTATCAGAATTGATAATTGATGAATTTGTGTTGTTTTTATTATTGAATTTAATTAATTATTTGTTGTATCATAATTAAGGGTATTGTTGTGGAATAAAAACTAGGCTACTAGTATTGCAGCTAGGGTTTACGTATTTAATGCAAAGGTGTGTGAGCTTCGTGCTTTAATGGCTGCTCTTGTGCTCGTGGCTGACTCTGCCTTCACAAGATGCCTACGTACTTTGATGAATATCAAAGATCAAGCCAAAAAACGTAGTTCTAGGATGAGGGGTCTGACCCTTTATATAGGCTGAGAAGCCTTAGAATTATGGTAGGATTCGGAGACTTGGTGGACAAGTCTTTGAGGAAGGTTCTAGGTCTATTCCTTATAGGAATCAGTTTCCATATAGAGTTGGATGCCTTATAGGATAAGTCTGAAGGAGATATTATTCTTATCCAACTCTTATTTGCTGAGCTGTTTATTACCCTTAATATTAATTACGAAATTAATATTATAAATAGGGTTTGGGCCCATCTGGTGGGCCCCACGTTTGAACCATTCCGGGTATAATTAATACCACATTAAAGGTGTCTTTAAGGCTTACTTTTAGCCCATATCATTTGCCCCCCAACTTCTAGGAAAAATGATCAGGTTTTCCTTGAAGTTTTAACTGCCTTTCGTGAGACTTGGGACAGGGCTTTGTACACTAGTGTTTCACAAATGTCGTCTTGATGCAAAGTGTGGAGCGACCGACACGTTTACGACGATATGCCTTATTCGAGGCTAAGCAATTTCCATAACTTTAGTTACAGAGTCTTTTTCTTCAAGGAATTATCTATGAAATTCCTCGTATTTCCATATTTATCCTATCATGGTACCCACAGGTATCAAAATTCCATGTCTGTGAAGATTTGCTGTCAAAAAATCGATTTTTATAGCAAATTTCGACCAGGACTGAGTATTTTCGATCAGAAATTCGACCAGGATTCTGGTCGAAATAAGGCCTTCTTTTGCTTCCTGATCGAAGAGATTTTCGACCAGGATTCCTGGTCGTTTCGACCAGGATTCTGGTCGAAATAAGGGTCCAATTTTACTCTGGTCGAAGGGTTTTTCGACCAGGATTCCTGGTCGTTTCGACCAGGATTCTGGTCGAAATAAGGGCCTCAGAATGGTTTTGGTCGAAAGGTTTTTCGACCAGGATTCTTGGTCGTTTCGACCAGGATTCTGGTCGAAATAAGGGCGTTTCCAACGCTTTGGTCGAAGGGTTTTTCGACCAGGATTCTTGGTCGTTTCGACCAGGATTCTGGTCGAAATAAGGGCGTTTCCAACGCTTTGGTCGAAGGGTTTTTCGACCAGGATTCTTGGTCGTTTCGACCAGGATTCTGGTCGAAATAAGGGCGTTTCCAACGCTTTGATCGAAGGGTTTTTCGACCAGGATTCTTGGTCGTTTCGACCAGGATTCTGGTCGAAATAAGGGCGTTTCCAACGCTTTGGTCGAAGGGTTTTTCGACCAGGATTCTGGTCGAAATAAAGGCGTTTCCAACGCTTTGATCGAAGGGTTTTTCAACCAGGATTCTTGGTCGTTTCGACCAGGATTCTGGTCGAAATAAGGGCCACTTTGGCTTTGGGCCTAGTCTTATGGGGCCTGATACCTTTCTTTTCAAAATGGGCTTAACCTCATAGTTGTTATTGGGCCCATCCGGACTATTTGAATCCAAATCCAGGATTTGTTGTCTATGATATTTTTCAAAAATATCTATAATTTTTTCAAAATATCTAAGATATTTCTTCAAAATATCTAAGATATTTTTCAAAGATATTTTCCTAAGAATGTCCTAGAATTGGGCCTTAATTTGGGCCGGTTTCATGGGCTTTTCTGACCTGTTACTGTAGGTTTTTTGACCGTTGGGAGGAATTTTAACCGGCTAAAAGGTTGTATATAAGAGTGAGAGTGGAGAGTTCACTTTCTCATTCTCACTTCTACTCAAACACTTCACTAGAAATACTCTCTATAGTTCTCTCTATTTCAAGGCGATTTCCGGCGAAAGTTTTCTTCGAGCTCTTCCCCTTCACGGTGGTTTTTGGGTTTTTTTTTTCTTGAAGATACCTTCATACCTTCATAGTTTCTGGGCTTTCTTTGAAGATTTTCTTCAAATCTTCAAACTTTCTGGGTTTTATAGGAGCCTCGAACCTTTTTCCAGGAGCATCAATGGAAGACAAAGCTAAGTCCCGCCTTGCAAAAATGAATTCTGCCTCCTCCAAAGGTACAATCACCATTCGCTCTTCTTACACATCTCTAGTAGATATGTTAAATCAACGTGGAGATGATTACCCTTCTTTGTCAGAACTAGATGCATATGATTGCTGTAGCTCGTATCATGATGTTGATGAAATCAGTAGATATAACAAGCTTTTTAAAATTAAATCACCTTATAAACTTGTCCCAGCTGAGCCAGGTGACAGACCTTGTCATTGGAAACCCAATTCTTTGTTTGTTTATAGGGAGAGTCTAGTGGCTGGCCTTCGTTTTCCGTTTCACGAATTCATTCCTAGACTTTTAGCTGACGTTCAAATTAGTCCATGTCAACTCCCGCCAAACGCGTGGAGAATTATATTATGTTTTATGGTTTTATGTCTTCGACAACAACTCCCTTTATCTGTTGCGCTTTTTCGCAAAATTTTTCAATTTTACAATAGTCCTGCCACGAACCCTGGCTGGGTATATGTTAAGCTCCGTCCTAGAGTTCCCCCAATTTTTAATGGCAAATCAATCCCTGATAATAATACGGGCTGGAAAAATGAGTTCGCATACTTAGAATGGGATGGAGGTGATTGGGGCACTCTCTTTAGGCAGACATTCTCGAGAGTTTCAGATGGAAGTGCTAAGGGAATCGTCCTTAGTATCGAGGAACAGGCCGCTTATAATACTCTGACCCAGGCAGACGGTAGTTCTATTACCTGCCTAAGTCTTTTAAATGAGGAATCTCTAAGGGGAGTAGGCCTTTCCAGAGTTTCTGAACGGGGTAATTTTCTTACTAGTCTTTGCCATTTACTTTTTATTACTGAATTTATTCCAACTCTCTTTTTGGTTGTTCTTGCAGTTGCGAAATTGATTGTGGAGGCTGCACCCTCTCCTGATGAAGAGACTGCCAGGATGGTTCGAGCTAAGAGGGCTGCTGACCCTCGAGGGAAAAACACGGAGCCTCCTTTTCTGCGCCCCCACAAGGTCCAGAAAGGAGAGTTGAGATATGGTGACATAGCTGGATTGGAGGGAGCTCCCAGGTTAATGTCCAGTCGACGGTTTTCAGGCCTCCCTGGGGCTTCAGGAAGTAGGATTCTATGGTGGGCTCTACGAAGCACTCCATGGATTGGTCTTTAAACTCAATCACCACCCCTGACTATAAGGACATGGTCCTTAGTGGAGGTATTGGGGAGTCAGAGGCACTCGGTGCTCAGGCTCTCGCTGTGGTAAGTTTCGAACTTTTATCTTTCAATACCTTAACGGCTTTAGATTCACTACTTGATTTCAATGCTAACCTTTCATGCAGGCTAACGTCCATTTCCAAAGCTTGGTTCATAAAGCCAAAGCTTGGAAGGAGAAGTCCAAAGCTTTTGAGTCTGAGTCTCAGAAGAAGACTCTCCATATTAACCGTCTGGAAGAGCAAATAAAGAAGAAAGATGAAGAGATGATAGGGATGCATGCGGAGCTGGTTGCCCTGAGAGACGACAAGGAGAAGCATATTGATGAATATCTGGATTCAGATGAGTACAAGACTCTTATGGATCAGCATGATGAGATGCTCTTTCCTAGTCAGTTTTCTGATGGGTGGACCAAAGCCCTTGAAGCAGTTCTGAGGCAGCATCCAGGGTTATTCTTGCCTTCTGCTGTACTATCTTCCGATTAGGGTCGACATTCAATCTATGAGTTATAAGTTGAGGATCAATCCCTGGCATGTCAGTTGCTGTCCAAGCAAAAACGTCACTATTCCTTTGTAAGAACTCTATTAATTTGCCCTTCAGGGGTTCTTTCAAAGAGGCTCCAATATAAGTCACCTTCTCAGGGTCGCCTAGCTCTAGAGGGATAGGTATTAAGTCCTCTGCTGGCTTTCCCCGGTGTTCATCATCATCACGGACATCCATGTCTTCAATCGGGAGTACCTGCCCCCCGGTTCCGTCAGCTCTCAAAGCAGCCATATAGCAACTCCTGGCCATTTTCTGATCTCCTTTTTGTTCCCTAACACCATTCCTGGTTGGAAATTTGACCTTCATGTGATAAGTAGAGGCAACAGCCTTGAATGCATGAAGTCCGGTCCTCCCTAAGATTGCATTGTACGTTGAGGCAGCCTTAATTACTAGAAAGTTCAGCATCTGGGTGGCCTCCTTAGGTTCTTGCCCTATTGTCATGGGCAGCTTAATGGTCCCTTCAACCTTGGACTCAACTCCATTAAATCCGTAGATCGGCATGTTAGTCGGGGTTAGTTGAGAGTCAGTATACCCCATCCTCAAAAAAGCATCATGAAACAAGATATCGACGGAAGCTCCATTGTCTATCAGGACTCGCTTCACTTCCGAGTTTCCAATTACTGGAGTTATGACCAACGGGTCGTCATGGGGGAATTTCACCCCTTCAAGATCCGAATCATCAAAACCAATCACTGCCTCAGTCTTAGCACGCTTCGGGGCTTCTCCTGTGATGTGCATCACTTCTCTGGCATAAGCCTTTCGAGAGTTTCGGGTAGTGCCGGCCGCTGTTGGTCCTCCCCAAATCATATTGATTACTGGCCCTCAAGGCTGCAGGTTACGATTGCGATCGTTATCCCTCCTATCATTGTCTCTTCTATCATAATCTCTTTTCTGGGTTCCACGGTCTTCACCCTTGGTGAACTTGTTTAACTTTCCCTTCCGGATTAAAAACTCAATTTCATCCTTTAACTGTCTGCAGTCATCTGTGTCATGCCCCACATCCTTATGGAATCTACAATACAGATCTTTGTTTCTCTTTTCGGGATCACCCCTGAGCGGTTTAGGCCAGCGAAAGTCCTTATCCTTCTCAATGTCCAACAAAATTTGGCTCCTAGGAGCGTTCAACCTTGCATAATCAGAAAACCTTGACCCGAAACCCTTCTTGGGTGATGAATCGGAGTCCTTGCCAGTCCGGGGATACTTGTCCCTAGCGTCGTACTCTTGTTCTGACTTTCTTTTCTTTGAATCATTAGAGCCCTTGCCATTACCTCTTGTGGTTTCCTTCTTAATGCTGTCCTCAGCCTTGATATATTTATCGGCTCTTCTCTGGAGCTCGGCCATGTTCTCAGGAGGGTGTTTTGCCAAAGACCTTTTGAAGAAGAGATCAGTGGTTCCGTGTTCCAGGGCTACCATGGCCACCTTATTTTCCAGATCGGTGATATTCAACGTCTCCTTGGTGAATCGCTTGAGATAATCCCTTAAGTTCTCATTCTTTCCCTGCACCACATACATAAGGGATGCAGAACTTTTCTCATGAATTCTCCCACTGATGAATTTGCTGATGAAGGCAGCGCTTAACTCCTTAAAAGAGCCAATCGAGTTTGCAGGTAGACGGCTATACCATCTTTGAGCCATGCCTGACAGAGTTTGAGGGAACGCCCTACACTTTAAGGCATCACTAGCAGGCTGCAATAGTAGTGCGTTTGAGAATGTTCTGACATGATTTGCGGGATCGCCCGTTCCATCATAGGCCTTAATAGTTGGCATCTAAAACTTCCTTGAGATGTGGGCATTCATCACCTCCTCAGTAAACGGAGGTGTGGGATCGTCAGGGTCCCCAAGTGGTATCAGATCTTTGGGGTTACTCCTGGGGGTTTCCACCCTCATAGCTTCTCTTGTTGGGACATCAGCCCTCTTCTGTCTTCTTGAGGACCTCTCCAAATCTATAACGGGAATCCTTCCTGAGATTGGAGGGGGTCGAGTCAGACTCTGTCTTGCCTGTTCCCTTGCTATATCATCCTTCAGCCTTTGGATCTCAGCCTCATGAGCCTTAATTCTCTCCTCAATCGTTTGTGGAGGTCCATCATGGATTCTTCGTGTTCTTCTTAGGGGTTCCTTACTAGCACGTCGCCTGCTCGGGGCTTCATCTCGATCATCATCCTCAGATGATGATGAATCATCAGTATAGGGACCCGAGTAGTCATCATATTCTCGATCTCGGATCTGTAAGGCGTGTCCGCTCGGTCCAGGTTCCCTTCGTCGAGGGGGATAGTTAGGCAACCCATACATAGGGTTGGTGTTCAAAGGGAGATCCGTAGTATGGATCTGTACCCCCGTGCGATCAACGTTACCAAGAGGAGAAACCACCATCTGGAGAGGGTTAGTTTCTTGGCCTTGATGGACAATCACTGAGTGAGTCCCCTCTACATGGGGAGTCGTCCCTGGAGGCTGAGTGGGCAGAGGTTGAATGGCCGTCCCTGTTGATGGGAGTATTTGTCCTTCCTCAGTGACGATGAGCGGATCTGAAGTGGCTGGTGGAGCAGAGTTAAGGGGCACGGCCTCAGTTGATGTTGTCCTTCGTGTTTGAACCATGGTTGATGTTGTTGTCCCACAGACGGCGCCAAATGTTGTGGAATAAAAACTAGGCTACTAGTATTGCAGCTAGGGTTTACGTATTTAATGCAAAGGTGTGTGAGCTTCGTGCTTTAATGGCTGCTCTTGTGCTCGTGGCTGACTCTGCCTTCACAAGATGCCTACGTACTTTGATGAATATCAAAGATCAAGCCAAAAAACGTAGTTCTAGGATGAGGGGTCTGACCCTTTATATAGGCTGAGAAGCCTTAGAATTATGGTAGGATTCGGAGACTTGGTGGACAAGTCTTTGAGGAAGGTTCTAGGTCTATTCCTTATAGGAATCAGTTTCCATATAGAGTTGGATGCCTTATAGGATAAGTCTGAAGGAGATATTATCCTTATCCAACTCTTATTTGCTGAGCTGTTTATTACCCTTAATATTAATTACGAAATTAATATTATAAATAGGGTTTGGGCCCATCTGGTGGGCCCCACGTTTGAACCATTCCGGGTATAATTAATACCACATTAAAGGTGTCTTTAAGGCTTACTTTTAGCCCATATCAGGTATCATAATAGATTAGATGAAAATAAATTACACAAAAAAGTTTAAAAGATAATCGACAAATAAAATTGATGCAGTGATTTTCTATAATTTTTAATATAAATGGAAATTATTTGTTTGACAAAATAAAAAGAGAACGGATGTATATCATATACTATTTATATAAATTTATAATTTTTTAATGTTACCACTTTTTCAAAATTACGATTTACAATTAGTGAGTGGATCATCTTCTTTATTTTTCACTTTTCTCATAATTTATTGAATGAAATATCTCCATTGATTGTCAGAGAATACACCATTGATTTTCTCGAAATATTTTTGCAAAAGAATTTGAAGAAAAATTCAATAACACTTACACCACCCTCTCATTATTATAGTGAATTTGAAGTAACGTAATACATATCAAGGCCATTATACATGAACCTTTTTTCCATGTTATTTACAACTAGCTTCAATTCCCGTGCAAGGTACGAGATTGTTCTATTTTATAATTGGTATTGTAGTTTTTCTCGTTACGTTTTGATATTAATATTAGCAATTGATATTGTGACGATTAAAATTCTTTTCAGTTTAGCGCATTTTTTTTAATCAACGTTTATTTTGTCCCAATTTCAAGATCTCCAATTTTGGTTAAAAAATTCAAATGTACCTTTTATTTTTCCAAAGTACTCAGAGTCATGTATTTCTTGTATTTGATATTACAGAATGTCAAATAATGCACCAGAGCCAAGAAAGTATAAAAAATATTGTATTAGACACATTTCTATAAAGTAAAAATACTCGGTACAAAAATTAATTTATTCTGTAGATTGCATAGCAAAAATTTGTAGTTAGCAATCTGATGTTAATGTTTTATTTCTTCAAGTTCCAACTTCCAAGGCTTCTATACTCGTGCGAGGCACAAACTGTTTCGAATACTTAGTTAATTGCAATGTACCGAAAGTGTTATAATTAAGTAGATAGTATTAAATAAACATATTAAATACGAATTTTAATTGATGTATATTAATGAATGCACTTATTAAATACAAATTTTAACTGATGTGTATTAATGAATGCTATATTAATGAATGCACATATTAAATACGAATATATTAAATACGAATTTTAATTGATGTGTATTAATGAATGCAGAAGGTTAAAATAGTAATTTAACATGGATTAAAATGGTACATGTTGTGGTATTATATATATAATAGATTTCAACAAAAAAGCTTGTTGATCAAGAAAAACAAGTAAAATTGGATATTAATAATTGTGATACGTTTAACCAAAAAATGATAATTATTTAATTTATTTAGGACATCATAAGTAATTATTTAAATTAACATTTTGTTATTGATATGGGCTGAAAATAAGTCTTAAAGACACATTTAATGTGGCATTAACTAAGGCCGAGAATGGTCCAAACGTGGGGCCCACCAGCTGGGCCCAAAACCCTAATTATAATATTAATTTCGTAATTAATATTAAGGGTAATAAACAGCTCAGCAAATAAGAGTTGGATAAGGATAATATCCCCTTCAGACTTATCCAATAAGGCATCCAATTCAATATGGAAACTGATTCCTACAAGGAATAGATCTAGAACATTCCTCAAAGACTTGCCCACCAAGTCTCCAAATCCTACCATAATTCTAAGGCTTCTCAGCCTATATAAAGGGCCTGACCCCTCATCTCAGAACTACGTTTTATTGGCTTGATTCTCTAATTACAGAGATACGTAGGCATTCTGTGAGGACCGCTTAAGTCTCGAACGCAGAAGCAGCCATTAAAGCACGAAGCTCACGAACCCTAGCATTAAATATACAAACCCTAGCCGCAATAATTTCAACCTAGTTTTTATTCCACAACATTTGGCGCCGTCTGTGGGAAGAAGACATCAACCATGGTTACCACTCGAAGAACAACACCGGTCTCAACCGAGGCTACCTCTGGAACCATCGTTCCACCAATCACTGCTCATCCTGTTGGTACAGAGCCAGGGTCTGTACCCCCATTGACGGAAACAAACCCTCGTACTCAGACCTCTCAACCACAAGGGACGGATCCCCCCGCTGAAGGATCTCAACCTGTAATCGTCCCTCTAGGACAGGAGACTAACCCGCTCCAGATGGTGGTCTCTCCTCTCCCCTTGAGTAGCCGCCCGCCGCTTCACAGTCTCTCCACTTCTTCGCTCCCTGTCAACACCAACCCACTGTATGGGCTGCCTAATTACCCCCAAGATCCAAGGGATCCAGGACCAAGCGGTCATGCTCGGCTGATCCATGGGCAACAACAATCCCCTTATCTTAGAGGCCCGGCCCCTCCTGAACCAGGATACTATGATTACTCTGGTCCTTATACTGGAGACTCGTCATCTGAAGACGATGATCGAGACGAAGCCCCAAGGAGGCGACGTGCTAGTAAGGAACCTCTGAGGAGGAATCCATCAAACCGTGATGGTCCTTTAACAATTGCAGAGAAAATTAAGGATTATGAAGCCGAGATTCAGAAGCTGAAGGACGACCAAGCAAGGGAGCTAGAGAGACAGAACCCTAATCAGACTCGACCTCCTCCGACTTCGGGAGGGATTCCCTTCATAGATCTGGAGAGGTCTTCAAGGAGACACCGAAAGGCTGAAGCCCCAACCAGAGGAACTACCAGGGTGGAACTCCCCAAGAATAATCCTAAAGATCTGATGCTACAAGGAGATCTTGATGATCCGACCCCTCCATTCACTGAGGAGGTGATGAACGCACATATCTCCCGAAAGTTTAAGATGCCCACAATCAAAGCTTACGATGGAACGGGGGATCCCGCAACTCATGTGAGAACGTTTACAAGCGCATTGTTACTGCAGCCTGCTAATGATGCCCTTAAGTGTAGGGCGTTCCCCCAAACCCTGTCGGGCATGGCGCAACGTTGGTATAGTCGTTTACCTCCAAACTCGATTAGCTCTTTCAAGGAGTTGAGTACTGCTTTTGTCAGTCAATTCATTAGCGGAAGAATTCATGAGAAAAGCTCTGCATCCCTTATGTATGTAACACAGGGAAAGAATGAGAACTTAAGAGATTATATCAAGCGATTCACCAAGGAGACCTTGAACATCACTGATCTGGAAAATAAGGTGGCCATGGTAGCCTTGCAGCACGGAACCACGGATCTCTTTTTTAAGAGGTCGTTGGCAAAACACCCCCTGAAAGCATGGGTGAACTTCAACGAAGAGCGGACAAGTATATAAAAGCTGAGGATAGCATCAAGAAAGAAGCCGCATTGGGCAATGGAGGGAACAACAAGCGGAAACAAGAACAAGAGTACGATGCTAGGGACAAGTATCCCCGAGCTAGCAGAGACTCTGAATCTGCTCCAAAAAAGAACTCGGGTCCAAGGTTTTCCGAGTATGCCAGACTTAATGCTCCAAGAAGCCAGATCCTGTTGGACATTGAAAAGGAAAATGACTTCCGATGGCCGAAGCCACTTAGAGGAGACCCAGCTAAGCGAAATAAGGAGCAATACTGCAGGTTCCACAAAGATGTGGGACATGACACCGACGATTGTAGGCAACTCAAGGATGAGATTGAGTTCTTGATACGAAGAGGAAAACTAAGTCAGTTCACCAAGGGTGATGACCGTGGGAACCAGAGAAGGGACAATGAAAGGAGAGATAATAACAGGAGGGATGACAACCATGATCGCAATCCACAGCCCCGAAGGGCAGTTATCAACATGATCTGGGGAGGTCCGACAGCAGCTGGCACGACTAAGAATTCTCGAAAGGCTTATGCTAGAGAAGTAATGTACATTGTGGGAGAAGCCCCGAAGCGTGCTAAAACCGAGATGGTAATTGGTTTCGATGATTCAGACTTGGAAGGGGTGAAATTCCCCCATGACGACCCTCTGGTCATAACTCCCGTGATTGGAAACTCAGAAGTAAAACGAGTCTTGATAGACAATGGGGCTTCTGTGGATATTTTATTTCATGATGCATTTGTAAAGATGGGTTACAACGACTCTCAATTGACCCCTACAAACATGCCTATATACGGGTTTAACGGAGTGGAGTCCAACGTTGAAGGGACTATTCAGCTACCCGTGACTATTAGGCAGGAGCCTAAAGAGGCAACTCAGATGCTGAACTTCTTGGTGATCAAGGCAGCATCAACATACAACGCAATCCTTGGAAGGACTGGACTTCATGCGTTTAAGGCTGTGGCCTCTTCCTATCATATGAAAATTAAGTTTCCGACACGGAATGGTGTCGGAGAACAAAAGGGTGATCAAAAGATGGCAAGAAGTTGCTATGTAGCCGCACTGAGGGCCGATGGAGTCGGGGGGCAGGTCCTTCCAATTGAAGACATGGATGTCCGCGATGATGAAGAGCATAGAGGGAAGCCAGCAGAGGATTTGATTCCCGTACCTCTAGAGCCTAATGATCCTGAAAAAGTTACTTATGTTGGAGCATCTCTGAAAGAACCCCTGAAGGGCAAGTTAATAGAATTCTTACAGAGAAATAGCGACGTGTTCGCTTGGACAGCAGCTGATATGCCAGAGATTGACCCCCAACTCATAACTCACAAGTTAAATGTTGATCCCAAAAGGAAGGCAATAAAGCAGAAGAAGAGAAACTTTGCTCCGGAAAGGCAAGATGCCATTAGGCAAGAAGTGGATAAGCTCTTGGAAGCTGGTTTTATTGAAGAGATTCAGTTTCCCGAATGGTTAGCAAACCCTGTGATGGTCAAGAAAGCGAATGGGAAGTGGAGGATGTGTATAGACTTCACTGACCTGAATGATGCATGCCCAAAAGATTGTTTTCCCCTCCCAAGGATTGATATGTTGATAGATGCCACAGCTGGACATGAGATGTTAAGCTTCATGGATGGATTCAGCGGCTATAATCAGATTAAGATGCACAAGGATGACATACCTAAGGTATCTTTCATAACTGACTTTGGTGTCTTCTGTTATCTTGTCATGGCTTTTGGTCTAAAGAATGCAGGAGCTACTTACCAACGATTGGTGAATAAGATATTCGCCCATCTGATTGGAAAAACCATGGAGGTATATGTTGATGACATGTTAGTTAAGAGCCTACTCAAGGCTGATCATATCAAACACCTCAGAGAGGCATTTGAAGTGCTGAGGCACCATAAGATGATGTTGAATCCTGCCAAGTGTGCTTTTGGCGTTGGATCTGGAAAGTTTTTAGGACTGATGGTTTCAAAGAGAGGCATTGAGGCCAATCCTGACAAGATCAAGGCGATTTTAGACATGGAGCCACCACGCTCTATAAGAGATGTGCAGATGTTGACAGGCCGAGTTGCAGCTTTAGGAAGATTCATCTCCAAGTCTGGAGACAAATGCTTGCCTTTCTTCCAAGCATTAAAAAAGGTGAAAGATTTTGAGTGGACACCTGAGAGCCAAGAGGCCTTTGAGCAACTGAAAAAGTACATGGTTGAAGCCCCGTTGTTGACCAAACCAAGTCCTGGGGAGATTCTTTGTTTATACCTGGCGGTATCCGAACAAGCCCTTAGTGCTGTCCTTATTCGGGAAGAGGAGAAAGTCCAGAAACCTATCTACTATGTGAGCAAAGTGTTGCATGGGGCTGAGTTGAATTACTCACCCATAGAAAAGTTTGCTTTGGCATTAGTAACTGCCTCAAGGAAGCTGCGGCCTTACTTTCAGGCACATAAGATTCAAGTTCTGACAAACCAGCAGTTGAGGAACATATTGCATAGCCCTAAGGCCAGTGGAAGGATAATCAAATGGGCGATTGAGTTAGGAGAGTTTGATATCACATACAAGCCTCGGACAGCTATCAAACCTCAGGCATTAGCTGACTTCGTGGTTGAATGCACTATTAACAACCAAGAAGTTGGGGGGCAAGAGATAATGACTACCCCTGGGCAAGAGGAAAAAGAAGAAGAACTTACACCTGATCTGAAGGAATATTGGGTGCTCTATTTTGATGGAGCATCAAAAACAAAATCTAGTGGTGCAGGTTTGGTTTTGCAAAGCCCCGATGGGTTCACAGTTGAGTACGCTTTGAAGTTGGATTTCCCTACTACCAACAATGAGGCGGAGTATGAGGCATTAATAGCTGGTTTGGGTTTGGCCAGAATCATGAGGGTCAAAAATCTCAAAGTTTGTGGAGATTCAAGGCTTGTAGTATCACAAGTAAATGGTGAGTTCGAGGCTAAGGATGAGACTATGGCAAAATACTTGAGGGTAGTAAAGGCCGTTATGTCCCAGTTTGAGGAATGCTATGTTGAGCACATTCCAAGAGAGGAAAACGTTAAGGCCGATGCCCTGTCTAAATTTGCTTCTTCCGAGATAGAAAATTATGCTGGGAGTGTCTATTTTCAGGTCTTGAAGGCCCCGACCGTTAACTCAAAGCTATTGGCACCAATTGATGTAGGATGCTCTTGGATAGACCCTATCAAGGCACACCTTGAGACCGGATGGCTCCCAGACAATGCCTTGGAGGCACGAAAACTTTCAGTAAGAGCATTGAGATACACTTTGATTGAAGGCATTTTGTACAAGAGGTCGTTTGTCATCCCATACTTGAAATGTTTAAGGCCTCAAGAGGCAAGAGAAGCATTGGAAGAAGTTCATGAAGGGATCTGTGGGCAACACTTGGGGGACAGAGCCCTAGCTCACAAGATAATTCGTTTAGGGTTCTATTGGCCGGAGATGTTGGCTGATGCACAAAACTATGTCAAGAGATGCGAGAGATGCCAGAAGCATGCCCCAATCGTGAGGCAACCGCCTGAGATCTTAACTTCAATTAACTCTCCCATTCCATTTGTAATGTGGGGGATGGATATACTTGGGCCTTTTCCCATGGCTTCAGCGCAAAGGAAATTCCTAATAGTGGCCATTGATTACTTCACTAAGTGGATTGAGGCTAAACCTCTGGCCAAGATAACCACCAAGTAAGTTTCCCAGTTCTTTTGGGAGAACATAATTTGCAGATACGGAATCCCACGAATCCTTGTAACAGACAATGGGACACAGTTCAATAATGAAGAGTTCAAAAAGTATTGTGAAGAGAATGCGATTGAGCTACGTTTTACCTCGGTGGCACACCCTCAAGCCAATGGGCAAGCTGAGGTAGCTAATCGAATTATCCTTGATGGACTGAAAAAGAGGGTCGAACGCTCTAGGAACACTTGGGTAGATGAATTGTTGCCCATACTTTGGGCATATCGTACCACTTGTAAGGTAACAACTGGAGCAACCCCATTTTTGCTGGCTTATGGAGCCGAGGCAGTTGTGCCTTTAGAGATCATGCAAGCATCACCTCGAGTTGAGGCATATGAGCCAGAAACTAATGACGAAGGAATGAGACTTGCCCTTGACTTAATTGATGAAGTTAGAGATGAAGCTAATGCAAAGAATGCTGAATATCAGAAGAGAGCCTCTTTTCACTACAACCAGAGAGTTAAGGACAGATTTTTTCGACAAGGTGACATGGTTTTAAGGAAGATTGAAGCCTCAGGAGTTGGCCAGAAAGGAAAGTTAGCACCAAATTGGGAAGGACCATATTTAGTCAGAAAGGTGTTAGGACGAGGATCCTACAAGTTAGAAACCTTGGACGGGGTTGAGGTGCCCCGAACTTGGCATGCTGTGAACCTCAAAGTTTATTATGTTTAAGTTCTTTTGACAAAGGCTTGGACTTTTATCTATTTATTAGGAATAAGGTTCGAATGAAACCATTTTAGAGCATGTTGCTCCCAGTAGAAGATAGAGTATTTATGTAAGGGTTGAACCCATTCTATTGACAGCATAATGGAATTTATACTGTTTTCTCTATGAGTTATTTCTCTTTATTAAAAAAACACGAAAGGCAAACGTTGAACTAGCTTGTGAGTTTAGTACCAGCCAGGGGGCCAAGTACTTAAGAAATTCTAAAGTTTAACGAACTATAAGCAAAAAAATGAGAACATGGAAACAAAAGAAACTACTACATAGATAAGTTAAGTCATAAGCCCCGAAGGGCAAAAGTTCAGAATAAATAAAGATAAAAAATAGAAATAAGCCACGCAGGGCCATCTATGCATCTAGGTCATCAACAACAACATCTCCCTGGGTAGAAGAAGGATCTGCTGCCTCTATCCCGGGAGAAGAAGGTGGATCCTGAGTGGGCTGAGAGTCCCCATCCACAGCTGTCTCTGTAGCAGCCTCCATAGCCTCTGTCACTCCAGGGATAGCAGGAACCGGGAACCTCTCCAGGGATACCCCCTCAATCTTCCCACTCAGCTCCTCGATGATCCCCTCCCAACACTCCTTGAAGGTACCAGGAAAGTTTGCATCATACTCGCCATTCAGGACATCTTGAAAGTCCTAAGAAGCCTTGTAATCAGCAATGATGTGTTCCTTGTTCTGCTGCACCTCCAGCTGTAGCTTCCTGTTCTTCTCCTTCTCAGCAGCCAGCTCCTTCTCCACCTCCCTAAAACGAGCAAAATTTGCCTCAGAAGAGTCAAAGTATCTGTCTCTGTCCCTCTCAGCAATAGTCTTATCAGCACGCACCTCCTTCAGGTTATGAACAGCGGCCTGAAGGTAGGCGTTCATCTGCGAAGAAAACAAGTGAATAAGGGAAACGTAAATACAATTACATTAAAGAAGTTGAATAAGAAATTACCGAAGCAACAGCTTGAGCCCCAAGAAGCTCAATCTGCAAGTCATCAGAAGACTCCACAATGTGGACCTTGTCTCGTGGAGTAACCACGCTCCTGGACCACTCAGCTGCAGCCCTAGAATCACCTACAGCTGTGTCCCTATTGCATAAACCCCATCCCACTGTAAAGGGAGTGAGGTCTTCCTCAATAGGAACTGGCTTTTCTTGAAGAAAAGCAGGAACACGCTCCACCGAGGGAGAAGCTTCATCTGTCCTGGCCCTTTTGGCCCTAGGGTTCTCTGTTACCACCCTAGCAGTAGCAGCAGTCTCCCTCTGCTTAAAAATTGCTCCCAGAGCAGCTTTGGCTGCAAAATGATTAAAAAAAAGTTAGAAAGTTATATCTAACATAAAATGTTAACAAAGCAAGAGGTGAGAATTACCCTCAGGGCCCAAATCGCTTAGCCCATGGGCCTGCAACGAATCTTCAGAAATCAAATTTGCACATTGATGCAAATTATCAGATGTTAACAAAGTTATGGCAGCCTCTTCTTCCACGCCCAATTTTATACTCCTGACAGGCCCATCAACGGCTCTGCAGAAATTGGGCCGAAAATAGTTGTCCCAATCATCCCCATCCAAAAAAAAAACCATTCCCTCTTCCAATTAGGAAGGGAATCAGGAGCGGAATCCGAAACAAAACAAGAACGGGCTAAAGAACGATGTTGGATTTTGACCCAGCCCGAATTGTCAGAAGAATTGACAAATTTGAATAAATATCGAAAAACAGAAATACTGGGCTCAAGCCCATGTTTCTTACATTGGACCAAGAAACAATAGATAAAACGCCACGCATTTGGCATAAGTTGGGTTGGACAAACCCTGGCTTCGGCCAAAAGACGATAAACAAAAGGAGGAGGAGGAAGGCGAAAACCAGCATAAAAAGTCTCTTTATAAACCCTAATGGCCCCAGGCTTTGGGTGACAAGCCCTTTCATTTGAGGTCGGAACAACGGCCCTATAAGGCCCATTAATATGAAAAAGTTGGGCTAGAATATCTACCCTATGTTGTTTGTATTTCGATTTATACTCATAAGCATCTAAATGAAGCATATTTGGAAAAGCTTGACCAAACTCATTTAAAAGATCTCTAAGGGAAAAAACACTAGCATGGACAAGAGATGTTTTAGGGTTCTTACCCCTTGTAAGCCGTGGAGCGGTGGTAGAAGTGTTAGCAAGTTGAGACTGGCCAGAAGAGCTAGAATCCTCCATTGAAATGCTTCCCTTGAAGGCTTGAAACCCAGAAGTGTTGAAAAAAGAAGTTGGAGAAGATGAAGATTCAACGATCTTCAAACAGAAACTGGAAAACAGGGCGGAGGAAAGACGCCGGAAATCGCCTCGCGACAGAACCCTAGCAGAGCTTTTTGGAAAGTATTTGTGGTAAAGGAGAGATAATTTTTGCTGAATAGTGAGATGAGAAATGAGGGATGCACACTACTCTTTTATAGAGTTCATGGTTGGTCACTCAACCGGTTATATCAAGTAAATGGGCTGTCAACAGGTGACTGGGCCTTTGAATAGGCGGGAAGCCCATGAAATTCAAATTTTGAATTAATTCTAGAATGTTCTATGACATTTTTAGAAAATAGGATAAAAGCCCATCAGAATTTAAAGGCAGGAGGCCCAATTAAGAGGGCATACCCACGCCCAGGAGACCAAACCTCCTAGGCGTGCCTAAGGAAGGTGTCTCCTTGGCGGGGGTACCCACGCCCAACTCGACTTTCCTTAAAGAAGGCTATACCCACGCCTAGGAGACCAAACCTCCTAGGCGTGCCTAAGGAAGGTGTCTCCTTGGCGGGGGTACCCACGCCCAACTTGACTTTCCTTAAAGAAGGCTATACCCACGCCCAGGAGACCAAACCTCCTAGGCGTGCCTAAGGAAAGTGTCTCCTTGGCGGGGGTACCCACGCCCAGGAAGCATTTCAAGGAACGAAGGTACACCCACGCCCAGGAGACCAAACTTCCTAGGCGTGCCTAAGGAAAGTGTCTCCTTGGCGGGGGTACCCACGCCCAGGAAGCATTTCAAGGAACGAAGGTACACCCACGCCCAGGAGACCAAACTTCCTAGGCGTGCCTAAGGAAAGTGTCTCCTTGGCGGGGGTACCCACGCCCAGGAAGCATTTCAAGGAACGAAGGTACACCCACGCCCAGGAGACCAAATTTCCTAGGCGTGCCTAAGGAAATTGTCTCCTTGGCGGTACCCACGCCTAGGAAGCATTTTTGGAAGGATGACTTTTTTAAAGTTAATCCTTTAAAAATTCTGAAAAATAATATTGGGAAATTGAAAAAATAATTTCCAAAAATAATTAAAATACCTGTTGGTACATAAAAATTCCTAAATTATTAGGAAAAATTACGAAAAATACCTGTTGGTACATAAAAATTCCTAAATTATTAGGAAAAATTACGAAAAATACCTGTTGGTACATAAAAATTCCTAAATTATTAGGAAAAATTACGAAAAATACCTGTGAGTACATAAAAATTCCTAAAATATTAGGAAAAGTACAGAAAAATACGAGGAAAATTATAGAAATATTTTCTTGACAAATTGAGCAATAATTTATGCTAATAATGCATAAAAACTCTATGAAAGTGCCGAAATTGCTAAAAGCAAGCACAAATTAAAGCCTCGAATAAGGCAAATCGTCGTAAATGTGTAGGTCGCTCCACACTTTACAATCAAGACGATACTCGTGAAACACTAGTGTAAACCAAAAATCCCATATAAGGGTAGGAAAATTAAGAAGTCCCAGGTAAGGGATAAGAACGACCCCGAGTCTCGATTAAGGCAAATATAACTTCTACGAAAACCTGATCAGTTTTCCTAAGAAGTTGGGGGGCAAATGATATGGGCTGAAAATAAGCCTTAAAGACACATTTAATGTGGCATTAACTAAGGCCGAGAATGGTCCAAACGTGGGGCCCACCAGCTGGGCCCAAAACCCTAATTATAATATTAATTTCGTAATTAATATTAAGGGTAATAAACAGCTCAGCAAATAAGAGTTGGATAAGGATAATATCCCCTTCAGACTTATCCAATAAGACATCCAATTCAATATGGAAACTGATTCCTACAAGGAATAGATCTAGAACATTCCTCAAAGACTTGCCCACCAAGTCTCCAAATACTACCATAATTCTAATGCTTCTCAGCCTATATAAAGGGCCTGACCCCTCATCTCAGAACTACGTTTTATTGGCTTGATTCTCTAATTACAGAGATACGTAGGCATTCTGTGAGGACCGCTTAAGTCTCGAACGCAGAAGCAGCCATTAAAGCACGAAGCTCACGAAACCTAGCATTAAATATACAAACCCTAGCCGCAATAATTTCAACCTAGTTTTTATTCCACAACAGTTATATTTTTATATTTTTTGTTGGTTATTTTATATATGTTAAATAATTAAATAATATTAGTTTAATAAGTGATTTTGATTTAATTTAATAATAAATTTTTAAATTAAACCCACCTAATTACATTTTACAAAATAAATTGATACAATTGAAAACATAACCTTTATTAATAATTTACTTAAAGCTTTTGTTTTACAAAATGAGGCCAGTTGTCACATAACATTTATCATGATAAAAGGAAAATTCAATAATTAATAAATTGAATAATGATATCTTTTGGCAAGTTCACAATTATTCATAAATTTTTAGTTTTTTAAAAAGTGTATTGTTAGGTTCCCTAATTTTTTTAGACAAATAAAATTATACATGTTAATAATTTACTTTCTTAATTACATTTAATCCTAAATTTTTAGTTTTAGTGAAAGTCAATTCATTAAAAAAAAAATGCTATTAAATTAGTTGGAGTTATATATTAAATGAAGATGATTGTAAATAATTTTTTTTTTTCAATTTTTCAATTTTTATTATTAAAACATAGATCCTACTCCCCGTCCCAAAAAAATTGACACACTTTCCTTTTTGGACGTCCCAAAACTAATGAACCTACTATACTTTCTATTTTTTAACACTATTTTTCACTATTACACCCACTAACTTTATTCCTTTTTAATTAAATAAATACTATAAATACTATTACACCCACTACTTTCTTCCACTATCTCAAATCTATTATTAAATATTGAAAGGTCCCACCACTTTACCCAATTTTCATCTAATCTTTTCTTAATCTCCGTGCAAGTCAAACCGGTTCAGTCTTTTTGGGACGGAGGTAGTATATTTTTATACAAAACAAAAAACAAAAAAATTATTATTTATAAGTACCTCAACTGAGCACAATGAAATTGATGCAAAAAGAAGTAGCTCATACTTTTTGTGATGGAAGGAGTATTAATTTTAAAATAAATAAATAAAATAAAATAATATAATATAATTGGATTGATACATTGAATTTTGAATCCGAAAAGAACATTGATACTCAAAATTCATGGAATTTTAAAATATTGAGAATTCATCTTTTTGAATTATAGTTCAATAACAATCAACACAACAGTTTTATATGCATTTAAAATTTAGTTACAATACTTCTCGGCATCACCTCCGGCGATACCTCTATTTTTAATATTAAATATTATATACTAAAAGTTATGTAAATTAACTTTAAAAAGTTATAATATGAATTTGTTTGTATCAAATACTAATTTAAAAATAATAAACATGATTTTAAAAACATACATGATACATAGGACTTTAAAAAAAGTGTAGCATATAAAATTTCAAATAAGCAGGTTTTTCTCCGAAGGAATTTCTAAGAGTATTTGATTAACATATTATAAAAAATCAATATTTACATAATTTTGAGTAAATTGCATAAAAGCTCAATGTTAAGTTTTGGGTTTTAAGGTTCCTCGTATCGCCTAGCGATACCTCGATTTTTAAAATATATATTTTATGCAATATAATTTATATGAATTTTATTTATAATATGTTGTTAATTGATACTACTTCCGTTCCAAAAAAATGATCCTCCGGTTTAAAAAAATATATTATTTATAAGTATCTCAATCGAACATATTGAAATACGTGTAAAAATAAGTAGCTCATCAGAAAATAAAACCAAACTGTGATAAAGACCATCAGATATGAAAGCAAGTAATTCATATCATGGCACAAACTTTAGGGAAAGATGGAATACCTTAAAAAGTTTTCATGTTAAATTTGTGCATTTCTTATGAGGAGTGTCCTCAAGTAAGGGATCATCATCTCTAAAGATGAGACTCCAGAAGAAGAAAATAGAAAAATAAAAGGTCTCAATGAAACCATTGCAAAAACTTTCCATTGAGAAGCTGAGAACAGAGGGTTTAGATTTATGCATATAGGATAACACCTAGCTTGACATAGTGAACAAAGTCAATTGAGAATGTAAGAACCCGATTAGATTCATGTAGTTTTTTAATGTTATCCGAGAACACTTCATTGATGTGCATTAATCTTCTCTTTTTCTGCTTCAAGTTCTCCAATGATTTGGCCTTGAGATCATAGAAAGAAAGTCGAAATTGGAGATTGTTACATTGTTGGCAGTTGCAACAAAAATTGACTTGATACAACTTAAACACATCTACAGCTTAAAAAAAACAGACAAAATCCTTCTGCTAGTAAAAGGGACTCAAGAGTCTTCACAAATTATATTAAGAACTGTACCAAAAATATATTACACCTAAGAAAATCTTGAAAACTCTGTTATACTTGTTTGAGAAGCAACGAACTTGACTCCCAACTCCTTCGTGTCTAACTGAAGCTCTTTCTTTTTTCTCTTCCACTCCATTGCTTCGAGTTCCAGCTCAACAATTTTGGTAGCTAACTGAAGCTCTTTCTTTCTTTTTAGATCAATTTCTTCAGCTATCTCCAGAGATGATACACCAATTTGTAGTCATTTAGCGCCTGTAACAATTTTCCAAGCTTATTCTCGCTATCAATCCCATCCAGCACTTGGCCCAGAAAACGCATCTGTAATTGACTTTTAAATTAAATGCAATATTCTGTATAGATCAAATCATGCACATTCAATTGTAAGAACTTTAAAACTTGGTCTTCCTCTAAACTTCTGTATTTGATAACATAACCTCGTATGCTTAGATTTTGCAAAAAAAAAAACTTGTTCACATGCTGAAAATAACCATGTATCATATTTCTTGCAGCAAAAAAAAAGTGTAGCATTGATATTTCTTGCAGCAATTATTATATTACAAATCTACAAAAGAAGTAGCATTGATACAGCTTAGCAAAAGAAAAAAGTAGCATTGATAAGTAAACCTTCTTCACATGCTGAAAATAACCATGTATCATATGTTTTTTCCACTGAACACACATATATCAAATGAGTATGTTAACTGGAATATTATCCATATGTTATATTAACCAAGACATATATCTAGTAACGACTCGAAATAAATGTCAATCTGTTAGTATTGGTTAAACATGTCATGGCAATTCAGTGTGACATAATAATTAACAAAGCCAGATGATTCGCGTCTAAAATCAGGACCCAAAGAAAAATAAACAAATGACCAGGACATTTATCTTGTATTTGCTCGAAATAAATGTTATTCTATCAGTAGAGGTTAAATGTGGCAAGTAATGGCAAGTCTGTGTAACATAGTAGAGCCAAGTGTAACACAATAATTAGTAGAGCCAAGTTCTATGCGTCTAAAATCACGGCTAAAGAGAAGGGAAAAAAGACAATAATAATCAAATAGATTATATTTACTTAAAATTCATGTTGTCATACCTTACTGCATGATATGTCGTGTCATCTGTTTATTGAAGTCATAAAAGGAGGCTAGTGTTCCACGTATATTTGCTCCGAGTCTCGAATTGTCTCAACCTTTAAGTTTCTCAAATCAACTACGGATTGCATTTTAAAAATTAGAATTTTAATCATAATCATCAGAGCTCAAAAATAGAAATAAAATTAACAACATGCTTACAATATAGAGAACTTTATACAAATATGAAAGGTTAAACTCGATCATGTTTACACTATTGATACATCATGCTTAACACGATAGGAACAAAAAAAGTAAAAAAAATTCAACAGAGAATAGTGATGTCGATGTGAGCTTGGGAAAAGAATTGAAGCATGACCGAGACTCCGTCATCTTCTTGTGCCGCAATGGTTTTAGAACATGATGCGTTAGATTTTTATTATGAATAAATTAAAAACTCAAATAGCATTATGCATTTTTAATAAAAACCATAAACATGTAACAATACTCTAATTTAAACTAAAAGTCTGAACTTGAACATAACTCATAATTATTGATAATATTAAGCACTGATCACAAATAGTAATATTATCTTCAGGTAATATTTTTTCTAAGGGAAAGTTCACCTTCAGATTTTCTATTTCCTTCACAACTGTCAGCTTTTTCTTTTTGTACAATTGTTCCATAAGCCTGATTCTTTGATCGAAAGCTGAGTGCCCCTGTGACTTTAACTTTTCTACCTGCATTAGTTGACGTAATCAACATAATATGAAATAAAAGATGGAAAACACAATATGTCCAATGTTTCAACATTGGACATTAGACACTAAGTATGTTGGTCACACAAAGAAAACCTCTGGCAGATCATTACTTAAATTGACCATATGCCATATCTCTTCAGTAGAATTATTAATAATTCTTTGTGCCATTGCTCCACAGGTGCAATCAATCAACGGCTTAAGTTGCAGGTAGTGTGTAAGAGTAATTAACTCACAAATACTTGTTGCATCCATCTGGAGAAAGTTTTCATCAAAAGTCTTGTGCTCCTATCCAAAGAAAAAATCAACCATTAGATTTTGATATTTTATGTACTTCATCAAATCCTACCGCAAAGGATACTCTGCCACCATTGTACCACAAAAATTTATATAACTTGCCTGGCTAAAAAAATTAATATTCATTTGCTTACATAGTTCCTGATTTTTACATACTGGAAATTTCAAGCTCTTTTAGAGATGATTTTCTCATAGCCCCGTATTATTATTATTATTATTATTATTATTATTATTATTATTATTATTATTATTCATGTAAGGGAGTAGATATTCCGTGATGCATTACTCGTTCCGGACAACTTGCGTATGGGAGAAAGTAAAGAAGACTTTACAACAGTCTTAGTAAAAAAATCATAGACCATAAGGTTAATGCAAAGATATCTAACCTCGAAAGCGCGACAAAATTTATGAAATCGGCAGTAATCAAATACTAAACTTAAAGAAGTTGCTCGAACTTTTGGGAGTACTGATATTGGACTATTCTTTGAAGATCCAAATCCTGATTCTATTTCATGTTCAAATGTAGGGCATAATATGGCAACATCTTCTTCCACTGCTTGTGTAAACCCGTCAGCAGTTTGAACCCATATATGCCCTACCATATGGAAATGCTACAGCCTCCCCATAAAACAACAAACAACTAAATTAAAAGGAAAATCAAACAAAAGAATTAGTGATCAGATGGTAGTTAATGTTTATTATCATAATATAAATGCAGATGGTAGTTAGTGTTTATAATCATAATATAAATGCAGAAATATTACTAAAAGTACTTGCAAATATTAGGAAATGTTAGCTCACATCTCCACAATCTAGAAAGTACCTGAAAAAGATTATCGACATAATCCAAATTGAACACATGATATTTAAGGACGTTTCATACAACATATAATAGAGCGAAAATATTAAATTAAAGTTACCTGCATCTTAGTGTGACAATGGTTGGAAGTAAATCTATAGGTCAGACATATATAGTATGTAGTTAAAAATACCGCTAATAGCATAGGCTGTAAACAAAGATTTGATAGATACATATATATGATAAACAAAGAAATGCAATATATTCTATTTTGTGACATGATCATGTCAAATAACATAGATTTGTACATCAGAGTAACTGGAATATACTCCATGCGACAGAAATTGAACACTATTATATATGCAAATGTACTTCTATAAAGTTTTAAATCTAGCAGACTCCGCTTATATCCGTCAGTGATGATGATAGATATTAGTGAGAACAAAATCTTGGATCAAACTAATTTAACATCCTTCATCGAAAATATCACATAATTTGCAAGATCTTTATTGCAAATACAGAGCTCGCCATATATAACATATAGCAAAAGATTTAAAAAGACAATCAATTTTCATATTTATACTTCTATGTAGAAGTAGAATCAGCATATTTGAGATATTGTTAGTCACGGAGGCATGTCTGAATACATCTAATAACAAGCCTAAGTATGTGTAATGCTATGCATTACCTACATGACCTCTTAACTGAGGGAACCTCTAGTTGTAGAGTTTCTATTTGTTCTGTACTTGTAATAGGCATCAAATTCTAGTTGTGTTACTGTACTTATAAAGTCAAGAATAATGCTTGAAAGAAGTTCCAAGGTTCATGCCTCAAGCAAGGAGATAAAGACTGCCAAATAATCACAGTTGGGATTTGAAGGAATGAAGAATTTGCCTAAGTACCAATTCGAGAAGTACATTTGTCTATTCGAGAAGTCTAGCATTCGAGAAGTCAGAGATTCGATATCTCAGAAGACACTATTCGATATCTCTGAATACACTGTTCGATATCTCAGAGATTCGATATGTCTATTACTCTATTCGAGAACTCATGGAGTCAACAAGTCAAAGCATCATTCGAGTTCTCTAAGGGGCAACAAGTAAATGCTCTATTCGATATCTCAAGGACTAAAGAAGCTATTCGACATCTCAGGGATTCGATATGTCGAAATGCTCTATTCGATATCTCAAGGAGTCCCAGAGAAAAGAGCTATTCGAGAAGTGAATTGATATGTCAATATAACACTATTCGTGAACTCAGAGTTATCGATTAAGTCAATTCGAGTTCTCGAATCAATCACTTAGCCACTTCTCGAATACATTCTTGGAGACAAAATACTGAAGAATTGTACAAGTCAGAAACCTGCAACAAGCCAAGTCGCTTTATTTGACTATGTACTATAAAGCACATTGGAAAGCCTACAAAGAAGCTTGGAGAGATAAGACAAAGGGACAAGGAGCTAAAGAAGTGGATCTGAACAGGCTTTGCAAAGTCAAATCTGTAGCCGTTTGGACTCTTACTCAAATAAGATAGACATACTGGAAAGTAGTTTGTTTTTCCTACCTTATTTGTAGTAAGTAGGTGTATCCATGTCTATAAGGATACAGTCTCACTTCTTTAGCAGATAAGTTTTTAAGATACATCACAAGAAATATCTCTCTAAGAAAAACGAAGCTGAGAATACTATCATTTGTATTCACAGATTGTAGTAAAATCTTTATCTAATAAAATATTAGATTAAAGTGATATTGTGTTGTGTTTGTCTTTGTTATCTGCACTTACATATCTCACACACTCAACACATATCTTATTGCAAAGATTCAAGAACAAAGAAAAGTTCAAGAATCCATTCACCCCCCCTCTATATTCTTTTACTGTATTCAATACTCAACAAGTGGTATCAAAGCAGGCTGTTTAATCTAAACAGAAAATGATCATGAGTTCGAATACACCAAAGACTACAGGTACGGTGAAGGTCCCTAAGTTCGACAAAGAGAATTACAACCTCTGGAAAATAAAAATACTGTTGTTCATCAAAGCTGCCAATCCTCTCTACCCTGACATCCTCAAGAATGGTCCATTTGTACCACAACAAGAAATTGCTGAATCCACAGTGGGCACAATAGTCGTTCCTAGATCATATGTTGCAAAAGAGCCATCCAAATGGACGGACTCAGAGAAGGAAAAGGTTGCCCTAGACAGTCATCTCATGTTGCTGATCATAGACTCCATGGATATGTCGATGTTTGCAAATATAGCATCATGCACATCAGCCAAGGACATGTGGAACCACATCGAGGTGTTATGTGAAGGGACAGATGAGGTAAGAGAAAATAGGAAACAGATACTGGTCACACAGTATGAAGCTTTCATGGCACAGTCCAAAGAAAGTATTACTGATATGTTTGAGAGATTTCACAAGCTGGTGACTGAGCTTCAAATGAATGGGAAGGTTTACAGCACTAAAGAATTAAACATGAAGTTTCTACTATCTGCACCAAACCATCCAGAGCAAAGGGTCATATCTCTAAGAGAAAGAGATTTGAACAAGGTCACATATGATGTGCTCTATGGGGTTTTAAAAACTCATGAGCTTGAGTTGCTTCAGAATAGGGCTATCCAAGCCAACCAAGGCAGAATGATAAACACATCCTGTGCCTTGATTGTCAACAAATTCGTTCAAGACCTGGAAGCATCTACAAGTCAACTGAGAATAGAAGAGATAGTAGATGATGAAGAGAATGAAGAAGAAGTGACTGAACCTGTTGATGAAAAGGAAGAAGATGAGTTCTATACTCTTGAAGAGTTGGATGCCATGGAAAACACTTCATATGCTTTTATGGCTAGAAAATTCCCAAACATCAGATTTAAGAGGAATCAGTCCTTCAAGTCTAGATCTCAAAATCATTCATTCAACAAGAGCAAGACACATGTGAAAGCAAACAAAAACAAATTCAAAACCAGCTATGTGGATAGCTCATCTGTGAGATGTTATAGATGCAATGACCTAGGGCATTTTGCCAGTGAATGCAAGAAGCCTAAGAAGAAGGATAAGGAGTTTCTTGAGCTTGAAGCTAAGTATGAGGCTCTGCTAAAGAAGCATACACCAGGTAAGGCCTACATAGCTGAAGGGAAGTGTTGGGATGATTCTGATAGTGATGGAGAAGAACAAGAATTCTGCAACTATGCCTTGATGGCCAACTCCAAAGAAGAACCATCTGAATCAGACTCTCAGGTACCATCCCTCACTACTATAGACATGTCTGTTTCTGAATACAAATATATGGTTGAACAACTATCTGTTGAGATGTTTAATATTCATACTAGTATGACTGCTGCTAATGAAGAGATTGCTAAACTGTCTACTAAGAATGAACTGTTGAACAAGAGAAATGAGGAACTAGAACCAACTTCTATGCAAGTAAAAAACCTTAAACAAGAAATCGAATATCTAAAGAATAAGGTTCTATGTACTAGTCAAGTTGAGAAAGCTCTTAGGGATGAACTAGCTGAAAATGAATTTAAATTGAAAACATTCAAGAATTCCTCTAGTCTATTGCAGTCCTACCATGAGAAAAATCTAGCTAGACCTAAGGCTGCTATTGGACTTGATTATGACACTCTCAAACAGAGGAAAGGCTATGCAGTCATTGAAGATGACATTGTTGTTCAAGAGGAAGTGCCTCAGGTTTTGAAAAAGGCTGAGACCCCAATATTTAAAACACCAACACTTGAGATTGATGAGGATGCCTTACTCATTAAGCAAATGTTGGATGATGAAGATAAAGCACAATCAAATGAACAACAAGCATCCTCTAAGAGTGAGAATGTCAAAACCAAAGCCAAGGAGTCAGTAGGAGGTAGACCTAGACTTGAGAAATTTGTGAGGTTTGTTTCAGCTGGGAATAATGAGTTTGAGAAGAAAGTGGCTAAAAAGAAACAAAACAGGAATGGTAAATTAGGGATTAACAAGGACAACAATTATGCTTATGTGCCAAATGCCCCTAGGAAAGTTTGTCAAAATTATTTTAGCACTAATCATTTAACTCATGCATGCAATAAACCATCTGGTAGTGTTGCTAAACCATTCTATGATTGCTCTGTGCCTTTAAGACATAGAGACTCTCCTTTCTGTGATAAATTTGATTGTATACCATGTAACATGAATGTAATGACTAGTTGCTTTAATTTGAGAAGACAATTCATGGAAGGTTGCATCAGTCACAATGTTCACACACACTTCACAAGAACAAAGTCTTCAAGTCCTCCTAAAGTTAGGAAGGTGCCTCTGTCACCTAAGTCTAAGAACCCTGATTCTAAGACTTCTAACACTGACAAGAAGACTAACATCAAGAAAATTGATAAGCATGCTGCTTATGATAAAACTGTTGTTAAGCCACATGGACCCAAACTTGTTTGGGTACCAAAGGAGAATTAATACCTTTGTGTTTGCAGGGCAAAGAAAGTGAAAGAAAAGTCATGTGGATTTTGGACAGTGGATGCTCAAACCATATGACTGGTGATATGGCCCTGCTATCACAGTATGAGGAGAAGGCTGGCCCAATGGTTGCTTTTGGAGATGACAACATTGGCAACACACTGGGATATGGCAAGTTAGAAATTGGAAATGTCATCATTGAAAATGTGGCACTGGTCAAGGGACTCAAGCACAATCTACTGAGTGTTGGTCAATTTACTGACAGAGGCTTCAAAGTGAATTTTGACAAAGATGAATGTTTGATCACCCACAAGAAGATTGGTGACTTTGCTCTATCTGGAGTAAGGAAAGGAAGCCTGTTTGTAGCCAATATGAACTCTGCAAACAAGGACAAAATTTGTTGCTTTTACTCAAAAGCATCAAATGAAGATAGTTGGTTGTGGCATAAGAAGCTATCACACTTGAACTTCAAAGGCATTAAGTCTCTAGTCAAAAGAGAGTTAGTGAGAGGCATGCCCACACTTGAATTCTGTCAAGAAGGAGTGTGTGAGGCTTGTCAAAAGGGAAAAATGAAAAGATCAAGCCACAAGTCAAAGACAGTGACATCAATAACCAAGCCCCTACAACTAATTCATATGGACTTGTTTGGGCCTGTCAATATTATGTCACTAAGAAGGAAAAAGTATGCTCTGGTGATGGTTGATGATTTCACAAGGTATACATGGGTAGAATTTCTGGCATCAAAGGATGAGGCTCCCCAAGTAATCATTGAGCATATAAAGAAAATTGACAAGGAAGCAAAGGCCAACAATGCAAGTGTGATTGCATTAAGAAGTGATAATGGAACAGAGTTCAGAAATGCAATGCTTGAAGCATTCTGCAAAGAAAATGGTATTTCTCAACAATTCTCAGCTCCAAGGACTCCACAACAAAATGGAGTTGTTGAGAGAAAGAATAGAACTCTGATTGAGGCTGCTAGAACAATGTTACTTGATGCAAAGATGCCTACATGTTTTTGGGCTGAGGCTGTGAGCACTGCATGCTATATCCAAAACAGAACCCTCATCAACAAAAACACTGGAAAGACACCTTACAACTTGATGACTGGAAAGAAGCCCACTCTAAAGTATGTTCATACTTTTGGAAGCAAATGCTTTGTGTTAAAAGACAACTCAGAATATGTTGGAAAGTTTAATGCAAAAGCATTTGAAGGAATTTTTCTTGGCTACTCTATGGAAAGAATTGCATACAAAGTTTATGTCATCACTCAAAAGAAAGTTATGGAAAGCATAGATGTGACATTTGATGACAACAAACTACCTGGATTAGAAGAAGCCAATGATGAAGATAAAGATCCTTTGAAGTTTGACAATCTAGATGATTCTGATGAGGAAATTGAAACTGAAGTTGAGCCCACAATCCAACAAACTCAAGTGAATGAAGAACCTTTGTCAACCAACAATGAAGAAACAAGCATCCATGACACACCTGTGATTAGTGGAAACTTCACAGGGGGAGGAAATATAAATGATCATGATCTGGATGATGAAGCAACATCAAGGCTGAGAAATCAATCTGAACATACAAGGAAATGGGATAGATAACATACTGCAGATCAGATAATTAGAGATCCAAATACAGGAGCGAGGACAAGGAGAGCAACTCTAAATGAATGTCTCTATAGTTGCTTTCTATCCCAAGTTGAGCCTAAGAAACTTGAAGATGCATTGTTGGATCCTGATTGGATAATTGTTATGCAAGAGGAGCTAAACCAATTTGAAAGAAGCAAAGTATGGGAACTTGTGCCTGCACCAAAGGATAGAACCATTGTTGGAACAAAATGGGTTCTAAGGAATAAGATGGATGAAAATGGTGTAGTCATAAGAAACAAAGCAAGGTTGGTCGCAAAAGGATACTCTCAACAGGAAGGCATTGACTATGATGAGACTTTTGCCCCTGTTGCCAGACTAGAGGCCATCAGGATTTTCTTGGCATTTGCTGCTCATTCTAATTTCAAGGTCTATCAAATGGATGTCAAGAGTGCATTTCTGAATGGGGAGTTGGAAGAAGAAGTATATGTGCAACAGCCACCTGGCTTTGAGGATTCACAATTCCCTCACTTTGTCTACAGATTGATTAAAGCATTGTATGGACTTAAGCAAGCTCCTAGGGCATGGTATGACACATTGTCACAATTTCTATTGGAGAATCAATTCACTAGAGGCACACTGGACAAGACAATGTTTTACAAGAAACATGGTGATGATATTATCTTAGTTCAAATCTATAGGGTCCGAGTGGCACCGGCCCCGACTGCGCCCAAAGATGGCTAGGGAGATCCGGCGTATGGTGGTGTCCATATGTTCTTCCTTCTACACGTAGAGAAACAAATTTTGAGATGTACGACCTGCGACTGATCATCGTAAGGTGGTGTCATCCGGCGCGACATACTCCAGCATTGGTTTATCATCCAAATCTATTTATTTTCTACAACATGAAGTATCACTCGTGTTGACAGGGTTTGAAAACTGTTTAAAATTAAAAGTACTCTGAAATACCTGGTAACTTCATCGTTTATACTATACTGGCACTATGTTCGTTGAATGCATGGCATATGGTTTCAAAGATATTTTGAACTGTTATATACTCCCTCCGTCCCAGTTTTATTGTCCACTTTACTTTTTGCACGCATTTTAAGGTGCAAATTAAACATAGTTCCATATATTTTTTTTAAAAATTTCTTTTTCTGAATAAAAGTTTAGATACTGAATTTTTATTCAGAAAAAGAAAATTTTAAAAAAAATTAATGGAGCTATGTTTAATTTGCACCTTAAAATGCGTGCAAAAAGCAATGTGGACAATAAAACTGGGACGGAGGGTTCATCAGTTATATTATCTTGGTGGGCTATTTCTCACCCTTGCTTTATCTATTATATCACAACAACAACTAGATCAGATGGCCCACACAAGGCGCACTCGGTGCAAGCAGGTGTCAGTCATCAAAGGATAAACCGCTGAGGTCATAGATACCATTGCTGAGGAAGGAGCTATTGGTAGGATAGTTGTTAGTTTTTGAGTAGCAAATGCATTTATTTATGTGACATTATGTAAATGGATGACAAAGAGTATGTAGTAGTTAAATTGAAATTCTTTTGGGTTGTAAGAACTCAAACTGGTGATTAATAATATTGGTAGTTACTCTGATTTCATCTCTGGGACTATAACGAGTGTGGTTTATGTTATTGTTTTGGGTCACAAGGTTGTAAGTTAATTTATGTTGATGTTGTGGATGGAAATTGAGATCGTGACGACCAGATCCCCGACCCTGGATCTGGGGCTGTTACATATAGCTTTCCAGATGCGATTAAGGTTTGTACTCCGGGCTTGGCCGACAGAACTTGTAATTGGCACCCGGAGAGGTTGTGAATCAATAAAGGTGCTCTCGATGCGGGTTTGAGGTTCCCCGTTGACCCATTCATCATCAGGCTACTAGCTGAACTACAAGTTCACCCTTGCCAACTGTATCCAAATGCTTGGATATTTGTCATAATCTTCATAATAAGGTGTCAGGATCTGGGCATTCCCTTGAGCACTACCATGTTCCGGAGTATATTTACAGTAAAGAATTCTACTGACACTAGGAAAAGATGGATCAGCATTCAGCATAGAACCAAAATTCCTCAGATAGGGAACACTCTTTCCGTCCCGGATTCCCACCACTTTTGGCCACGAGAGTTTGTAGTTCTCAAGTGGAAAGGGGGCTAATGAAGCCAATTCTGTGTGACAAAATTTGGAGATGTGAAAGATAGTTTATACTTCATATGTGATCTAAATGAGGAAGAGCTCCTAAACCGAGATAGACTACTGGCAGACAATGGTCATACCCATTACAAAATTTTCTTGAACGAGAGAAAGCTTATTGAAGCTGGCCTCAGCTTTCTTTCACTTGAGGGTAATTTATCTTTGTTGTCCGTTATGAACTTCGTTTGTTCTTATTCCGATATTTTTTCGTTTCTTTGTTTGTTCTTACATCAGCTGCCGAAGAGATTGACAACCGTCCTGCGAATCAACTGATCCCTACTAAGAGGATGATGAAGAAGGCAGAAGCCTTGGCAAGTCCTTCTGATGTGCAAATTCCTCAATTCTTGGTCGGATGTTCTCAGAAGAGGTCTAGGAATGCCGAAGATGGCATGAGATCGCCCTTCACCCCTACTTGGGGTATCTGTGAACAAGACTTTGTCTTGGGATGCCCTACTTTGGCCTTGGATTGGTCCCAATGCTCCATCACCCCTACTGACTTAGCAACGGTGTGTACCGAGGACAAGACAGAAGAGTCTGAGCGCCTTGGGGCACATGCTCTATATCAGGTATAACATTCGTATCCTCAAGCTTGATGTCTTTACTTATGTTGATGTTATAAATGCCATATCAATTTTCTTGTTTCAGGCCAATAGAATCCTAAACGAGTGATCTTATGAGCTAGGGCTCTGCCCCCAAATGCTGCCCACAGATCCCTTCGTGAACTTCCTCTAACGTTTCCTTTGCCTCCTGGGGCCTCAAACATCTCAGATATGGGATGACGAAAGACCTCTTGTAAAGAATGCCTTCAATCAAGGCATATCTCAACGCCCTTACTGACAGCTTTCGTGCCTCCTGGGCATCGTCAGGGAGCCATCCAGTTTCTTAGTGAGCTTTGATCGGATCTATCCAACAACTCCCTACAGCAATTGATGCCACCAATTTTGAGTTGATGGCCGGGGCCTTCAGGACCTGGAAGTAAACACTCCCGGCATAGTTCTCTATCTCTGAAGAAGCGAACTTGGACAGGTCATGGTACCTAAAGTACTGATCCTTGTTTCGCTATGCAGGGTCTCCCCTAAGTGGCTTCGGCCATCGGAAGTCCTTATCTTTCTCAATGTCCAACAAGATATGACTCCTAGGAGCATTCAACCTTGCATAGTCAGAAAATCTTGGTCCAAAACTCTTCTTCGGTGGCGGTGAGTCAGAGTCCTTGCTAGTTCGGGGATACTTGTCCCTAGCATCGTACTCTTGCTCTTGCTTTGGCTTCTTTGAATCATTGTTACCTTTTCCATTACCTACTGCAGCCTCTTTCTTCATGCTATCCTCAGCTTTAATGTACTTATCAGCCCTTCATTGGAGCTCAGCCATATTCTCAAGGGGGTGTTTCGCCAATGACCTTTTAAAGAAGAGATCAGTGGTTCCGTGTTTGAGGGCTACCATGGCCACCTTGTTCTCCAAATTAGTGATATTCAATGTCTCCTTAGTGAATCTCTTGAGGTAATCCCTCAAATTTTCATTCTTTCCTTGTACCACATACATAAGAGATGCAGAGCTTTTCTCGTGAACTATTTCGCTAATGAACTGACTAATAAAAGCAGCACTCAACTCCTTAAAAGAGCAAATTGAATTCGCGGGCAAACGGCTATACCATCTTTGAGCCATGCCCGGCATGGTTTGAGGGAACACCCTACACTTTAAAGCATCACTTGCAGGCTGCAACAACAGTGCGTTTGAGAATGTCCTGACGTGATTTGCGGGATCTCCCGTTCCATCACAAGCCTTGATTGTCGGCATATTGAACTTCTTTGAAATACGAGCATTCATCACCTCCTCAGAAAACGGAGGTGTGGGATCATCAGGATCTCCTAGTGGCATCAGATCTTTGGGGTTACCCTTGTGGGTTTCCACCCTTGTTGTTCTTCCAGTTGGGGCATCATCCCTTTTCTGTCTCCTTGAAGACCTCTCCAAGTCGATAATGGAAATCCTCCATGTGGTTGGAGGAGGCTGAGTTTGATTCAATCTAGCCATATCGTCCTTCAATTTTAAGATCTCGGCCTCATGAGCCTTGATCCTCTCAGCAATTGTCAAGGGGGATCCATCATGGATACTTCGTGTCCTCCTTAGAGGTTCTCTGCTAGCACGTCGCCTCCTCGGGGTTTCATCACGATCATCGTCCTCAGATTATGATGAATCGTCAATATAAGGACAAGAATAGTCATCATACTCTCGATCTCGGATCTGTAAGGCATGACCGCTTGGTCCAAGTTCCCTTTGTTGAGGGGGATAATTAGGCAGCCCATACATCGGGTTGGTATTCATAGGGAGATCCGTAGTGTGAATCCGTACTCCCGGTGGTAGCATATAAGTAGGATTAACAAGAGGAGAGACCACCATCTGAAGAGGGTTGGTTTCTTGACCTGAATGGACGACCACAGGTAACGTACTCTCAGCATGGGGAATCGTCCCTATAGGTTGAGAAACTTGAGGTTGGGTGATCGCCCCTGTTGTTGGGGCACTTGTTCAGTGACGGGCGGAGCATAGCTGAGGGGTATGGCCTCGGTAGAGGTCGGCGCTGTTCTTCGTGTTTGAACCATGGTTAATGTTGTCTTCCCACAGACGGTGCCAAATGTTGTGGAATAAAACTAGTGTTTGTATGTGATTAATGCTAGGGTTGTTGAGCTTTCGAGCTTTAATGGTTGTTTCCGTGTTTCGAGACTGATTGGTCCTCACAGAGTGCCTACGTATCTCGTTATTGAGAATCAAGCCAAGATGTAGTTCTTGGTGTTCGCCCTCGGGGCTATGGCGGCAAGGGCACACCAAGGACGTAGTGGCTTGTATGTCCTTATTCGAGGATTAAGCCAAAACGTAGTTCTGAGAATGAGGGGTCAGACCCTTTATATAGGCTGAGAAACCTTAGAATTATGGTAGGATTTGGAGACTTGGTGGGCAAGCCACCGCCTTGAGGAAGGTTCTAGACTCCTTCCTTGTAGGAGTCTGTTTCCATATCGAATTGAATGCCTTGGAGGCTAAGTCTAGCAGGAATAGTATCCTTATTTGACTCTTATTTACTGAGCTGTTTATTACCCTTATTAATTACGAAATTAATATTTAATACAAGGTTTAGACCTTGTTGGTGGACCCCATATTTAGACCATCTTGAATTTAATTAATGTCACATTAATTATGTCTTTAGAGCTTGTAGCCCATGTCAACCATCACCCTGCAATTATATTAATCTTTAGATATCGAAAGTGCAATTTATTTTTTAAAAAATTACGAACTCGGATTCGGACTCTCGGTCGGATCCTACATTCCACTTTAGGTATCGTAATTCGTAACCGACTAACACAGCCTCTCCGTACACGTGGCATAACCTAATTGGCCGGCTTTGCTCATCTCGCACCACTACTAAACCCGCAACAAGTACACTTGGAACCCGGTGTTCTCTTCCAATTCAAACACTTGAAAGTACATACAACCTCTACACACACGTTACGTACACCATCTCAATCACTCTTTAACTTATTTCTCTCTTCGGCGATTCAAATTAGAATTATAACCTAATTAAAACCATCGGATAACATGCCGCCGGCGCCGACTGCCGTCGCCGCCACCGGCGGTGCAGCAGGAGAAGGAGGTAGACAACCAGAACAACAAGGATTTGGTAAATCTATACAGGGAATTATACGTATAGCTATATTTTGGTACTTCGCTTCTAAGTTTTTCTCGCCCAAAACGCCGCCGCCGACCGGTTCTGAACCGGCGGTTCAGATCTCTAATCTCTTCCCCAAAGGCGAACCGCTGGTACTTTCTCTAATCTCGTATGCATTTGTATCGGAACCTTTGTCGATTGTGATTGCGATGTGATTAATTTTATTTGATTGTGTTTAGTTGTTTGTTTGGAATTTAAGTTTACTGTGCTTGGTAATTATGCGGAGTTGAAGTGAGGAAAGCCAAAGATGAATTTAAGTTGGGTGTGGTTAGTGTGTTTGTATGTGTATAATATAAGTAAGTTGTGTTAGGTTTGAACCAGGCACAGGTTATTTGAACGTGTCTTTTAATTGCTTTGGATGGACATAAGCATGTTGGGAAAGTGGCCTTCTTAGTGCTAAAAAAACGTATATGAATTTTGTGTTCTTGGACACGACTCAAGTTTATTTTGCGTTGGGCCTGATTATTTCTGAATACGCAATTAAAACTTACAAAACACTAGTAGTAAATGTGTTTACATCCAGTCATCCAACACACACAATGTAAGCGTCTCCTAGAAATAATTATGTGCATTTTCTCATAGAAATAATTATGTACGTTTGTAGAAATTTATTTTATAATGAAATTAGAAGATATATCACGGCACTCAAATGGCATGCTTTGTTTATTAAAAGATTACATGACAAGTGGAACTCTATGTATCCTCCCGATTCAGCTTTGAAGCAAAATGCCAACAGTATGGGGGGATGTTAATATCAAAATCGTTTGATACTTATTCTCTTGGGATCATTTGAGGAAACCTGATACTGGACTATTAGAATTACTATAACTAGGCTCTGTGTAGGGTTCATGGACACGGTGAGGGGAAGTTTCGCATACATTCCTTGTAAACGTTAGAACAAGTTCAGCCGGATTTTGATTTGATTTTTATTTAGCGTATTATGTTGTTTGGCAAAAATTTGGTTTGGGGTACTTGTCAGACACTTTAGTGTACCTCTTTAGTAAGACACAATAATTTTGAGATATGTTTTGCTTTGCAGAAAAAAATACCTATTAGAGGCTTGAAGTTATGTTTTGGATTATTTTTTCTGGACACATCGAGTCCCCCCCCCCTTCTTTTCTGAGCTTTTCGTTAAATGATTATTTACTAAGCATGATTATGCAACCAGCTACTGTAACAATAATCATCGTATAAAGTATAGACAAATTTGGAAGTCAGATTTCCTACCGTCACGGCACAGCACATTCACTAAGATCATATTTACTTTTGAGAATGGGATGTATAGATTTTTTAGATGGTGTACTTGTCCTTGACCGCAAATTACTGAACAAATTACAGAAATGTTAACTGAAAAATTATCATTGATTATTTCTGGAGGATATTCCTTTTTGCTTGCAACTTCTTTACTTTTCACAGAGGTTCATCCATTCATTCAATTAATTATCAACTTGTTTCATTAGATCACATATTTTCTTTTAATGAAACTCATTGTACTTGCCTTTCGTCTTTCTGTTTTTACATAATATGGTATAAACTACAATATGACAATACTCATTTCTTCCCAGGATATGTGGTTTTATCTCTCTGAAAATGAAACATTTAAGGACTTTGCCAGCGAAGGTGCACTTGTTTGGCACGAGACTAATATACCTTACGCAGTTTGGGGACCAGAGAGTACCAGATCTCTTTCTTTAAAGTATCATCCTTCTGAGGTACGTCAACTGCACTTCTGTAAATATCACTTCTCATGGGATTTTGACTTCTCAAGGCATTGAAGTTCAAAATATCCAGTCCTTAAATGTTATTTTCAAATAGTCATATATATGTTTATTATGTTTTTTCGGCTAAAAAGATTTTTAATTTACATACATGTTTCCACGAACTCCATGTTCAGGCTTTGAAGCATAATGGGAGCCTTTATGCCCATATTTTCTTTGCACGATCTGGTTATCCTCCGGATCCGATGGACCCAGAGTACCAACCCCTTACTGCCTTCGGAAGGACATACCGTAAGTTTGATGCATTTTGCACCCACTGTTTGTTGGGAATCAGTATTTGGTTTGTGCTAAGTTTTTTGTTTCTTTCACTGCAGCTGTCGTGACATACTTGCCAAAGTCTAAAGCAGACAAAAAGAGGAGCCTGTTAGCAGATTCTGATGATAAGGGTGAACCTGCAACTGAGGTTTGTCTTGTTAATTCAATAGCTTGCTTTCTTCGAATCAAAATTTATTGCTACATGTAATATATAGCTAGGCTTCTATATAGATATGTATTTTCTCTTAACAAATTTAAACGGGATTGCATACACCTTTCTCACGAGATAAAGATATTCTGAGCAAAAGAGGTGGCTACTTGGTACAAAGCCTGACATAATGTGCTGAACTTTGGTATATTGTATTATGATTTTACGACTACTAAATTGAAATAGGTATCAATATCCAAATGGCCCTCTGGTATTTGTAATAGAAGATGATCTTTTAATTTTAAACAAATAAACACTAAACAGGTGATGTAGACAAAATAATTAATAAACTGATTTGTATATATTATATGTTATTAAGAAATAAAGGTAATTGATTTGGTATTTTAGTTATATCAACTTAAATATTAGGATTGTTGTAGATTACAGTAGTAGAATAACATAATGATTTGTTTACTTTCATGTACTAATTTACTTCTCAAAGTTTAGGATATTTATGTAAACAGCTGTAATATGAGGATTTAGTAGCGTGACTCTACCAATTTTTTGTCGGGATAGGTTTACATCCCTTTTCTTAGCCTTGTCCTACATTAACATGTGTCCTTGTGGCTCAATTACTCAAAATTGACAAATTGTGTTAATTTTTTCTACAAATTAGTAAAATGAAATATAGGTGGAATTTTTTCCTGATGTAAAACACAACAGAAATGCCAAAGATGGAATATAAAATCACTAAATAAGGGAAGATATATTTATTACTGCAGAGAAATCAGTGTAATGATAATAATCACAACAATTTAAGCTCATAAGAGCATCTCCCGTGGTAGTACTTATTGGGTGTGCCAATTTTTTGATAAATCATTACAAATAATAGTTTTTGTTTTCTCTATTCAAGATTGCTTTTGACAACTCTTCTGTAAATGATTCTCCAATGGTTGGCACATACAAAGGTGTGCGTGTATGGTCCCGCGGTACTTTAATTATATATTAGCGCACAAACTTTTTTTACTGTTTTATCATTGATTTGAATTTGATTTGAAATATGCAGAAGCACGTGTATTACAATCTCTAATGGGAACATTTTAAATGTTTGTTTAGACTATTCCATTGCCTCCAAAAGACAGAAAAAAGTTGTACTGATAATTTTTATAAAAAAATCTAAAATTATTTTTATAATAGAAAATTTCAACGTTAGGGACTTCTAAAATAATTGACTAATATTTACTATTTTACATTGTAAGTCTTGGTTTTAACAGAAAAAGTATGACTATTTTGACAGCATTGTATATATTTATAATGTAGTACAGACTACAGTGTTGTAGTATGTATAGAAAATGTAAATTATGCTGTAAGATAGTTGGAATTGTATTTGAAACCTCAGATAACCTTGACTAATATAACTAAAAAACAATCACTTGGTACCGAAAGGGGATATATTAAGTGCTGTATTTAGCTTTAAGACCAACATTCAAAGCATTAACCTTAGATCATCAGTTATGTTCTATGTGGCATCTCCGGTTGTGGGTTCATATCTTGGATCTGCCACACATCAGAAAAGTTGCCTTGCACGGTTGCACCTCAAGTGTTTATGTAGTAGGCAAGTTTTAGTTGTTTTTAATTGTGGTATACAGATTGCACTAGTATACCAAATGTTTGCTTGTATGGTTGCAAAATTTTATTGGTTTTATGCTATCTTTTCAAGTCAATGATTTTATCGAGAGCTACTATCTTCAGGTAAGTGAAGATGCCCAAGTTGATCAAAAGGATGATGGCCCCGTAGAATGGATTTCCTACTGGAAGCCGAATATTACCATCAATCTGGTTGATGATTTCACCAAGTAAGTTTGCTATCATTAGGAAGTTTGCTATCATTAGGTTCCTTTGAATTGTTTCAGCTGTCTTAGTACTAGTAATAGAATTAAGTATTAGAGATAAAATTCTGTAGTCTAGTTATGGATCCCTTAAGTTTTCTGGCACATGAATCAAGATAAGTATTGATATCGAAAGTATGCTTAATTTTTTTGTGTATTATGCATGTAATTATGTTAATTAAATAGTTCTAATGTGCTGTGTGATTGTATTTGGAAATAATTTTTAATACCTTTAATTTATAGTACTTTGGACTTCTCATAAGCTTCCTGCTTTCGAATATAATATACCTGTTGGAAATCAGTTTAGGCATATAATTAGCTGTACCTTGTTGTATAATTGATTCCTAGGAGATTAGTTACCTAAGATATAGATTTCTTGTATTAGGAAAGATTTGTATATCCTGATTTTGAGGAGCCTGCCGAGGCACTGATGTTTAGGAGCTTGTGTACATATGATTGTATTCAGCCACTCATAAGAAAATGAAGCATTTCTCAATACATCTCATAAAGCTTCATACCGGGAATGTTTGGTTTGTTTTAGTTGGTTTCCCCATAATAGTTATGGTATAGCAGATATTTCAGTTCATTCATTGAAATGTTTATTTTTAGGCTTGTCATTAGACTTTATGGTTGATCACTAATTCACAGTAAACTTCCACCACTACCATGACAACGGTTGCTAGTATATTAGTTTGTATGTTGTGACCACTGCATGCATTAAAAAAAGGTCACACATATTATTATGTCAGCGATGATGTCTGTGCTTCTTTAGCTATGCAGCTTATTACCATTATTCGTTTTCTTTTTAGCTCAATGCTTTTGGTGAATATGCTGACTGTTGATATTGTTTTGCAGATACACCTACAATGCCGTCCCACCAAATATTGCTCCTTGTATCCTCAATTGTTATTATCTATTCCTTTTGAGTTACTTCGACTTCTTTTTGGATTTGCTTTCAATCCTGATCATATGGCCGTTAAGTGCTTTATATCTTCTCTTAGACGTCCCTTAAGTTATATGTGTCAAAAATGTTTTGCTTAGTTAAAACAAAAAGTAAAATTAGTTTAATGGTACTGGTAAATAAAATCATTATAGCTTTCTGTTTCTGACTATAAAGCTGTTATTGATACAATCACGAAATAACCTTTTAAAGGAGAAGAAAGGATTGAAATATTCTTGTGGAAGTTACAGGCTAAAAATACGAGTCAAGTAGCCTTATCTATGCTAAAGCTCTACTTACCTTTTATGATAACAACAATTGTTTAACAGCATAATGTATATAGCTTTGTGTTGGATTTCTTGAGCTTTGTCAAAAGTTTTGTGTCAAGTCTTTTGAATGTGTTGAGTTTCTTGACTTGAGATACAGACTTGAATATTGAACCTGGTGCAGGGGGTTACTATCCGACAATTTTTTTAAATGAGTTTTGGTTACTTAAAGATAAGTTAATACCGATCAATGAGACGGTAACAGAATTGCCATTTCATCTTGAAGTGAGTCCCATAAGCATGACCAAGTGGCAGTTATTTCTGCAGATCGACCAGTCATTTCAAATTCACCGTAGTTACGGAAGCATGCTTGAAGGCGAGGCTGATGAACTTAAGGTATTATTGAATCTTTGGCTTATGCGAATGTTTTTTGGATTATTGTCTCAAGTCCTAACCATATGTAGCTTTCAGAAAGTGTTTTTCTTGTCCTAACTACTTTAATAGTAGTTTTTCTTACTCTGATTCTGCTTGAGATGCTGCATGTATTGTAATTACTGGTTTTATCTGATTCGAAGCTAGTCTCGTAACTTTTTTCTGTTTATGATTACCATCTCCCTACATGCTTCAGTTTATTACAGTGATTTCTTACAAAGTGATACATTATTTGAGAGAGTGTGCAGTGCTTACAAAGTTAAGCTAGTCTATTGACTTGAATTCTCTAGCTTAAGTACTCCTGTTGAAACTTTTGCCTTAAGTATCTGTAGGTTGAGCTTGTAGAGAAGAATTTGTTGATGATTATTTACATGTAATTTTAGGCAAAAGACTTTCATACTGCAGTCCTACAGCATACAAGTTCTAATATAGAATATTAAGATGTAATACACTAATATAGAATATTCATATTTAACTGTCAAAATGGATATAGAGGTATCACTTCACCCTCGTGGCTTCATTGTTATTATATAATTAGTTCTGCTTAATATTTGTATTCCACTTTCTGAATTTCATGCTATTTAGTTGAGTCAAAGTTTCCGGGTTCCTCATTACAAAAAATTGGAATATTATTTATTGCTGTTTCTCTCTTGAAATTTTTTAGTTGAGTCAAAGTTTCCGGGTTCCTCATTACAAAAAATTGGAATATTATTTATTGCTGTTTCTCTCTTGAAATTTTTATAAATGCGACACTACTATATGTCTCTTGTAGATGAATGTTGCTGCAACTGTTACTTCATAAACAGCATTTCCGGTTTACTTTATATGTTCTGCAAGTATTTTTAGAGATCTTATTTTATCCTCTTTTGCAGAGAGTATTCTTGGAAGGTAATCCTTACCTTCTGATGATTACGATGGTTGTCTCATTACTTCATTCAGTGTTTGACTTTTTGGCATTTAAGAATGGTAAATTCTTCTATCTAAAGATGCAGGCTATCATGTTTCCAAGTAGTATATAATTTTGTACTTATATCAAGTAAAATTCCCTTCTGTGCAGATATACAATTCTGGAACAAAAACAAATCCATGGAAGGACTCTCAGCGAAATCAGTTGTTGTAAGCTTCTTCTCTCAGTTGATTGTCTTCCTCTACCTGCTGGACAACGACACCTCATGGATGATACTTGCCAGTTCTGGGGTTGGTTGCTGCATTGAATTCTGGAAAATAGGGAAGGCCATGCACATTGAGGTGTCACTCTATTATATAATTTCTTTGTATTTCCTCTGTGTATTTATGTGTGTGTGTTTTTGGGGGGGGGGGGATTTACTTTGTTGTATTCTCATCATACCATTTGTTCTCATAGAAATGCATCTACTAATTAATTATGTGACACACCTATCTCCTTCCCATTTGTGATTGGGTTAATATATCTTATTCAAAAAAGCGTGGCTTGTTTATTCCTATAGTTTCTAGTTTGCTTTACGTGGTCCTAGTTCTCTTTTGCATATTGACCTATTTGTGGTCGGGACTTGAAACAGTAACTGGCAGGAATTTCATCTTCAAATTTAAATGATTGTTAACAACTTGTATGCAGATTCTAGCCTAGTCTACACTTTAGGTATTAGTAGACTTGCCTACCTTTATGTCCAAATTGAAATACAGACCCTGCTGTATTGGAACTAGGGACATATACTTGTATAGTTGTATGTACAGTGTTAGTAAATAAGTTTGTGGAATGTTTTTTCTTTGCATTCATATTAAACATGGGGACTCATCAGTAACTTCTTCTTTTCTGGTACTATTATGTTGTAAGACTTGTTAAGCAGGTGCACTTACTCTGTGTCTCATAAGTCATGATTACTGCTTTTAGTACAATATAATGCCTTTAATATATACTCATATATGTTCGCAAGTAAAAAATATTTCCTTTCACATCAAAGCAGGAATGTGTTAAGATGTAATGTTTTTCCGTTTTTCTTTCAGATTGATAGATCTGGAAGTGTGCCTAGGTTGAGGTTCCGTGATCGTGATTCTTATTCCGGCAACAAGACAAAGGAGTATGATGATCTTGCAATGAAGTATTTATCATATGTGCTCTTCTTACTTGTTGCATGTTCTTCTGCTTATTCACTTAAGTATGAACGTCACAAGAGTTGGTACTCTTGGATTCTCTCATCACTCACAAGCTGCGTCTACATGTTTGGTAAACACCTAAATTCTGTTCTCAAACTTCTATCCTCTTTCGCATTAAAATTTCCCACTTCGTTTTCTGGTAAATGTTGGATAGATAGTTGAAGAGGGTACATCTATAAAAAAAAAATTACACTATTTTACAACACTGTGAACTTAATGTTCTGTTTCAGTTTCTCTTGCTAATTTATGAGTCTTCTCAACTTTAAAAGCCTACTTCCATCCTTTTTCATTTAGCAGCATTATTGTATCATGGGAGAGTAAACACTCATACTCCGCTGCAGTAGCTGTTGGTTATTCTATTTGACTGTTAGATGAATGGAAATTGACTGTTAGATGTAATATTTTTCTTAGTTATCTGTTGTGGGAAAAAAATCACAGTTTCCATTTCTATGCTTCTTGGAATGGAATCATTTCTTACACCCTGGATGAACAGAAGAGTTGGGTAAATCCTAGAGTAAACATCTAACGCTATTACTTATTGTTAAGTACCCAATTCATTTAAAACCTTAAGGTGAAGGCCCCAACTAGATCATATATTATTCAACACTTCTCCTTAATCGCACGATTGAACAAACGGACAACAGACCAAAGCAGACAGAAACAATTAAATTAGACAAATGAGGTGGGAGGACTCGAACCCGAGACCCCTCCCTAAACCGAGCTCTGATACCATGTTAAGTAATCAGCTCAATAAAATCTTAAGGTGTTAGAGGAAGTTCCCAACTGGATCATATATTATGCAACACTTATAATGCTTATGTCAACCATTTACTATAATTAATTAAGTATTTGATTCAATGGAGAGCACAAGTCCTGGTTAGACCCCTCCCTAAACCGAGCTCTGATACCATGTTAAGTAATCTACTCAATAAAATCTTAAGGTGTTAGAGGAATTTCCCAACTGGATCATATATTATTCCACACTTATAATGCTTATGTCAACCATTTACTATAATTAATAAAGTATTTGATTCAATGGAGAGCGCAAGTCCTGGTTAGTGTGCCTTTCCTAGAGATGACCTATTAAGTGACATTGTCCGGAGTACAACTCAGGAGGAATCCTTCAAATTTTGATTAATCTGGATCTAGGATGGGGATTTTGAGGAAGCATGATAATGGAAATCTGATAAGCAACTACCATAATGTGTATAACGTGATTATGCAACTGAGAGCTAATATTTCTACATGTTTGTTCCAGGATTTATTATGATGTGCCCTCAGTTGTTCATCAACTATAAACTGCAATCTGTTGCCCATCTACCTTGGAGACAGATGACATACAAGTTTCTAAATACGATCATCGATGATCTTTTTGCCTTCGTCATAAAAATGCCACTACTACATCGTCTTTCTGTTTTCCGTGATGGTGAGTTCTGCTTCTGATTCTTACATTTGTGAAGTTCAGATTTATCCTAGATATTGTCCATCTAAATTATTGGTAATTAACTTTATATATATAAATGAAAAAAATAATGATCCTTTTTTGGATTATCATCGGTCAGAGACTGTTTCTTACAAAATAGAAATCTCTATTTAATTACGCACTTCCTCTTTCTTCTTTTGTTTCTGTCATTTGACCCGGTCCTGATAGAATCTTGTTCTGCTCTACAGATGTTATATTTCTGATATATCTCTATCAGAGATGGGTTTATCCAGTGGACCGGAAACGAGTAAATGAGTTTGGCTTTGCCGGTGAGGATGTAGATCAGGCCTCTGGGAGCACAGATCTCACAACTGTGAACGAAGAGGAGAAGAAAACTAAGTGAGCTGGTTTTAATCAAGCAACTTAAAATATTCATACGACCTTGTAACAGTTGGTTAATTTGTGTATGTTGGATTTTTTTTAGTTTTATTTTACAGGTCAGAATATAGCTTGTCAACAATGTAAAACGTTCTTTTTTTATGAAAGATAAATAATGTTATTTTCCAACTTTTTTACCACAATTTTCTGATGCTAACAACAATCATCTGCAAGTTCTTATGGTTCATTTCAGTTGATCAATGTATATCACATGCTTCGTGCAAATATACAATGATATTTTAAATTTTAAAATGTTTCAATTTTAAGAATTAGTGTCAAACATAATTAACTCGGCTGAACTTGCACCAAAAATATCAATGTTGAAAAAGAAATTATTTTCACTTTTTGGAAAGTGCATATCCTCCTTGTACTCGTCCTCAGTCTTACACTCGTGTGATTAAAGGATGAAGATGAAGAGTACCAGAATTAAATAAAAATAGCGGAGACGTTTTTTGAATCAGAAGACCAAGTTAATGTAAGATGTACATTCCCTCTGCGCAAATTAGTAAATTAGTTGTTTTGTTTAATTTTTTATGATCATAATTTAATGAAAATTATGTATATGATATTATTGAAAAAAATTAAAAAATGTATATATATCATTGGAAAGATAATTGAATCTACTTTAAAATGTATTTTCCAGTTTTTAGAGATTGCGAATGAATTTTTTTTAACTTTTAGTTAAAATTTGAGCTAAACTGATCACAAAAAAGTCAAATAAGATAACTAAAATGAGACTGGAAAAATGTGATTTGATATTATTCATTTAAATGATTGTATCCTATATTTATTTCGTGAATTTTCCAAGGAACATCTATAGTTCAAGGATTACGAAGGATAAAAAAAAATTGTATTGTACAAGAGGACTAAATAATATCTAATTTAGATCATTATTATGAAAAACTAATTTTATTTTGATAAAAGTAACCCTTACATGTTTATTGGAAAGATGTAATTAATTAAAAAAATGCTTTAATTGTAAAGCGAAAAACGAAATTATAGAGAATAAAAAGATTAACTCCAATAATTGTAGTTAAAAGACATTATACACAATAGGTAACAAAGTCGCATGTGGCATGTAAACATTTTTAAAATTGTATGTTTAACATTATTATTTATTGAGTTATTTTTTGAAAATTAATATGATGAATTGAAATGGTGAAGGCCCTAAATAATCAAAAATAAATATTGTTTGCCCAAAATATTGAATTCCAAATATTTGGCCTTAAATACCGACAGGACACGTTGTTTCGTGTTCCGTATTGCAAGGATACGTTATTCCGTGCTCCGTATTGCAAGGATACGTTTCTCCGTGAAACGTGATATACACAGATACGGAGCACCGTCCAACGTGATATACACAGATACGCGGCACCGTCTAACGTGATGTTTTCCGGTTGTGTTCTTTACTCCGGCGACGATGACGGAGATGAGCTGATTGTTTGATTTGTGCCCCTGCGGGGCCGTCACAGAATAACGGAAGTATCATGTTTCCTTCACAAATAAATAACCAATGAGATGAATGCTTGGAACTTGGGCGTTCATATGCAAGGGTGGGCGGCACCACAAGTGAATGAAGACGCAGTCCATGCTGGTCACTCTACTTCCAGGAGAAAAAAATCTCCTTCCATAAGTTTTATTCAAAACTTATGGTCTATAAGTTTCACTCCATAAGTTTTACTCCATAAGTTAGTTTCCATAAGTTTTGGATAGTTTTATTCAAAACTTATTGTCCATAAGTTTCTCTCCATAAGTTTTATGGTCCATAAGTTTTGCTCCATAAGTTAGTTTCCATAAGTTTTTATCCAAAACTTATGGTAGTGCTCCATAAGTTTTTCCTGGAGCACCGTCCAACGTGATATACACATATACGGAGCACCGTCCAACGTGATATCCCTTGTACACGTAACACGATTCAACGTGTTAGGTCGGTAAATAGGACCATAATTCCGTTTTTCAGTATTTTGGGCCACTAAGTCTCAGAAATGATTATTTTGGTAATTTTCTCGAATTGAAACTTGTATAAAATGGAATTAAATTTGAATGTTTAAGAATTATAGAGAATATAATTAGCAGAAAAAAATATGTTTCAGTTAAATTCTTAAGTAATAATAATAATATTTCGAAGATATTAACGACACCTATTTTGTTACATAAAAAAATACTTTTGAAATCCAATATTGATAAATATTTGTACAGTTTATCAATGGATAAGTAAGTAATATTTTTAAATCATTTTTATTGTCAATGATATTATGAGAAACATGATTGCTTAATTTGTTGATAAATTTGTTTGTATGATGAAAAAGAGAAGCAGAATGTAAATGTAATAAAAGGTGTGACTGACCTAACTTGTCGACGATAAATTTGGTTGTATAACAAATAAAACAGAATTTAAATGCATTTTGTAAGTCATGCTTCAGATTTTTTGGAGTGATCCGATACTTGTATCTATTCATTTGATTAATTAGTTTGAGCATTTATTAGAATTTTTTTGTACGTAATATTAAATTTAAATTCATGGACACATTTTCAAATAGCACTCACATATTATAATGTTTTCATATTAAATTCTATAATAAATATCTCCAATAAAATGAATTTAAAAATAATTGGAATCTCAGTGAACATTAAGTCGTTTAAAACTAATTATGTAAACAAAATGAAGATCCTCTAACATATTATCAACTTTATAAAGGCTTCTAACTTTTTTTTTTTCATATCAAATTATAATGCCAACATAATTTTATAACAAAAATTTATAAATATGAAATATATTTAATTAACGTTCTTAAACACCAGTCCCCCTCATAACATATATGCATGATTATCTGGTTAGTAATAGTATAAGAATTTATTTAGTTAGAATATTAATTTATTTCAACACAATATATGAAACAACGAATGTATGACTTTTTCACTGATTTAATAAATAAAGAAAAAGTTGGATTGGTTCAATTTAATCGAGTTGATCACACCTCATGTGTAATTTGTTCATGTGTAAAAGTAAATTATAAGATTTTACTTGTATTTAAATTGTGGATGTTGATTGAAAAATTTATATGCTTCCATATTTTATCATGATTTTCACGGCTACTGATTACGAATTCATCAAAAAGTTAAAATCATTATTTAATGTTGTCGAAAAAAATTGCAATGATTTTGAATAAGGATTAGAAATGGACGATATATATTATTTTATATTATCGTTTTACCTTGAAATAATTGTACATTTAGATAGATAATTAATATTTTATATTAATATAATAATTATAATTTTCTAGTAATGATTGCTAAAATTTTATATTAAATATAAAATAAAGTGTATTTAACATAAGTTTAAGGGCTTTTTTTGATAATTATATAGGAAAAAGTAAATTTTTGCAATTTTACTTTTGTTAAGAAAAGCTATTTGCAAAAATATTATCTTATTTGTAAAAATACTATCTTAGTTGTAATGGCTGCGCACCAAGTTGTATTCAGTTGTATATGTGGTTGCATATGCAACTGGATGCAACCTCATATGCAACTAAATTCAATTGAAAACTGTAAGTTGCAACTTCCAGTTTTCAGTTTTCATTTTCGACCAGTTTTTTGAAATATATATATATATATATATATATATATATATATATATGTTATTTCCCAGTTGAACACCTCAAGACTGTAGAAGGGGGGTTGAATACAATCTTGTTGAAAATTCTTTCGAATTTACAAGACAACAGATGAATCTTGATTTAAAAACAGATGAACAGAAAGAGACTATAAAACAGGAATTAAAGATAAAACAAACATACAACACGCTTTAAAAATTTCAGGTGAGTTTGTCGAGTCCACCTAAGGGTTGTATTGAAAAAAATAATCTGTGTACACAAGTACATAGCTGCGAGTACAAGACTGAGTATTTTACAAGAAAACCTAATGCTTTGTGCTTTCAGCTCTGTGTTTTCTTCTCTACTTAGCTTTGCTACACTTGAAGCATATATTTACTCCAAGTTTACAAACCCTACAAAATAAACGAATCTTACAAGTCAAAGTATTCTGCAGGGTTGCTGCCACTCCTTGCCTCCATGTGGTACAATTTTGTCTGGATTGTCTTGGACAGATATGCACTAGATTTACAAGCTGAATTGTTTGTGAGAATAAAGAATGTTTCTTTTTCTTCTTTATTTCTAATACTGGCTTCCATACCCTTTTTAAGTCTATCAACCCATGTGATCTGTCAGGCATGTCAAGTCGCCATCAAACTCTAATTCCAAAACATTATGGGTTGAAACGTTTTATCCGTTGAAGTAGACATCGATCGATAGGTTGATTGTTGCTTGTTGAAGTGCCATATCCGTTGACATAGAAGCTTCATCAGTTGAATCATCACTTCCCTTATACAGAATTACATAGCACAACTTATATACAATTAGCTACCCTATTCTGCATATCCATTGATAGTCAACATGACTTAGGAATTCTAGTAACTATGGCAGAACCAAACAACTGACAAGACTTAAACAGGCATGCTACAGACTTATCAATCGATAAGCTGCCTCATCAATGGATATTTATAACTTGGATATCCGTTGACAAGTTACAAACTTAATCTTGCACACATATGTTTTTCAAGGTGTATTACAAGTACTTATCATCAAGGACAACATAATTCCTAACTATATATATATATATATATATATATATATATATATATATATATATATATATTTCAAAAAATTGGTCGAAAACGACAACTGAAAAATGGAAATTTCTTATGCAACTGAATGCAACCGCAACTGAATGCAACTGAAAATTGAAAATTCAAATTACAATTTTTCTACTGCTGGTGCAGCCCTAATATACAACTAAAAGTTGGCAAAAAAAATGGAAATTTCTTATGCAACTGAATGCAACTAGCAAGGGAAAAAATCGACCACGTGGCAGGTTACTGTTCATCGAAACTATTTTTTTAAAAAAAGTTTAAAAAAAAAAAAAAATTAAATTGGGTTGGAAGAGGAAATATAGTATTTTTGAAATTAGATAGTAAATATGCAATTAATTAAAGAAGATGGTATTTTTACAAAGAGAAACTTTAAACCTAGTATTTTTGGTAAATTCTCTAAATTAAAGGGGTGCCTAAATATTAAAATATATTCATTTATTTTTATTTAAATTTAATTAAATATTAATATATATACATATTAACAATATAAATTAAGAAAATTTTTTAACAAAATATTATCCTTTAAAAATATTAACAAAATTTTTAAAGGAACGCCTAGAGATTCAAACATATAATCCAATTTTGTAGGCCAGATCAAACAAGTAGCATAGAATCCAGTTTTGTAGGCCAGGTTATGAGATCAAACAAGTAACACAGAATCCAGTATTACTATTTTTTACCTTGCATAGTAACCATGCATAGTAATCTTGCATGGTAACCGTGCATGGTAACCGTGCATAGTAATCTTGCATAGTAACCTTGCATAGTAATCGTGCATAGTAATTGTGCATAGTATTACTATTTTTGGCTGCTTCTTTTGAGCTTCTCTCTTCTTGAGATATTATGTTTGTTCGTCAATAGGCTTTGGCAATTCTTCCTGTGAATTAATGTGTTGATCCTTCTCGTATGTACTGACACTTAGTGCACTGGTCTGGTTCACAAGTGACTAGCACTGATCTTGATCTTCACACCTTCGTTACATTCCAATTGATTAGCCTGCAGCAGTATCTTTAAGTAATATAAATACATGGAATCTTTTGGTCCTTCAACTGAATCATCTGTACATCTTATTCTGTCACTGAGGCTTGATCATGTTAATGAACTTCTTTCAGCGACTTGATCCTTGTCGGTGCCTGTTCTTCAAATTTCACGATCCCTGTATAGAGTTAATATTATTTATCTTTTATCCTAGTTGAGTTATATATGTCCTCTATTACATATTACATTACAGTATGCTTTACAATCTCCCCCTATTTGATTGTTAGGGTTTGACAAGAAAATTCCTAGAGGATAACTCAACTGATACAACAAACAAATAAAGTTCAAAGATAAATAATATTAAAGTGCATTCTGGATCACATATATACATTTTCTAGATTTCTAAGATTAACCAAGTGCAAGACCATTGTTCCTTTAGACTGAACATATCTTCAAGTTTGTCTTTGCTTTCTTTCCACATAGCACTAATACTCCCATTAGCTTTTCCTTTCCTAAAATAAAGTTAATTCCATGTCAACAACCTTTTCCTTACCCTTACGCCTAGTAGATTTTTCTTGGTCATCCACCTTCTCCTCCTCAGTTGGGTTATCCTCCAGAGTAGTAGGACGTGGAGTTGGTAAATTAGACGAAGATGACTTTACCAAGGAGTTGATTGCATCATTAAATTGGGTTGCCATGGTATTCAATTGAACCCGGAATACATCTTGTTGAATAATTTGCAAATTTTTGATTTCTGCAATGGACTTACAGATATTTTGAAACTCTTTCTCCATTGTTTGAACCCGTGTAAGGAGTCTGCTGTATTCCTTTCTGGTTATAGGTGCATGTGGTTGAGTAGGTTGCTCACTCGTACGTTCTGCAGGTATTTCACTCAACACTCTATATTCACTCGGTTTAGTGGTTTGGGTTACACTTACATGTTCTGTTCGTGTTTCCCTCAACTCTCCTCTAGAGCTTCCACCAAAATGTGTACCTGCAAATGAAATCATCCTAGCCCCTTTTTCAGAGGTCACGGATGGTGCAATGAAAGTTCGTGAGCTTCCGTCCTCGCGTGAAGCGAGTTGCCGACCACTGGTAAAGAGTGGTAAATCTCGAAAGAGATCCAGAGATTTTCCCTCTGGGAGGTTAAACTTGAATCAATTAAATGGCACCAAACCCAAGTTTCCCTCGTACGTCTGTGAAGAAACTTGGTTCATAAAAGAACCACCTACCGATGGATCTTTCCGTAAAATGGAAGATTCACCAGCAGTTATTGAGGTAGGTAATACCACCTCGGATGCCTGTGAAGGCTTTTGATCTTTAGAAAGATCATCAACCACTCTTATGTTCCGTGAAATGGAACTCAAGATAGTTGCTCCCGTCAATTCAACCTTATTTACATTTTCACTCATTGGATAAGAAAGAATTGTTTCACTAACAGTTGCCGTTACCTCAAGTTCATTAGGTTTACTCCGTTTAGAATGAGGTAGAGCGGCTGATGTAAATAACTCCTTATGTGGTGCTGCTGAGGCACTATCTCCCTCAAAAGTGTTAATGGCTGGTCGTTTAAGTGACAATTGAGGTGTAGGAGTTTGTTGTGTTTGTGTTTGCATTTATAGAATGGGCTCTTCGACCTGTGTTAGAGTCGGTGGGTTTTCCTGCTCTTGGTCGGGTAAGATGGCCACTAAGGGCTGTAGAAATTGTATTTCCTGACACAACAGAGAATACATAGGTTGGAATAGCAGGGATTGAAATATTAACTTGTCGTATACCTGCTCTCACTGGTCTTGGTAGCAACGGAAGTGGAACAATCTTTAGATATTTTGTTAGGACTGTAGGCACATCCGTATAGTTCTTTTTGCTTATGTAATTAATTACATTCGTCTTCATGTAAGAACATTCCACCTTTTGACCATTTTCCAAGCGTACCCTGTCTTCATCATTCAAAAAATCATTTAATATTAGCTGTAGAAACCTTGGATATAGACATTTGATATTTTGAGTCCGAACATCTCTTGTTCCCGAGCGTTTCATCTTTAAAATGATTTGACCAAGCACTATTTTTCCGAAATTAATCCTCAAATTATTGGCGACCGCATACCATATTATTTGAATAAATTCAGGTATTCGATCTTGATTTGTTCTATCTGAGGAAAAAACATGGTTAAGAATGTGAAAGAAGAAATTCCAGTACTGGGTTAAAAATGTTCTAGAAAGATTACCAGTATTGAAATTACCATCTTGGTACCTTATAGAACGAAAGAAGATTTCAATCTATTTAGGTGTAGGATCAGAAACGAGATTTTCCATAGGAAAATGGAGAATTCGATTAACATCTCGTTCAGTGACCCTAATCGACCTACCAAACAGTCGATATGTGATTGCACACCCGTCCTGTCCAGAAGTGTTAACCGCACTGCAATATTGTTCACGCAATGCATCATGGTTAAGCTGCACTGGTGTAACTAAAGCGTAGTGAATTAATGAATGTTCATTCAGAAATTGTGTCCAAGCCAGAAATTGCTCATCCTGAATGTTTTCGATTTGCTGAATGGAAATATGATTAACTTTAGCAATTAAAAAGCTTCCCTGCAATGCCATTTTTAAAACTTTGAGAAAATTCAAAAATAAGTGTTAATGCGTATAACAAGAATATGAAATCCGCTCTAAAAACCACCAGCTAGATTGAGAGATCTTTTCGATCAAAGCTCGAAATATTCAGCAATTGTGTGTATATGCTCTGTATATCTGAAAAATGATAATGTTAAAAACAAACAAAAACTCATCATTTATAAGGTTTCAAGGACTAGTGGGTTAGGTGTAATAGTGACGTGTTAGGTGTAATAGTGACAGATTATGTTTAAAGAATAACATCGATCAATAATTTCTCACCTAACAACCTAATTAGCCGAAAAACATCTTATCACCGAAACCTATCAGCCGAAAAACATCTTATCACCGAAACCTATCAGCCTATACACATGTACACATATTTAATACTTCTAATTATTATGGATTTAAAAATAATCATGCAGTAAATCAAGAATTAATCCACACTAATCAGATAAACTCACAATTAAATAAACATAAAATTAACAAAATATCATTAATTGATATATGTCAATAAAATATTTATTTAATTATACTACAATGATATCTCCAGAATAATCATGTAGATAAGCAAATAAAACAAACAAAATCCAGAGAATGAAATTCACTGACTGCAACTAATTGAACAGACATTTTAAAAGATCATTTGAAATTTAACATACCAAGCTCACTTACCAACCTTGAAAAGGTTGCTTCATCCAAAGCTTTAGTAAAAATGTCTGCCAACTATTTTTCACTAGGAACAAAATGCAGTTCCACAGTGCCTTCCATCACATGCTCTCTGATGAAATTGTATCTGATGTCTATGTGCTTGGTTCTAGAGTGCTGCACTGGATTCTGTGATATTGCAATTGCACTAGTGTTGTCACAGAAAATTGGGATCTTTTGAACTCTAACTCCATAGTCAAGTAATTGATTTCTCATCCATAGAATCTGTGCACAACAACTCCCAGCTGCTATATATTCAGCCTCTGCAGTTGAGGTAGATACTGAGTTCTGCTTCTTACTGAACCAGGAGACCAGCTTGTTTCCCAAGAATTGACAGGTTCCTGTGGTACTTTTTCTATCCATTTTGCAACCAGGCTCTAGGTGCTTGCTTCAGGCCATAGAGTGCTTTGAGTAGAAAGAACACATATTCTGGAAAGTCTGGATCTTCAAAACCAGGCGGTTGACTAACATACACCTCCTCCTCCAAAATACCATTCAGAAATACACTCTTGACATCCATTTGATAGACTTTGAAATTGGCATGCACTGCATAGGCCAGGAAGATCCTTATTGCTTCTAACCTTGCCACTGGTGCAAAGGTTTCTTCAAAATCAATTCCTTCCTCTTGACAGTAGCCTTTAGCAACTAATCTAGCTTTATTCCTTGTGACTATTCCATTCTCATCCATCTTGTTCTTGAATACCCACTTAGTGCCAACCACTGATTTATCTTTAGGTTTAGGTACAAGTTTCCATACTTTATTTCTTTCAAATTGGTTTAGCTCTTCTTGCATTGCTAAAACCCAGTCTGGATCCAGAAGAGCATGTTCAACTCTCTTAGGTTCCTCTTTGGATAGAAAACTACTATATAAGCATTCTTCTTGAGTTGCTCTTTTGGTTTGAACCTTTGCATTAGGATCTCCAATGATAAGCTTAAATGGATGATCCCTGGTCCATTTTCTTTGTGGTGGTAAGTTTGACCTTGATGAATTGGCTTCATTTTCTCTGTGTTGATCATTGTGGCTTGTTGTTGAGTTTTGATTGTGAGAAACTCCCCCTGAGTGTATGGCCCTTGAGATTGATGGAGTTCTTACAGATTCATCAACAGATGCTTCTCTTTGATTTTCTACAGATGCTTCAAATTGATTTCAAACTGATGGTGTAAGTTGCTCTTCAACAGGATGTTCATTCTGCACTTCAACTGATGATCCTTATCTGTTTCTCACTGTTAGTCACAGAGGCATGCCTGTATACATCTAATAACAAGCCTAATTGTTTGTAATGCTTTGCATTACCTACATGACCTCTTAACTGAGGGAACCTCTAGTTGTAGAGTTTCTACTTACTGTAGTACTTATAACAGGCATCAAATTCTACCTGTGTAACTGTAATTAAAGTCAGAGAATAATGCTTGAAAGAAGTTCCAAGGATCATGCCTCAAGCTTGAAGATCAAGACTGTCAAAATAAACACAGTTGGAATTTGGAGAATGAAGATTTGCCTAAGTAACAATTCGAGAAGTATGTTTGTTATATTCGAGAAGTCTAGCATTCGAGAAGTTAGGGATTCGATATCTCAAAAGACACTGTTCGATATCTCTGGAGATCAACTAGTCAAAGCCTCATTCAAGAACTCAGAGATTCGACATGTCTAATACTCTATTCGAGAACTCAAGAAGTCAACAAGTCAAAGCATCATTCGAGTTCTCTAAGAGTCAACAAGTCAATGCTCTATTCGATATCTCAAGGACTAAAGAAGCTATTCGATATCTCAGGGATTCGATAAGTAAAATGCTCTATTCGATATCTCAAGGATTCCTGAAGAAAAGACTTATTCGAGAAGTGATTCGATATGTCAGTTCAATAGTATTCGAGAACTCAGAGTTATCGATTAAACCAAGTCTAGTTCTCGAATCACCAACAGAGTTACTTCTCGAATACAATCTTGGAGACAAAATACTGAAGAATTGTACAAGTCAAAGACCTGCAACAAGCCAAGATGCTTTATGGACCACATACTGTAAAGCACGTTGGAAAGCCTACAAAGAAGCTTGGTAAGATAGTACAAGAGATAAAGAGCTAAAGAAGTGGATCTGAACAGAGTTCTAAGAAGTCAAATCCGTAACAGTTTGGATGTTTACTCAAATAAGATAGACACATTAAAAAGCAAATTTGTTTGCTACCTTATTTGTTGAAAGCAAGTTGTTCACGTGATATAAGTGAACAACCCTACTTCTTTAGCAAGTATCAAACATGGTGATCTAGAGTTTTTACATGTAATATCTCTCTGAGAAAGAAGCTGAGAATACTAACATTTGTATTCACAGATTGTAGCAGATCTTTATCTAATACAATATTAGATTAAAGTGATATCGTGTTCTTGTGTTTATATTCCGCACTTACACAATCTGTTAAACACAAACACACACTCTGTTACACAACCAGATTCAAACCAAGTTAAAACAACCTTCACCTAAAACACTTATCAGAAAAAGAAAAGTTTGAGAATCCATTCTGTAGCATCCCAAAATCTGGGGTACAGATATGGGGCCACTAACTATAAACAATATTATACAACTCTGAATATAAACAACATTTAATAATAAAACCCCTTAACCAAGATCGCATACAGGTTATGGTATGAAACAACTATCGAATATCATTATTACAACCTAGTCTCACAATAAAAGAATATAATACAATTTATATGAATGTACAAAAATCACTGTCTAACTAAATATCCAACCTTGACCAATTCCCAACCACTAACCGACGAAAATCCGTAACCCGATCGTCTCCTCTCGCTACTGGAAAGCAATACCCCTTGACCATTACTAGGTTCACTAATCTTCTCTATTAGCTGAAGAAAACAAACAAGCAAGAGTGAGCCAACAATGCTCAGCAAGTGCAATAGTGATAACAATTTTAAAATAACCGTTGACAATTCTGATAAACAAAAGGAATTTCTTCTCATTATTTGAAAGAATCAGTGAGATCAATTTTTAGATTGCCATGAGGGCCAACAATTGACCATTAATAAAGAGCAACTGAAACTAGAACCGATAAAAGTTCTGATATCAAAATATTATCAAAGCTGACTTCCAAGGAGTCAAGAACTAGACATCACAGCCTCAGAGTATAGATTAGAATTGGAATTTTATATTTATAAAAAAAACATCAAGGTTAGGCTGCTGATCAGTCACGCACTAACCCTGGACAAACGCACACAGCAATGTCCTTAATTGGATCCATGGCACACATTGGCCTTAACATCTGACCATGAATCTGGTCTTACCCCGAAGGGTTTAACGCCCCAAGGGCCACTTTTTAAAAAACATTTCCAATTCTAAATCATCCACACTAGGTGTCGGAACAATCGACAACCTTTTCCAACCAACAACTGGAAAACTCACGTTCCAGAATAACGACTCATAATCCAAGAGTCATTAAAAGATTCAAGATGAACAAATGTCGACAAGTTCGACACAACAATCGGGTAATAATTAAAGAATAACAACTCAAAGGGTATCGACAAGTTCAATACAACATCGGGAATAAACAAACCAAGATTCTCAACTGCTATCAACAAGTTCGATACGAATAAATAGATTTATGACATCAACAAATTATCCAAAGAAAATTTCATTTGAACAAGAATAAGGGTATGAATTGCAATAAGATTTTCAACCATCGAAATTCTAGACTGAAACAAGGATATGGTCAAGTATCGGGCATTTAACAAAACTTATACACACTGAAGAATTTGAGCTTTCATAAGCGAGGAAAATAGTTTAGAACATATAATTGCAAAACAGTCTCAATATGTAAAGATTCAGATCAGCTTAGAGAAACATTATCTAATTGGAAATCCATTGGTGAAAATATGCTAAATCGGAATTTTTCCAGCAGGTTTTCATAATAGTTAAGAAAACTTGGATTTCCTTGTTTAGAAAATTCTTAAGAGTATTTGACGAAAATAGAAGAAAAGGCATTCCTTTGTCCAAATGTGAAAAAGGGTTATTTATAAGATTCTTTGTAAAATCGACATGTGAATTATGGGTAAGGAAATTTAACAGCATCAAGCTAATTTAAAAAAATTCATAAGTCATCTTTCCCCCTATACTTGACCAAATCAGTTCATACGATAAATAAACTAAATTGTATCACTTGAACAATAAGTGAATAGAAATAACACTTGCCTCGATTCGCGGAGTTCCTGATTTCACATCAATACTCAACTTAGCTTCTCGTCAGTCTCTTTCCTTACATAAGGGTTTCTTACTTGGCCCTATTTTCATCTTTCTTTCATACTTTACCAACTCCACGCCAGCACACCCGCTGATTTGATAATTATTCCTCTGTTCGGCTTTCCGTTTACCCGCTTTGCTCTTAGCCAAGTCTCCTACTCGAACCTTTACAAGGTCAAATACGGTTTCAGTACTAATTCAAGCAAAACCTTATCGTTTGCTATTTTCTACCCATGCGCGTCTTATAACGCTTACATATACAATACATATAGACATATTCATTCATATTCACATAATAGTCTTACTATAATCAACCAAGTCACATAAACACATCACATAACCACTTAATATTTAAACCACGATATATTCTCGAAATAAACCACTGATACATATACTTAACCCTTAGTAATCATAACACACCTTCAAGCATTGAAATTAAATAAGTTAAATAGGTTTTAAATAGATTTGCAGGGGATTTTTAGAAAATTTCGGCATGAAGTATTCGTTTATCGGACTATGGGCACAGCCCCTCAATATCAATCAAAAACAATTCAACCCTGCTTTTACAAAAATAAAGCTGCCTCAACTTGCAGCAACATAAAAGTAAACAATTAATGAAAAGTACCCGCCAGAACATGCGGCAACTAGCACATAAGAAATTTACATTACACTACTACTTACGCTACACCAATGATCGTATTTCTCACGCATTTTAATGATACACGTGACAATCAATCATTGATGTTCGTAAGCCCTAGGGAACAACCCCTAGCACTAACTATTACTTACGCTATATCGATGATCACATCACTCAAGTATATTAATTATACTCGTGATAGCTAATCATGGATATTCGTAAGCCCGAGTAACTAGTTGAAGAGAATTACACAAGTCTTTAAATATTGACATTTAAGACTTGTGATCTCATTGCAACTCCTCGCAGATAATCACATAATCAAATAAATCTAACAATTAATCTTTGATATAAATCACATTTTAAAACCATACAAATAGCTCACCACCACATATAATTTACCACCAAGTACTCGACAAGCATAATATCCGACAAATACTATAACTCGATCTATAACATTTAGCATATAACCATTTATACAAAGTAACACCGTCAAATACTATGACTCAATTTATACCATCTAACATATAAACATTTTACAATTTGTAAATCGCATAAACTCTACATATCTTCCGGAATTACAATTCTAATTATTACACGATAATAATAATTAACCACCGAAATCACAAAAGCATATAATCGGATTCCCAATTAAATCCACAATTATAATTAAATATAAACTTTCCGAATTAAATCACGAAAATAAAACAATATTCGTAATTTACAACATTAGGCTAATTACGAAAATTAACACACTTAACTCACAGTTAATACCTAAATCATAATTAACCACCAACAATTATAACTAGCACTTAACAATTATCCTTTTCCGAATTAAATCACTAACAATATTCACGGAACTCAATATCATCTAATTATTAGAATTAACACCATAAAATTCACAATTAAACTAATTAAATTACAACAATTCACATAATTAATCTAAAATTCAAATTAAATAATTACATCGGAAAATAATTTAATTAAATAAAATAAAAGTTTATACCTTTTCGGAAATTAATGAACCTCTCCACCACTATCTTCTCTCTCTCTCTCTCTCTCTCTCTCTCTCTCTCTCTCCTGCCATCTCTCTCTCTCTCTCTCTCTCTCTCTCTGTAAGAACCCCAAATTTTCGGTAGAATTAAAACTTTTTATATTGATGAAAGAAGGAACAGTGATTCCGACTACGAGGTGTTAACAGTTCTAATGAATGAATGTTGAATGGATATAGATTCAATGATTACATGTTAGGAAGAATGCAATGGGTTGACAACTTAGATTAGAATAATCTGTCTCCTAGGGAGATAAGATATGGGAATTCCAAATAAGAGAGCTATCCTCTTGTCATCCAGATCGGTATCTGTTATTAGTCCAGTGGTTCCGTAAAAAGGGTTAAGGAACGCCCGAAAGAGAACAAGGACATTTTTGTAAACATAAGGAATAAAAAGAGAATAAACCATGAATAGTGTTTTTGGTGGAAATAAGAATATTATTAGACGACGCTATATAGAAGTATTCAGAACGGATTTCTGAGTTCGTATTCATGATCCAGGGGCGAGATAAGTGTATGTAAACGATATCGGAATTCAGAAATTCCAAATTCTATTTTGGTGTAATATTTGACCCGATAGTGAATTATATATTATTATATTCAAGAAAGGAGATATTAAATTTGAGGATTTGAGTATTTAATATTTTAGAATTTTATTATATTTGATTTGAGGATTTAGAACGAAAACCACTAAGACAGTGAAACGAACATTCTAGAAGCCGCTGAAAATTTACAACGAGATTAAGCGATTAAGCGAACGAATTATGGATTTTGGATTGAGTTTATAAAAAGATTAAATATCCTACACGATCATGAAGAGAATTGTATGAGTTGGATGGAATGATTTAATCAAAGATTAAATCAAAACAATTTAGGATTTAAGTGGGTAAATCACTTAAATCAATTAAAAGACATAACAAATATCAACCAAGCTTCTTGAACACACCTTGCACAAGAACCAAGGAGGGAGCACAGCCACTTTATGAGATATTATCCAAGAGAAATCACTTTATGCTAGATGAGTGCAAGAGAAGCCAAGCCAAACACCATTCTCTCCATTTTCTCTCAACTGCCCAGCAAGAACCACCTTGAAAGCAAAATTCATATCTCAATATCTAGAGCTTTAAAAATCACCAAACTTTAACCACAGCTCCCTCATATCATGGAGAACATTCGCTCAAAATTTCATGGCCATCTAATGAGTATAGCCTAGTGAAATAACCTCCCCAAGTTGAAGAAACAAACTGTCCAGATTCATGACAGTTTCTGTGACGATTTTCAAATGGCCATATCTCGTTCGTTTCTCAATGGAATTTCGTGTTCTTTATATGGTTGGAAAGCTGTGAAGATGCTCTACAACTATCCTTAAGAAGCCTCATTCAGAAAAGGTCGGTAAGGGCCTCGTTTTTCATGTTCTTCCAACTGAGTTATAGCAGATCCGAAAATTCTAAGAATGTTCTTGATGTTTGTTGTTAGATTAAGCTTGGTTAAGGTTATACAAGGATTAATCAAGGCTTAGTAAGGTCTCTACATCCTCCATGGAAGGTATAACCCTCATAAACCCTAGATTATACTTTGAGTTTTGTGATTGTTCTTAGTGATCTTAGATGCGATTTGATTATAATGATGATATAAGCATGATTTGTAGTAGATTTAATTGATTTAAGAGATAGGAAGTATATGGTGGTGAGATCAATGGTATTATGGACTGGTTATGATGTATGAATGCCCGGTGTGGCGTGGTTGATGTTTGGTCGTGATTTAAAAATTTGGAAAAGTCCGATTTATAGCCGTCGTAATGCCCGAATTTCGTTAACCTTAAGAAACCAAGCATCACAGTTGATAAAACTCACTGCCTAGCTTCGTAAACTGCCATGATAAGATAGATCATGTTACAAGCTTCGTTTTGATATAAAATTCGTATGAAATGGACTTACGGTTTAGGAGTTATGATTAAATTCGTAAAAATGGTTCGAAACCGTAAACGGAAGTTCGTAACTGAAATTGGATTCCTTTAATACTACTAAATCAGTGGAGAGTCTTGATAATTAAATATTAGAGGTAAAGAGGAGGGTGTGAGAGAAAACCACATGTCGAATGGATCGTTTTCCGATTTGATAAAATGTTTGAATCAAGGATTAAACGCGAACGAACCCCTAGAAGCATACTTGGTTATGACTTTGGTAAATGACTTAGAAAACGGCCGATAAATCTTAAGGTATAATCTTGGTTCGTAAATGACCGACCTTAGAACTTACATGACTTAAGTATATACCAAGTGTAAGTATAGTGACATGCCTTAGTAGCGGACGAATGTCGGGTCATAAGTGATAATAAAAGGGAGTTACACTAAGAGGTGTATAACGAGATAACGTGACCACGTGTTTCGACTTAAGTTAAGTGTATACTTAGCCTTTTAAAGAGTGTTAAGTGATTGACCTCGGTTATTGTGACTATTTATAGATCACCGGAGTGACACGAGGCACACTACCCCTACAGGATTGCCAGGCAAGTCTTCAAAACTTTGAAGCTGTTATTGTGATAATATATATATGATTCTGTTTACATATGCCATAACATGCATGCTTGTTTTCAAAGTATATTGGAATACTTGTTCCCTGAGTTGATATTGGCCTATAGACTAGATATGAATTATCAGTTATAAGCCGGATTGTTGCATTAAGACCCTTAGTGAAGGGCGTATGATATTCATTCTTTAAATATAGACCGGGAGTCGGTATTTGAGATATAGAGATAGTCGTGGAAATCCGGAGGGATTCCAGTGACAGATTAATATTCATTTTGAGGACTGTTATTTATGAACATTATTTATATTTCCGTAAAATATTAATTACTTGGAAATTATTCGAGGAATGTTATCTAAACATTATCTCAATCGGGAAGTACTATATGAATATTATTTTGAATATTCATTCGAGTTTATTTATTTACAGAGTATTAAATTTTTTATATTCATTTGAGCTTAAATTATTTAAATGAATATTAGTTTCGAATATTCATTTAGAGTTTGTTTATTTAATGAATAAGTACTTTGATATTCCTTGGAATTTTATTTATTAAATGAATATTACTTTCGAATATTCATTTAAGGTTTTATGTACTTGACGAATATTATTTTTAAAATATTCATTGGAAGTTCTATTTACCTAAGGAATATTATTTCGAATATTCCTTTAAGGTTTTGATTACTAAATGAATATTCATTTAGAATATTAATTATTAAATGAATATTGTTTTCAAATATTCATTTAAGATTTGAATTATTTATGGAATATTATTTCAAATAATTATTTGAGTTGTTTATCATTTTGGATATTCATTTGAGGATTTATTTATTTAAATAATATATATTATTTTGAATATCCATTTAAGAAGATATTTATTTGGTAAAAATATTCTATATATTCATTCGAGGATTACTTACGAGCAATATTATGATTTATTAATATTCCTTAATTATTATTGATTTAATAAATACTCTTGGAATATTTAATTAAATTCTTTTTACAATGATTTATATTATTCAAAGATTATCTTTCACCTTCAGATATTATGTACAATATTTCAGAGTCTTTTTATGACTATTTTATCAAGGGGAGGTTCCCAAAACTTTATTTTCATTTAAACCTATCTTATAAGAAGGTTTAACTACTCGCTCAACTTCCAAAAATATATAAGGGGACCTCACTTGAGAGCTGTTATTTCTTTGACTGCCCGGTCCTATACTTGCTAAACTATCTTGTAACTCACATCTTGCTTCTTTCAAACATCGAACTGAATCTGTTTGGTTACCTCCTCAACGCTCGAGGGGTAAGAATTGATGGAACAAGTTTATATCCATTAACAAGCATCAGCTTGGGAAATATTGGTGAATTTTCCTTTCCAACTAGATACGACTACTTTGTGGAGTCCTATCAACAAGTATTATACTTGGGGAAAGGGGGAGGAACTTTACGTTTCAGAGTTATGGATGTTAAATGAACTAGGAGATGCGTAAGTGACCCAGTGGCGCCGGTCCAGCAAATGGCCCAACCGTTGGCCGAGGGGGTTCCAGAGGGCGGTAGACAAGTAAATCCGTCGGTGCTTCCTTCTACATGTAGAGAACAAGAGGTGGGGAGCATAACATGCGAGTGATCATCGTGTAAATTCTATGTCTCCTGGCGCGTCAAACTCCAGTATTAGTTCATCTCTCAATGTTGGAAATTTTCTGCAACAATATCATTGTTGGCAGGTTTGAAAAGTGTTTAAGCTGGAATTGCAATATTCTTCCTGCAAGTTCCTCTATTATGAAAATTTGATAATATCTTGCTTATCTTTGACATAGCAGATATTTCTTCGGAACATATATATTTTGAGTTACCTTGTAACTTCATCTCATACCTTATATTGGTACTACGTTTGGTAATGCATGGCATATGGTTTCAAAGATACTTTTGAACTGTTATATATTATATTTCAGTTACATATTATCTTTGGTGGGCTATTTCTCACCCTTGCTTTATTTATTATATCACAACAACAGTTAAGTCAGATGGCCGCACAAGGTGCACTTGGTACGTGCAGGTGACCGTGACCAGAAGATATTACTGGAGGTCCTAGCTGCCATTGTTGGGAAGAAGCTATTGGTAGGCTAGTGGTTAGATTTGTATAGCAAAGGTATTTATTATATGACACATACATATGGATGGCAAAGAGCATGTAATAGTTATATTGTAATTCTTTGGGTTGTAAGAACTCAATCTTGTGATTAATAAAATTTGGTAGTTACTCTGATTTCATCTCTGGGACTATAACGGGTGTGTTGTGTTGTTGTTTGGGGTCACAAGGTTGTAATTTCAATTATATTGGTTTTGTGGATGGGAATTGAGACCGTAACGACCAGATCCCTGACCCCGGATTTGGGGATGTTACAGAAATGGTATCAGAGCGAGCGTTATAAATCCCAGAGATGACGTGACGTTAAAACAATAAATTCACTAAGATAATAAGAACTCTTGCCAAGTTCATAGTTGTAAGAACCCCAAATTTTGGATATAATTAAAACTTTTTATTAAGTAATGATAAATGAGGAACAATGATTCCGACAACAAGGTCACCAGCTCTAATGAATGGTGGTTTCAAAGAACAATGATTGTAATGAATGGATATTGCTTTGGACAATGATCCTGATGCATTGGTATATTGTCAGAATAGAGTAATTCGATGGTTGAGGACCTAGATAAGAATAATCTACCATCCAGGAAGGAGCTAATGGATCCTTGAAGGGAAATGAGCACGTGCATAGTGTTTCCCGTACGTGCATAGTGTTTCCTGTACGTGCATAGTAATTTGGTGGATGAATAGTGATTTTGTAAGTTGGAAAACTTTTCACGCCACCCTATGTACGGGACGTGATATGGATGTTTCGAAGTCATATTAGTAATACGCGGAGGAAATAAGTGAATGCAGAGACGATCGGAATTCAGAAATTCCAAATTCTTTTTCGGTATAATATTTGACCGGACAGTGGGTTAAATATTATTATAATCCAAGAATTGAGATATTAACTTTGAGGATTTGATATTTTGGGATGTTATGATATTTGATTTAAGAATGAAGGTAGGAAACCACTGAGGCAGTGAAACAAGCGTTCTAAAAACCGCTAAAACGTTATAACGCGATTAATCAATAAAGCGAACGAATCCTAGATTACGGATTAAGTTCGTATCGAGATTAAATATCCTACATGGTCATCACGAGGATTATATTAAGGATTGGGGAAGGTATTATGAATATCGAGAAATTTCCCGGTAAACCCTAGAGGTGAAACTACTTAGTTATTCGTCCGAACGATCAATGAATTGAGCAATAACCGGATAAAAGAGCAAGTAGAGAGCAAGGTGCATGCATGTGCAAGTAAGAAATATCTACTAACCAAACTAGTACCAAGGAACTAGAACACTTAGGCCATGTTTGTTTTAGAGGATTATAATCCTTGGAAAATTACACTTAGCACTTGTCTTCCAAACCAAGACAAACCAATACTCATCCACTTAGTGATGCAAGCAATGACCTCCCACCTTTAATAAAGTAGCTTTATGGACTAGATATTATTTAGACATATCAATAATACATTTTGGATGAGAGTAAACCAAGCAAACAAAGCAACCGACTTCATTCTCTCCAAAAATGGAGCATTCGGCTTCTTCTTAAAATCCAAGATCAAAGTCCCACTTCCACTCCTTGTTTGATCTTGAAATTTTTATGGTAAGTCCTATATTTCATAAAAATGATACCCTAGAAATCTTAGCCTCAAAATCCATTGTTTCCATTTTCAAAGAAATCATCAAAGTCTAGGGTGAATAGTGATTTTCAAGAACAACTCTTGATTTTCTTGATTTCTAGGATGATCTAAGCTTGGTTATGGGTATACAAGGACTATGCAAGGCTTAGAAAGGTCTTTACACACTCCAAGGAAGGTATAAATCTCTTGAAACCCTAGGCCTTACTTTGATATCATGCTTGTTCTTGATGATTTTAGAGTAATATGTTCTTAATGATGTTATAAGCATGATTAGTTAAGTGGTTTAGTGAATCAAGAAGCATGATGATTTTCAATACCAAGATCAGTAGCTTCTGGACTCTTAGAGATGCTTATTAAGTGTATAAATTGTTTAGATGCCCGGTGTGGCTTGGTTGATGCGATATGATTTTTAGAATGCTCGATTTATAGCCCTCGTAATGCCCGATTTTTGCTAATCTTAAGCAATCGTGTTTGACAGTAGCCATAAGTCACTATCCAGTATTATGTTCTGCCATGGCAAGATAGATCATGTTATAAGCTTCGTTTTGATATAAAGATCATGTGAAACGGACTTACGGTTTAGGAATTATGGCCGATTCACTAAAAGACGTTCGAAACCGTAAGTACGAGTTCGTTATTAAAATTGAACCCTCCTAAATATGTAAGTCAGTGGCGAATCTTGGTAATTAAACACTAGAGGTAAAAAGGAAGGTGTGAGAGAAAACCTCATGTGAAACGGATCGTTTTCCGATTTTATAAAAATGTTCGAATCAAAGTTAATCGCAAACGAACCCCTAAAAACCCGCTTGATTATAACTTCGGTAAAACACTTAGAAAACGGGCGATAAAAATTCGGAGCATAATATTGATTCGTAACGATCGACTTTAGAACTTGTATGACTTAAGTATGTCCCAAGTGTAAGTGCAATGACATGTCGTATTAACGAACGAATGTCGGGTCTGATCGATGATAAAAGGAATCCACTAAAAGGGGTATAACGAGATAACTCGAGAACGTGTTTCGATTTAAGTATAACTAAACTTTTAAGATGTTAAGTGATTAATCCCGAATGCCTTGGCTATTTATAGATCACCAAGCTGACCCGGGACCCGCTACCACTACCTCTTACCGTACTCGACTACCAGGCAAGTTTCAATTCCCTTCTTTTAGGCTGTTGTTGTGATTGAATAAACATATATATATATATATATATACATATATATATATACATATACATATATATATATATATATATATATATATATATATATATATATATATATATATATGTTTTCTGTTGTACATATGCCATAGCATGCATGCCTACTTTCAAGTTATATCATTATGCTTGTTCCCTGATTGTTTATTGGCTTATAAATTAGACAGCTAACGTATCAATTATAAGCCGGTTATTGTAAGACCCTCATAGAAGGGCGTATCCATCTTATTCATCGAATATAGACCTGGAGTCAATATTTCTTGACATATCGAGATTACCTCGAAGGAAAATATTTAAGTAAATATTTTCCCTTATTCGAGTGACGAATATTATTTGAATATTCGTTCGAGATTATTTATTTAACGATCCTTACTTCAAATAATTATTTGAACGTAACCATTCGACGAATATTATTTTTCAATATTCATTCAGAGTCGAATTGATTATCGATTATTATTTCGAATATTCTTCTAAAGGTTGGACTACTAAATGAGTATTATTTGGATACTCATTTAGAATATTATTCATTAAATGAATATTACTTTTGAATATTCATTTAAGATAGTAATTACCTGATGAATATTATTTTAATGTTCATCTGAAGCTTGATTTATTTATCGAGTCTTATCTCAAATATTCCTTTAAAGCTTGGATTACTAAATGAATATTACTTGATATTCATTTAGAATATTATTCATTAAATGAATATTACTTTTTCAATATTCATTTAAATTCCTAATTAATTATGAATATTATTTTGAATATTCATCCAGGGTTCTATTTAATCATCGAATATTATTTTAAATATTTTAAATATTCCTTTTAGGTCTTATTAATTAATGAATATTATTTTGAATATTCATTTGAATATTTGATTATGCAATAAATATTCTCTCGATATTTCTTCAAGGATTATTTGAGAAATACTCTGATTAAAGATATTCTTTCATATTCCTAAATATTCTGTAAAATATTTTAATTCAATAAATATTCTCTGAATATTTATTCCATACTTAGAATAACCTCGATAAGGTTTATCTTCTTCGATTATTACAGAAAATATTTCGGAGTCATATTATTATTAATCTTATATCAAGAAAGGTTCTCAGACATCATTCTTCTTTGAGTCTACCTCTCTAATAATAAGGGAACCTTACTTGGAAGATGTTATTTATCTTGTCGACTTCCCGGTCATAAAGTATTCTCTTCACTCGCAACTCGGGTGCGGTTGACTTATTAAGTCGTTGTTTACCTTCTCATCTTTCGAGGGGTAAGATTGTTGGAACAAGTTGATATTCGATACCAAGGCACAGCTTGGAAGTTATTGGTGAATTTTCCTTTCCAACTAGATACGACTACCTTGTAGAGTCTTATCAACAAGTATTATACTTGGGGAAAGGGGGACGAACGTTACATTCAGAATCATGAATTCTATTTGAACTAGGAGTCGTGTAAGAGGCCGAGTAGCGCCGGTCCATCCCCTTTGGCCCAACCGTTGGCCGGGGAGAGCTAGTAAGGCGGTAGACAAGTAAAGCCGTCAGTTCTTCCTTCTACCGGTAGTAAATCTAATTTGAGCTGTACGATCTCGACTGATCATCAAGATTGGAACAGCGGGCGCGGTGAATACTCCATCATTGGTTCATCATCCAAACTTATTTATTTCCTGCAACATGATTACTGTTGGCAGAGCTGGAAAAGTGTTCATAACTGGAATTGCAACCTTTTCATGCAAGTTCCTCTTTTTAATGACAATGAGAATATCACGCTTACTTTTGATGTAGCAGATATTTCTACAAACAAATACTTTAAGTTACCTTGTAACTTCATCGTTCATATTATACTGGCATCATTTCCGCAAATGCATGGCATATGGTTTGAAAGATACTTTTGAACTGTTATATATTATCGTTCAGTTATATATTATTGTTGGTGGGCTATTGCTCACCCTTGCTTTATTATTATATCACAACAACAGCTAGACCAGATGACTCGCACAAGGCGCACTCGACGCGGGCGAGGACGATGAGACTACCAGAGCTGAAGAAGAAGCTATTGGTAGGATATAGTTATTCTTTCAGTACCAAGAATATGGTCTAGTATGACTCATGTAAATGGATGGCAAAGAGTATGTATTTATATTGAATTTCTTTTGGATTGTAAGAACTCATAATGTGATTAATAAAATTTGATTGTTACTCTGATTTCATCTCTGGGACTATAACGGGTGTGTCTTATATTGTTGTGTTGGGTCATAGAGACGTAATTTATTTTATGTTAAGGAAAGTTCAATTGTTGTGGACAGAATTGGAAACCGTAACCACCGGATCCCGGACCCCGGATCTGGGGGTGTTACAGAAGTGGTATCAGAGCGTACGTTATAAACCCCAGAGATGAGGCGACGTTAAAACAATAAATTCATTAAGATAATAAGAACTCGTGACAAGTTCATAGTCGGACTACTTAATGTAGTGATGACATATAAAACCCTTATGGGAACTCTTAAGTATCGTGATAGTAACTTAGCTCGATATCGTATTGACGAGTAAGGCGACAGACCTTGAGGCATACGAGCAGCAGCGCGATGATGCTTTATATGCTGAAGATCAGCGGGTAATTCGATGGAGTACCCTACTGGAGACCCGGAAGAGGTTCCAGCAGATAAGGAAAATCTTGTTAGGATAAGGAGCTTACCCTTGGGTAATGAGGGTCGCAGCCAGAAAGACTGTGATGATTAAGATATGGTGCTCAGAAAAGTGAGTATAAAGAACCGAGATATTATTAAGGGATCTGAAGATGCATGTTGAATTCATAGCCGGACTACCAGATGTAGTACCAGCAAGAAAGAAGGATTGGAAGAATTACTTGAGATCTTATACGGAAATAGATGAGAATCCTTAGAGATTTTCATCTTAACAAAGAAAGAGCTAGAGGGATGTATGATTATCAAAGACAGCGATATAGGACGAGGAGCAGAGTCCCTAGGAATAGTTGAGAATGAGGCAGTAAGTGCCATATCATTTGATAAATGAATCAGTATGAATATTGTCAGTAATAATTCGCCACGAGAAGGCAGATGTCATAGGTTATAATTTACGAAACCAAAGTGTTAATGAGGTGGTTTTATTCAGGGAAATGTTCATGAATGAATCAATAGAAAGTAAAGACATTGGGGAGTGACAGCATGATTGGGTAAAGTTATATAAGGAAGTAGTAAGCAAGACAATGATCTCAGAACCTACCGGAAGATAAGACCAGTGAGTCAAGATGAACTCGTAATGAGACTACTGCCAGAGACTGAGTATAGAGTTAATTCAACTCAGTTAAAGGATGAACTAGAAACGTTAGATGCATGTGATTCAGAGGAATATTAAATTCCTTATTCTCTTTGAATGGATTATAGTAGTTACCTTAAGTTTACTCCGACACGGAATTATAATGGATCAAGTAATACGATCAGCAGTTAAAGGGAAAAATGTGAGAAAATCTTCCTGGAGCTAAAAGATGAAAGTGGTAATGACCAAGAGTTGGCATTGCTTAATGGAAAAAGGAGACTTTGTGCTTCCAACGACGTTTCACATAAAGGATTAGGATGTGTGCTTGCGCAGCATGACAAAGTACTGGCGGATGCATTTGGACAACACGGTTCACCAGGTTCGGATGGCCTTAGTAGTGCCAAAATTTTTTTGGAACAACCAACTCCGACGGTAAGGTTCCTGCTGAGACTAGTGGTTGGGTAGACTAACATTTGGTAATATTGAATATCAGGACATATAGGTATCAGGAAGTTGTGACTGGTTTCAGTTTGAAACTGTTGATTCCCCTCTAAAGGATGTATATAATTGATTCCTCTCCAGTGGGTAAACTTCCAATCTGATGATGATTATTTCGTTAACTATGACTGCTTATGATTCCATCTGCTTGGAGGTTCATAGAACTATTCTTCAGGTTTCGAAACTGGTCTCCTTAATGTTACCAGTAGGTCGGTAGATTGATCAAAATTCCCTGAGTCTGGAAAGGAATTCGGTGAATTTTGGCAAACCTTGTCTTTCTGATTATCAGAGAATGTCATGGAAGAGAGTAGAAACTGGAGCAAACCCTATGATTTGGGTAAGGATGCTGTAAAATGGGTTAGTAAACGGACCCTGAGCATTACAATCGACGGTAGTGATAAAATGATGAAGTGAGATTGGACGAAAACAGGAAATGTAAGTAAGAAATTAGCCGGTCGGAGAAACTCCGGGATTGACTTAAGTGAAAAGGCTGTTATGCCAGGAATGATAAGCTTGCGTGGCACGCGGGTGATAATGTGTATTTTATACACGTTTTGTCTTTTATTCTCTTGCATTTTTGTTCGTTTTGAATGTAGTTTTATCGATATTAATTATGTTTTTCATCTTTCAGTGCCTCATGCTTAATTGTTGAAAAGATGGCTTAATTTGGGCATGAAAGCGAAGATTATTCGAGAGGGAAGTTAGAAGATGAAAGCTCGCGATGTCGGGAGGTGTTTAATGTATTATCTTGAAGATTTTATCTCGTACGGGCAGCTGTACGGCCGTTCAACAGGCCGTTCAAAGGAGCAGAATTTTCGTACGGGCAGCTGTACGGCCGTTCAACAGGCCGTACAGAGCTGCTGTGTATTAAAAGAACAAAACATAACTTAACCTATAACTTCTAACCTACATCTTATTTTTCCTCTCTTCTTAGCCTCTTCAAGAACATAATTAGGGTTAGTAGGAAGTAGTTAATTATGAGTAACTAACTCCATAATTTGGCTCAAGGAAGCATTTCTTGTACTAAACCCATTCAATTTAAGTAAGATCTTCTTCATTCTATCTTAATTGCTTGAGTTGTATTGTTTATGATTTTGCTTGGAGAATTGTAAGTTGCTTCAATTTGCTTCTCTTGTGAATTCAATTGCTAATTGTTTGTGCTAATCCGTAATTGTTAGTACATTCATTATAGTAGCACAAGTTTAGTTTACCTAAATTCTCAAGCTTTAAGTGCAAATACCTAGGTTGAGCTTCTCATCCTTGGGTTTGTCCTAGCCTCTCTTTGATTGATTCCTTGATTTGGTTATACTAGTAGTGCTTCATTATTGGTAGCTATTATCAAGAGAGCTAATTTATGTGCTTCACTAAATTAGTGTTTTTAGAAGAGAAATAAGTGATTGTGTGCTTCACCAATTATCTTGGTTAGGTAGAGTTGGATATATTCTTGCTTGTTGGGTTAAAGTGCTTGATTTGCTATTATCCTTGGGTCAAATGTCTCTTATCTTGTTAATTTGCTCATTGTGTTGTGTTGGCAAATTTGGATATTAGCCATTAACTTAGTTGTATTTTTGTAGCAATTTAGTTATTGTATGCAAGGTGTTTGATAAAACACCTTAACCAAACTTAAAACCCCCCATTTACACACTTCTAGATTGTAAGAGATAATCTACTCGAAATCGATATTGATAGTCCTTCCCCGTGAACGAACTTCGAAAAACACTACCTTCAAATTGGCGCCGCTGCCGGGGAAGGCAACGATATTAATTTTGAGTTATTTGTTTCTTATAGTTTAGATTTTATCTTTGTATATGTTTTTTTTCTTTCTTTATTTTTTGTTACTGGTGTGTCTTCATGTTTATTGGATATAGACATGAACTAACTCTTTCAGGAGACAATGGAGAATTATTTTGGTTGGAATAACGCTCAAGATTTCACCTATGATCAAGAACGATATCAAGATTTTAATTCTTTTCAGAATTTTAATGCGTATCAGGTGAATTCTTTATATTCTACAAACTCATGCTATGCTCCTTACCCTCCTAGCATCGATTATTCATATGCTTGTGAAAATCAATGTTATGATCCGCAATATAATTCCCAAGACCATCAAGGGTCTTCTTCATCTACATTGTCATCACTTGAAGAAATGATGAAGCAAATGGCGGCAAACAACCTCCAATTTCAAAACACCACTTTTCAAAGTATATCCAACTTGGAAAATATCATTTCTCAAATGGAAAAGAACACTTCTCAAAGCATATCCAACTTGGAAGAGCAAATGAGTCAACTAGCCGAATCCGTGAGTCGATTAGAGGAGGTCAATTCTCCTACTAATCACGATTCTTGTTTTGTAATTGATGAAAATGTTGTGCATGATGAATTTGCTTGTTTAGTTGACTATTGCCCTAAGCTTGACAATGATGAATTGGATGTAGTTGAGGATCTACCAAATTTAGAAAATACTTTTGTGCTTAATGAATTGGTAGATGAGATAAAAATTGATGAATGTCCAATTGAAATTGAGAAGGAATTTGAGCTTAAGATTGATGAGGTTGAAATTTTTACTTGGGTATATAAGGATCCAATTTGGGAGCAATTTTTGAGTCGTAGTTATAATGATTATTCTGACAATTTTTCTAACTATTTTTCTTTTTCAAAGTCTCTTGAAGATGTGAAGGTCCTAAAAATATTTTTATATTTTTATGGATCAAAGGTATATTTGCACACCTTATTCTTATTATTGATTCGTAGGTATGTGCATTTATTTGCTTTTTCACCTCATTAGTTATAATCCTTGTATAAATAAGTCGAGCCAACGACAATAAACAAAGCGCTTTTTGGGAGGCAACCCAAGGTACGTATGTATTTATATATTTTTTATGCGTGTTTTAGATTTCTTGCATTTATGTAGGGTGTTATTCATATTGTGGATTTGAGGATTGATCTAAATATTAGTGAGTAGGGATTCCATTTTTCATCTTTTTTAATTCTAAGAAAATAACCACAAAAAAAAAAGTATTTTTGTGGTGTGATTAATGAACTTTATAATAGATTTTCAAAAAAAAAAAAAAAAATTGTAATAATAACGTCCCGCTCAATAATATTTAGTATCGTTAATTATAGTTTTTATATTTTTTTTAGATTTGTTCCACTCGTGCCTTGATGTTTTTGTTTCATGTTTTCAGGAATTAGTATTTTATTCAAGCATTCAAGGATTTGTGGGAATTTTCTGTAAAAAAAAAAAAAAATAATAATAATTTTTGTAAAATTTCAGGTCCGTACGGGCTGTTGTACGGGGTGCAGGCCGTGCAGCAAGCCGTGCAACAGCCTATACAAGATTTTGAGGGTTCTGTCGAGAGCTTAGTTCAAAATGAGGGGAATTCTCAAAGTGCTACCCACTTCTCGTACAGGCTGTACAGCACTCTAAAAAAAAAAAAAAAAAAAATAAAAAAAAATATAAATAAATAAAATAATTAGTTTTAATATTTCCATTCCCTTAATTAGTGTAATCAATTAGCTTTGAGGGGTGTATTGTCGTGTCGTTGATTATTGTAGCTTGGGGTATTTGTGGTATGTGGCGGTAATTCATTTCGGGGTTTACCATTTGGTGTTCAATTTTGTGGCGAATTGGTGGTGGGATTAGTGTTGGTTTGTTGGCTATCTTTGTGTTTGTGCTTGGTGCTTCTATTGGGTGGTTGTTTTGTCTGGTAATTCGAAGTTGGGATTAATCATCATGAGTGGGGTTTCTTCTCAACGCGGTAAAACGAAGGAAAAGCTTACATCTAAGCGTCGGAAAACCACTGCTTCATCTTCGGAGACAAAAATTTTTCTAACTCACAAGGAATGTGAAGAATCGGGTCTCCCATTACCACCTTCAAATTACGGGCTTGACTTGCACTCTGCTAAGCCTAGTTTGTCATTCTCCGGTGATGCTCTTGAGAGGTATAATTCCATTTCATCGCTTAAAGTTTTGCCTTTTCGCTATTTTGATAAGCATGTCATGGCAAAGCTTAATATTTGGGACAATGTTGAGAAAATTTTGACTACTTCCGGTTGGCCTTCATGGTTATATATGGATGAGCCGACTTGTCCGGCTTTGGTCTATGAATTCTTTACTACCGTGAAGTGTGATGTTGAAGTTGTGAATGAGTTAAGCGTACCCTCTCGCTTCACTTTTAGGATGATGGGTATGTGGTTTAGTGTTCGTTTGGAGGAGATTTGTGAGTGGTTTGGGTGGAAATACAATCAAGGCTTCCGGACATTTTCCACTCGGTTTCAATATTCTTTTTGGCGTGAGATTTCTTCGGATACTCAATGGCCTTCCGGTGGTCGGATTAAGTCCACCAAAATCAAGGACCTTAGTTTGTGCTATATTCATCGGGTTATGGTTCATTCTTTGTATGGTAATGAAGGTTCAAATAGCGCCATTTCTTTGGTAGAACTTGGGGTCCTCAATTGGTTGTATGATGAGTTTCTAGTAGATTGGGGGTATGTATTCTCTTCCCGGTTGTTGGAGCTAACTCGGCGTAAAGGAAAGGGATCCCTTATCTTTGGCGGGTTTATCACCCGAATTGCTACTAAGCTAGGGATTCTTGATCGGGATAACTCCCCTATTTCATGGATGGAGGGTGGCCAACCCGTAGCTACTATTGACTTTGCTGTTTTGAAGAAGATGGGGGTTATCTCAGGGTCTTTTGATAATTTTCGATGGACGGGGCATAAATCTTCTCAGCCCGAGTGTGAACCATCTCCTACTCGGCCCGAGGAGGAGCCGGTTTCTCAGCCTTTGCTACTTTCTGAAGATCGACATGCATCTCCCTCTCATAGTCATGCCGAAGAGTTTTCTGAACCTCAACGGGCCTACTTACAACGCATGGAGCAATCCATCAAGGACCATGTTGATATGAGGTTTTCTGAGCATCGAGAGTGGATGGAGCAGCTTTATGCTTCGATGATGGCTCATGGTTGCACTAGTTCTCGGGATCCACCCTTGGATCCTCCTCACGATGCTTGAGCTTCTTGGCTTTGCTCCCGGTCCTTGTTGCCTATTTCGAGGGGAGTTTTCTTTCACTTTTGTTTCTCTCTCATTTTCATTTGTCATGCATGAGGACATGCCATGATTTAAGTGGGGGAAGGATTGTTTATTTTGGATTGTTTATGTTGATGTCCGTTTCGTTTGCATTTGTTTGTAAAATTTATGACATTGTGAGCTTGTAGTCTTGTTTTCTCCTATTACGTGTCTAGCATTACCATTTTGATGTGAATCTATAAGTTTGATGCACCTTTTTGCACACACACACTTGAAACGGCATGAAAAGTCTAGCTTGTTTGTAATTAAATTGTGAACATGTCGATTATCTCTTAGAATGCATGGAATCAAATCGAGAAGATGTTATTACAACTTAAACCTTGTGAGGCCTTGAACGATGATTCTTTTGCTTGTGTGTTGCTCCCTCTTTATGTATGTTTGTTGCTCTAGGGCTTGCATTAAACCTTCATTCATGGATGCACCATAATAAGGGAATTCTATTTAGGATAACCTTTTTGACCTTTTTAGCTTGTGAACCATGAAATTAATCCCTAGTTACCCCTTTGAAGCTTATATCCATATTTTTCTTCGTCACTCTCCCCTTTTATACATGAGTCATAGCCAAATACTTCACTCTCGACCTAGTTGAGCTAGTTGAGTCTTGGAAAGAGTTGATTGATGAGCATGAGAATTTGGAGAAGTTGTGAAGAGGAAGATTCTAATTATTGTAAGTGGGAACTAGTTTGATGTGTATATCTAGATGTGGTTCAAAGTTCTTTGTAGTATTTATTTATGTTATGCATTCCCTTTTCTAAATAATAATAATAAAGGGGATGTAAAAAAAAAAAAGAAAAAAATAGAAAAAAAGAAAAAAAAATAGAAAAATAGAAAAAAAGCAATAAATCTTTGTACTTTATTTTGTTTCAATTTTCTTGGTAAATGGGGCTGTGTTTTGTAATTGTAAATGAGCGGAGGTCTACTTTAGTTTGAGAATTTGGTGTACGAAGAAAGCAAGCGTCATTTGACTCAACTAGCAAGACTTTTACACCTTCCTTGAACTTAAATTTTCACACCTTCACCCTAGCCTCATTACATCCCATTTTATGAATTCCTTGTTTTTGGTGCAATCCGGAATTTAGGTGAACATGCAAGGTCAAGTAGAGCGCATGCATTTAGACTTGGAGTTGAGTGAAATCTCTAGCCCATACTTGTGTGATGCATAATTGAGAGATGTGAGATTTTTCACCATACAATTTCATCTTCTTAATGCGAGGCCATGTATGCTTTGTGATCATCTTGTCTAGTGTTCACGATTGAAGTGCATTCATTCTATCTTTAATGTCTTGGTTACATCTTGCACAAGGTGTGTTATCTTGATTCTTCAATTGGTTGTTAGTTCGTTATAGTGGATGACAAGGTGAATAGCTCTATATGTTTGATTTTAGTTACAAGTAGACGGCTCGGACATATGAGTGTAGTAGTTAGTTTAATTAGTAGGTATTGTTAGTTTTTTGTTTGTTGGTGATTTTTGTGATTTTGTGGGTACATCATCTATAAACCCTCACGAGACCTCACTCGTCCACTAGGGCTACCTAGGGGTTCCAAGGGCTTGTTGCATATGCCAAATGCAACCGTGATCACCTACGGAAGTGGTACTAGTTAGGAGTATATCGTGTTGTTAATATTAGTTTGCTCGGGACTAGCAAAGTTCAAGTGGGGGAAGATTTGATAATGTGTATTTTATACACGTTTTGTCTTTTATTCTCTTGCATTTTTGTTCGTTTCGAATGTAGTTTTATCGATATTAATTATGTTTTTCATCTTTCAGTGCCTCATGCTTAATTGTTGAAAAGATGGCTTAATTTGGGCATGAAAGCGAAGATTATTCGAGAGGGAAGTTAGAAGATGAAAGCTCGCGATGTCGGGAGGTGTTTAATGTATTATCTTGAAGATTTTATCTCGTACGGGCAGCTGTACGGCCGTTCAACAGGCCGTTCAAAGGAGCAGAATTTTCGTACGGGCAGCTGTACGGCCGTTCAACAGGCCGTACAGAGCTGCTGTGTATTAAAAGAACAAAACATAACTTAACCTATAACTTCTAACCTACATCTTATTTTTCCTCTCTTCTTAGCCTCTTCAAGAACATAATTAGGGTTAGTAGGAAGTAGTTAATTATGAGTAACTAACTCCATAATTTGGCTCAAGGAAGCATTTCTTGTACTAAACCCATTCAATTTAAGTAAGATCTTCTTCATTCTATCTTAATTGCTTGAGTTGTATTGTTTATGATTTTGCTTGGAGAATTGTAAGTTGCTTCAATTTGCTTCTCTTGTGAATTCAATTGCTAATTGTTTGTGCTAATCCGTAATTGTTAGTACATTCATTATAGTAGCACAAGTTTAGTTTACCTAAATTCTCAAGCTTTAAGTGCAAATACCTAGGTTGAGCTTCTCATCCTTGGGTTTGTCCTAGCCTCTCTTTGATTGATTCCTTGATTTGGTTATACTAGTAGTGCTTCATTATTGGTAGCTATTATCAAGAGAGCTAATTTATGTGCTTCACTAAATTAGTGTTTTTAGAAGAGAAATAAGTGATTGTGTGCTTCACCAATTATCTTGGTTAGGTAGAGTTGGATATATTCTTGCTTGTTGGGTTAAAGTGCTTGATTTGCTATTATCCTTGGGTCAAATGTCTCTTATCTTGTTAATTTGCTCATTGTGTTGTGTTGGCAAATTTGGATATTAGCCATTAACTTAGTTGTATTTTTGTAGCAATTTAGTTATTGTATGCAAGGTGTTTGATAAAACACCTTAACCAAACTTAAAACCCCCCATTTACACACTTCTAGATTGTAAGAGATAATCTACTCGAAATCGATATTGATAGTCCTTCCCCGTGAACGAACTTCGAAAAACACTACCTTCAAATTGGCGCCGCTGCCGGGGAAGGCAACGATATTAATTTTGAGTTATTTGTTTCTTATAGTTTAGATTTTATCTTTGTATATGTTTTTTTTCTTTCTTTATTTTTTGTTACTGGTGTGTCTTCATGTTTATTGGATATAGACATGAACTAACTCTTTCAGGAGACAATGGAGAATTATTTTGGTTGGAATAACGCTCAAGATTTCACCTATGATCAAGAACGATATCAAGATTTTAATTCTTTTCAGAATTTTAATGCGTATCAGGTGAATTCTTTATATTCTACAAACTCATGCTATGCTCCTTACCCTCCTAGCATCGATTATTCATATGCTTGTGAAAATCAATGTTATGATCCGCAATATAATTCCCAAGACCATCAAGGGTCTTCTTCATCTACATTGTCATCACTTGAAGAAATGATGAAGCAAATGGCGGCAAACACCTTAACCAAACTTAAAACCCCCCATTTACACACTTCTAGATTGTAAGAGATAATCTACTCGAAATCGATATTGATAGTCCTTCCCCGTGAACGAACTTCGAAAAACACTACCTTCAGCGGGATTGATAAGAATAGTTGAAAAGATAAAAATAGAGGAAAGGCGACCGGAGACGGCGCTGAGTAGCCGATTAAGACTTATATGAAGTAAAGTTTTGGAAAGGTAGAAAGGTATAAAAAAAGAAGACACTATGCCGACAATTGCTAGAAAAGTAATGCTAATTAGCCAACCCTTAAAATCATATATTTTTATTTTAGTGTGGCCAGTTGAGGCCAAGTCACAACGGACAATAAAGTGACTAGACCAGCAATGAAAAGACAAAGCAGGTTTGCTTCTAAGTAAGCACCGACTGCAAGGGCTTCTGATATAAAGGAAATATTAATGAGATTGTAGGAGTCTTCTACTAAACCCTTTGCAACCCATGTTTTGATGGGGAATTTACTAGACCTTTTTGGGATGGGGTAACCCGTACTAAAGTGACTCATGTGTATATGGTTGTACAAGATTACGAGTAAAATGGAAGCATAGTGACTTGAAAGGTATGATGTTAGGGTATCATGAATACCATGAACATATTACGACTAAGGGAAGTAAACAACGAAGGTTTATGAAGAGAGTGTGGAAATGGTCAGAGATGGATCAGTATGCTGTAGAAATTTTGTCTAAGGCAAGTACATTTGAGAAGAACGATAAGTACTAAGAGATTCACGTTGAACTCGACCAATATCTTCCAAAACATCCTTGCTGCCATTACCAAGTTTTGTAAGGGAGCAGATAGGCATACGTTGCCTTTTTGGAAGGCTAAATAGGCTGACAACTATCTGAAAGAAGAGGGTAGCATTAAGCCACCGATCGATTATCAAATGAGAATGAATGAAAAGAGACCTTTATTAAGGATACATGATCTGATTGCCAATTATAGGATGCAAGAATTCCTTGGCAGTTGAATTAAGGATAGGATATCCATAAATTAAGACAAACCCTGGGGAATGCACAAGGGACGGCATTAACCCTAATAAAGACATTGTGAATTCAGATGATATGAGTTGGATTTGCTAAGGCAACAATGACCTGTAAGGATTATTAAAAAGAGTTCTGGAAAGAACATAGGTAGAATTATTAGATTATTGCTCAATGACGTTTTGATATACCCTGTACCTAGAAAATACAGGAGGAATGAGGGGGACGACCTAAGAAACCTTACAAGGAAAAAGTTAACATTCTGAGTTTCAAAATAGAAGTTTGGTAGAGAATGTGTAGGACACAATAACAATAATGCCAGATGAGGCATGTATGAAACCATGATGAGGTATGGATGGAACCCAAGAAGGTTGAGATTATCCTAGAACAAGAAAGAACTAAGAGAACAAATATCCTAGGTATGATCGAGAGTAACTTTGATAAAGTTCCCACGGGAAGGTGGAAGCAATGACTTGTAAAAAAAAAAAAAAGACTGATAGTTATATTTTCTCCTTCAGCAGAGCTTAATGGAGAATGCTTTAACCCAACAGTGATGGGAATGAGGTAGAAAAGTTTGAGTTGGAATGTATCCAGAGAACATGGATTACAAGAAATTGTTAGTATCAGCAAAGGCCAATGAGGTGGCCGACAATCTAAGTATAAAGGAATAATTACAAATGTTCATACCGAAGAAACAGAATGATATTTGGAAGGACCTTGAAGGTCATATCGGAATGGAGGAATTTACATTCCTTCTGATGACTGTGCAAGAATTGACGGTAATAATAGTTTAAGTAAAGATTCGATTCCTGATGGAGTCTTAAGCATATTACGTACCTTAGAAGGTCCCGTTTTGAGGCAAACCAGGACCATGGTACAAAATTGATGCAGTAAACCGTTAACTTTCCAGTCTTTATGGAAGATGCATAAGTGATAGTTTCATCAACCGGACCTAGCTGCGATGCTTGAAACTCTTCTGCAATTCTATCTACTTCATGTTATATCTACATCAAGTTCAGGAAGTGTTCCTTATGGATAAGGAATAGTGATTACTTTGTCTCCCTATGGGATTTGAAACCCGTAGGGTTAGCTATTAACGCACTACGTAAACAACAAGCGATGGTGATTCTTCTAAGAAAGTAGATGACAATGTAAAGATAAAGAAAGTGCTGCTATTGATAAACTAAATGGCATGTTGATGAATGACAAGCAAGTTTGTGTTAGTGTATTTCTGCGCAAACCAGATAGAGAATATGAGGTTGATGATTCATGATGCCAAATGTATTCCCGTAGAAATAAATTAATGAGACTTGGAGGGAAGGGCGGTTGAGCCCGAGACTTATTGGGCCACCTGAGAGTTTAAAAGTGTTCGGACGGCGGTATTCGAGCCAGCCTTACCCCCAAAACTTATAGCACGGTCATAACGGGTTTTCATGTGGCCAGGCTACGCCAGTAAAATGCAGATGCTCGATAGATGATAAGAGCATGAGCCGGTAGATATACGACCTGGTCTGACTTACGAAAGACAACCTGCGGAAAACCACGGATAGAAAAGAACGAGTGATGAGAAACAAGGTTGGCAGAAGTAGATTATATGAATCTAAGTTAAAGGGATCGGGCCAGATTCATTTCGGAAAGTTTAAATTGGAATAACGTGATGATTATAGAATAAATGTGACGGAATACAGATAAGGAGGTACCAAGTGCAAAAAGGTGTCTCAATAAAGAGGTGAAGGTGAAAGTAAATAATAGAAATGAGTAAGAATCAGATAATAAGAAGGATGTGATTGATAAAGAAAAGGCTGGGAAAACAACTATGGAATGAGAAGCAAGGAATGTTATGAATGGGTTTTCTAATGAATTCTCAGGATGACAACCTGATAGTGTCAATATTATAGTTATGAAAAAGCTAGTAACATGATATGGGATGTCAGTAATAATGATGTCAAGTGAGAAATCTAAGATTTAACCTGAAAGGTTGAAGGATTTCCCGAATGTGAGTATCGCTAAGATTGAACAAGAGTATTTGTCCATAGAATAATGGACAAAGCAGCAAGATATGTTGACTCGTGAGATTGCAATCAAATAGTATTGGATATAATTATGATTAATTTCTTCTTTGATAAACCTCTATAGTTCAGAGGTAAATTCTGAGTATGATATTCATTACAATGATTGTAATGAATGGATATTGCTTTGGACAATGATCCTGATGCATTGGTATATTGTCAGAATAGAGTAATTCGATGGTTGAGGACCTAGATAAGAATAATCTACCATCCAGGAAGGAGCTAATGGATCCTTGAAGGGAAATGAGTACGTGCATAGTGTTTCCCGTACGTGCATAGTGTTTCCTGTACGTGCATAGTAATTTGGTGGATGAATAGTGATTTTGTAAGTTGGAAAACTTTTCACGCCACCCTATGTACGGGACGTGATATGGATGTTTCAAAGTCATATTAGTAATACGCGGAGGAAATAAGTGAATGCAGAGACGATCGGAATTCAGAAATTCCAAATTCTTTTTCGGTATAATATTTGACCGGACAGTGGATTAAATATTATTATAATCCAAGAATTGAGATATTAACTTTGAGGATTTGATATTTTGGGATGTTATGATATTTGATTTAAGAATGAAGGTAGGAAACCACTGAGGCAGTGAAACAAGCGTTCTAGAAACCGCTAAAACGTTATAACGAGATTAATCAATAAAGCGAACGAATCCTAGATTACGGATTAAGTTCGTATCGAGATTAAATATCCTACATGGTCATCACGAGGATTATATTAAGGATTGGGGAAGGTATTATGAATATCGAGAAATTTCCCGGTAAACCCTAGAGGTGAAACTACTTAGTTATTCGTCCGAACGATCAATGAATTGAGCAATAACCGGATAAAAGAGCAAGTAGAGAGCAAGGTGCATGCATGTGCAAGTAAGAAATATCTACTAACCAAACTAGTACCAAGGAACTAGAACACTTAGGGAATAAACCAAGCACTTAGCTTCCAAACTAAGACAAACCAATACTCATCCACTTAGTGATGCAAGCAATGACCTCCCACCTTTAATAAAGTAGCTTTATGGACTAGATATTATTTAGACATATCAATAATACATTTTGGATGAGAATAAACCAAGCAAACAAAGCAACCGACTTCATTCTCTCCAAAAATGGAGCATTCGGCTTCTTCTTAAAATCCAAGATCAAAGTCCCACTTCCACTCCTTGTTTGATCTTGAAATTTTTATGGTAAGTCCTATATTTCATAAAAATGATACCCTAGAAATCTTAGCCTCAAAATCCATTGTTTCCATTTTCAAAGAAATCATCAAAGTCTAGGGTGAATAGTGATTTTCAAGAACAACTCTTGATTTTCTTGATTTCTAGGATGATCTAAGCTTGGTTATGGGTATACAAGGACTATGCAAGGCTTAGCAAGGTCTTTACACACTCCAAGGAAGGTATAAATCTCTTGAAACCCTAGGCCTTACTTTGATATCATGCTTGTTCTTGATGATTTTAGAGTAATATGTTCTTAATGATGTTATAAGCATGATTAGTTAAGTGGTTTAGTGAATCAAGAAGCATGATGATTTTCAATACCAAGATCAGTAGCTTCTGGACTCTTAGAGATGCTTATTAAGTGTATAAATTGTTTAGATGCCCGGTGTGGCTTGGTTGATGCGATATGATTTTTAGAATGCTCGATTTATAGCCGTCGTAATGCCCGATTTTTGCTAACCTTAAGAAATCGTGTTTGACAGTAGCCATAAATCACTGTCCAGTATCATGTTCTACCATGGCAAGATAGATCATGTTATAAGCTTCGTTTTGATATAAAGATCATGTGAAACGGACTTACGGTTTAGGAATTATGGCCGATTCACTAAAAGACGTTCGAAACCGTAAGTACGAGTTCGTTATTAAAATTGAACCCTCCTAAAATACGTAAGTCAGTGGCAAATCTTGGTAATTAAACACTAGAGGAAAAAAGGAAGGTGTGAGAGAAAACCTCATGTGAAACGGATCGTTTTCCGATTTTATAAAAATGTTCGAATCAAAGTTAATCGCAAACGAACCCCTAAAAACCCGCTTGATTATAACTTCGGTAAAACACTTAGAAAACGGGCGATAAAACTCGGAGCATAATATTGATTCGTAACGATCGAATTTAGAACTTGTATGACTTAAGTATGTCCCAAGTGTAAGTGCAATGACATGTCGTATTAACGAACGAATGTCGGGTCGGATCGATGATAAAAGGAATCCACTAAAAGGGGTATAACGAGATAACTCGAGAACGTGTTTCGATTTAAGTATAACTTAACTTTTAAGATGTTAAGTGATGAATCCCGAATGCCTTGGCTATTTATAGATCACCAAGCTGACCCGGGACCCGCTACCACTACCTCTTACCGTACTTGTTAGGTCCGATAAGATTGTAGAAGGGGGGGTTGAATACAATCTTTACCTTTTTATCGAAATTTGTCCTTTAAATTAAGTTTGATAAAGACAAATTTATGTGCGGAATTATTTAACACAATTTTTCAAGTTGAATATAATTGTATATTAACTTGATGTGGTGTTACAAAATCAGTATAACAACTTATCAAGATGTTAATAACTAATTAGAAAATTCGACATGAACTTTTCTAATTTAGTTAATAATAATCAAGATAAGAACTAGGAAACTTAATTCGCTAGTAGTACAAGAATCACAAATAAACAAGTTCTATCGGATAGAATATAACAAAGATGAAGAACTTGAATTTCTGGGAATTGTTTAAGCTTTAGTATTCTTGAGAGAGAGAAATCTGTTCTTGATGAAATGTTTCTGCTGTGTTTTCTCCGTTATGACATAATCTGCTGTGTTCTGTTCTTTTATATTAGTAACAGGTCTTGCTGGCTTTCTGTAGGATATTTAACTATGCTACCAAGACTTGATTTTCCTTCATTAAGACTTACACAAACCTCCATTAAGACATAAAATGTGTCGGTATGACTTAACAGAAATTCGGTAAGACTTACAACAACTGGCAGAGGTCGGTAAGACTTAAATCAGGTCGGTAAGACATAATCTTGAACTTCAATGCTCGGTATGACTTAATCAACAGCTGTGTTCGGTATGACTTAACTAATTAGGTCATACCGAATTTTAACCAATAAGACATAATCCTTCCATCTTTATTTAAGTCATTTCTTTAAGTCATATTGATCCAATTAATTAGTTAATGATTAACTAATTCACATTTAATTGATACAATAATAATTTAAATAAATTAATTAATTCTTCTAGAATTAATTCATTTAATTAAATCAACTAAATGATTTATATCAATTACAAATGAATTTAATTAAATCAATAAATAATTAATTTAATTCTTACAAACCACTGAAAGTAGTAAAGAATTACCACTGATTTGTGTTGACGTTCGATGTACTGTCTGGTTCATGAACGACTAACTTCAACGATGCTTCTTCACTTTTGAATTTAGGTTGTGGTTTGTTTCTTCTCTCAATTCTCTTGTACTGTAACTGATCTTCAAACTATCACTCGAAAAATCTCTGTCACTGTTCAAATAAATCCATTCACTTCAATGCTGTACTAGGGCTTGATCAGATAACTGAATCGTCTTCCAATGTATGACATCAAAACTATAGATTGACTTTTCTTCTTTCTTCTGACAGATAATACTTTTTGAGATTCCTGTGACAGTTCATATGTATATTTACTTATTACAATTTGGTTTAAGTTGATTAGGATCCTCTAACTACAAATAGGCCGAGTCATATGCCTTTCAATCTCCCCCTATTTGTTTGTTAGACAATAACAAGCAAATTCCTAGAGGATACCTCAACTAATCCAACTTAACCAAATGAAAGATAAAACTTTAAATACTAAGTAAATATGAAAAAAAGTTCTGGTTTATATTTAACATTTGCCAGATTCAAACATGAAAGATAAATACAAGATAGATGATCCTCTAGACTGATCATATGATATAAATTCCTATCAAGATTTATCTAGGCTCTAAAGATATAACATGTAGAGCAATTCTTTTTCTTCAGTTGTCTTCCCTTCTGAATTCTCCTTCTTCTGGCTCATCTGTGACTTGAAGTTTCATGTGTAGATCAGAATCAGCAAGAAGTTCTCTTCTTGATGACAATCCTTGAGGTAAGACTAAAGGAATTCCAAGCTTCTTTCTCAGTTCACCTTGAAATTTCTTGTAATCTTTTATGTTCGTTTGTGCATAGGAACGAATGTGATCTGCAGCTATTACCTTTTCTTCAGTCAAGAATCCATGATTTCTGAGAGCATATTCAGCATATACCAAGTGCTTTGCATGATGTTCGTATAACTCATCTGTCTGAAGATTGATTGAGTGAAGTACCTCTCCCTTCAGAAATTTTACTTGTGGAGGTTCCTTAATCACTTCTGGTCCAGCTCTTTCAGCAAATTCTTTGAACTTTTCATGTAACAACACACCTAGCTCAGAAGATGTTCTTACCTTAGGCCTAAGTACCCATATCTCTGTCAGTGATCTGTCATAAAAGAACTGAATAGATACTCTGAAAGTTCCAACTTTATGACAATCTACAAATATTACCAGCTCATCAGATTTGGGTTCAAATGCAGTAGTTATCCTGATGACTTCTACCTATAAGGCCTTTATATACATTTCATGAATTGGATTTGCCAGTTTGAATTCCTCGAGAATTTGTCCAAGACGACGATCTTCATAATCAGAACTCTGAGGTGAATCAATTGCTCTTTGAGCACGTTCCCATTTGTCACCGCTCTTTAGTCTGATATATGTTTTTCTCTTCTCAACATTTATAGCATGTAATCGTTGTAATGCTTGCTGTTCAGCTTTCTGAAGTTCTTCATTTCGTGCAATTTGCTCTAATGATTTTTGAAGTTTTTCTTCTCTCCTTTGCAAATTAGCTTCCCTTTGAGCAAATAATTCTTCAGATTCTTTCTCAGCTTGTTGAGCTTCAAATTCAGATATCACTGGTCCTTCATCTTCCCAGTGACTAAGATCAGGTTCAGGAAGTTCTTCACCTTGATCAGGGATTTCAAGATCAGCAAAAACATCGAAGTTATCCGGTTCACCCGTGTAATAATAACCTGTGTTCTTGTCTTGAATTTCTTCTTCAGTTTCTTCAACTACTTTCTTCCTCTTATCTTCACCTTGGTCAGATTTACCAGATTTTCCTTCTCCTCCCCCTCTTTCTTTAGATTTATCTTGTGACCCCTTTGATTTCTCCCCCTTAGTTGAGGAATCCTCTACAGATTTATCAGTTGCCCCAGCTTCAGGATCTTGTTCATCATCATCACCATCCTTGCTTGTAAAGAATTCAATTTCTTCATTCGTAGGTTTGCGATTTTGAATTAAAAGATTAAACAAATGTCTTAACCCTTTAGCCTGGTGTGCATTTTGCTTTTCGATCTGGTCCAGACGAGAATCAGTAGATTCCTGATTGTGCTATACCTCTGACTGTAGATTATCAACTTTCAAGGAAATCTCAGAAATTAACATGTCTTGAGCAACAGTAATATCTCCAGAGTCATCAAGTGCCTTTTCATGAGAGAGTTCGAGAGATTCTATCTCCTTGGTGAAAGATGTCTTTAAGTAGTTAATGTCCTTCTTGATTACAGCAAGCTGACTGTTGACAGAGGTGGATGAAGAAGATCGGTCACCCACTTGTGCTCTAAGAATTTCTGTTTCAGCCTTGCTGACTACAAGTTCTTTCTCTAAAGCAGTTATCTTTTCTAATAATGAGAGAGTGTATGTGTCAGTGTGTGCGCTCACCTGACGTTCATTTTGAGATCCACTCACCTGAAGTGCATGTGTTTCACTCAATTTTATGGTATTCCTCACATCACTCCTCTCAGATTCCTTAGCTGCTTCCAGATTTGTACCTGCATGTAAAATCACCCTAGCCTCCTCTGGGAAGGTCAGTGGTGGTGCAATGGGAGTTCGCAAATCCCTGTCCTTAATCAAATCTACTTGAACATTTGAAATTGTTGACTGAATTGCTTTAGTAGTAGATTGATCAAGTTGCCTTCCACCTTCTCCAGTCGAAACTGCGAGTGGAAAATCCCTTGAGGGAGCCAGGAGTGTTTGTCCTGGGAGGGCAGATGATGGTTTTATTAAAGTTGGCTGAGAACCAAGATTTCCCTCTAAAGCCTGTGAAGACTCTTCTACCGTAACTATGGTAGGCACTGTCACATTTTCTACGTGCTCTCCTTGCAGTGTGTCCTGAGACTCATCTAAAGGTATGTCTTCCCCCATTGTGAGTAATAGGGGAGGTGTGCTTGACTCACTACAAGGTGCCACGGCCCTATGGCGAATTTCAATAGAATCATCCTGTTGAGAAGATGATTCCAGTAACTGTGTAACGGCCATATCAACTTCCATATCCTGTTGGGAGGATATAGACGGGCTTACAGTTGCCTCAGGTTGAGTTCGACTTTTCTTTTCTAGAGGTAGAGCTGTGGGTTCACTCATACTACCACTACTGATTCGACTTCTTTTGACTTGCAATTTCTTTCTGGAGTGAAAAGATATGAGTTTTGTTGGTTGAGTGTTTGGCTCTACGACCTTGGTTAGAGGTTGTGGTACTACAACCCCTTGGTCAGACCTACCAACCACTTGGGTTCCAGAAATAGATTGAGAAGTAGTAGTTTGAGGAACAGAAGGCAATACCTGGTCAGCTGATTCCGCAACAGTCTCTGATAAGATGGGTTGATCTGATTCAGGTTCAGGGACAAATGCAGTTTCTTGCACTGGATGTTCAACAGCAAGTGCAGCTGGCTGAGGAACAATTTGCTGAGCAGGTTCAACTTGTTGATTGCCTTGATTTTCATTATCAACAAGTATGTTTTCCACTGGTGGTTCAGGGTTTTGTTCTAGTTGTTCAGGTTCTGGTACAGGTTCAATGACGGGTAGTTATATATAGTTTGACATGCATTGGGTGACAACTACAGGTATGTTTGTGAATTTAGGCTTGTTGCTGTACTCAGTGAACAATCTGGTAGTAGGTTTACCTGACGCCAGTGATTCTCCATTCAGGAATTGGGCTTGGTTTTCTAGTTCCACAAGATGATTAAAAATCAATGACAAGAATCTTGGATAATAACATGATACTTTATGTCCATTATCAAAATTCTTCTTTGCATTAATGATTCTTCTAACCATCGGAACACACAGTAGTCTGCCAATATTAATTCTTCGGTTGTGTGCAACTGCATATCCAATATGCTGCAAGAAAGATGGTAATACCCCGAAGTTCCCTTTAGTAGAATTGGCAAAGACTCTACCTAATGTGTCAAACAGATAATCCCATTCCTGAACGAAGTTCTTTTTATTCCAGACAGTTTGATCAGGACTGTCTTGATAAAATACACCATTCAAAAAATTTATTAATTCTTGATCTGATGGTAATTCTTCGAAATTTTTAGTTGGAAAATTTAAGACCGTATTTATTGTATTTTCATTCACTGTGTACTGATTGTCTCCTACTGAGAAGACAAATGATCTGTTATCATTAGAAACGACAGCAGTAGTACACATGATTCGCAAAGGTTCAATCTTTAATGGAGCATCCAATCTCAAAGCATTGCGAACCAGTGAATTTTCATTTAAAAACCGAATCCACGGTCGAAAACGTTCAACTGAACATTTTTCTGGATCAAAATAACCGATTAAATTATGTTTAATAATTTCAAATCGATCAGCCATTTTAATCAAGATTTAATTTCCTTGAAAATTTCAGATTTTACAAATTTTTAATTTAAAAATTAATTTTTCGAATTAATAATTAATTAAAAATTCGAAATAATTAAAAGTTCTTCAAAAATTCTGAAAAATTCACACAATGATCCTTGTATACACACAAACACACGTATATTTTTAGTTTTGCAAGAATCGAACTCAGTTTTCCAGAAAAACAGATCTTGAAATCGATTTTTCGAAAATAAAACTCTTCAAAAACCGAACCAAAACTCGATTTTAACCACTCAGTCTGATGAGAATTGAACAATGAGTCGATTACACGAGTTTATAGCTTGATTCCAGTTAGATTCTAGTGAAAATCGGGCATGAATTCGACTTAGAGTGTGTGTGTATCGTATGTATATGTGTGTATCAATTTGGTACTCTAAGACTTAACTTGAGAGTATAACTTAAAATGAAATTAAGACTTAACATACTCTAACTGTTATATATATACTAAGTGGAAGAAAAAGACTTAAAAAAAATAACTAATAAGACTTAACTACATTAAGACATAACTGATATGTATATGTACTATATTCGAATATGACTTAAATAAAAAAATATTCTATTATGACTTAGTTAAAACTAAGACTAAATTAAGACTTAATATTAACAAGACTTAAAAACTGTTACTAATATGACTTATTCTAAATAATCGATAAGACTTAACTAAATAACTAAAAAAAACTTAACTAATAAGACTTAACAAATAAGTAATTAAGACTTAATTAAATACAGGTGATTAAGACTTAATTTAAACTGACTAGCGAATATGACTTAGATTAAAAAACTCGGTAAGACTTAACCTGTTTAAGTCATACCGATTTTAAGTTAAGTCATATTGACTGTTTTTCCTAATTTTAAGTCATATTTACTTTAAACAAACATTAAAAACATAATAAAATATACAAATAACTTATAAAAAATAATAAAAATATTATAGAAAATTAAACAAATAATAAAAATAATTATACATACCATATGCTAACCTATTAACGAAAACAAAGCAATATTAACAGGACAAACATTACAAAACATATGATAAATTAAATAATAAAATAGAAATAAATATCTACAAATATTCTAAAAATACAGAAGTATGAAGTATTAAATAATATGAATAAACAGAGTGAAAAATAACTAAACAAACAAGAAAATTAGATGGTAAAATAATTATACAAGTGATTTCAAACAACAAATATTCACAGAATAATCACTTGCAAAATTATTAAAGATCAAATTTCAGATATTAACAGTATTAATTACTAGGACTGTTTAACATACCCAATTCACCAACAATTCTAGTGAATAAGGATTCATTAAGCGACTTAGTAAAAATATCTGCAGTTTGATCTCCAGAGCCTACAAATAGTAGTTCCACTGTACCATTCATTACATGCTCTCTTATAAAATGATACCTTATGTCAATGTGCTTTGTCCTTGAGTGCTGCACAGGATTGCTTGCGATTGTTATGGCACTTGTATTATCACATAAAATAGGAATATTTTCCAATACAATGCCATAGTCCATTAATTGATTCCTTATCCATAAGATCTGAGCACAACAGCTTCCAGCAGCTATATATTCAGCTTCGGCTGTAGAGTTGGAAACTGTTTGCTGTTTCTTACTGAACCAGGATACCAATCTTCCACCTAGGTATTGACAACTCCCAGATGTACTTTTCCTGTCTACAACACTTCCTGCATAGTCAGTATCTGTATATCCAATTAACGTAAAACCAGTTTCATTAGGGTACCAGATGCCTAAATTAGGCGTACCCTTCAGATATCTTAAGATTCTTTTGACAACAGTGAGATGGATTTCTTTAGGGTTCGCTTGGAACCTTGCACACAAGCATGTAGCAAACATTATATCTGGTCTACTAGCAGTTAGGTAAAGCAATGAGCCAATCATACCTCTATAGCCTGTGATATCTACCTTGGCAGAACTTTCACATAAACCAATTTTGACAGCTATAGTTGATGGTGTCTTTGCTGATGAGCACTCCTCCATGTGATATTTCTTGAGGAGCTCCTTTGTGTACTTGGATTGACAAATAAATATTCCATCTTGTCTCTGACTTATTTGTAATCCAAGAAAGAATTTCAGTTCTCCCATCATGCTCATTTCAAACCTACCCTGCATTAACTTAGAAAACTTCTTGCATAGAAGCTCATTAGTAGACCCAAATATAATATCGTCCACATAGACTTGGACTAGTATAATATCATTCTTATGTCTTTTAGTGAAGAGCGTTTTGTCTATGACACCTCTTATAAAACCATTTTCTAATAGAAATTCAGAAAGAGTGTCATACCATTTTCTTGGGGCTTGCTTAAGACCATAGATAGCTTTGTAAAGAAAGTAGACATAGTCCAGATGATCTTGATCTTCAAAACCAGGGGGCTGTTCTACATACACTTCTTCATCTAGCTTACCATTCAGAAAGGCACTCTTGACATCCATTTGATAAACTTTGAATCTTGAATAGGATGCAAATGCCAAGTATATTCTGATGGCCTCAAGTCTTGACACTGGAGCATAGGTCTCGTCATAATCAATGCCTTCAGCTTGAGAATAACCTTTAGCTACCAGTCTTGCTTTGTTTCTTATCACAGTGCCATCTTCATCTAGTTTGTTTCTGAATACCCATCTTGTGTCCACCACTTTTCTATCTTTAGGTCTGGGTACCAGCTTCCATACTTCTAGTTGCTTAAATTGATTGAGTTCATCTTGCATAGCAATCACCCAATCAGGATCAGATAGAGCTTCTTCTACTTTCTTAGGTTCCATGACAGACAGGAACCCAGAATAGTTACATTGATTCTGATAAGCTCTTCTTGTTTTCACACCAACATCTGGATCACCAAGAATCAGCTCAAAAGGACGAGCTCTATTCCAAACAGTTTGTCTGGGAAGAATTGATCTTGACGATTCGCCTTGATCTTCAGTATGATGTTGAGTATGACTTGTTGACCCTTCATTATCTCCCCCTGAGTTGTTGCCAGTTTGACTTGTTGATGGTTCAAGAGTATCAATGGTGTCTTGAAAGTTATCATTGTTTTCACCAGCATCACCTTGATCATTCCCACCAACATTTGGATTATTATTATCAGCAACAACGTCAGGTTGATTGTCATCATCTGAATCTGAGTCTGACATATCATCAAACTTAAGCTTTTCAGATGGATCTTCATTTTGGATATTTGGGAGTTTTGTGTCATCAAATCTAACATTGACACTTTCCAAGGTTTTCTGTTGATCAATAAGATACACCTTGTAGGCTCTTCTAGTATAACCAATAAATATTGCTTCATGTGCTTTTTCTTCAAATTTACCACCTTGATCATCTCCTTCTTTCAGCACAAAGCATTTTGTCCCAAATACATGGAAGTACTTGAGAGTTGGTTTCTTGTCATGTAGAGCTTCATATGGTGTCTTCATTAAGTCTTTATTGATAAGTGTTCGATTTTGGGTATAGCATGCAGTGTTGACAGCTTCAGCCCAAAAGCTCAATGGAAGCCTTGATTCACTTAGCATTGTACGTGCAGCTTCAATCAAGGTTCTATTCTTTCTTTCAACTACCCCATTTTGTTGAGGAGTTCTGGGAGCTGAGTACTGTCTTGTTATACCCTTTTCAGTGCAAAAGTCATTCAGAACTGCATTCTTGAACTCAGTTCCGTTGTCTGACCTTATAGCTCTAACTGGACGATTAGAATCCAGCTCAATTAACTTAATGTGATCAACTACTAGTTGTGGAGTTTCATCTTTTGAGTTCAGAAATAGTACCCATGTGAATTTTGAGAAATCATCAACAATCACTAGAGCATATCTTTTTCTTGACATAGACATCACACTAACTGGACCAAACAAATCCATATGGATAAGTTGTAATGGTTCAGTTATTGATGATATGTTAGTGCTCCTATGAGTTGCCCTTTTTAACTTCCCTTTTTGACAAGCATCACATAGACCTTCCTGTGTAAATTCAATCGAAGGTAAACCTCTCACCAACTCTCTTTTCACTAGAGAATTCATTGTTTTGAAGTTTAGGTGAGAAAGTTTCTTGTGCCATAACCAACTTTCATCAGTGGATGCCTTTGAATAAAAACATCTAATTTCTTCTGTGCTTCCAGAGTTCATATTGGCTATGTACAAGTTTCCTTTTCTTACTCCAGTCAACTGTGGCCTTTCATTTCTCTTGTGTGATATTAGACAATTCTTCTTGTTGAAATGAACTTCATAACCTTTGTCACAGAATTGACTAATACTGAGCAAATTGTGCTCAAGGCCGTTCACAAAAGAGACATCTTCAACGATAACATTTCCAGCTTCTAATCTGCCATATCCATCAGTTTTACCTTTGTTGTTATCTCCAAAGGTAACGACTGGGCCGGCCTTCTCCACCACATTTATCAGCAGGGCTTTATCTCTGGTCATATGCCTTGAACATCCACTGTCCAGAATCCACATGACTCGATCAACCTGTTTCAAACCCTGCAATGACAAATTGGTTAGACTTTCTTCGGAACCCAAATTTGATTGGGTCCGGAGTACTTAAAGAATTGACCTTTATCAGGTAAAGCAACACTTTTTATTTTAACAACATTTTCTTCAGGTACTGGACATTTAACCCTGTAAACAGCTTTAACTTGTTTTGGTTTCAGCTTGGGTAACCATGTCTTTACCATATCCTGAGAAGGACTTGGAGTCCTAATCTTAGAATTAGGTGATTTTACAGTCCTGGATCTAACATGTTTATTTCTGCTCATATGCTGTCTAGGAACATTCTTATTAACACATGCATGATTACCGTTAAAGTAAGCAGACATTATATTAAAAGCACAAGACATGCAATTAACAGCATCGCATTTCTTATGAGCAGTATCAATAACAGGAATAGCATGCATGGTAGATATGTTGTTGCATTTATTCATGTTGTTACTTCTACTACTAGTTTTTAAGGAACTAGTAGACTCACCAACTCTTTCTGCTTTTTTAAACACAGTCTTTCTATCTTTATCATTTTTAACAACTTGATTACTTTCTAAGACTACGCCATTAGCTACATCCTCAATGTGCATCTCTTCCTTAATGATTAAAGATGTTGTATCCAAAGGTTCTGCTATGGATGTCTTAAAGAGTGGGTTACTAACACCCTTAAGCACTAATGGTATACCCCTATCTACAGCACTGACACGATTAGGGGTAATAATGCTTTTTCGACCAATAGCTTCATTATAATCAAACCCAATTCCTACGGTTTGATTAATAGTTTGTTGGTTAAACAACTCTTTAGCCACTTTACATGAATTAGAAGTAGCACTAACCCTTATTTCTAGCTCAGCTATTGTTTCACGTTGTTGAACCACTATCAACACTAGAGACCTCTCAAGTTCTTTTAGAATTCTTATTTCTGATTTTTGTTTATCATGGCAATTTTGTACATCGTGTAATTCTGATAATTGATTACTAAGATCTGTATTTAACAAATTTAGTCTTTCAATCTCTCTATTAGCATTACCTAGTGTATCACTAAGTTGATAGATATATTGACTGTCAGTACATGATACCTCAGATGAAGTACCACTAGAGTTATCAGATTTTGCCATCAGGGCAAGATTGCCATACTCTTCATCTTCAGAGTCTGTATCATCCCAACTCTTTCCAGCAGCCACATAGGCTTTACCTGTCTTCTTCTTCTCAGATCCAAAGTCTTTTCTTTGGTTTTGTTTTGGCTTCTGACATTCAGTAGCGAAGTGTCCAAGTTCATTACAGTTGTAGCATCTAATTTTACTTCTTTCAACTGTTCCAGTTTTGTAACCTCCTCTGTTACTTGAGGATGAAGAACCTCCTCTCTGGAACCTGTTATAGTTAGATTTGTACCTGAACTTGGGATTCTTCCTGAATCTGAAGTTGCTGAATTTCCTTACCAACAAAGCCATGGACTCATCTTCCAACTGATCTAGCTCTTCTAACGAATAGAAGTCTCCTTCATCTGGACTAGCATTCGTTTCACCAACTTCAACTTCAAGCTTACCACTGTCAACATTACAAGGTTGAATAACCTTATCTTCCACTTCCTGTTTGTTCTCAACAATAAGAGCTGTAGAAGTATTAGCAACTCTTCCTTTTCCATAAATCTCCTTTTGTTGAGATTGTTCCAGTTCATAGGTTTTTAAAACACCAAAGAGTCTTTCTACAATAATTTCACTTAGATTCCTAGACTCTCTGATAGCTGTAATTCTATGTTCTAGATGAACAGGCATTGACAGTAGAAATTTTCTGTTGATCTCTTTCTGAGTGTAGTACTTGCCATGCATCTGTAAATTGTTGACAAGTTTGTTATATCTTTCAAACACATCTTGAATACTTTCATTGTATGCTGATCGAAAGTGTTCATACTCAGATGTCAGAATTTCTAGTCGATTCTCCCTAACTTCCTCTGTTCCTTCATTCACAGTTTCAATGGTTTCCCACATTTGCTTTGCAGTTTTGCAGTTAATCACATGACTGTACATTACAGAGTCTAGAGAGTCTATTAAGATCAGTCTTAAATTAATGTCAAGTCCAGCTTCCTCTCTGTCAACAAGAGTGTAATCAGAAGAGTCTTTGTGTACATACCTTGCAGGGGAAATAACTTTTCCATCAGTAACAACTTCAGGAATTATTCCAAAAGTTATTATAGGTCCTTCTGATAAGACTTTCATGTATTTAGGATTTGCAACCTCGAGGAACATTAACATTTTGTTCTTCCACATATCATAACTATTTTTGTCATATATGGGAATTTTCACAGTTCCAACTTTAGAAGACATGATGAATTTTTTAAGAGAGTTAAAAAATTCGGGGATGATTTTTAATCGAGTAAAATGGGATCTTTGATTTGTGTATCAATCAATCTGCTTTGATACCAATTGTTAGGTCCGATAAGATTGTAGAAGGGGGGGGGGTTGAATACAATCTTTACCTTTTTATCGAAATTTGTCCTTTAAATTAAATTTGATAAAGACAAATTTATGTGCGGAATTATTTAACACAATTTTTCAAGTTGAATATAATTGTATATTAACTTGATGTGGTGTTACAAAATCAGTATAACAACTTATCAAGATGTTAATAACTAATTAGAAAATTCGACATGAACTTTTCTAATTTAGTTAATAATAATCAAGATAAGAACTAGGAAACTTAATTCGCTAATAGTACAAGAATCACAAATAAACAAGTTCTAGCGGATAGAATATAACAAAGATGAAGAACTTGAATTTCTGGGAATTGTTTAAGCTTTAGTGTTCTTGAGAGAGAGAAATCTGTTCTTGATGAAATGTTTCTGCTGTGTTTTCTCCGTTATGACTTAATCTGCTGTGTTCTGTTCTTTTATATTAGTAACAGGTCTTGCTGGCTTTCTGTAGGAAATTTAACTGCTCCAGCATGACTTAAACTGCTACCAAGACTTGATTTTCCTTCATTAAGACTTACACAAACCTCCATTAAGACATAAAATGTGTCGGTATGACTTAACAGAAATTCGGTAAGACTTACAACAGCTGGCAGAGGTCGGTAAGACTTAAATCAGGTCGGTAAGACATAATCTTGAACTTCAATGCTCGGTATGACTTAATCAACAGCTGTGTTCGGTATGACTTAACTAATTAGGTCATACCGAATTTTTACCAATAAGACATAATCCTTCCATCTTTATTTAAGTCATTTCTTTAAGTCATATTGATCCAATTAATTAGTTAATGATTAACTAATTCACATTTAATTGATACAAATTAATTTAAATAAATAAATAAATTCTTCTAGAATTAATTCATTTAATTAAATCAACTAAATGATTTATATCAATTACAAATGAATTTAATTAAATCAATAAATAATTAATTTAATTCTTACAAACCACTGAAAGTAGTAAAGAATTACCACTGATTTGTGTTGACGTTCGATGTACTGTCTGGTTCATGAACGACTAACTTCAACGATGCTTCTTCACTTTTGACTTTAGGTTGTGGTTTGTTTCTTCTCTCAATGAGACTACCAGAGGACGATGAGACTACCAGAGCTGAAGAAGAAGCTATTGGTAGGATATAGTTATTCTTTCAGTACCAAGAATATGGTCTAGTATGACTCATGTAAATGGATGGCAAAGAGTATGTATTTATATTGAATTTCTTTTGGATTGTAAGAACTCATAATGTGATTAATAAAATTTGATTGTTACTCTGATTTCATCTCTGGGACTATAACGGGTGTGTTTTATATTGTTGTGTTGGGTCATAGAGACGTAATTTATTTTATGTTAAGGAAAGTTCAATTATTGTGGACAAAATTGGAAACCGTAACCACCGGATCCCGGACCCCGGATCTGGGGGTGTTACAATAGTCGGACTACCTAATGTAGTGCTGACATATAAAACCCGTATGGGAACTATTAAGTATCATGATAGTAACTTAGCTCGTTTTCGTACCAACTAGTAAGGCGACAGACCTTGAGGCGTACGAGCAGCAGCGCGATGATGCTTGATTATATGCTGACGATCGAATGGCTGATTCGATAGAGTACCCTACCAAGGACCTGAAAGAGGTTCCAACAGAGGAGGAGAATTCTGTTAAAGACAGGGAAGTTTACCCTCGAGGATATGAGAGCTGCAGCTAGAGAGACAGTAAGAGTTAAGATTGTAGTGCTCAGAGAAGTGAGCATAAAGAACTGAGATATTATTAAAGAGACATACTGGATTCATAACCGGACTGCCGGATGAAGGCCAGCAAATAAGACGAATTGGAAGGATCACCTGAGGTCTTATATGGAGGTAGATAAAGATCCTTAGAGACCTTCAGACTAATGAGGAAAGAGTTAGAGTGGTATATGATTATCAAAGACATCGATAAAGGATGGGGAGCGGAGTCTCCAAGAGCAGTTAAGATAAAGGCGATAAGTGCCATATCATTTGATAAATGGGTTAAGTGTGAATATTGTCAATAATAATTTTCCATGAGTAGGCGGATTTCATAGGTTAAAAGTTATGAAACCAAATTGAGATTGATGAGGTGGTTTTCTTTAGTGAGATGTCCATTTTATGAATGGATCAACTTAGAATGTAAAGACATTGACAAGTGATGGCCTGAGTGGATAAAGTTACATATGGAAGTAGTAAGCAAGACAATGATCTCAGAACCTACAAGAGGACAAGACCTGTGAGTCAATGATAGAACCTGTAACAAGACTATCGTCAGAGGCCAAGAATATGGTTATTTTAACTCAATGGAAAGATGAACCAGAAACATTAGATGCATGTGATTCAAAGGAATATTAATTCTTTCTTTTCCTTGAATGGATCATGGTAGTTACCTTAAGTTATTCCGACACTGAATCGTGAATGGATCAAGTAAGACGCTCAGTGGCTAAGATGTAATTGAGAATGTGTTATAGATGAAATCTAAAGGAGCAAGTGTTTACCAAGTTCTCGGAGTATGAGATCTGGCATAGTTTTAATGGAATATTAAAAATGAGGTTCAGTTATTAGGACATACGATCAATATTAAGCAGTGTTGGTTAACCTTGCCAAGTTAAAGACAGTTTCAAATGGAGAAAGGTCAACCACCCCAACAAGAGTGGGAAGTTTCACAAGATTCACAAGGTATTACCTAAGATCTGTTCAGAACTTTACAAAGATTGCAGTCCCGTAACCCGACTTATTTGTAAGATTAAAAAGTCTAAATGGATAGGAGAAATGTGAGAAAATCTTCCTGGAGCTAAAAGATAAAACCGGTGATGACCCAACATGGATGTTTCCTAATGATTGTGTGATATATTGTGATGCACCCCATACAGGTTTAGGTGGCATCAACTACTAGGACGATTATGTATCGGGAAGATGTGACATGTTTCAGTTGAAACTTTGAATTCCCTCATATGGAATATATATTAGGTTTCTTTCCAGTGGTTAAATTTCCAACTTTATGTCAATCATTTCGTTATTATAACTGTGTATGGTTAAGACCGCTTGGTTGTTCCTAGAAATATTCTTCGGGTATGGAAATGGACCTTCTTAGTATTACAAGTGGGTGGATAGATTGACTATAATTTCCCTAATTTTGGGAAGGAATTCGACACATTTTTGGCAAACTTTGTCTTTCTGATTATCAGAAGACGCCACTGAAAAGAGTGAGAACTAGAGAGATCCTTGTGATTGGGTAAAGTAGCTGTCGTATGGATTGAGGGACAGACCCCGATTATTACGATTGATTATAGAGATAAAAATTATGAAGTTGAGATTGGCGGAAAAAGGGAAGTGTAATTAAGGAACAAGCCGGACTAAGAAATTCCGGGATTGACTTAAATGAAAAGGCTGTTATGCCAGAAGTGTTAAGCTTTCGTGGCACATGGAATTTATAAGAGTAGTTGAAAAGATATATAAAGGACAGATGACCGAAGACGGTACCGAGAAGTCGATTGAGACTTATATGGAGTAAGGTTTTGAAAAGATCAAAAGGTATCAAAGAAGAAGGCACTATGCCGGAAATTGCTAGAAAAGTAATGCTATTCGACAATCCCTAAACGCACATATTTTAGTGTGGCTAGTTGAGACCAAGTCACAAAGGATTATCAAGTGACTTGACTAGCAATGAAAGGACAAAGCGGGGTTGCTTCTAACCAAGCGCCAACCGTGAGAACTTTTGATGTAAAACAAATTGAGATACATGATGATGGATTTTATAAATAACCTGGATGTATTAGGACTAAGAATGGTGACCAATAAATGTTATAAAGATTGTAAGAGATAGTGCAGTGTGAGGCATAAATGATATTTGAAGCTTAGTGCCTCAAGAAGAGCAATAGATAATAAGAGATTCACGTTGAACACGACCAATATCTTCCAAAACATCCTTGCTACCATTACCAAGTTCTCTAAGGACGAGCACTTAGACATATGTTGTCTTTTGGAAGATCATATAGACTGACATTCGTTTGAAAGAAAAGTTTAGCATTAAGCTACCTATAGCTTATTAAGACGAGAATGATTGAAAGGAAAACCTTATTAAGGATATATGATTTAATTGCCAATTTCAGGATGTAGTTATTCCTTGAAAAGAGAATCGGGGATAGAATATTTGTAAATTAAGATGAACCCTGGGAATGCACAAAGGATGGCATTACCCCTAATAAAGACCGTGTGAAATTCAGATGATATAAGTTGAATTGATCAAGGTAACAATAACCTGTAAGGATTTGTGAAAGGAGTCTCGAAAAGTGCATAGACAGAATTGTTATAGAATTGATTGATGATGTTTGATATACCCTGTACCCAGAAGATACAGGAGGAATGATGAGGATGACCTAAGAAACTTTATAAGGGAAGAGGTAATGTTCTGAACTTCAAAAGGGAAGTTTGGTAAGGAATGTATGACATAGTAACAACAAGGCCAGATGAAGCATGTGTGAAACCATGAGAAAGTATGGATTGAACCAATAAGGTGGAGATTATCCTAAAATAAGAAAGGACTAAGATAAGAAATATCCTAGGTATGATTGGGAGTAACTGTAGTAAAGTTCACACATAAAAGTGGAAGCAATGACTTATGGAAAAAGATTGGAATATGTTTTCTCTCATTCAGCAGAGTTCAAGGGAGAATGCTTTCACCCTAAGTTGGAATAGGCCCAGAAAACATTGATTGAAAGAAATAATTATTATCAAGAAAGGCCAATAAGGTGGCCGACACTTTAAGCATAAAGGAGCGCTATAAATGCTCATACCAAAGGAACAGAATGATAATGTAAAGGACCTTGAAGGTCATAATGTGGTAGAGGAAGTTACATTCCCTCTGATGATTCTGCAATGATCAATTATAAGGATAGTTTAAGTAAAGATTCGATTCCTGATGTTGCCGGTGCACATTACCGATATTAGGAGGTTCTGCGATAGGTCAGACCAAATACCCCAAGAGACTCGCTTTCCTTTTAGGAAGAGAGAGGGGAGATTGGGTAATGAGGGATGATTGAATACAAGAGGTAGATCGACTTTCTATAAAGGGAATAAAAGGAAGGATTGGACCAACAAGGGGTTGATAGTAGATAACCAGAAACAAAGACGATACTGATATTGTTAAGCTAAATGGCATATTGATTAATGACAAGCAATTTTATGTTGGTGTATTTCTGTGCAAACAAGATAGAGAATAAAAGGTTGGAGAGTCGTAATGCTGAAAAGAACCCTTGTGAAAAGAATCAACGAGACTGGGAAAGTGATTATGTAAACAGTTAAGCTTCCAGTCCTCTACTGAAGACATATGATTAATAATCTTACCAATATGTCATACCTGTGATGCTTGAAGCTCTTCTGCAATTTTATCTACTTCATGTGAAAATTACATCTAGTTTAGGAAGTATTCCTTATGGGTAAGGAATAGTGGTTATTTTGCCTTCCTGAGGGATGGTGATTTGGCAATTATGAAACCCGTAGGATTAGATACTAAAGCACTATGTAAATGAACATGATGGTGATTCAACCATGGACTACATTAACGTAGTGGTGATTCTTCTAAGAAATTAGATGATAACAACTGTGGAAATGTCGGAATGAAAGACAGATAGATTGTATTGAATCCAAGTTAAAGAAATCGTCCAGGTTTATTTCGGATGGTTTAATTTTGGGAACGACATGATGCTTGAAATAAATGATAATGCCATGATAGTTTATAGAGTGATTATAGTATAAATTGAAACCAAGTGACTGGTAGAAATGAATATAGAATTGAGAATCAATAAAGAAGTAGATATGCGGACTCCTGAGAAACTCCAGAAATGAGGTTAGAAAAGTATGAGATTGACATTGGAGATATCGGTCATAATGGAAAGCGGAAATTTAAAGCGTAAATGACATAAAGATTAACTCATGTTAAGTTTGGAAAAGTCGAGGAAATTTGGAATAGATGGATTGAGTAATAAAGAGACTCATGGAACGAGAAAGTGAAATCTAGATGGTTGAACCAAGGAAAGTTTGACCCCAAACGTGTTACGCATATTGAGTAAAGGTGAAGAGTGTTCCACTAATAGGATGACTGTGGAGTTAAATAACAGAAGTGAATGAGAATCAGATGATAAGATGGATGTGATTGGTAAAGAAAAGATAGGGAGATAATTATGAAATGTGAAGCAAGGGGTTCTATGAATGAATTGATGAATGGGTTTTTCCAGCAAACTCTCGGGATGACAACCTGATGGTGCTAGTATTATGAATATGAAAGAGCCAGTGGCATGGAATGCCAGTAACAATAATATCAAGCGAGAAATCCAAGATTTAACCTGAGAGGTTGAAGGATTTTCCAGAAGTAAGTGATGCTAAGATCGAATAAGAGAATAGGTCCATTGAATGATGGGCAGAGCAGCGAGGACATGTTGACATGTGAGATTACGCTAAAATAGTATTTAATGCGAATACGATTACTTTCTTCTCCAATAAACCTCTATAGTTCAGAGGTAAAATTCTAAATATGATATATAAAATTTTCTATAATTCTTTGAAATTCATTTCTTTTCTTTCCTTTTCTCTTATTTATCTTCTTCTACATTGAGAAGAACAACCCTTTAAGGAGGGGAGGTACTGCTACGTGACTACCTGTCTATGTGATATGAGTCTAAGTGGAGTACCATAACTTGTCTAAATTGCTTGTCAAGTACTAAAGGCTGGCCACCTTCTATACTAACTATGCAATAGGACAAATGTTCATTGATCACAGCGATCTCTCAATAAATTCTTCTAAATTCTATATATTGATCGAGATTGCGAAGATTAAAACGATCAGGAAATGCGTAGTTACGAGTGATGTTATCTCCGAATTCACAGCGCGATAATAATACCGAAGTCATTGCCAGTACCAATAAGGAAAATAGTATATGACTGGGTAAGAGCATAACCCGGATAGTGTGTTGTACGAAAAGTAGCAGAGATTGAAGAAAAGGGTAAAGGATGTATTGTAGCACTAGTAAGATATGCTGAAAAAGGATTGGGATTGATTAAGGATTGACTGGAGAACTGGAAAGTGAAATAACCAACAAATACCCAATTGTCTTCTACCTGATTCCGGGACGGAATCCTTTTAAGGAGGGGAGACTGTAAGAACCCCAAATTTTTGGTAGAATTAAAACTTTTTATATTGATGAAAGAAGGAACAATGATTCCGACTACGAGGTGTTAACAGTTCTAATGAATGAATGTTGAATGGATATAGATTCAATGATTACATGTCAGGAAGAATGCAATGGGTTGACAACTTAGATTAGAATAATCTGTCTCCTAGGGAGATAAGATATGGGAATTCCAAATCAGAGAGCTATCCTCTTGTCATCCAGATCGGTATCTGTTATTAGTCCAGTGGTTCCGTAAAAAGGGTTAAGGAACGCCCGAAAGAGAACAAGGACATTTTTGTAAACATAAGGAATAAAAAGAGAATAAACCATGAATAGTGTTTTTGGTGGAAATAAGAATATTATTAGACGACGCTATATAGAAGTATTCAGAACGGATTTCTGAGTTCGTATTCATGATCCAGGGGCGAGATAAGGGTATGTAAACGATATCGGAATTCAGAAATTCCAAATTCTATTTTGGTGTAATATTTGACCCGATAGTGAATTATATATTATTATATTCAAGAAAGGAGATATTAAATTTGAGGATTTGAGGATTTAATATTTTATAATTTTATTATATTTGATTTGAGGATTTAGAACTAAAACCACTAAGACAGTGAAACGAACATTCTAGAAGCCGCTGAAAATTTACAACGAGATTAAGCGATTAAGCGAACGAATTATGGATTTTGGATTGAGTTTATAAAAAGATTAAATATCCTACACGATCATGAAGAGAATTATATGAGTTGGATGGAATGATTTAATCAAAGATTAAATCAAAACAATTTAGGATTTAAGTGGGTAAATCACTTAAATCAATTCAAAGACATAACAAATATCAACCAAGCTTCTTGAACACACCTTGCACAAGAACCAAGGAGGGAGCACAGCCACTTTATGAGATATTATCCAAGAGAAATCACTTTATGCTAGATGAGTGCAAGAGAAGCCAAGCCAAACACCATTCTCTCCATTTTCTCTCAACTGCCCAGCAAGAACCACCTTGAAAGCAAAATTCATATCTCAATATCTAGAGCTTTAAAAATCACCAAACTTTAACCACAGCTCCCTCATATCATGGAGAACATTCGCTCAAAATTTCATGGCCATCTAATGAGTATAGCCTAGTGAAATAACCTCCCCAAGTTGAAGAAACAAACTGTCCAGATTCATGACAGTTTCTGTGACGATTTTCAAATGGCCATATCTCGTTCGTTTCTCAATGGAATTTCGTGTTCTTTATATGGTTGGAAAGCTGTGAAGATGCTCTACAACTATCCTTTAGAAGCGTCGTTCAGAAAAGGTCGGTAAGGGCCTCGTTTTTCATGTTCTTCCAACTGAGTTATAGCAGATCCGAAAATTCTAAGAATGTTCTTGATGTTTGTTGTTAGATTAAGCTTGGTTAATGTTATACAAGGATTAATCAAGGCTTAGTAAGGTCTCTACATCCTCCATGGAAGGTATAACCCTCATAAACCCTAGATTATACTTTGAGTTTTGTGATTGTTCTTAGTGATCTTAGATGCGATTTGATTATAATGATGATATAAGCATGATTTGTAGTAGATTTAATTGATTTAAGAGATAGGAAGTATATGGTGGTGAGATCAGTGGTATTATGGACTGGTTATTATGTATGAATGCCCGGTGTGGCTTGGTTGATGTTTGGTCGTGATTTAAAAATTTGGAAACGTCCGATTTATAGCCGTCGTAATGCCCGAATTTCGTTAACCTTAAGAAACCAAGCATCACAGTTGATAAAACTCACTGCCTAGCTTCGTAAACTACCATGATAAGATAGATCATGTTACAAGCTTCGTTTTGATATAAAATTCGTATGAAATGGACTTACGGTTTAGGAGTTATGATTAAATTCGTAAAAATGGTTCGAAACCGTAAACGGAAGTTCGTAACTGAAATTGGATTCCTTTAATACTACTAAATCAGTGGAGAGTCTTGATAATTAAATATTAGAGGTAAGGAGGAGGGTGTGAGAGAAAACCACATGTCGAATGGATCGTTTTCCGATTTGATAAAATGTTTGAATCAAGGATTAAACGCGAACGAACCCCTAGAAGCATACTTGGTTATGACTTAGAAAACGGTCGATAAATCTTAAGGTATAATCTTGGTTCGTAAATGACCGACCTTAGAACTTACATGACTTAAGTATATACCAAGTGTAAGTATGGTGACATGCCTTAGTACGGACGAATGTCGGGTCATAAGTGATAATAAAAGGGAGTTACACTAAGAGGTGTATAACGAGATAACGTGACCACGTGTTTCGACTTAAGTTAAGTGTACTTAGCCTTTTAAAGAGTGTTAAGTGATTGACCTCGGTTATTGTGACTATTTATAGATCACCGGAGTGACACGAGGCACACTACCCCTACAGGATTGCCAGGCAAGTCTTCAAAACTTTGAAGCTGTTGTTGTGATAATATATATATATATATATATATATATATATATATATATATATATATATATATATATATATATATATGATTCTGTTTATATATGCCATAGCATGCATGCTTGTTTTCAAAGTATATTGGAATACTTGTTCCCTGAGTTGATATTGGCCTATAGACTATATATGAATTATCAGTTATAAGCCGGATTGTTGCATTAAGACCCTTAGTGAAGGGCGTATGATATTCATTCTTTAAATATAGACCGGAAGTCGGTATTTGAGATATAGAGATAGTCGTGGAAACCCGGAGGGATTCCAGTGACAGATTAATATTCATTTTGAGGACTGTTATTTATGAACATTATTTATATTTCCGTAAAGTATTAATTACTTGGAAATTATTCGAGGAATGTTATTTAAACATTATCTCAATCGGGAAGTACTATATGAATATTATTTTGAATATTCATTCGAGTTTATTTTTTTACAGAGTATTAAATTTTTTATATTCATTTGAGCTTAAATTATTTAAATGAATATTAGTTTCGAATATTCATTTAGAGTATGTTTATTTAATGAATAAGTACTTTGCTATTCCTTGGAATTTTATTTATTAAATGAATATTACTTTCGAATATTCATTTAAAGTTTTATGTACTTGACGAATATTATTTTTAAAATATTCATTGGAAGTTCTATTTACCTAAGGAATATTATTTCTAATATTCCTTTAAGGTTTTGATTACTAAATGAATATTATTTGGATATTCATTTAGAATATTAATTATTAAATGAATATTGTTTTCAAATATTCATTTAAGATTTGAATTATTTATGGAATATTATTTCAAATAATTATTTGAGTTGTTTATCATTTTGGATATTCATTTGAGGATTTATTTATTTAAAGAATATATATTATTTTGAATATCCATTTAAGAAGAGATTTATTTGGTAAAAAAATTCTATATATTCATTCGAGGATTACTTACGAGCAATATTATGATTTATTAATATTCCTTAATTATTATTGATTTAATAAATACTCTTGGAATATTTAATTAAATTCTTTTTACAATGATTTATATTATTCAAAGATTATCTTTCACCTTCAGATATTATGTACAATATTTCAGAGTCTTTTTATGACTATTTTATCAAGGGGAGGTTCCCAAAACTTTATTTTCATTTAAACCTATCTTATAAGAAGGTTTAAATACTCGCTCAACTTCCAAAAATATATAAGGGGACCTCACTTGAGAGCTGTTATTTCTTTGACTGCCCGGTCCTATACTTGCTAAACTATCTTGTAACTCACATCTTGATTCTTTCAAACATCGATATGAATCTGTTTGGTTACCTCCTCAACGCTCGAGGGGTAATAATTGATGGAACAAGTTTATATCCATTAACAAGCATCAGCTTGGGAAATATTGGTGAATTTTCCTTTCCAACTAGATACGACTACTTTGTGGAGTCCTATCAACAAGTATTATACTTGGGGAAAGGGGGAGGAACTTTACGTTTCAGAGTTATGGATGTTAAATGAACTAGGAGATGCGTAAGTGACCCAGTGGCGCCGGTCCAGCAAATGGCCCAACCGTTGGCCGAGGAGGTTCCAGAGGGCGGTAGACAAGTAAATCTGTCGGTGCTTCCTTCTACATGTAGAGAACAAGAGGTGGGAGCATAACATGCGAGTGATCATCGTGTAAATGCTATGTCTCCTGGCACGTCAAACTCCAGTATTAGTTCATCTCTCAATGTTGGAAATTTTCTGCAACAATATCATTGTTGGCAGGTTTGAAAAATGTTTAAGCTGGAATTGCAATATTCTTCCTGCAAGTTCCTCTATTATGAAAATTTGATAATATCTTGCTTATCTTTGACATAGCAGATATTTCTTCGGAACATATATATTTTGAGTTACCTTGTAACTTCATCTCATACCTTATATTGGTACTACGTTTGTTAATGCATGGCATATGGTTTCAAAGATACTTTTGAACTGTTATATATTATATTTCAGTTACATATTATCTTTGGTGGACTATTGCTCACCCTTGATTTATTTATTATATCACAACAACAGTTAAGTCAGATGGCCGCACAAGGTGCACTTGGTACGTGCAGGTGACCGTCACCAGAAGATATTACTGGAGGTCCTAGCTGCCATTGTTGGGAAGAAGCTATTGGTAGGCTAGTGGTTAGATTTGTATAGCAAAGGTATTTATTATATGACACATACATATGGATGGCAAAGAGCATGTAATAGTTATATTGTAATTCTTTGGGTTGTAAGAACTCAATCTTGTGATTAATAAAATTTGGTAGTTACTCTGATTTCATCTCTAGGACTATAACGGGTGTGTTGTGTTGTTGTTTGGGGTCACAAGGTTGTAATTTCAATTATATTGGTTTTGTGGATGGGAATTGAGACCGTAACGACCAGATCCCTGACCCCGGATTTGGGGATGTTACACACACTCTCTCTCTCTCTCTCTCTCTCTCTCTCTCTCTCTCTCTCTCTCTCTCTCTCTCTCCCCACCTGCTACCATCGTCACTACCAATGCCCTCTCCTGCTTCGCCGGAACTCCCCCCGCCGGTCGCCAGTCACGGCGGCGCCACCACCTGCGCGCTGCAGTTCCGAGTTCCCCCATTGCACAGCCATCCCTTGCACACTTACTCACACAACTCTTTTTCATACGTATACATACACACGAATTGTATATATATATGTGGCTAATTGATTTTTCCCCCAATTTTGAATACTAAAAACCCTCATTTCCCCCAATTTCTATAATTCCCCCAATTCTTTTCTTCCCTCTCCCCGTTTTCTCGATTGTTCTATCTGCTGTGTGTATTTGTTTGCTAATTGGGCTTGGCCCAATTCTAATTAAAACTACTTACAATTATTCCGGGCCCAATTACAACACTACTAATTCGCTTTTAAACTAAGAAACGACTTTTATAAATCGAAAATAAATAAAACCTTCAGAAAATTACACTTTTCATTTTTAAAATAAAGAATATAAATCCTCAAAAATAAAAATAAAAAAATACATCAATCTTCACAGCTTACCCAAATCATCAAATAATCACATAAACAGCATCTCACACACATTTCACCTTTACAACAATATTCACATAATATAATTTATAATTTATAATAAATAAATATTATTAAAAATCGAAATTTTCTAGGTCGTTATACATTCACCCCCTCTCTGTATTCTCGTGTGTGTTTAATACTCAACAAGTGGTATCAAAGCAGGTTGTTTATTTAAAAACAGAAAAAGATCATGAATACACCAAAGACTACAGGAACAGTGAAGGTCCCTAAGTTCGACAAAGAGAATTACAACCTCTCAGAAGATTAAAATGCTGTTGTTCATCAAAACTGCTAACCCTCTATATCCTGAGATACTCAAGAATGGTCCCTTTGTTCCACAACAAGAGATTCCTGAAAAGACTGTTGGAACTATAACCATTCCAAGATCTTATGTGGCTAAAGAACCATCTAAATGGATAGTGACAGAAAAGGGGATGGTTGCTCTCGACAATCATCTCATGTTATTAATCATAGATTCTATGGAACTGTCAATGTTTGCTAACATAGCCTCTTGCAAAACAGCAAAGGAGTTGTGGGATCATATTGAGGTGTTATGTGAAGGAACAGAGGAGGTTAGAGAAAACAAGAAACAGATACTGGTCACACAGTATGAAGCTTTCATGGCTCAGACCAAGGAAAGCATTAGTGACATGTTTGAAAGGTTTCACAAGCTGGTGACTGAGCTACAGATGAATGGGAAGGTGTACAGCACCAAGGAGTTGAACATGAAGTTTCTTTTGTCTTCACCAAACCACCTAGAGTAAAGGGTCATTTCTCTAAGAGAAAGAGATTTGAACAAAGTCACATATGATGTGCTCTATGGGGTTTTAAAAACTCATGAGCTTGAGTTGCTTCAGAAGAGGGCTATCCAAGCCAACCAAGGCAGAATGGTTAACACATCATGTGCCTTGATTGTCAGCAAATCTGTTCAAGACCTAGAAGCATCTACAAGTCAGCTGAGGATAGAAGAGATAGTAGATGATGAAGAAAATGAAGGTGAAGTGACTGAACCTGTTGAGGAGAAGGAAGAAGAAGAGTTCTATACTCTTGAAGAGCTAGATGGCATGGAAAACACTTCATATGCTTTCATGGCAAGAAAGTTTCCAATCATCAGATTCAAGAGGAACCAACCCTTCAAACCTAGACCCCAAAACCATTAATTCAACAAGAGCAAGTCACCTGTGAAAACGAACAAGAATAAATTCAAAACCAGCCATGTGGATAGGTCATCTATAAGGTGTTATAGATGCAATGACCTAGGGCATTTTGCCAGTGAATGCAAGAAACCTAAAAAGAAGGATAAGGAGTTTCTAGAGCTTGAAGCCAAGTATGAGGCCCTTCTGAAAAAGCAAACACAAGGTAAGGCATACATAGCTGAAGGGAAGTGTTGGGATGACTCTGATAGGGATGGAGATGAGCAAGAATTCTGCAACTATGCCTTGATGGCTGATTCCAAGGATGAACAATCTCTATCTGACTCTCAGGTTCCATCTCTCACTACCATGGATATGTCTGTTTTTGAGTATAAATGCATGGTTGAACAACAATCTATTGAAATGTTTAATATTCATACTAGTATGACTGCTGCTAATGAAGAGATTGCCAAACTGTCTGCTAAGAATGAATTGTTAAACAAGAAGAATGAGGAACTTGAGCTAACTGCTATGCAAGTAGATAACCTTAAGAAAGAAGTTGAATATTTGCAGAATAAGGTTCTATATGCTAGTCAGGTTGAGAAGGCTCTTAGGGATGAACTAGCTGAGAATGAATTCAAATTGAAAACCTTTAAGAACTCCTCTAGTCTACTGCAATCCTACCATGAGAAAACCAAGCTAAACCCAAGGCTGCCATTGGACTTGACTATGGCAGTCTTAAACAGAGGAAAGGCTATGCTGTCATTGAAGATGACATAGTTGTTCAGGATGAAGTACCTCACATTTTGAAAAAGACTGAGTCTCCAATTTTTAAAGAACCAACATTTGAAATTGATGAGGATGCCTTACTCATTAAGCAAATGTTGAATGATGAGGATGAGGCACAGTCTAGTGAACAACCAGCATCCTCTAAGAGTGAGAGTGTCAAGGCAAAAGCCAAGAAGCCAGTAGGAGGTAGATCTAGGCCTGAGAAGTTTGTGAAGTTTGTTTCAGCTGGGAAAAATGAATCTGAGAAGAAAGTGGATAATAAGAAACAAAACAGAAATGGCAAGCTAGGGATAAAAAAGAATTATAATTATGCTTATGTGCCAAATGCTCCTAGGAAAGTTTGTCAAAACTGTTTTAGCACTAATCACTTAACTCATGCATGCAAGAAACCAACTGGTAGTGTAGCTAAGCCTTTCTATGATTGTTCTGTGCCTTTAAGACATAGAGATTCACCTTTATGTGATAAACTTGACTGTATGCCATGCAACATGAATGTTATGACTAGCTGTTTTAGTTTGAGAAGATAATTCATCGATGGTTGCATCAGTCACAACATTCACACACACTACACAAGGCCAGAGTCTTCAAGTCCTCCTCGAGTTAGGAAGGTATCTCTGTCACCTAAGTCTAAGAATTTAGATTCTAAGACTTCTAACAGTGACAAGAAGACCAGTCCTAAGAAAGTTGATGAGCATGCTGTTTTTGATAAATCTATTTCTAAGCCAAGTGGACCCAAACTTATTTGGGTACCAAAGAAGAAGTAATACCTTTGTGTTTGCAGGGCAAAGAAAGTGAAAAGAAGGTCATGTGGATTTTGGACAGTGGATGCTCGAATCACATGACTGGTGATATGAACCTGCTATGTTAGGAATAATTCATGAGTTGTGATGTTAAGAATAGAATTTGCTAATACTTCTTGTATATCCTGATCTTATAAAGGATTTAGCACTTTGTATAGGATATATGTGTTAGATAGTAATCTGTAGAGTTTAGTCAGGAACAGTGCGTCAAAGACTACATTTCAGGAACTAAGAGCAGATCCTGATACAGCAAGTCAGATCCTGATCAAATAGCGATGGGATGATCAGATCCTGATGCAATGGGAAATCCTGATATCAGTCATGTTACTGATGATGTCATTATGGATGCTACAGAAACTGGCAAGTGCTATAAAACATGATCTTTGTTTTGGAGAACAAGCAAGAAGATATCGTAAAGGAAACGAATTCTCTATTGATGGAAACTATCAATTGGACGGCAGAACATTGTTATAGATAGATTATAATTCTGTTATTAGTTGATAGGTAGCATTATAAATACTCTCTCTATATCATTGTAAAAAGAGAAAATGCAAGTAAGAAAAATAAGGAGCTCTGTATTAGGTTTGTATTCGAGAGTTCGAAACAAACAGAGAGAGAGATTTGTATTGTCAGCAGCTGCTAAAGGTATTTTACACCTTTGGTAGAGTTTGTATTTGATTTATTTAATACAAACAAAGTTTGATTCATTCGTTTGTTCTTGTTTATCTAATCAAGCAAAAATCAGACACGATTATATAACTTGTATTCAACCCCCCTTCTACAAGTTATTTAAGTTAACATGCTATCACAATATGAGGAGAAGGCTGGCCCAATGGTTGCTTTTGGAGATGACAGCATGGGTAACACATTGGGATATGACAAGTTAAAAGTTGGTAATGTCATCATTGAAGATGTAGCACTAGTCAAGGGTCTCATGCATAATCTGCTAAGTGTTGGTCAATTTACTGATAGAGGATTCAAGGTAAATTTTGACAAAGATGAATGTTTGATCACCCACAAGAAGACTGGTGATTTTGCTCTATCTTGAGTAAGAAAAGGAAGCCTGTTTGTAGCCAATATGGACTCTGCAAACAAGGACAAAGTTTGTTGCTTCTACTCAAAAGCATCAAATGAAGATTGTTGGCTATGGCACAAGAAGTTATCACACCTAAACTTCAAGGCCATTAATTCTTTAGTCAAAAGAGAGTTAGTGAGAGGCATGCCTACACTTGAATTCTGTCAAGAAGGAGTGTGTGAGGCTTGCCAAAAAGGAAAGATGAAAAGGTCAAGCCACAAGTCAAAGACAGTGACATCAATCACCAAGCCCCTGCAATTAATTCATATGGATTTGTTTGGGCTTGTCAATATTATGTCACTCTCAAGAAAGAAGTATGCCCTAGAGATGGTTGATGACTACACAAGGTATACATGGGTGGAATTTCTAGCATCAAAGGATGAGGCTCCACAAGTAATCATTGAGCACATAAAGAAAGTTGATAAGGAAACAAAAGCCAATAATGCAAGTGTGATTGCATTGAGAAGTGGTAATGGAAAAGAGTTCAGAAATGCCTTACTTGAAGCATTTTGCAAAGAGAATGGCATTTCTCAACAATTCTCAGCTCCAAGGACTCCACAACAGAATGGAGTAGTTGAGAGAAAGAACAGAACTCTAATTGAGGCTGCTAGAACAATGTTGCTTGATGCAAAGATGCCTACATGTTTTTGGGCTGAGGCTGTAAGCACTGCATGCTACATCCAAAACAGAACCCTCATCAACAAAAACACTGGAAAGACACCTTACAATTTGATGACTGGAAAGAAGCCTACTCTAAAGTATTTTCATACTTTTGGAAGCAAATGATTTGTGTTGAAAGACAATTCAGAATATGTTTGGAAGTTTGATGCAAAGGCATTTGAAGGAATTTTTCTTGGCTATTCTATGGAGAGAATTGCATACAAAGTTTATGTCATCAGTCAAAAGAAAGTTATGGAAAACACAGATGTGACATTTGATGACAGCAAACTACCTGGATTAGAAGAAGCCAATGATGAAGATAGAGATTCATTAAAGTTTGAAAATCTAGATGATTCTGATGAAGAGATTGAAACTGAAGTTGAAACTCTAGTTCAACAAACTCAAGTGAATGATGAAGCAAGAGAAGAATCTAATCCAACCAACAGTGAAGATACTAGCATCCAAGACACACCTATGAATAGTAGCAACTTCACAGGGGGAGGAAATGAAAATGATCATGTCTTGAATGATGAAGCAACATCAAGGTTGAGAAATCAAACTGAGCACTCAAGGAAATGGGATAGGTCACACACTGCAGAGCAAATTATTAGAGATCCAAATGCAGGAGTGAGAACTAGGAGAGCAACTCAAAATGAGTGTCTCTATGGTTGCTTTCTATCTCAGATTGAGCCTAAGAAACTTGATGATGCACTGTTGGATCCAAATTGGATTATTTCTATGTAAGAGGAGCTGAATCAATTTGAAAGAAACAAAGTATGGGAACTTGTGCCTGCACCAAAGAACAGAACCATTGTTGGAACAAAATGGGTTCTGAAGAATAAGATGGATGAAGATGGTGTAATAGTAAGAAACAAAGCAAGGTTGGTTGCAAAAGGATGCTCTCAACAGGAAGGGATTGACTATGATGAGACATTTGCTCATGTTGCTAGATTGGAAGCCATCAGAATCTTCTTGGCATTTGCTGCTCATTCAAACTTTAAAGTCTATCAAATGGATGTCAAGAGTGCATTTCTGAATGGGGAGTTGGAAGAAGAAGTTTATGTGCAACAACCACCTGGCTTTGAGGATCCACATTTCCCAGAATTTGTCTACAGATTGCTTAAGGCATTGTATGGACTTAAGCAGGTTCCAAGGGCATGGTATGACACTTTATCACAGTTTCTTCTTGAAAATCAATTCACTAGAGGCACATTGGACAGGACACTATTTTACAAGAAGCATGGTAATGATATTATCCTAGTTCAGATCTATGTGGATGATATCATATTTGGCTCTACAAATGAGAAGCTGTGTGAGAAATTCTCTAAGCTCATGCAAAGCATATATGAGATGAGTATGATGGGAGAGTTAACATTCTTTCTTGGATTGCAAGTTAGTCAGAGGAAGGATGGTATCTTCATCAGTCAAACCAAGTACATCAAGGATTTATTAAAGAAGTTTGACCTAGAAGACTGCTCACCAGCAAAGACACCCATGGCCACTGCCACCAAATTGGATGAAGATGTCAAAGGTAAGAGAGTAGATATCTCAGTCTACAGAGGCATGGTTGGTTCTCTACTCTATCTCACTGCCAGTAGGCCAGACATCATGTTTGTTATATGTCTGTGTGCAAGGTTTCAATCAAATCCAAAGGAGTCACATTTGATTGCTATAAAAAGGATCTTTAGATATTTGAAGGGCACTCCAAACTTGGGTTTATGGAACCCTAAGGACACAGGGTTCAATCTGGTTGGTTATTCTGATGCTGATTATGCTGGATGCAGAGTGGATAGGAAAAGCACCTCAGGTAGCTGCCAGTTTCTTGGACAAAGGATAGTCTCTTGGTACAGCAAGAAACAACAATCTGTGTCAACTTCCACAGCTGAAGCTGAATACATAGCTGCTGGAAGTTGCTGTGCTCAAGTGCTTTGGATTAGAAATCAACTTAGAGATTATGGACTTGTGTTGTAAAGAATTCCAATCATGTGTGACAACAAAAGTGCAATCTCTATAGTTACCAATCCTGTAAATCATTCTAGGACAAAGCACATTGACATCAGATATCATTTCATTAGGGAGCATGCAAATAATGGAACCATTGAGTTGCATTATGTTCCTACAGATAAACAATTAGCTGATATATTCACTTAGCCATTGGATGAAGCCACCTTCACAAGGTTGGTTAGTGAGATTGGAATGATGAATTCTTCAGAATCTGGCTAAGTGAAAATATCAACTAGATTGTTGCAGCAGTAAACACTTACTTTATCTAAATTCTCAATATTTTTGAAGTAAGTGTTGGCTGAAATATGATTTATAAATATTTCAAATCTGTTGCATATGTTGAAAATCATATTCGAATTAGCTTGAAATTTTTATGAAATTTTAAGACTATCACTATTTAATTTGTTAGAATATTCTTCATTTGAATAATTCTGAAGAATTTTGAAAAGATAGTGAAAATTAACTTTTATGAGTGGAAAGTGTAGCTCGATAAGTCAGACTTCTCGAATGACTTTCATGTCTATGGTCGACTTCTCTAACAAGTCTATTTGGAACACTCTTGAGTTCTCGAATAGTGCATTTTGGAGAAATCGAACAGAGACTTGTTTGACTTCTCGAATAGGACATTTAAGTTCTCTAATGACTGAGTTCTCGAATAGAACATTTGAGTTCTCTAATGACTGAGTTCTTGAATAGAACATTTGAGTTTTCTAATGAACATTTGAGTTGTCAAATCATTTGAAAAGGCTGAATTTTCGCTGAATCTTAACCGTTTTTGGATTTTTATTCAGAATTTTAAATCACTCATAAAAACATATTTTATTTAATTTGGAATTATTTCTAAGTTAGATAATAGCCAGCTGTGAGTTACAAACTGCTTGAGATATTGATTAAACCTTTCTTGACTTATCGAATAGTTGATTTCTACTTCTCGAATGACAGACTTGTCGATACAAATCATATATCTAATCGACAATTCAAGTACTTCATACTTATATAGCTTTACATCTATTCATTTCATTTCACTTAATTTCTCAAGCATCTAAAGTTCCAAAACCTCTAAAAACCCTAACCTCAAAAGCTAAATTTCTTCTTCAACCTTCATTCTCTTCTCTCATCTCTCTGTGTAACAATGGCAAATACCCAACTCACAATTTCTACCCACACCAACTTCATTGCTATTACTAGTGATGTGGAAGCACCCAATGCTAATTTCAAGTGCTTTTTTCGTTGGATGTCTGAGTCCTACATCAAGGATGCACTTTCAGCCAACCAAACACTGTATCTAGATTTGCTAGAACAATTCTGGAGGACTGCTACTGTGGAGGTCATTTCTCTTGAGAATGCTATAACCTCACACGTAGTCTACTGCAAGATTCAGGACAAGGAGATCACCATCACTACTGCAGACATGAATCAAGCACTGGGGCTACAACAAGGAGTGTATGACCCACTAGCCACTAATGCTGAATTGGAGGACTTCTATTTTATCAACTACTCAGATAAAATCAAACTTGGAAATTTGAATAGGAATGTAAGAACCCAAAATTTCGGTAGAATTAAAACTTTTCCTATTATGATGAAGTGCATCAATGAATAGTGATTTTGAGGATTAAGAAAATTTTTCATGCCACCTATGTACGAGACGTAGTGTGGATATTCCGAAGTTATACTAGTAATCTACGGAGTAAATAAGTGTATGTAAATGCAATCGGAATTCAGAAATTCCAAATTCTATTTTCGTGTAATATTTGACCGAGCAGTGAATTATATAACAGTAATATCAAGAAATGAGATATTTAATTTGAGGAATTGAGGAGTTAATATTTTGGAATTTTATTATAAGTGATTTGAGAATTTGGAACGAAAACCACTAAGGAAGTGAAACAAACGTTCTAGAAACCGCTGAAACTTTACAACGAGATTAAGCGATCAAGCGAGGGAATCATGAATTGAGAATAGTAAATATTAGAAGTCCAAGGAAGGATATATTATGAGAGGAAAATGGAATTGAGAAAAAAATCCTAGAGTTAAAGGAAATGAGAACAATTGAGAAATCGCGAGAATTTTTTTCTGAAATAAAGAGAAAATACAAAGAAAATTGGACACAATGATTGTTTGAGGTATTGGGCCACACTATTACAATGAAGTGCAACATATAAGTTGTAACATATTGATTTAGTAAATATACAAGAAGGGAAGCCCCTTGGTGCAAATAAGAAAAGGAAGGACGGACTTGGAAACAATATGTATAAAGCAAGGAACTTGCTTGCAATTATGGATGGATAAAGGTAATCCAAATGAACCAATGAGGAGATGACACCATATGGCAAGAAGATAAGATGCATCCAAGTGAAAATATCAAGCATTATTGATCACTTTATCACTTTAATCAAACAAAACAAACACCAAATACTCCATTCTGCCCAGCAGGAAAGGAGATCACTAAAACGGGCCTAGAGACTTCATTACTTAATGAAATTTTTTGTTCTTTATATGGTTAGAAAGCTGTGAAGACTCTCTACAACTTTCATTCAGGAGCCTCGACCAGGAAACGAGTGCAAGGGCTTCGTTTTGGCTGATCTTTGGGGCGTGTTTTTCCAGTCAGGAAACTCACTTCCATGCTCTTGATTTCTTTGGTCAGATTGAAGATGGTGAGCATAGAGTAAGGCTTCCCCAAGGTTAACCAAGCTTGTTTGAGATTCTAAGAACATCAAGAAGGTATAAAAACTCTAACCCCTCTTGGCCATGTAGTATTTGTGATGTTTAATGTTAGATCCATGGTTATTAGTGTGAATCTTGGACATATAAGTTATGGATGATGTAGACCTTGAGTTTAAGTGTTGTGGTTGTGATTTTTAAGCTTGTGGTTAGTGTATGTATCTCCATGTATGTTATAAAGTATGATATTGGTGATTTAGATGTTGGTTGTGATGTGGATGTAAGATTCTTGGTTGGTTTAGTGATATAAGCATGCTGAGTTTTTCCCAGGAACTTGTACTGTCTTGTAGGAGGGTTTTGAACCCCCAAATCTTGTCCCCTGAAGTCCTAATATATATTGTTTGAAAGGTATTTGAATTTAGTTTCCAGAAATATAAGGTTCATGACTAAGTGATGTATAGATTTTGAGTTATGGCCTGAGAAGTGAAATATGTTTCTGGATTCCGGACTGCACTAAGTGGTCCCCTTGTGAACCTTGTTTGAACCCCTAAAAATTTATGTAGGGTCATGGAAAAATTAGAGAAGCTAGTAAATGCAGTGGGGAAGGCTACCCAAAAAGAATTGGATTAAAATATGTATTTTTCAATTTTATAAAAATGTTGAAGTAAAATCCGCGCAAGTGAAAACCACTTAGGAGATTAATTTAAAGTAGTTTTAAGAGTATTCACTTGAGTTTCGAGTTTGAGGAATAGATTTGAGTCGAATGGGTAAAGAATGTGATAATGTGATGACATGGTCATATAGGAGGGTTAGTGGGTCAAATGGTGGAGTCGCTAAGATGGCCTTGTATTCTTTAAAACATTATGATTAAGTGGTGTTGCTAAGATACTATCGAGCGAATATTGGATATTTATAGATTGTCGCTCCACTCCACGAGCCCAACCACACCAACCTTCCCAAGGAAAGTTTTCCAGCCCTAAGCATTTATTTTCAAGATATTATGTTCCTGATTCTATCTATGCAAGTTTACTTTTCAAAACTTACATATACAAGGACTTTCACTGTTGTGTTTGTAGTTTTCAATCATATCAAATGTTTATGTTTATCGAAGTATTGATGAAATTGAGATGTATAAGTACATATATGTTTGCACCCCTTGAACTTAGAATGAAATGTTTTCTTCGGACAACGACTCTAGCAATAGAGGTCGTAGCGGTCCGTATATACTATTGACCGGGGAGTGGTATATTATTATATCGTAATTAAATTGCGAAAACCCGAAGGGTCATTCGGGAAGTATCGTATACTCAAGTAATTATTCTTATATCTTCGTAAATACTCAAAATACCTATCTTGGATTAAAAGCTTATTTAATTAAATAATTATTTTATTAATTATTAATATTAAATCTTAAATATCATTTATTAATTATTGTTCATTATTTTAAAGACAAAGCTAATCCAAGATACCTTTAGCACTTTCAAACTCGAACTCTTTCGAACTCAAAACATTTTCGAAAACCCCCGGTCAGGTTTGTTTCTTGTGTGATTTCAAGAATCATCGGTCGACTGATGTCGGACCTCAATTACTCTGTTTTCAATCAAATCAAGTTTTCAAAAGAAAAAGGGACTCTGGCAGGTGTGGGAACCGTTGACGAACGATTCCCGGGATGTGTAAGCGGCCGTGAGCCAGGCGGTCCATCAATTATTATTCCGGCCCAGGTGTTGCCGAAGGATGATTACGGATGTAGTTTTCATCGAGGGTGATTACGGATGTAGTTTTCACCCGAGGATAGTTACGGATGTAGTTTCTATCCTTCTACCGGTAGAGAAGACCCGCGGATTATTGGACTTGGATGTGGCGACTGATCATCGTCAATCCCTGTCAGGTTTTTATGTTTTCTTCCAGTCCCATTCTCCACTTTGGAAAAATACTCAAACACTGCTTCTTGGGCCTAAGTGCCAAGTTGCCGATAGTGTGGTTTTTGATAAGAAAAATATTGACATCGTGCAGTATCTAGAACTGCAAGATTTTCTATAAAGATTGGCACGTGTTAGTGCACTCTTGCAATTGTTTCAAAGAATGAAATGTTTTTGTATGAGAAACCTTCTAAGCTAATGGAAGGAAAGAGGTTTGCAATGATGTACTCCCTGTACAGTATGTTAATCGTAGAGTGTTTTGCCGAAAATGATATACTCATATGTATATATTTTCAAACTTGAGATATATTGAAATGGGAACCTTATAAAGGGTTCATATGTTATTCTTAAAGCTCCTTAGTGAGTATAGATGTTTTATTCAAACTCGGACATATACATTGTCCAATTATGTTTTGAAATCTGAGATATATACCCATATAGTTGGGAATGTTTTCGAAATAAACCACATTATTATTTTACAAAATGGTGAACTTGCTGAGCATTATGTAGCTCATTCTTGCTTTAAAAACTTTTTAGAAAGAGAAGAATTTGGCCGATTAACTCCGCACCAGCAGAAGAGGAGTAGAAGAATTACCCCGGAGATGATTTAGTTCCTGATAAATACTACAGAGTAAGTCTGATAGGTTTTCAACTGTAATAGTAAGACTTGTCTTCAAGTATAGTTGTATAAGTGGAAGTGCGTAAGACTCTGGATTGTACAGATGAATTGTAATATTTAGTGTTACTTTTGATTATCGTTTCTGAGGCTCTAACTTGTTTGTGCGTAAGATTGAGGTCTGGACGTATGTATTGTTGAGTTGTAAAGTTAATACAGGTATGATATGGTTGGATGATGATGTGACGACCTGAATCTTTGACCTCATATTTGGGGGCGTTACAAGGAAGTTCTTCAGAAAAGAATGGAGCTATGTCTTTGCCACTCTTCTCCAAGTTTTCACAGCAAGGAAGTCTAGCTTTGACCAAATCAGTACACCTGTTCAACAAATAGGCTATGCCCTAGCGTATGGGAAAAAGATTGATGTTGGATTAATCATAATGCAGGAGCTGTATGGGAGACTTGGTAAGAACTCAACCAAGAGAGGTAATGAAATCTTCTTCCCTCGTTTTATTCAATCTGCACTTAATTTTGTAGATAATAAACTGATTGAATTGCCTGGGATGAATAGAAATAGAATAGGATATCCGAAATCCATGACCAAACTCATTTTTGGTAGCTTGGAGACTAGGAATGATGTGGATGTAAGACTTAAAATAACTCCCCATATGGAGAGTTTATTTAGGACTTACCCCCACAACATGCCAATATTTGCCTCTAAATCTGAGTTAGCTAGGCCTAAGCAAGTAGAACAAGATGCTAACCCAAGGCCTGCTAACCAACCCCATCAAACAAACACTCTACCAAACACACAGCCACCTACATCATCCTCTCAACAGGGTGGTGTTAGTAAAAAGGAGAAGAAGAGAAAATAGGTTGCTTCTGAACCTCTAAAAATCTTAACAGAAGCAGCCTTGGCTATAGAACTAGGTTAAGAAAGTGAGGCACCTGAGTCACCTTTACATAGACCAAAGAAGAAGAAAGTTAAGCAAACCACCTCTTCATTCACACAAATGGCTGAAGGTGTAAAATCAGGGGCACACAGTTCACTAGATGTATCCTCTCAACAGGATGCATCTATAGAATCAAGCATCCTCCCCAATGCACAATCCTGTAATGAGTCAGCACATGGGAGTGATAAGGCTGGCACAACACAGAGTGGAGAGCACATCAATATTGAAACTCACTCTATTTCTCAGGGGGAGTTGCCAAAATCCATTTTAAAAGACACTACTCTTCTAGAATCTCACACTCAAATTTCTTTGGAGCCTGCAACTCAAGCAATTGAGGAGCAAGGCATTGATCACCAAGAATTTTCCTCTCTTGGTGAGCCAATGAACTCAAGTGACTTAGTGCATGACACATTGCTCACCACCCAGGAACCACATTTAGATGGTGAGGGAATGCTAGCTGGGCAATATCCTAATGACACCATCAAAAACACAGAGGATTCACTAGTTTTCACTAGAGACTCTGTGCCTGTGTCAACTATTGGTGTAACTCATCCCACTTCTGTGGAGACACCAGTAGTAGAGTCATTCCATCCGGTTGCAGAAGTTGCATCTGTAACTGAGGAGTCTAGCTTGCCTAGCTCTAGCTCTGACTTTATGTCATAATGGCTGAAGCCTGTGCAACATGACAGTGCTTCAGGATCAGGGTCTGTTCCACCATAATTGACGGTTAAAGCACTTCAAAGCTTATTTGTGGATCAGATTCCTGAGTTTGTAAAAATAGCTCAACATCTTGTCACCTCCAACATTTCAAATTCTGATTATGAAGCCATTCTGCTATGCCATAAGGAAGATGTGGAGATGAAAAAGGAGAAAATATCAGATGAGGCTGAGAGAGATGGGAATGTAGATGCCTGGCTGCAAGGGAAGTATGATATTACACTCAATGAATCCCTCAAATATCTAAGAGAGGAATATCTCACCTCACTAGGTTCAAATGCTAAATCTCTTACTCCTGGTGAGGTGTATGAAGCCATGAATGATTTTTACAAGGGATTCCTCAAGGCTGCACACTATCTTTGCAAGGGTGTTAAGACAGAGGTCAACAAAGTATGAGATGAAACAGCTAAGACAGTGGGAGAAATCAAGAGAGAATTTGCTACCTAGTTTCCAACTATAGATCCTGTTCTCAAAACCATAAAAGACTGCAACTCTACATGCATCAAGATGGACAATAGCTTAGCTTTGCTTCATGGTACTGTCAGGAATCTAGCAACTCAAGTTCAGAATCTCTCTGGTCAGACTACTGATGCCAATGCTATGATGAGAACCCTCTTTGTAAATCAGTATGGAGATAAGTTGGTGACTGAAGTCCATGTGCACAATATGTCCAAGTTTGAAGTGATGAGGCTCAAGGAACAATCTCTCTCTGGTTTTAAAGCTACTGAGCTATTCACCAAGGTGGATACTCTAGAAAAGGAAGTGAGCTCACTCAAACAATCAAATGCTCAGCTCACAGGCACTGTTGCACTCCTCCATGAAAAGTTGGACACTCAAGCTACCTCTACAGCTGAGGTTCTTCTTCATCAACAACAGATGCTGTCTGCTTGATGCAACATATGGGATTCCCTCTACCTGGAGATTATGTAAACCCTACCTTCCCTCATCCAAAGGCCCCTGCTAAAGCCTCTGTGCCTGACAACAAGCCTAAGGGGGAGAGGAGGACTGTAAGGAGCTCAAAATCACAGGGGGAGAAGCCTAGAGAGGAGAGACTTAAGGAGAAAGGCATAATTATTAAGGAGGGTGGTCAGTCAAAAACAAGGACTACACCTCATGTTCAAGGAAAAGGGAAAGCCAAGATTGATGAACCTCCATCCTCTCTGCCAGTGGTTACTTTACCAACTATGCATGTCACTACTCTAGGTGGGCAGAAGCAATCCATCACTACTACTGTAGTTGCTGGGAGTATGCCATCTGACAAGCCTCAAATCTCCAAGACTGAAAGAGCCAAGCCTGTAGAAGTGAAGCTTACTGAGGCCAAGCTACAAGAAATTGCTAACTCAAATGTCTATCATGATGAAGCATTCTTGGAGTTTCTGAAAGCCCTAAAGGAACAGGCTGGTGACACTCTACTCTATCTGAGGAGTTTGAAGGATCAGATTGAGTATTTCACTGTGATACCCAAGAAGGTCAACAGCTCATGGTTCAAGGAAATACTGATGATTTCAAAATCTAAGATATGGCATCTAAACTACAAAACTCTACAAGCTCTAAAGTTCACAGAGGTAGATGCCCTAATCAAACTGATTGAGAAGAGAGATGTCAATGAGAATAACAGGAGTCTGTACAATGACTTAAGGAATGAGCAACAGGCTAGACTACCTGAAGTGTGCACTAATCCAAGAACCATTCTTTACCAGTCTGGTACCAAAATTCAAGATGTCAAGCAGCTGGTCATTCCTAGTCATCTTACTCTTCAGAACCACAGACTCATCATTGATATCGTTGATCAACTGCAGAAGAAGAAGGGGATAAGAACTGCTGAAGAAATAGAGGCACTGCATATTCTCAGAACATTCATTGCTACTGGTGCAATTCCAGAAATGGCCAAAAATAGCAAGGATAAGAAAGGAGATGATGACCGAGGCAAAGTCTATGAGAGGAAGAATGGAAAAAAGCAAGCTATAGGCATTGCTAGCAGTAATCTCACCACAACACAAGACTCCAAGTCTAGGGTGAATACTGTTAGTAACGACCTATCTAAATCTACATCTATGGCCTCTGCAACTGTTTTGCCACCTCAAGAAGAGAAGAAGATACAAATCAAGAAACCATATGTATGTTTCCAAAAGCACAATGCTAATGGTATACTACAGTGGTCTACAAGCAAAGGTTATAAGTTTTTGCCAAGCATTGAAGCGAGAAAGATTAAATTCAAGCATGCTGCAAGAAGAGTGAAGCCATCTAAATCAAGGGCCCTAACTATCATTCCAAGATTAAAACTCCAACCACTAGATGAAGACTTTGATGAAGACCAACTACAATTCCTATGGGCTCAAAGAATCTACCATGTTGCCATTGTTGATAACTGCCTTGAAGTTAAATACACTGATGGAAGACAGAAGAAATTCAAGCAAGGGACATGTCAGCATTGGGGCAAGCTAGATGATATAGAAAGGATTATTGCTATGTTGGATTCTAAAGATAGAGTGGAAAGAGTATGGAAGCTAGAGTTGATTGACTTTGTAAAGATGAAGAGAGATCACCAGGCAGAACGGAAAATGAAAAGTGAGGAGCTATTAAAGAAAAAAGAGGAGGAGTTTGCTGTTATGGAAGCTAAGGCTGATGAGTTAAGAGCCATGGGTCTGTGTAGAGTCATGTATAATCTTTACATTATTGAATACAAGAAATATGGAAGAACTGTGAAGATTAGAATGGACTACGTCAGTTCCTACTCTGAGAAACAGCTGAATGAAGTTCTTAAAGATCTATCAGGCTCTCCTCTAATTGAGGAACTCAATGCTATAGAAGACATTATACTTGCTATGGAAGAAAATGCAAAGAAGAAAGCTAAAGAAGCTGAAGAAAAATGACAATCTGCAAGCCAAAGCTCAAGAGATGAATCCAAAAGGATATGGCTAGTAATTCTTCATAACTTGTAAGGATGCCTCTTTGTATTTTCAATCAAGTTACATACCTGTACTTTTCAAGTTTTATCTTTATGTATGATAGGCTTGTTATCAGACATGAAATTGTGACTAAGGGTCTTACTCACAATTTGGGGGAGATTGTTAGTCACAGAGGCATGCCTGTATACATCTAATAACAAGCATAATTGTTTGTAATGATTTGCATTACCTACATGACCTCTTAACTGAGGGAACCTCTAGTTGTAGAGTTTCTACTTGCTGTAGTACTTATAACAGGCATCAAATTCTACCTGTGTAACTGTAATTAAAGTTAGAGAATAATTCATGAAAGAAGTTCCAAGGATCATGCCTCAAGCTTGAAGATCAAGACTGTCAAAATAAACACAGTTGGAATTTGGAGAATGAAGATCTGCCTAAGTACCAATTCGAGAAGTATGTTTGTTATATTCGAGAAGTCTAGCATTCGAGAAGTCAAGGATTCGATATCTCAAAAGACACTGTTCGATATCTCTGGAGATCAACTAGTCAAAGCCTCATTCAAGAACTCAGAGATTCGACATGTCTAATACTCTATTCGAGAACTCAAGAAGTCAACAAGTGAAAGCATCATTCGAGTTCTCTAAGAGTCAACAAGTCAATGCTCTATTCGATATCTCAGGGATTCGATAAGTAAAATGCTCTATTCGATATCTCAAGGATTCCTGAAGAAAAGACTTATTCGAGAAGTGATTCGATATGTCAGTTCAACAGTATTCGAGAACTCATAGTTATCGATTAATCCAAGTCTAGTTCTCGAATCACCAACAGAGTTACTTCTCGAATACAATCTTGGAGACAAAATACTAAAGAATTGTACAAGTCAGAGACCTGCAACAAGCCAAGACGCTTTATGGACCACATACTGTAAAGCACGTTGGAAAGCCTACAAAGAAGCATGGAGAGATAGTATAAGAGACAAAGAGCTAAAGAAGTGAATCTGAACAGAGTTCTAAGAAGTCAAATCCGTAACAGTTTGGATGTTTACTCAAATAGGATAGACACATTAAAAAGCAAATTTGTTTGCTACCTTATTTGTTGTAAGCAAGTTGATCACGTGATATAAGTGAACAACCCCACTTCTTTAGCAAGTATCAAACAGAGTTATCTAGAGTTTTTACACGTAATATCTCTCTGAGAAAGAAGCTGAGAATACTAACATTTGTATTCACAGATTTTAGCAGATCTTTATCTTATACAATATTAGATTAAAGTGATATCATGTTCTTGTGTTTATATTCCGCACTTACACAATCTGTTAAACACAAACACACACTCTGTTACACAACCAGATTCAAACCAAGTTAAAACAACCTTCACCTAAAACACTTATCAGAAAAAGAAAAGTTTGAGAATCCATTCACCCTCCCCCCTCTGTATTCTCGTGTGTGTTCAATACTCAACACTCACACCATTTGATCTCCATTCTTCTCATCATCTTCACTTTCTTCACCACTTCTCTCATTCTCAAATGAGAGAGACTCATGAAAACCTTCATCTACTAGACCAGATATTTTCTTGTCAACAAAGACAACATGTATGGACTCCATTACAATGTTTAGTCTTAGGTTGTAGACTTTGTAGGATTTTCCAGCTGAGTATCCAACAAAGATAGCTTCATCTGCCTTTGAATCAAATTTTCTAAGATGCTCACCATGATTTTTCAGTACAAAGCATTTGCATCCAAAGACATGCAGAAAGTTGATTGTTGGTTTCATGCCTTTGAAAAGTGGATAAGGTGTCATGCCTTTTGCTTGATTGACCAAAGAAATATTCTGGGTGTAGCATGCAGTGTTTATAGCTTCTGCCCAGAAGTATGTTGGTAGCTTAGATTCTTCAAGCATTGTTCTTGCAGCTTCAATTAGAGTTATGTTCTTTCTTTCCACTATACCATTTTGTTGAGGAGTTCTTGGTGCAGAGAATTCTTGGATAATTCCTTCTTCTTCAAAAAACTCTCTTATTACAGAATTCTTGAACTCAGTTCCATTGTCACTTCTGATTCTCTTTACTTTGATTAAAGGATTGTTGTTGACTTCATCAATAATCACAAGACAGTATTTCTTCTTTGAGATTGACAATACATTGACTGGTCCAAAGAGATTCATGTGAAGTAGTTGCAAGGGTTGATAAATTGATGACATTGACTTTGATTTGAAAGAGGCCTTCTTCTGCTTCCCTTTCTGGCATGCATCACACAATCCATACTTGGAGTAATCCAATTTTGGAATACCTCTAACCAAATCCTTCTTTACCAACTCATTCATTGCTTTAAAACTCAAGTGTGACAGTCTTTTATGCCAAAGCCAACCTTCATCTACGCTTGCCTTGCTGAGAAAACATGTAGTCATGTTTGCATTTATTGAACTGAAGTTAGCAATGTACACATTTCCTCTTCTATCTCCTGTAAACACTACCTTTGTCACTTTTCTTGAAAATGACACAAGCTTCAGATGTGAACCAGACATTCTGGCCTTTATCACATAGTTGACTGACACTTAGCAAATTATGCTTAAGTCCATCAACCAGTGCTACTTCTTCAATGACAACATTCCCTTATGAAATCAAGCCATATCCTCTAGTACATCGTTTGTTGTTGTCTCCAAAGGTAATGCTAGGGCCAACTCTCTCCTCAAGTTTAGTGAGCAGGGTAGAATCTCTAGTCATATTCCTAGAACAACCGCTGCCCAGATACCAAAGATTCTTTCTGTTTCCCTGCACACATCAAAACAAAATAAAGTTGATTTTGGTACCCAAGTTTTCTTGGGTCCTGCCTTGTTAGCCTTTTTCTTATTTTTCAAACCCTTACTACCAAGGGGTTCAGATTGAGTTAAATCAACCTTAACTCTTGGTGTAGGTTTCTGAAAAATAGGTTGTTTCACTTGCTCACATGAATTAAAACTAGATGTATAATTTGGCATAGTCTGTGCAAACATGTTATTCATCATCCATGGCAACTGTGGCATATTTAAAGCATTGTAGTATGGATTATGCATGAATGTCATGTTAGCATATTGACTAGATGTATGAGCAGAGGGAGCATACATATTTGGCATAACATTCGTAGCAGGCACATGCATAGGCATGTTAGGCATCAAAGTATTTTTCATAGCTTTGCAGTTGGTAGATAAATGATTAATACTTCCTCACTTTACACATTCTTTCCTAGGAGCATATTTATTATGTGTGTAATTATTGTGTTTGTTAATTCCTACCTTACCATTTCTGTTCTTTTTCTTGTTCATAATACTTGACTTAACATTTTCTAGCTTGTCCTTCAATTGCTTGTGGGATAAGTTGCCTATGTTTCTTTTCTCAACTGATTCAGTATTGCTACATTCTCCATTAAAGAAGTTCTTGTTGAGAGGCCCGTACTTTTTATTCAATTTAGTTAAAGTTGCTTTGTGATAAGTGGATTTTATATCCACTTGGAGCGTTCCATATCGGCTTAAATTGATTGTCTTGGACTCAAGTTGTTGTAGTTTTGATGTGTTTTGCTTAGTTGTGCATGTTTACAAGAATGTCGATTATGGGTGATGCTTCTATCGTGTTTGGAGGATTAATTGATTAAAATTCGGATTTTCCGGAAAGGTTGCGCAGTCTACACTGTTTTGACCATATCTGGAGTTCTAGAAGTCCGTTTTCAGCGATCTTACTGTCCACGCGAAGCCTGGAAGATTTTCTACAACTTATGGCAGGATTCGCGCACGCAAGTTGCGTGTAGTGGGCGCAGGTTGCGCGACAAGCAGACTGATGGGAGCAGGAAATTTACTGTTTTGCCCTTTTCAAGTTCTAATTATATGTTGGGTAGTTTTTAGTACATAAATTGAATTCTAATTGTAATAGAAGGTAATTTCTTGCTGGGCAAGAAATCTAGAGCCTATATAAATACATCTTAGCATTGTAATTAGAAAAAATTAGACAATTAGATATCTTGTACATAATATAGCTTAGATCTGCAAGGGAGAAAAGGGGAGAAAGATTCAACGCTCGTTACAAGCAACGGATCTAGATCTACTTCATCTTTTGTATCATAGATTTGTTTTCTCAACTCTTTGTTTTATTAATATTATTATTATTATTCATACTTTGTTTATTATCATGGTTTCATCAGATCCCATGATGACGAGAGGTTCGATTATGAGCTAATCGTTGTCATGGGATTCTAACGGATTTATCTATGTAGCTTAGTAGTTTGATTGCTTTAAAGATTTATGTGTGGTGAATTCTTGATATCCTCGTATGGTTGTGTTTCATGTGTTTAGATGCGTCATGAACATCTAATTTGTTAATTTCTTGCGAAACGAGAGTGGATCTTGAGATTTAGAACTTGCCATGCTAGCATAGGATAGGTTGATGTTTTAACATCATGATTTGTAGCGTAAATAGAGATATTATGCTGCCCTATGTGATCAATATGGATAACTTGTTTTTCAACCGTTATGTTTTCAAATTCTATAGAGATATATGGTCTAAGCATGATTGGTGTCTATTCATCTTCTATCTCTTTTGTAGATGTATGTTTAGTTTGGTATTCGTATACTGAGAAGTAGCGTATACTTGTTCCGTGTTGTCTGATCAGATATCAAAACCATCACATGCATTGATTAAATGCATCAACTCTAAGTGAAGTAGATGATGAAGTTAGGATTCCATGTTTTCTCGCATATAAGTAATTCAATTTTAATTCTCATTAGTTAGTAATTTTTAGTTTGTTAATTTGTATCTTAGTTAATATAGTTAGTAAAAACTTAATCTTGTTATTTGTCTTAGCAGTGAATAATAATCATACATTGTTGCATAGGTGCATGAACTGAATTGAAACCTAACTAGATCTCTGTGGGAACGAACTTGACTTCTATCTATATTACTTGTGACCACGTACGCTTGCGTGATATTGTGTTAACAAGTTTTTGGCGTCGCTGTCGGGGATCATCGGTGTTTTATTTTTGGTTTATGTGCTTGTCAATAGTGGTCGTTAGAGTTCACTGACTCAGATTTTTCTTACCTATCTTGTTTAGTTCGGTGTGTTCAGGTACTTGAGTGTTTGAAGATGGCATGCGAGGAGTTGCCTTGGTGGGCATATTCGAGGACATCCATGCCTCAGCAATGTGAGCAGTGTTTGGGCGTTCATGATCCCTCACAATATTGTTACTACGAAGGAGTTGATCCATATTTCACTTATGAGGAACAACCATATTTTCAATACCATCCTCAACAGTACCAGCAAGATGTTCCAGATATGTCATATTTCTTTGGAAGTGAAGAGTTTCAACATCAGCAACCTACTCCTACTTTTCAGTCAGATGAGGTTGTTACTATGGAGGAGTATAGGATGCTTGTAAAGAGTAGTGAGGAGTCTATCAAATCTTTGGAGATTCTAGTTGCTCGAGCTGTGAGTGCTGTGGAATAAGAGAAACAACAATTCATAATAGATGCAATTCCAGAAAATAACGGTGACTTGGAGCAGGGTACTGCATGCATAATTGAGGAAGACAAATTCCAAGGTGAGGTGAGCATTCACAAGCCATGTGAGGAATTTGATCAAGCTAGTGAGGTGGATGATTTGGAAAGGGCACAATTCGGGACAGACACTGATGAGCTACACAAATTTCAAGAATTGGTATGTGCGTTCCAAGAGGCTGATGAACTTGGGAAAGATGCAGGTCTTCTACTTGTCTCAAAGTTTAAAGATGGAGGTAGCGCATTAGAGCCAATGGAGGAAGTTCTCTTTGAGGAACCAAAGGCTTCAGCAACTTACATTTACCCTCCTCCATTATATTCAAGAGAAGCCCGCGAATGTATGTTGTTCTACAAATTGACAGATTTTGGGTCAACAGCTGAAGGCATTGGAATAGGACATATTTGTTATACGAATAGGCCAAGCGAGGAGAAGGGGCATAAAGTGTGCCGCCGTGATGACGATGAAGTCTCACGAAGAGATGACCAGGAAAACTATTATCATCCTTAATGGAGGCTTGGAAGTAACGTCAAGCTATTGACGTTAAAGAAGCGCTTCGTGGGAGGCAACCCACGCATTAGTGTAGGAAAAAAAAAATGAGTGTTGTGAAAAAAAAAAAATTCTGTTCTTCGCGCAGGTTGCACCTGCGTGACGCAGGCTGCACCTGCATTACTGGTTGTCGTGCAGGTTGTGCCTGCGTGATGCAGGTTGCGCCTGCGTGACTACTGTGTGTTCAGCCAATTTTTTTTGTTCAGCTGTTCTGTATAAAAAAAAATTCTTTTTTCTTTCAACCGAAATTCTTTTCTCCTCTTATTCTTTCATCCCTAAACCTATTCCTAATTTCATAACAATTCCAAAACCCCCACATCTCCTATTCAAATCTCTAAACCTATATCAATTCAAATTCTTTTTCTCTAAATTATTAAATCCTTTTTCTATCTTACCTCAAATTCATACCCACTCAAAAATTCTCCCTTACACATTCAATTTTTATTCATCCAATCCCTCCATTATATATATACACCTATTCATACAAAACCAATTCATTCTCTAAACCTCTACAGCTCTACATCTCTAAAAAATTCGAGTTCAAGAAGGATTCAAGTTTGGGGGAAGTTTAATTGCAAGTTCACCTCTTCGATTCATATTGGGTAAATCTTTTTCTCTAATCTTATTTTTGTTACGAATTTGAGTTCTTGTAATTGGGGGTGTTGAGTATTGAATACGGTAAAAGAATACAGGGGGGTGAATGGATTCTTGAACTTTTCTTTGTTCTTGAATCTTTGCAGCAAGATATGTGTTGAATGTGTGAGATATGTAAGTACAGATAACAAAGACAAACACAACACAATATCACTTTAATCTAATATTTTATTAGATAAAGATTTTGCTACAATCTGTGAATACAAATGGTAGTATTCTCAGCTTCGTTTTTCTTAGAGAGATATTTCTTGAGATGTATCTTGAAAAGCTTATCACCTGTAGCTAAGGAAGTGAGGCTGTATCCTTATAGACATGGATACACCTACTTACTACAAATAAGGTAGGTAAACAAAATACTTTCCAGTCTGTCTATCTTATTTGAGTAAGAGTCCAAACGGTTACATATTTGACTTTGTAAAGCCTGTTCAGATCCACTTCTTTAGCTCCTTGTCCCTTTGTCTTATCTCTCCAAGCTTCTTTGTAGGCTTTCCAATCTGCTTTATAGTACATAGTCAAATAAAGTGTCTTGGCTTGTTGCAGGTTTCTGACTTGTACAATCCTTCAGTATTTTGTCTCCAAGAATGTATTCGAGAAGTGGCTAAGTGATTGATTCGAGAACTCGAATTGACTTAATCGATAACTCTGAGTTCTCGAATAGTGTTATATTGACATATCGAATCACTTCTCGAATAGCTCTTTTCTCTGGGACTCCTTGAGATATCGAATGGAGCATTTTGACATATCGAATCCCTGAGATGTCGAATAGCTTCTTTAGTCCTTGAGATATCGAATAGATCATTGACTTGTTGACTCTTAGAGAACTCGAATGATGCTTTGACTTGTTGACTCCATGAGTTCTCGAATAGAGTACTAGACATATCGAATCTCTGAGATATCGAATGAGATATCGAACAGTGTATTCAGAGATATCGAATAGTATCTTATGAGATATCGAATCTCTGACTTCTCGAATGCTAGACTTCTCGAATAGACAAATGTACTTCTCGAATTGGTACTTAGGCAAATTCTTCATTTCTTCAAATCCCAACTGTGATTATTTGGCAGTCTTTATCTCCTAGCTTGAGGCATGAACCTTGCAACTTCTTTCAAGCATTATTCTTGACTTTATAATTACAGTAACACAACTAGAATTTGATGCCTGTTACAAGTACAGAACAAATAGAAACTCTACAACTAGAGGTTCCCTCAGTTAAGAGGTCGTGTAGGTAATGCATAGCATTACACATACTTAGGCTTGTTATTAGATGTATTCAGGCATGCCTCTGTGACTAACAATCTCCCCCAAATTGTGAGTAAGACCCTTAGTCACAATTTCATGTCTGATAACAAGCCTAACATACATAAAGATAAAACTGGACAGTACATGTATGAATTTTGATCAGCAATGTGAATAGAACTACATGGTGAGTAATCTTACAGCCTATAATGAAGTACTAGCCATTGTCATTAGTTTCCCTTTCCATAGCTTTGGCTCGCAAATCATCATATGCCTTCTGTCTTTTTTCTTTCTCCTTCCTTGTATTCTCATCCATAGCTTTTATTATTTCTGCAATAGCATCCAATTCTTCAAGCAAAATTGAGTCTTTGAAATCTTCAAGTACTGAATTCAGAATGCTTGTAGGATAGTGGTTGAGTAGATTCATTCTGATGTGGATCTGATTCCCATTTCTCCTCCTATACTTCACCACATAGGGGTTAAAATGAACTCTACACAATCCCTTTGCCCTTAGCTTTTCTGCTTCAATCTCCAGTCTTTCAATTTCTTTCTCCCTTGCTAGCCATTTCTCAAGACACTCTTTTCTGATTTTCTCCTTATGATCTCTCTTCATCTTCACAAAATCAATTAGCTCCAGCTTCCATACTCTTTCCACTTTATCTTCTGAGCTCAACAATGCAATGATTCTTTCTATGTCATGTAGTTAACCCCAGTGTTGACATCCTCCTTGTTTGAATTTCTCCTCCCTTCCATCAGTATATTTGATCTCAAGGCAGTTATCAACAATGGCAACATGATAGATTCTTTGAGCTTGTAAGAATTTCAGTTGGTCTTCATCAAAATCTTCATCTAGTGGTTGGAGTTTTAAGCCTGGATAGATTGTTAGAGTCCTTGACTTGGATAGCTTTGGTTTCCTTGCAGCTTGTTTGAATTTGATCCTTTTGACATGGTTGCCTGGCAGTAGCATGTGACCTTTGTTTGTGGACCATTGTAGTATTCCATTAGCAGTATGCTTTTTGAAATGTACAGATGGTTTCTTGACTTGAATCTTCTTCTCTTCTTGAGGTGGTAAAACAGTTGCAGAAGCCATGGGATTAGATTTTGGTAGGTCATTACTAACAGCATTCACCCTAGACTTAGAGTCTTGTGTTGTGGTGAGATTACTGCTAGCAATGCCTAAGGCTTGCTGTTTTCCATTCTTCCTCTCATAGACTTTGCCTTAGTCATCATCCTTCTTATCCTTGCTGTCTTTCTTCTTCTTCTTATCCTCATCCCCCTTATCACTCCTGTGATGACTTCTCCTCCCATCACTCTTGTCTTCATCTTCATTATCCTTATTCCTCCTTGGCTTGGCCATTTCTGGAATTACACCAGTTGCAATGTATGATCTGAGAATGTGCAGTGCCTCTATCTCTTCGGCAGTACTTGTCCCCTTTTTCTTTTGCAGTAGATCAATGATGGCAATAATGAGTCTGTGATTTCGAGAGGTGAGATCATTTGGAATGACCAATTGTTTAATCTCTTCAATTCTGGTGCCAGACTGATAGATAATGGTCCATGGCTTTTTAATCACTTCTGGCAGCCTTGAAGGTTGGCCATTCCTCAAGTCATCATACAGACTCTTATTGTTTTCATTTACATTCCTCTTCTCTATGAGCTCTATCAGTGCATCTATCTCTGAATGTTTCAGGGCATCTAGAGTTTTGTAGGTTAGATGCCAGATTCTGGATTTTGCTACCATCATTACTTCCTTGAGCCATGAGCTATTAACTTTTCTAGGTACCACAGTGAAGTAATCGATCTGATCCTTCAAGCTCCTTAGATACAATTGAGTGTCACCGGCCTGTTCTCTTGTGACTTTCAGAAACTCCAAGAATGCATCATCATGATAAACATTTGAGTTTGCAGTTTCTTGTAGCTTGGCCTCAGTGACCACCTTCACTTCTACAGGCTTGGCACTTTTAGATATGGAGAGTGAAGGTTTATCAGATGGCATACTCCCTACAACCACTGTGATTGTGATAGTTTGCTTTTGACCACTGGAAGTAGTGATGTGCACAGTTGGTAGAGTGACAACTGGCAGAGAAGTAGGAGGCTCATCAATTTTGTCTTTTCCTTTGCCAGGCACATGAATTAGAGATTTTGAAGTTCTTTGATTGATGCCCTTTACTGGTGGTTTCTCCCCCTTTGTATTTGAGTTCCTTAATGTCCTCTTCTCCCCCTTAGGCTTGTTGTCAGGCACAGAGGCTGTAGTATTGACCTTTGGGGTTGAAGATTCTTCAGGTAGAGGGAGACCCATGTGCTTCATCATTGCAGACAACATTGATTGTTGATGCAGAAGAACATCAGCTGTGGTGGTGGCTTGAGTGTTCAACTGCTCAGTGAGAGTTTGTACCTTGTCTGTAAGATGAGCATTGGACTGAGTGAGAGTAGCTACCTCCTTTTCAAGTGCATCTACCTTACTGAATAATGCATTAGATTTGAAGCCAGAAAGGGATTGTTCTTTAAGTCTCTGCACTTCAAATCTAGACAGCTCATGCACAGGAACCTCAGTTACCAGCTTGTCTCCATATTGATTTGCAAAGAGTGTCCTAAGCATGGTATTGGCATCTGTAGTCTGATCGGATAGAATTTGAAATTTGCTTCCTAGACCTGTGACTGTATCTTTAAGGAGAGCTAGACTATTATCCATCTTGGTGCAGGTGGTGTTGAAATGTCTGATATCTTTGACCACACTGTCTAGTTGAGGAAATTTGGCATCAAAGGCCCTCTTTATCTCTTCTACTGAAGTGGCTGTCTTGTCACTCACCTTGTTGACTTCAGTTTTGACTCCCTTGCCAAGATAGTGTGCAGCCTTGAGAAAACCCTTGTAGGAATCATTGACAGCTCCAAACACTTCACTAGGGGACAGGGATTTTGCATTTGAACCCAGTGAAATGATGTATTCCTCTCTAAGATATTGAAGTGCTTCACTGAGAGTTACATCATACTTTCCTTGCATCCAGGCATCTACATTGCCATCTCTCTCAGTATCATCAATAATCTTGGCCTTCTGCATCTCCACATCATCCCTATGACATAGTAGGATGGCTTCATAATCTTGATTTGAGATGTTGGAGGTGACAAGGTTCTGGGCTATTTTGACAAACTCAGGAATCTGATCCATAACATAGCTTTGGAGAGCTTCAATGGACATTTGTGGTGGAACAGACCCTGATCCTGAAGCACTGTCATGTTGCACAGGCTTCAGCCATTGGGACAAAAAGTGAGAGCTAGAGCTAGGCTCCTCAGTTACAGATGCAACTTCTGTAACCGGATGAAAAGACTCTGCTACTGTTGTCTCCACAGAAGTGGGATGAGTTACAACAGTAGTTGACACAGGCACAGAGTCTCTAGTTAAAACTAGTGAATCCTCTGTGTTTGTGATGGTGTCATTAGGAGATGCCCCAGCATGCATTCCCTGACCATCTAAATGTGGTACCTGGGTGGTGAGCAAGGTGTCATGCACCAAGTCACTTGAATCCATTGGCTCATCAAGAGAAAAGAATTCTTGATGATCAATGCCTTGCTCCTCAATTGCTTGAGTTGCAGGCTCCAAAGAAATATGAGTGGTAGATTCTGGAAGAGAAGTGTGTTGTAGATTAGATTTTGGCAACTCCCCCTGAGAGATAGAGGGAGTTTCAATTGTGATGTGCTCTCCACTCAGTGTTGTGCCAGCCTTATCACTCCCATGTGCTGACTCTGTACAAGTAGGTGCATTGGGGAGAATGCTTGATTCTATAGATGCACCCTGTTGAGAGGATACACCTAGTGAGCTGTTTGCCCCTGATTTTACAACTTCAGCCATTTGGGTGACTGAAGAGGTGGTTTTAGACTTCTTCTTCTTCTTCTTTGGCCTTAGTAAGGGTGACTCAACTTGCTATGCCTAATTCTACAGCCAAGGCTGCTTCAGTTAAGATTTTTAGAGGTTCAGAAGCAACCTGTTTTCTCTTCTTTTTACTAACATCATCCTTTTGAGAGGATGATGCAGTTGTCTCTGTGTTTGGTAAAGTGTTTGGCTGAGAGGGTTGGTTAGCAGGCTCTGGGTTAGCATTTTGCTCTACTTGCTTGGGCCTAGCTAACTCAAATTTTGAGGCACATATTGGCATGTTGTGGGGGTAAGTCCTAAATAAACTCTCCATAAGGGGAGTTATTTTGAGCCTTACATCCACATCATTCCTAGTCTCCAAGCTACCAAAAATGAGTTTGGTCATGGATTTCGGATAGCCTATTCTATTTTTGTCTAGCCCAGGCAATTCAATCAATTTAACATCTATGAAATTAAGTACAGATTGAATAAAGCGAGGGAAGAAAAATTCATTACCTCTCTTGGCTGAGTTCTTACCAAGTCTCCCATACAATTTTTGCATTATGATCAAACCAACATCAATCTTTCTCCCATATGCTAGAGCATATCCTATTTGTTGAACAGGTGTGCTGATTTGATCAAAGCTGGACTTCCTTGCTGTGAAGACTTGAAGAAGAGTGGCAAAGACATAGCTCCATTCCTTCCTCAAGTACTTCCTATTCAAATTTCCAAGCTTGATTCTATCTGAGTAGTTGATAAAATCAAAGAAATCTTCCAATTCCTGATCAGTTGCTTGACTGTCATACACTCCTTATTGTAACCCCAGTGCTTGATTCATATTTTCAGTAGTGATGGTGATTTCCTTGTCCTGAATCTTGCAATAGATTACGTATGAAGTTATTGCATTCTCTAGGGCCACGACCTCCATAGTAGCAGTTCTCCAAAACTGTTCTAGTAAATCTAGATACAGAGTTGGGTTGGCTGAGAGTGCATCCTTGATGTATGATTCAGCCATCCATCGAACGAAGCACTTAAAGTTTGCATTTGGTGCTTCAACATCGTTGGTTATTGCTATGAAATTGGTGTGTTTAGGAATTGTGAGTTGGTTATTTGCCATTGTTACACAGAGAGATGAGAAGAGAATGAAGGTTGAAGAAGAAATTTAGCTTTTGACGTTAGGGTATACAGAGGTTTTGGAACTTTAGCTTCCTGAGAAATCGAATGAAATGATTTGAACAGTTGTGGAATTGTATATATGTGAGTGACTTGAGTTGTCGATTAGATATATGTTTTGTATCGACAAGTCAGTCATTCGAGAAGTATAAAACAACTATTCGATAAGTCAAGAAAGGCTTATTCGATATCTCAAGCAGTTTGTAACTCACAGCTGGCAGTTATTTATCTCAGAAAATAATTCTAAGCTAAATAAAATATGTTTTTATGAGCGAAATGAAATTTTGAATATAAATCCAAAAAGCGATTAAGTGTCAGCGAGAAATCAGCCTTTTCAAATGATTCGATAACTCAAATACAGTATTCGAGAACTCCATCATTAGAGAACTAAAATGATCCAATTATTTGATCTGCAGTATGTGATCTATCCCATTTCCTTGTATGTTCAGATTGATTTCTCAGTCTTGATGTTGCTTCATCATCCTGATCATGATCATTTACATTTCCTCCCCCTGTGAAGTTTCCACTAATCACAGGTGTGTCTTGGATGCTTGTTTCTTCATTGTTGGTTGACACAGGTTCTTCATTCACTTGAGTTTGTTGAATTGTGGGCTCAAATTCAGTTTCAATCTCCTCATCAGAATCATCTAGATTTTCAAACTTCAAAGGATCTTTATCTTCATCATTGGCTTCTTCTAATCCAGGTAGTTTGCTGTCATCAAATGTCACATCTGTGCTTTCCATAACTTTCTTTTGAGTGATGACATAAACTTTGTATGCAATTCTTTCCATAGAGTAGCCAAGAAAAATTCTTTCAAATGCTTTTGCATCAAACTTTCCAACATATTCTGAGTTGTCTTTTAACACAAAGCATTTGCTTCCAAAAGTATGAACATACTTTAGGGTGGGCTTCTTTCCAGTCATCAAGTCGTAAGGTGTCTTTCCAGTGTTTTTGTTGATGAGGGTCCTGTTTTGGATATAGCATGTAGTGCTCACAGCCTCAGCCCAAAAACATGTAGGCATCTTTGCATCAAGTAACATTGTTCTAGCAGCCTCAATCAGAGTTCTATTCTTTCTTTCAACAACTCCATTTTGTTGTGGAGTCCTTGGAGCTGAGAATTGTTGAGAAATACCATTTTCTTTGCAGAATGCTTCAAGCATGGCATTTCTGAACTCTGTTCCATTATCACTCCTTAATGCAATCACACTTGCATTGATGGCCTTTGCTTCCTTGTCAATTTTCTTTATATGCTCAATGATTACTTGGGGAGCCTCATCTTTTGATGCCAGAAATTCTACCCATGTATACCTTGTGAAATCATTAACCATCACCAGAGCATACTTTTTCCTTCCTAGTGACATAATATTGATAGGCCCAAACAAGTCCATATGAGTTAGTTGTAGGGGCTTGGTTATTGATGTCACTGTCTTTGACTTGTGGCTTGATCTTTTCATTTTTCCCTTTTGACAAGCCTCACACACTCCTTCTTGACAGAATTCAAGTGTGGGCATGCCTCTTACTAACTCTCTTTTGACTAGAGAATTAATGCCTTTGAAGTTCAAGTGTGATAGCTTCTTATGCCACAGCCAACTATCTTCATTTGATGCTTTTGAGTAAAAGCAACAGATTTTGTCCTTGTTTGCAGAGTTCATATTGGCTACAAACAGGCTTCCTTTCCTTACTCCAGATAGAGCAAAGTCACCAGTCTTTTTGTGGGTGATCAAACATTCATCTTTGTCAAAATTCACTTTGAAGCCTCTGTCAGTAAATTGACCAACACTCAGTAGATTGTGCTTGAGTCCCTTGACCAGTGCTACATTTTCAATGATGACATTTCCAATTTCCAACTTGCCATATCCCAGTGTGTTGCCAATGCTGTCATCTCCAAAAGCAACCATTGGGCCAGCCTTCTCCTCATACTGTGATAGCAGGGCCATATCACCAGTCATATGGTTTGAGCATCCACTGTCCAAAATCCACATGACCTTTCTTTCACTTTCTTTGCCCTGTAAACACAAAGGTATTACTTCTCCTTTGGTACCTAAACAAGTTTGGGTCCATGTGGCTTAGCAACAGTCTTATCATAAACAGCATGCTTATCAATTTTCTTGATGTTAGTCTTCTTGTCACTGTTAGAAGTCTTAGAATCAGGGTTCTTAGACTTAGGTGACAGAGGCACCTTCCTAACTTTAGGAGGACTTGAAGACTTTGTTCTTGTGTAGTGTGTGTGAACATTGTGACTGATGCATCCTTCCATGAATTGTCTTCTCAAATTAAAGCAACTAGTCATTACATTCATGTTACATGGCATACAATCAAATTTATCACAGAAAGGAGAGTCTCTATGTCTTAAAGGCACAGAGCAATCATAGAACGGTTTAGCAACACTACCAGATGGTTTCTTACATGTATTAGTTAAATGATTAGTGCTAAAACAATTTTGACAAACTTTCCTAGGGGCATTTGGCACATAAGCATAATTGTTGTCCTTGTTAATCCCTATTTTGCCATTCCTATTTTGTTTCTTTTTAGCCACTTTCTTCTCAAACTCATTTTTCCCAGCTGAAACAAACTTCACAAATTTCTCAAGTCTAGGTTTACCTCCTACTGACTCCTTGGCTTTGGTTTTGACATTCTCACTCTTAGAGGATGCTTGTTGTTCATTTGATTGTGCCTTATCTTCATCATCCAACATTTGCTTAATGAGTAAGGCATCCTCATCAATCTCAAGTGTTGGTGTTTTAAATATTGGGGTCTCAGCCTTTTTCAAAACCTGAGGCACTTCCTCTTGAACAACAATGTCATCTTTAATGACTGCATAGCCTTTCCTCTGCTTGAGAGTGTCATAATCAATTCCAATAGCAGCCTTAGGTCTACCTAGATTTTTCTCATGGTAGGACTGCAATAGACTAGAGGAATTCTTGAATGTTTTCAATTTAAATTCATTTTCAGCTAGTTCATCCCTAAGAGCCTTCTCCACTTGACTAGCACATAGAACCTTATTCTTTAGATATTCGATTTCTTGTTTAAGGTTTTCTATTTGCATAGCAGTTAGTTCTAGTTCCTCATTTCTTTTGTTTAACAGTTCATTCCTAGTAGACAGTTTAGCAATCTCTTCATTAGCAGCAATCATACTAGTATGAATATTAAACATCTCAACAGATAGTTGTTCAACTATAGATTTGTATTCAGAAACAGACATGTCTATAGTAGTGAGGGATGGTACCTGAGAGTCTGATTCATATGGTTCTTCCTTGGAGTTGGCCATCAAGGCATAGTTGCAGAATTCTTGTTCATCTCCATCACTATCAGAATCATCCCAACACTTCCATTCAGCTATGTAGGCCTTACCTGGTGCATGCTTCTTTAGCAGAGCCTCATACTTAGCTTCAAGCTCAAGAAACTCCTTATCCTTCTTCTTAGGCTTCTTGCATTCACTGGAAAAATGCCCTAGGTCATTGCATCTATAACATCTTACAGATGACCTATCCACATAGCTGATTTTGAATTTGTTTTTGTTTGCTTTCACAGGTGCCTTGCTCTTGCTGAATGAATGATTTTGAGATCTAGACTTGAAGGGCTGATTCCTCTTAAATCTGATGTTTGGGAATTTTCTAGCCACAAAAGCATATGAAGTGTTTTCCATGGCATCCAACTCTTCAAGAGTATAGAACTCATCTTCTTCCTTTTCATCAACAGGTTCAGTCACTTCTTCTTCAGTCTCTTCATCATCTACTATCTCTTCTATTCTCAGTTGACTTGTAGATGCTTCCAGGTCTTGAACGGATTTGTTGACAATCAAGGCACAGGATGTGTTTATCATTCTGCCTTGGTTGGCTTGGATAGCCCTCTTCTGAAGCAACTCAAGCTCATGAGTTTTTAAAACCCCATAGAGCACATTATATGTGACTTTGTTCAAATCTCTTTCTATTAGAGATATGACCCTTTGCTCTAGATGGTTTGGTGCAGATAGTAGAAACTTCATATTTAATTCCTTAGTGCTGTAAACCTTCCCATTCATTTGAAGCTCGGTCACCAGCTTGTGAAATCTTTCAAACATATCAGTAATACTTTCTTTGGACTGTGCCATGAAAGCTTCATACTGTGTGACCAGTATCTGTTTCCTATTTTCTTTTACCTCCTCTGTCCCTTCACATAACACCTCGATGTGGTTCCACATGTCCTTGGCTGATGTGCATGATGCTATATTAGCAAACATCGACATATCCATGGAGTCTATGATCAGCAACATGAGATGACTGTCTAAGGCAACCTTTTCCTTCTCTGAGTCCGTCCATTTGGATGGCTCTTTTGCAACATATGATCTAGGAATGACTATTGTGCCCACTGTGGATTCAGCAATTTCTTGTTGTGGTACAAATGGACCATTCTTGAGGATGTCAGGGTAGAGAGGATTGGCAGCTTTGATGAACAACAGCATTTTTATTTTCCAGAGGTTGTAATTCTCTTTGTCGAACTTAGGGACCTTCACCGTACCTGTAGTCTTTGGTGTATTCGAACTCATGATCATTTTCTGTTTAGATTAAACAGCCTGTTCTGATACCACTTGTTGAGTATTGAATACGGTAAAAGAATACAGAGGGGGGGTGAATGGATTCTTGAACTTTTCTTTGTTCTTGAATCTTTGCAGCAAGATATGTGTTGAATGTGTGAGATATGTAAGTACAGATAACAAAGACAAACACAACACAATATCACTTTAATCTAATATTTTATTAGATAAAGATTTTGCTACAATCTGTGAATACAAATGGTAGTATTCTCAGCTTCGTTTTTCTTAGAGAGATATTTCTTGAGATGTATCTTGAAAAACTTATCACCTGTAGCTAAGGAAGTGAGGCAGTATCCTTATAGACATGGATACACCTACTTACTACAAATAAGGTAGGTAAACAAAATACTTTCCAGTCTGTCTATCTTATTTGAGTAAGAGTCCAAACGGTTACAGATTTGACTTTGCAAAGCCTGTTCAGATCCACTTCTTTAGCTCCTTGTCCCTTTGTCTTATCTCTCCAAGCTTCTTTGTTGGCTTTCCAATCTGCTTTATGGTACATAGTCAAATAAAGCGTCTTGGCTTGTTGGAGGTTTCTGACTTGTACAATCCTTCAGTATTTTGTCTCCAAGAATGTATTCGAGAAGTGGCTAAGTGATTGATTCGAGAACTCGAATTGACTTAATCGATAACTCTGAGTTCTCGAATAGTGTTATATTGACATATCGAATTACTTCTCGAATAGCTCTTTTCTCTGGGACTCCTTGAGATATCGAATAGAGCATTTTGACATATCGAATCCCTGAGATGTCGAATAGCTTCTTTAGTCCTTGAGATATCGAATAGATCATTGACTTGTTGACTCTTAGAGAACTCGAATGATGCTTTGACTTGTTGACTCCATGAGTTCTCGAATAGAGTACTAGACATATCGAATCTCTGAGATATCGAATGAGATATCGAACAGTGTATTCAGAGATATCGAATAGCATCTTCTGAGATATCGAATCTCTGAATTCTCGAATGCTAGACTTCTCGAATAGACAAATGTACTTCTCGAATTGGTACTTAGGCAAATTCTTCATTTCTTCAAATCCCAACTGTGATTATTTGGCAGTCTTTATCTCCTAGCTTGAGGCATGAACCTTGGAACTTCTTTCAAGCATTATTCTTGACTTTATAATTATAGTAACACAACTAGAATTTGATGCCTATTACAAGTACAGAACAAATAGAAACTCTACAACTAGAGGTTCCCTCAGTTAAGAGGTCATGTAGGTAATGCATAGCATTACACATACTTAGGCTTGTTATTAGATGTATTCAGGCATGCCTCTGTGACTAACAGGGGGTTTTGTATTATTCTTGTTATTTGGGAAGTGGCCAGTCTATGGAGCTCGTACGCATTATCCTCCACCAAATTCATCCGAGGAGGGTGATGACTCAGCTGGTTAGGTATGTTTTCTACTTTCCCTCTTATTTACTTCCATTCAATGCGGACATTGAATATTTTAAGTTTGGGGGTGATGGTTTGAGGGATTAGTAGTTGTTGTATTATTTGTTCATGTAGGATTTCATGCTTTGCATATTAGTAGTAGTAAATTATGCATTTATGTTCGTGTTATCTACGTTTGTTTCATATAGGACATTCTGTTTTTATATTCGTATATCATGTGAGTTCATAATAGTTTGCATTTGAACCCATGCTTGATAGGAATTTTGTGTTGTTGACGCTTTTGATTGAGAAGTGATATGCTTTGTTCTTGTACACACACATACACTAGTAAGTTGAAGTTAGTAGACTTATTGAATGTTGTGAGTAATTAGAAGGACATGAATATGTGCAAGTTGATTTAGTTTGCATTCTTTGAATACAAGTAGATGCATTAGAGAGATTTTTGCTTGGGATTGAGTATGTTTTTCCCGCCAAGTGAGCTTTTGAGCCATATTGCATTTGTTGCAATTTTATTCGTTTGCTTGAGTGTCCACGGATTGTTTGCATTGCTAGCAGTTGTTTGAGGTCTTTCTTGAAACGCATGACATTATTTGACGATTAAAATGATAAAGGCATTTAGGAATAACCACATATTTTCCCATATTACCACACCATGTTTACATGATCAATTAGTTAACCCGTTGAGCTTAATCCTATTTTTTCGGTGACATACCACATTACTTGCCTAGACCTTTTTCTTGTATTGGCCTTACATTAATTTGAACCCACATTGTCAAAGGCTAGTAGGGTGCTTAAGGGAGTAATAAGGTGTGCAAGGAGGGGTTTATTGTTGGTCATAATTTTGGGGGAAATATTGAAATTTGGGTTTGGTTGTTGCTTGATAGTCGGCATGTGTAATAAAATCGTGGGATCATTGTTATTGTCTATATTATTGTTGCTTTAGCTCTCGAAAAAAATAAAAGAAAAAAAAAGAAAAAAAAAAGTTATATTATGAGAGCATATTTGTGTTATTGTGATCTTACTTTAGTCGACTAGTCGAGTGTTTTTGTTGGAAGAAAAATAGTAAAAGTATGTGGGGGGGAAAATAGGTGGTTGTGTATGATTTATTATAAGTTCCTACTAGCTTTTGATACTTCACCTGTTTTGGCTTATCTGACATACCATGTCCCTTGCCCCGTTACAACCCAAATAAAGACCTTTTGATTATCGTCATTGATGCATGTTGTGTTAAGAGTTAGATTGATACCAAATGTCAAGCATGCTTATGATTTTGTTGGAATTGAGTGATACACTTACCCTTGTTCTTGAGTGAATATTCTTTTGTGAGTGGATTGTGAGTGTTTGCTTGTTTTTGCGTATGAGATCCCGAGTTTTGTCTCAAAGATGTACTCTTGTAGGCTTAGCATGTTTACTAACTTATTCTTACACTTGACATGGACTTGTGAGAACTTATGCATGTTCATTGAGTAGACTATGTGAATACTTGCACTTTCGACACCAAGACATTGTGTATTTACTTTGATTCTTAAGTTGATATGGCATGAGAGGATTTGAAGGTATGGTAGGATATTAGTATTAGATTAATTGCATTTTCATATTAGTTGCATTCATGCATTGCATTGGATTTTGTGGGTACATTCGTTATAGGCCCTCACGAGACCTTACTCGTCCACTAGGGCTGCCTAGGGGTTTAAAGGGCTTGTTGCATATGCCAAATGCAACCGTGATCACCTACGGAAGTGGTACTAGTTAGTTAGTTAGTTGTAATTGTTTATGCTCGAGGACAAGCATCGGTTTAAGTTTGGGGGTGTGATAAGTGGATTTTATATCCACTTGGAGCGTTCCATATCGGCTTAAATTGATTGTCTTGGACTCAAGTTGTTGTAGTTTTGATGTGTTTTGCTTAGTTGTGCAGGTTTACAAGAATGTCGATTATGGGTGATGCTTCTATCGTGTTTGGAGGATTAATTGATTAAAATTCGGATTTTCCGGGAAGGTTGTGCAGTCTACACTGTTTTGGCCATATCTGGAGTTCTAGAAGCCCGTTTTCAGCGATCTTACTGTCCACGCAAAGCCTGGAAGATTTTCTACAACTTAGGACAGGATTCGCACACGCAAGTTGCATGTGGTGGGTGCAGGTTGCGCGACAAGCAGACTGATGGGAGCAGAGAATTTACTGTTTTGCCCTTTTCAAGTTCTAATTATATTTTGGGCAGTTTTTAGTACCTAAATCGAATTCTAATTGTAATAGAAGATAATTTCTTGCTGGGAAAGAAATCTAGAGCCTATATAAACACATCTTAGCATTGTAATTAGAAAAAATTAGACAATTAGATATCTTGTACATAATATAGCTTAGATCTGCAAGGGAGAAAAGGGGAGAAAGATTCAACGCTCGTTACAAGCAACGGATCTAGATCTACTTCATCTTTTGTATCATACATTTGTTTTCTCAACTCTTTGTTTTATTAATATTATTATTATTATTCATACTTTGTTTATTATCATGGTTTCATCAGATCCCATGATGACGAGCGGTTCAATTATGAGCTAATCGTTGTCATGGGATTCTAACGGATTTATCTATGTAGCTTAGTAGTTTGATTGCTTTAAAGATTTATGTGTGGTGAATTCTTGATATCCTCGTATGGTTGTGTTTCATGTGTTTAGATGCGTCATGAACATCTAATTTGTTAATTTCTTGCGAAACGAGAGTGGATCTTGAGATTTAGAACTTGTCATGCTAGCATAGGATAGGTTGATGTTTTAACATCATGATTTGTAGCGTAAATAGAGATATTATGCTGCCCTATGTGATCAATATGGATAGCTTGTTCTTCAACCGTTATGTTTTCAAATTCTATAGAGATATAGAGTCTAAGCATGATTGGTGTCTATTCATCTTCTATCTCTTTTGTAGATGTATGTTTAGTTTGGTATTCGTATACTGAGAAGTAGCGTATACTTGTTCCGTGTTGTCTGATCAGATATCAAAACCATCACATGCATTGATTAAAGGCATCAACTCTAAGTGAAGTAGATGATGAAGTTAGGATTCCATGTTTTCTCGCATATAAGTAATTCAATTTTAATTCTCATTAGTTAGTAATTTTTAGTTTGTTAATTTGTATCTTAGTTAATTATAGTTAGTAAAAACTTAATCTTGTTATTTGTCTTAGCAGTGAATAATAATCATACATTGTTGCATAGGTGCATGAACTGAATTGAAACCTAACCAGATCTCTGTGGGAACGAACTTGACTTCTATCTACATTACTTATGACCACGTACGCTTGCGTGATATTGTGTTAACACTTTGCTAACAGACTTAAATCTCAAAGAACATTCTTTTTCGACTAAATCACTGTCTGAAGCAACTTCCCTATCAACATCTAACTTAGCTTCTGCTAATTTGAAGAAAGAATCAATTCCTTGAACATTACAAATTTCCTCAGTTACAACAGTTGATCCTTTCCACTTAGCAATCAGACTCTGTTCCTCTACTAACTGTTTCTTTAAAACTTCCTCTCTCTTTATAGCCTCAATCATTTCATTTTTGGCATCCAAGCAATCTCTTCTCATAGTTTCAAACTCAATCAACAGTGTTTCAATTAAAGCATTCCTATCACTTAACTTTTCATTAAGGTCTTTAATCCTCTTATTCTCTCTATTAAGTGATTTCAAGGTAACATGCATGTTGTACAATTCAATAGACATTTCATCAATTGTGCTAGCGCATTCAGCTTTAGAAAGATCAGTTAAGATTGTAGAGAATACCTGGTTGCTTGCTGAGCTAGCTTCTTCATCAGTTTTGTTTGCCATGAGTGCAAGATTGACAAACTCCTCTTCTACATCTGAGTCACCTCCAGCAGCCCAGTCACTATCTTTTGACACGAATGCTCTCCCTTGTTGCTTGAGAAGATCAAAATATTTCTTCTTGTAATCAACAGCTTCAAACTGCTTCTTTTCTTTCTCAGTTTGAGATTTCCTGCATTCATTGGCGAAGTGACCAGCAATTCCACAGCTATAGCATTTGATCTTTGATCTTTCAACCACGTCCTTCTTCGGTTGATAGTTTTTCTTGAATTGCCCGCTCCTGCTGGATTCTTCTTGAATCTTAGCTTCGAAAATCTCTTTGACAGAAATGTCAAAATACTCATCTAGATCTTCAGCTTCATCCTCACTTAAAGGATCAGGTTCTTCAATCATCTTGCTTTTACCTTTGCTAGTTGCAGCTCCACTTTCACAAGTTCTTTGACTTGGTGTGGCTTCCACATTCTTCATTCTTCCACCACCTTGGATTTTTGGATTGTTGGCCATCAAGGCTATAGCTCCACTCTTCTTCTGGCTCTTTTTTACTTCCTCAACTTGCTGCATTTCAAGCTCATATGTTTTTAGGATGCCATACAGTCTCTCAAGTGTAAAACTTTTGTAGTCTTGGGAATTTCTCAACGAGACTGTAACAGGCTTCCATTCCTTAGGAAGAGATCTCAGAAATTTTAAGTTGGAGTCTTTGAATTCATATGCTCTCTCATACAACTTCAGGCCATTCAGTAGTTTCTGAAATCTACTGAATATATCTGTTAAATTTTCACCAGAATTATGGTGGAAGTGTTCATACTGTTGTATGAGGAGTTGCATCTTGTTTTCTCTGACCTGCTCAGTTCCTTCACAGATGGTTTGGATAATGTCCCACACTTGCTTAGCATTGGTGCAGTTAATGACATTATCAAACATATCTTGGTCGATTCCATTGAACAAAATATTCATGGTCTTCTTATCCTTGTGAATCTCCTCCAAGTCTTCATCTGTGTACTCAGCTTGAGTCTTTGGAATAGGCCTTCCAGCAGCTACAGTGCCAGCATCTTGACCAATCCCAGAGTTGGCCTTCATTGGAACATGAGGTCCTTTCTCTATGCAATATTCATAGCCTTTATCGATGGCTGAGAGATGAAGGTGCATCTTTACTTTCCAGTAAAAGTAATTATCTTTGTCAAGCATTGGAATCTTCACACATGTATCCTTCTTTCCCATGGTTTTGATCTTTAAACTTCTTGTATGCTAGAAGTTGGCTCATGATACCAATTGTTAGGTCCCGAAGTATCGTAGAAGGGGGGTTGAATACGATACTACCAAAAAAAATAAATCCGAGAATATATCTTTATTGATAATAAACTCGAAGGGGTGTTACAACTTCTAATCCAATGGATTAGCTTCAAAACTAGAACACTCCTAAGGATAGTTTAGGCACGAGGACCTTCTACCCGACACTACCTGAAAGCGGGCTAAGCCGTCTTCCCTACTAGTTGGACTGTCTAGCAGCTTACACAAAGAATATATAAGAGAGAGAAGAGAGAGTTGTGTGTTGAGGTGTGTTTTGAAATGAAATACAACAAGCCTATTTATAGGTTTTAGAAAGTCACTATGCTGTACTATTCCAACAACCCCCATGGGGCCCACCAGCCACTATTTGAATAGTAGCCGCCATTTGCACAGTAATCATCATTTGCACAGTAACCGCCATTTGCACAGTAACCGTCATTTGCACAGTATCACTATTTGCATAGTACCAGCATAGTAACCATGCATAGTAACCTTGCATAGTAATCGTGCATAGTAATCTTGCATAGTAATCGTGCATAGTAACCATGCACAGTAATCTTGCATAGTAACCTTGCATAGTAATCGTGCATAGTAACTTTGCATAGTATTACTATTTTTGGCTACTTCTTTTGGGCTACTCTCTTCTTGAGATATTATGTCTGTTCGTCAATAGGCTTTGGCAATTCTTTCTGTGAATTAATGTGTTGATCCTTCTCGTATGTGCTGACACTTAGTGCACTGGTCTGGTTCACAAGTGACTAGCACTGATCTTGATCTTCACACCTTCGTTACATTCCAATTGATTAGCCTGCAGCAGTATCTTCAAATAATATAAATACATGGAATCTTTTGGCCCTTCAACTGAATCATCTGTACATCTTATTCTGTCACTGAGGCTTGATCATGTTAATGAACTTCTTTCAGCGACTTGATCCTTGTCGGTGCCTGTTCTTCAAATTTCACGATCCCTGTATAGAGTTAATATTATTTATCCTTTATCCTAGTTGAGTTATATATGTCCTCTATTACATATTACATTACATTATGCTTTGCATGAAATACCCCCGGTGTCCTTTGGCTCCAAGTAACTCAAAACCCAAACACCCCCCCCCCACCACTTTATAAATACACCTCTCATCCATCTCTCCATACAATATTTTCATTCTTCCACGCAATCCCTTCATTCATTCTTCATCCTCTCATGTTCTCTGTTTACATACGCATTTTTAATTAATTTTAACAAACTTATGTCCACATTGAAACATGGCGGATTGGGGGATATCCCGGGAGCTCTTGACCAGTTTCCATATATATATAGGCAAGTGCTCAAATGAGACCCCCACTTATTATGAGAACTGAGACTAAATCTCAGCCCCATATTTTTTATACTCACGTTAAATCTCAGCCATATGTTTTAGATCTAGCAACTTATCTTTTTGGTCTCTCCTATCTATTGCCAACTTCATTTTTCTAACCTTCATTTTCACTTTATCATCCATGTGTGTCTCTTCAACAATTAAAATACATAAATCTATTCATCATCTTCCTCCCCACATCACTCTCGAGCTCAGATCATTCTTTTCCGTTGTCAAAATCTCACAGATCCCGATTTTCACCTTTGTGAACAATATTTTCGTTTTTAAAACAAGATTCTCCGTTGGGGTACTTGATTCTCTGTTCTCCTGCATCATCGTCGTCCAATTCTTACGATTTTCTCCATAACCATTTTCAGATTTGATGGCGGCATGAAGCACGAAAATGATAGTACGGTGGAATCGAATGGAATGGAACAACATCGTTAACTGAAACAAGTGAGGAAAAGAAGTATGAGTAGCCTTACGTGTAATCGTTGACAAAATTCAAGAATCTGTGTATACAAATCACATTTTTTAAATGCAAATCACCTTTTTTAGTACGAATCACCTTTTTATTTGGTGATTTGTATAGGTATAATTTGTGGTTTTTATACAAAACTATGATGTTAATTTAAATTTTAGTGATTCGTTTATGAATTTGGTGATTCTACAGTTATTACAAGTAGTGGTTGTGGTGATAATTTAAAATTTTGTGATTTGATGTTATATTTAGTGATTTTCGTAAGGTGTTGGTGTTGTGATTTTGCGGGTGGTGTAATAGTAGTGTCGTGGTTGATCTTTGTGTTGTGTTGGTATAATGCTGACAGTGCGATGATGGTTGTAATGATGGTCATGTGATGTTATTGGTTGGAGTGATATCATTGTAGTATGATGTTGGCCAGAACGACGTTACCTGAGTAACGTGGTGGTTACTGGAACACCTCCAGTAGACATGTATATATTTTTTTATTTTTACGTTTATAATTTGTAACCATCCCTCTCTCATTCGATTTTATTACAAAATTGCTACTGAGGGTCTCAATTCTAATTATAATAAGGTCTCATTAGAGTATATATATATATATATATATATATATATATATATATATATATATATATATATATATGTGTGTGTGTGTGTGTGTGTGTGTGTGTGTGTGTGTGTGTGTGTGTGTGTGTGTAGAACTGTAAACGAACCAGACTGTTCGGTAAGCTCGTCCGGTTCGGTTCGAGTACGAGTTCGGTTAGCTCGTCCGATAAGCTTACCAAACTCGAGTTCGGGCAAGAAAAAGTGTCCGATAAGCTTACCGAACATTGTTCGGTTCGTTGGAATTTCGTCCGAGTTCGTTAAGAGTTCGTCCGAGTTCGGTTCGATAAAAAACAATAATTTTTATAATTTTTTTATTTTTTTTATTTTTCATATTATTATTATATATATAATTACCGAACTGTTCGTGTTTGTTCGGTATGTTCGCGAACAGTTCGTGTTCGGTTCGGTTCATTACCGAACTCGAGTTCAGGCAAGAAATGTGTCCGATAAGCTTACCATACATTGTTCGGTTCATTAAGAATTTGTTCGTGTTCGTTAAAAGTTCGTCCGATTTCGTCCGAGTTCGTTTACAGCTCTATGATATGCATAGCAAGTATCTATTACGGTATCCTAGATTTTATAAAGAATTTTGGTCGTCACGGTACAATATTAAAAAAAAATTATTAAAACTAATAATATCTATACTATCTATCTATATTATTATATTAAAGCCGAAACATTAAAAGTTTTCAAAGTTTTGGTTTTCGATTTGCTTATCCTATTTATTAAATTTTATTTATTAAATATTCAATTAATTTCAAAAATTAAATAAATCAAGTGCGTTACGGTTTTAGTCGACTTCAAATTAAAAACAAAACTCCTTTTTAAACCTAATCTCTCTGTCAATACCCAATTAAGCTTCATCAATTCAATCCATAAGCTTCTTCCTAACACGTGACTTTAAATTCATTGTGTTCAGCTTTTTATATTTCTTGGTAATTTCTTCGGTTGTTATTTTCTTTTTCAACAAAAAATAATGTGCCTAATTATATTTATGTATTGCTATGGTTTATTAATAGCAATTCATCATATATGTATCAATTTTAGTAGATGTATTAATACATTTAATCAATTTTACTAATATAATATTTTAGTTAAATTTTAGTAATACTTTTTACCAATTTATTAATATTTTGGAAAATTGAAATAGGCCATATTAATATGATTATTATAGGTTTTAATATTTTGTATTGTAATATTTTTTTTAAATTTTTAAATCATATACAAAAAACCTTATATAACACGCTCGTGCCTTTCACGGGTTATAAGCTAGTAAATTTTAAAACAGAAATCATTAACAATATAAATTAACAAATTTTTTAACAAAATATTATCCTTTAAAAATATTAACAAAATTTTAAAACTAATAATATTTTTTAAAAAATTATAAAAAAATAATTACAAATATTAAAAAAAGAACCGATTCTTTAGCATGCGCCAGACAAAACTTTTTAAAGGAAAGCCTTGAGATTGAAACATAGAATCCAGTTTTGTAGGCCAGATCATACAAGTAACACAGAATCCAGAAGTAGCACAGAATCCATTTTTGTAGGCCAGGTGATGAGATTGGACAAAGTTTTTTTTACCTGAAATACCCCCGGTGTCCTTTGGCTCCAAGTAACTCAAAATCCAAACAACCCACCCCTCCCCCGCACCCCACTTTATAAATACACCTCTCATCCATCTCTCCATACAATAATTTCATTCTTCCTCGCAATCCCTTCATTCATTCTTCATCCTCTCCTGTTCTCTGTTTACATACGCTTGATACATACGCTTGATACCATGAATTCCGAAGAAGAAGCTGCTGCACTCGTACTCTGTTCTATGAAGAACGCGAAAGTGGACTACAAAACTGCTCTTGAACTCCAAAAGACAAGGCTTTCTAATCTCAAGAAACATGAATTTCAACACCCATTATCTCTTTCTCCTCTCTCCGACAGCCACACCCGTCTTCTCTCTCTGGTGCCTCCGTCTCTGGCTCAAGTCATCGGAAACTGCAGCACTCCGTTCCACAAACAACTAACCAGTACCGATACTAAAGAAGATCAAGTTCGACTGCTCTTTAAATATGATCATGTGATGCAATTCTTGAATCCACTTTTGAGGCCTGGTGAAGTTTATAAAATCAAGAAAACTGGAATGGTTGTTTGCGTTTATGATTGTTTTGGGAGGATGTATGAGATGGTGTTTAGGCTTTGGGGCTCAAAAGCTTATGTTCTTACAACAAGAAACTGGTTTCAATTTTGTGTTGATCATGGCTTGGAAAGGGTTCTTGATTGGGTTACTGTATGGATGTTTAGGCATAATGTCACTGGAAGAATTTGTTTTCTCATCACTTCGGAGCGAAGAATTGTTACAAAAGCCATTGCGCCTGTTTTTGATCTTCCTGTTGGGGCGCGTAAGAAGAGGACTCACAGTTGTAGCAGCAGCAGCAATTCAAAAAGAAGGAGACTGAATTATGATAATGGGGTGATTGTCGACAATGCAAGCCATATTATAAAGGTTTAACAGATTCTTTTGGCAGTTGAGTTATTGGGTTTTCTTGGTAGATGACTTCTTTAGATTATGAACCCCATTAGATTATGTGCAGGAAAGGGGTTTTAGTAATTTGATAGTTCTAACTTTTACGGGATCAACTGATAAATTGTTGATTTCTCTCACGATTTCTTGTTCTTGTATCTGAGGATTAATTTTGATTTTGAACATATGTTTACTCTTATGTTTGATGTTCATATATATGCTTTTTTTTTTCTTTCATATATATGCTTTTTTTTCTTTTATATTTGTGAATGTATGAATTATGATCACTTGAAACTTGGAAGAACAGAGCATCAATATTGCAATTGGCTTAAATCAGGTTAAAGTATGTACTGTGCCAATGCAGCATTGTTACCTATCGAAAGATTGGTCCAGTGAAATATAAATTTTCAATAGCGGTCTGGCCTTATGATTTTTCTATTTCCAAGCAAACGCTAATGGAAGATTATAAACATTTTGAGTGTTAGAGTCTAACTATGCAAAAGGTAATTTGAAACAGAATGGATGTTGTAATTGATGGTGCATGTGGATACAGCATATCTTACTGATTTAAACCTTACTATTACTAAAGCTTACATATCTTTTAATGGAGGCCGGTTCATGGATAGTAGTTGACAACATTTCCCTTGTTTATCGTCGTGTTTATTTGCAGAAATTATATTAAATTTTAAAAAATTGATCTTTACTCCCATACGGTTCGATCGTAAAATTTATATTTTAAAAATATTGAATCAAGAATCGAGAACGAAAACTAGTTTAGGGTTTAAAGTTAAATTAATAGTTGACCGTTAAACTACATAATCAAATAAAATTTAAATTTTTTAAAATTTTGGAATAACATTTAAAAGGATTGATCTTGACTCCCATATGGTTCGATCGTCGAAATTCTATTTTAAAAGAAAAATTGAATCAAGAATCGGGAACGAAAACTAGTTTAGGGGTTAAAGTCAAGTTAATAGTTGACCATTAAATTACATAATCAAATAAATTTATTATTTTTTTTTAAAATCTTGGAATAACGTTTAAAAAAATTGATCTTGACTCCCATACGATTCGATCGTCGAAATTCTATTTTAAAAATATCGAATCAAGAATCTGGAACAAAAACTAGTTTAGGGGTTAAAGTCAAATTAATAGTTGACCGTTAAATTACATAATCAAATAAAAATTTTATTTTTTTTGAAATTTTGGAATAACATTTTAAAAGGTTGATATTGACTCCCGTATAGTCCGATCGTCAAAATTCTATTTCAAAAATATCGAATCAAGAATCGGGAACAAAAACTAGTTTAGGGGTTAAAGTCAAATTAATAGTTGACCATTATATTACATAATCAAATAAAGTTTTTTATTTTTTAAAAATTTTGGAATAACATTTAAACTATTGATCTTGACTCCGTACGTTTCGATCGTCGAAATTCTAGGGATTAAAGTCAAATTAATAGTTGATCGTTAAATTACATAATCAAATAAATTTCTTGTTTTTTATAAATTTTGGAATAACATTGAAAGAGTTTGATTTTGACTTTCGTACGGTACGATCGTCAAAATTCTATTTCAAAAATATCAAATCAAGAATGGGGAACAAAAACTAGTTTAGGGGTTAAAGTCAAGTTAATAGTTGACCGTAAAATTACATAATCAAATAAATTTTTTATTTTTTTTAAAATTTTGGAATAACATTTAAAAAGATTGATCTTGACTCCCGTACAGTTCGATAGTCGAAATTCTATTTTTAAAAAATCGAATCAAGAATCGGAAACGAAAACTAGTTAGGGGTTAAAATCAAGTTAATAGTTGACCGTTAAATTACATAATCAAATAAATTTTTATTTTTTTAAAATTTTGGAATAACATTTAAAAATATTGATCTTGACTTCCGTACGGTTCGATCGTCGAATTTCTATTTTAAAAAAAACAAATGAAGAATCGGCAACGAAAACTGGTTTAGGGGTTAAAGTTAAATTAATAGTTGATCGTTAAATTACAAAATCAAATAAATTTATAATTTTTTTAAAATTTTGAATAACATTTAAAAAGATTGATCTTGACTCCTGTACGGTTCGATCGTCGAAATTCAATATCAAAATATCAAATCAAGAATCGGCAACGAAAACTAGTTTAGGGGTTAAAGTCAAATTAATAGTTGGCTGTTAATTTACATAATCAAATATTTTTTTTAAAATTTTGGAATAATATTTTAAAATATTGATCTTGACTCCCGTACGGTTTGATCGTCGAAATTCTATTTTAAAAAGAATCGAATCAAGAATCGGGAATGAAAACTAGTTTAGGGGTTAAAGTCAAATGAATAGTTGACCGTTAAATTACATAATCTAATAAATATATTATTTTTTTTGAGATTTTGGAATAACATTTAAATAGATTGATCTTGACTCCCGTACGGTTCGATCGTCGAAATTCAATTTTAAAAAAATCGTATCAAGAATCTGCAACGAAAATTAGTTTTGGGGTTAAAGTCAAATTTATAGTTGACCGTTAAATTACATAATCAAATAAATTTTTTTTATTAAAATTTTGGAATAACATTCAAAAAGATTGATCTTGACTCCTGTAGGGTTTCGATCATCGAAATTCTATTTTTAAAAAATCGAATTAAGAATCGGAAACGAAGACTAGTTTAGGGGTTAAAGTCAAGTTGATACTTGACCGTTAAATTACATATTCAACTAAATTTATAATTTTTTTAATATTTTGGAATAACATTTAAAAAGATTGATCTTGACTCCTATACGGTTCGATCGTCGAAATTCTATTTTAAAAAAATCGAATCAAGAAACGGCAACGAAAACTAGTTTAGAGGTTAATGTCAAATTAACAGCTGACCATTAAATTACATAGTCAAATAAAATTTTAATTTGTTTTAAAATTTTGGAATAACATTTAAAATGATTGATCTTGACTTCCATTTGGTTCGATCGTCGAAATTATATTTTAAAAATATCGAATCAAGAATCGAGAACGAAAACTAAGTTTAGGGGTTAAAGTCAAATTAATAGTTGACCGTTAAATTACAAAATCAAATAAAATTTTAAATTTTTTAAAATTTTGGAATTACATTTAAAAAGATTGATCTTGACTCCCGTACGGTTCGGTCGTCGAAATTCTGTTTCAAAAATATCGAATCAAGAATCGGGAACGAAAACTAGTTTAGGGGTTAAAATCAAATTAATAGTTGACCGTTAAATTACATAATCAAATAATTTTATTATTTTTTAAAATTTTGGAATAAAATTTAAAAAGATTGATCTCGACTCCCGTACGGTTCGATTGTCGAAATACTATTTCAACAATATCAAATCAAGAATCGGCAACAAAAACTAGTTTAGGGGTTAAAGTCAAATTAATAGTTGACCGTTAAATTACATAATCAAATAATTTTTTATTTTTTTAAAATTTTTGAATAACATTTAAAAAGATTGATCTTGACTCCTGTACGGTTCGATCGTCGAAATTCTATTTTAAAAAATCGAATCAAGAATCGGAAATGAAAACCAGTTTAGGGATTAAAGTCAAATTAATAGTTGACCAATAAATTACATAATCTAATAAATTTATTATTTTTTTGAAATTTTGGAATAAAATTTAAAAAGATTGATCTTGACTTCCGTACGGTTCGATCGTCGAAATTCTACTTTAAAAATATCGTATCTTGAATCTGGAACGAAAACTAGTTTAGGGGTTAATGTCTAATTAATAGTTGACCGTTAAATTACATAATCAAATAAAATTTTAATTTGTTTTAAAATTTTGGAATAACATTTAAAAAGATTGATCTTGACTCTTGTACGGTTCGATCATCGATATTTCTATTTTGAAAAAATGGAATTAAGAATCGGGAACGAAAACTAGTTTAGGGGTTAAAATCAAGTTAATAGTTGACCGTTAAATTACATAATCCAATAAATTTATTATCTTTTTAGAATTTGGGAATAATATTTAAAAAGATTGATCTTGACTTCCATATGGTTCGATCGTTGAAATTATATTTTAAAAATATCGAATCAAGAATCGGGAATGAAAACTAGTTAGGGGTTAAAGTCAAATTAATAGTTGACCATTAAATTTGATAATCAAATAATTTTTTTTTGAAAGATTTGGAACAACATTTAAAAAGATTGATCTTGACTCCCGTACGGTTCGATCTTCAAAATTCTATTTTAAAAAATCGAATCAAGAATCGGGAACGAAAACTAGTTTAGGTGTTAAAGTCAAGTTAATAGTTGACCGTTAAATTACATAATCAAAAAAATTTATTATTTTTTTAAAAATTTCAGAATAACATTTAAAAAGATTGATCTTGAATCCCATACGGTTCGATCATCGAAATTCTATTTTAAAAATTCGAATCAAGAATCGGGAACGAAAACTAGTTTAGGGGTTAAAGTCAAATTAATAGTTGACCGTTAAATTACATAATCAAATAAATTTATTATTTTTTTGAAATTTTAGAATAACATTTAAAAAGATTGATCTTGACTCCCGTACGGTTCGATCGTCAAAATTCTATTTCAAAAATATCGAATCAAGAATCGGGAATGAAAACTAGTTTATGGAATTCAAAAAACCAATTTCCATATACATACATACATACAAAGATTATGAAAAAAGATTTCCATACATACCAATTTCCATATATATATATATATATATATATATATATATATATATATATATATATATATATATATATATATATATATATATATTTTTAAACTAATAATATAAATTTTTTAAAAAGATTATGAAAAAATAATTTTAAATATTAAAAAAAGAACCGATTATTTAGCATGCTACGGACAAAACTTTTTAGGAAATTTATCAAGAATACTAGATTTAAAGTTTCTATTTGCAAAAATACCATCTCCTTGAATTAATTGCAATTTTACCAACCTAAGTTTCAAAATTGCAAAAATACCAACCCTAACCCTAACCCTAACCCTCCCTCCTTTCCCCTCTCCCCTTTATCCTTTCTGCGTTCATCAACCTGTGTACTTTTTTTTTTTAAGGTGGGGTGCTATTTTGGAGGATTTGGGTTGCAAGGCCCCGCAGGGGCATATTCAACTGAATGCAACCACATTCAACCAAATGCAACCACATTCAACTTTCTTTTTTTTAAGGTGGGGTGATTTTGGTGGATTTAGGTTGCAAGGCCCCGCCAGGGGCAATATACAACCAAATGCAACCACATTCAACTTTTTTTTTTTTTAGGTGGGGTGATTTTGGTGGATTTGGGTTGCAAGGCCCCGCAAGGGGCAATATACAACCAAATGCAACCAAATTTAAATTTTTTTTTTTAAGGTGGGGTGATTTTGTTGGATTTGGGTTGCATGGCCCCGCCAGGGGCAATATTCAACTGAATGCAAATGAAATCAGAAATTTAGTTGCATATGGTTGCATTTAGTTGCTGATTTCAAGTTCCATTTTTCAGTTGTCATTTTCGACCTCATTTTTTAACTCTATATATATATATAGTTCAAAAATGAGGTCGAAAATGACAACTGAAAAATGGAACTTGAAATCAGAAATTTAGTTGCATGTGGTTGCATTCAGTTGCAAATTTAGTTGAATATGCCCCTACGGGGCCATGCAACCTAAATCCACCAAAATATCACCACCTTATATATATATATATATATATATATATATGGAACTTAAAATCAGAAATTTAGTTGCATGTGGTTTCATTTAGTTGCAATTAGTTGCATGTGGTTGCATTCAGTTGAATATGCCCCTACGGGGCCTTGCAAACCAAATCCACAAAAATATCCCCACCTTAAAAAAAAAAGAAGTTGAATGTAGTTGAATTCAGTTGAATGTGGTTGCATTAAGTTGAATATGCCCTGCGGGGCCTTGCAATCCAAATGAAACAAAATAGAACCCCACCTTAAAAAAAAAAAAAAAGTACAACCGCCGCCTGCGTACAAAGAAAAGAAAGAGGGGGGAGGGGGGCTAGGGTTAGGGTTAGTATTTTTGCAATTTTGAAACTTCGTTAGTAAAATTGCAAATAGCTATTCTTAACAAAAGTAAATGTGTAAAAATTTACTTTTTCCTATTTATTTATCAAAAAAACCCAACTTTTTAAAGGAAAGCCTTGAGATTAAATCATTAAAACATAGAATCGTAGGCCAGATCATACAAGCAACATAGAATCCAGGTGATGAGATTGGAGAAATTTGTTTTACCTGAAATGCCCTCGGTATTCTTTGGCTCCAAGTTACTCCCAACCCAAACCCCCCCGCCCCCGGACTTTATAAATACACCTCTCATTCAGCTCTCCATACAATAATTTCACATATCTCATTAATTCATCCTTTCTCTTCCTCGCAATCCCTTGCATATCTCCTGTTCTCTGTTTATTATACATTATTACATACATATTTATTATACATTATTACATACATACACACGCTTGAAATTTACGCCATGAATTCCGAAGAAGAAGAAGCAGCACTCGTACTCTGTTCTATGAAGAACTCCAAAGTGGACTACAAAACTGCTCTTGAACTCCAAAATACATGGCTTTCCAATCTCAAGAAACATGAATTTCAACACCCATTATCTCCTTCTCCTCTCTCCGACAACCAGGCCCGTCTTCTCTCTTTGGTGCCTCCGTCTGTGGCTCAAGTCATCGGAAACTGCAGCACTCCGTTCCACAAACAACTAACCAGTACCGATACTAAAGAAGATCAAGTTCGACTGCTCTTTAAATATGATCATGTGATGCAATTCTTGAATCCACTTTTGAGGCCTGGTGAAGTTTATAAAATCAAGAAAACTGGAATGGTTGTTTGCGTTTATGATTGTTTTGGGAGGATGTATGAGATGGTGTTTAGGCTTTGGGGCTCAAAAGCTTATGTTCTTACAACAAGAAACTGGTTTCAATTTTGTGTTGATCATGGCTTGGAAAGGGTTCTTGATTGGGTTACTGTATGGATGTTTAGGCATAATGTCAATGGAAGAATTTGTTTTCTCATCACTTCGGAGCGAAGAATTGTTACAAAAGCCATTGCGCCTGTTTTTTATCTTCCTGTTGGGGCGCGTAAGAAGAGGACTCACAGTTGTAGCAGCAGCAGCAATTCAAAAAGAAGGAGACTGAATTATGATAATGGGGTGATTGTCGACAATGCAAGCCATATTATAAAGGTTTAACAGATTCTTTTGGCAGTTGAGTTATTGGGTTTTCTTGGTAGATGATTTCTTTAGATTATGAACCCCATTAGATTATGTGCAGGAAAGGGGTTTTAGTAATTTGATAGTTCTAACTTTTACGGGATCAACTGATAAATTGTTGATTTCTCTCACGATTTCTTGTTCTTGTATCTGAGGATTAATTTTGATTTTGAACATATGTTTACTCTTATGTTTGATGTTCATATATATGCTTTTTTTTTTCTTTCATATATATGCTTTTTTTTCTTTTATATTTGTGAATGTATGAATTATGATCACTTGAAACTTGGAAGAACAGAGCATCAATATTGCAATTGGCTTAAATCAGGTTAAAGTATGTACTGTGCCAATGCAGCATTGTTACATATCGAAAGATTGGTCCAATGAAATATAAATTTTCAATAACGGTCTGGCCTTATGATTTTTCTATTTCCAAGCAAATGCTAATGGAAGATTATAAACATTTTGAGTGTTAGAGTCTAACTATGCAAAATGTAATTTGAAACAGAATGGATGTTGTAATTGATGGTGCATGTGGATACTGCATATCTTACTGATTTAAACCTTACTATTACTAAAGCTTCCATATCTTTTAATGGAGGCTGGTTCATGGATGGTAGTTGACAACATTTCCCTTATTTATCGTCTTGTTTATTTGCAGAAATTATATTAAATTTTAGTGTGGATATGATTCCATAGTATGTTTTGTAAGTACATAGGCAACTTCCCAAATCCCACCTTTCCTGAGAATTACAACTTTCCTAAAACTTCCACTCCCTATTTAAATGTCAACCAAACACAATTACAAAATTGCACTTTTAAGGTATTTAAATTTCCTTGGAAGTGGATGTTTATGTCACACTAAGAAACACTACGCAGCTAAGAGCTAAACTCCATAAATCATGTCATTAAAAATTAAATATGCTATTATTAAATGCTAATCAGAAATAAGTAAAGCTAAAGCTCCAAATTGTCCACCACAGTCCACAAATACCACAAGTGCAGTTAAATGGTACAGATTATCAATCCAAAGTTGCATAAAAAGTTATCCGAACATATATATGCCAAACAAACTGCCAAGAAAATTGGATACTAATGAATTAAGAGGCACTACAGAAATGACAAGGGAAGTTCACCATTCAGTCTGGCAGAACAAGAAAGATAAAGTATCGTTAATTCTTTAGCTCTTTCCTTATTGAGGAGGGTTGTATTTCTCCATCAGCCGCGCTAGCTTAGCATTGAACTCCTCGTAATGCTGCCTTTTCAGTTCAGCATTCCCTCTCCTCAAGTTCCTCCAACAGCTTGCCCCTTTCATCGGCAAATTTGTCCATCTCTTTCTGCTGATAACAAGATCACTAACACACCCTCTTCGATCTTGGTTCCAGACCCCAGAGAAGAAGGGCAAACTAAAATATATGTTTAACATCACTTGTCGATAACATTTAAAAAGATTGATCTTGACTCCTGTAGAGTTTCGATCGTCGAAATTCTATTAAAAAATCGAATTAATAATCGGGAACGAATACTAGTTTAGGGGTTAAAGTCAAGTTGATAGTTGACCGTTAAATTACATATTCAACTAAATTTATTATTTTTTTAATATTTTGGAATAACATTTAAAAAGATTGATCTTGACTCCTATACGGTTCGATCGTCGAAATTCTATTTTAAAAAAATCGAATAAAGAAACGGCAACGAAATCTAGTTTAGGGGTTAATGTCAAATTAACAGTTGACCGTTAAATTACATAGTCAAATAAAATTTTAATTTGTTTTAAAATTTTGGAACAACATTTAAAAAGATTGATCATGACTCTCGTACGGTTCGTTCATCGAAATTCTATTTTAAAAAAATCGAATCAAGAATCGTGAACGAAAACTAGTTTAGGAGTTAAAATCAAGTTAATAGTTGACAGTTAAATTACATAATCAAATAAATTTCTTATTTTTTTAAATTTGGGAATAACATTTAAAAAGATTGATCTTGACTTCCATTTGGTTCGATCGTCGAAATTATATTTTAAAAATATCGAATCAAGAATCGAGAACGAAAACTAAGTTTAGGGGTTAAAGTCAAATTAATAGTTGACCGTTAAATTACAAAATCAAATAAAATTTTAAATTTTTTAAAATTTTGGAATTACATTTAAAAAGATTATTGACTCCCGTACGGTTCGGTCGTCGAAATTCTATTTCAAAAATATCGAATCAAGATGCGGGAACGAAAACTAGTTTAGGGGTTAAAGTCAAATTAATAGTTGACCGTTAAATTACATAATCAAATAATTTTATTATTTTTTAAAATTTTGGAATAAAATTTAAAAAGATTGATCTCGACTCCCGTACGGTTCGATTGTCGAAATACTATTTCAACAATATCGAATCAAGAATCGGCAACGAAAACTAGTTTAGGGGTTAAAGTCAAATTAATAGTTGACCATTAAATTACATAATCAAATAATTTTTTTATATTTTTTTAAAATTTTTGAATAACATTTAAAAAGATTGATCTTGACTCTTGTACGGTTCGATCGTCGAAATTCTATTTTAAAAAATCGAATCAAGAATCGGGAACGAAAACTAGTTTAGGGGTTAAAGTCAAATTAATAGTTGACCAATAAATTACATAATCTAATAAATTTATTATATTTTTGAAATTTTGGAATAACATTTAAAAAGATTGATCTTGACTTCCGTACGGTTTGATCGTCGAAATTCTACTTTAAAAATATCGAATCTAGAATCTGGAACGAAAACTAGTTTAGGGGTTAATGTCTAATTAATAGTTGACCGTTAAATTACATAATCAAATAAAATTTTAATTTGTTTTAAAATTTTGGAATAACATTTAAAAAGATTGATCTTGACTCTCGTACGTTTCGATCATCGATATTTCTATTTTGAAAAAATGGAATTAAGAATCGGAAACGAAAACTAGTTTAGGGGTTAAAATCAAGTTAATAGTTGACCGTTAAATTACATAATCCAATAAATTTATTATCTTTTTAGAATTTGGGAATAATATTTAAAAAGATTGATCTTGACTTCCATATAGTTCGATCGTTGAAATTATATTTTAAAAATATCGAATCAAGAATCGGGAATGAAAACTAGTTTAGGGGTTAAAGTCAAATTAATAGTTGACCATTAAATTTGATAATCAAATAATTTTTTTTCTGAAAGTTTTGGAACAACATTTAAAAAGATTGATCTTGACTCCCGTACGGTTCGATCTTCAAAATTCTATTTTAAAAAATCGAATCAAGAATCGGGAACGAAAACTAGTTTAGGGGTTAAAGTCAAGTTAATAGTTGACCGTTGTTAGGTCCAATATGTTTGTAGAAGGGGGGTTGAATACAAACAGTACTGTTTTATCGAAATTTGTTCGGATAATTTAATTTATATTTTGACAAATTTGAGCGGAATTAAATGAAACAAAATTCAAGTTGAATATAAAATTATATTAACTTGAGGGGTTTGTTACAAATACAGTACATAATTTATATCTAGTTAATAAAAACAAATTAGAAAATTCGACATGAATTTTTCTAGATTTGTTAATAAAAATCAAGATATAGATTAGGAGTAAAAACTCGCTAATAGTACAAGAGTATCAAGGAAATCAGTTTTATCGGATCAGATATTAAAAATAAGATGAACTTGATTTTCTATATATTTTTCTGCTTCTTGTGCTGTGTTCTTGATGAGAGAGAAGAGAGCAATCTTGATATGGGCTAAAAGTAAGCCTTAAAGACACCTTTAATGTGGTATTAATTATACCCGGAATAGTCCAAACATGGGGCCCACCAGTTGGGCCCAAACCCTATTTATAATATTAATTTCGTAATTAATATTAAGGGTAATAAACAGCTCAGCAAATAAGAGTTGGATAAGGATAATATCTCCTTCAGACTTATCCTATAAGGCATCCAATTCTATATGGAAACTGATTCCTATAAGGAATAGATCTAGAACTTTCCTCAAGTAGGTGACTTATCTATTAAGTCTCCAACTCCTACCTTAATTCTAAGGCTTCTCAGCCTATATAAAGGGTCAGACCCCTCACCTCAGAACGACGTTTTTTGGCTTGATCTTTGATATTCATCAAAGTACGTAGGCATCTTGTGAAGGCAGAATCAGCCACGAGCACAAGAGCAGCCTTTAAAGCACGAAGCTCACACACCCTTACATTAAATACATAAACCCTAGCCGCAATACTAGTAGCCTAGTTTTTTATCCACAACATTTGGCACCGTCTGTGGGAAGACAACATCAACCATGGTTCAAACACGAAGGACAACGTCAACTGAGGCCGTGCCCCTTAACTCTGCTCAACCAGCTACCTCAGATTCGCTCATCGTCACTGAGGAAGGACAAATACTCCCATCAACAGGGACGGTCGTTCAACCTCTGTCCACTCAACCCCCAGGGACGACTCCCCATGTAGAGGGGACTCACTCAGTGATCGTCCATCAAGGCCAAGAAACCAACCCTCTCCAGATGGTGGTTTCTCCTCTTGGTAATGTTGATCGCACGGGGGTACAGATCCACACTACGGATCTCCCTTTGAACACCAACCCTATGTATGGACTGCCCAACTATCCCCCTCGACGAAGGGAACCTGGACCGAGCGGACACGCCTTACAGATCCGGGATCGAGAATATGATGACTACTCGGGTCCCTATACTGATGATTCATCATCATCTGAGGATGATGATCGAGATGAAGCCCCGAGGAGGCGACGTGCTAGCAAGGAACCCCTAAGAAGAACACGGAGAATCCATGATGGGCCTCCACAAACGATTGAGGAGAGGATTAAGGCTCATGAGGCTGAGATCCAAAGGTTGAAGGATGATATAGCAAGGGAACAGGCAAGACAGAGTCTGATTCGACCCCCTCCAATCTCAGGAAGGATTCCCGTTATAGATTTGGAGAGGTCTTCAAGAAGACAGAAGAGGGCTGATGTCCCAACAAGAGAAGCTATGAGGGTGGAAACCCCCAGGAGTAATCCCAAAGATCTGGTGCCACTTGGGGACCCTGACGATCCCACACCTCCGTTTACTGAGGAGGTGATGAATGCCCACATCTCAAGGAAGTTTAAGATGCCAACTATTAAGGCCTATGATGGAACGGGCGATCCCGCAAATCATGTCAGAACTTTCTCGAACGCACTGCTGCTGCAGCCTGCTAGTGATGCCTTAAAGTGTAGGGCGTTCCCTCAAACTCTATCAGGCATGGCTCAAAGATGGTATAGCCGTCTACCTGCAAACTCGATTGGCTCTTTTAAGGAGCTAAGCGCTGCCTTCATCAGCCAATTCATCAGTGGGAGAATTCATGAGAAAAGTTCTGCATCCCTTATGTATGTGGTGCAGGGGAAGAATGAGAACTTAAGGGATTATCTCAAGCGATTCACCAAGGAGACGTTGAATATCACCGATCTGGAAAATAAGGTGGCCATGGTAGCCCTGGAACACGGAACCACTGACCTCTTCTTCACAAGGTCTTTGGCGAAACACCCTCCTGAGAACATGGCCGAGCTCCAAAGAAGAGCCGATAAATATATCAAGGCTGAGGACAGCATTAAGAAGGAAATCACAGTAGGTAATGGCAAGGGCTCTAATGATTCAAAGAAAAGAAAGTCAGAACAAGAGTACGACGCTAGGGACAAGTATCCCCGGACTGGCAAGGACTCTGATTCATCACCTAAGAAGGGTTTTGGGTCAAGGTTTTCTGATTACACAAGGTTGAACGCTCCTAGGAGCCAAATTTTGTTGGACATTGAGAAGGATAAGGACTTTCGCTGGCCTAAACCGCTCAGGGGTGATCCCGAAAAGAGAAACAAAGATCTGTATTGTAGATTCCATAAGGATGTGGGGCATGACACGGATGACTGCAGACAGTTGAAGGATGAGATTGAGTTTTTGATCCGGAAGGGAAAGTTAAACAAGTTCACCAAGGGTGAAGACCGTGGAACCCAGAAAAGGGATTATGATAGAAGAGACAATGATAGGAGGGATAACGATCGCAATCGTAACCCGCAGCCTCGAGGGCCAGTAATCAATATGATTTGGGGAGGACCAACAGCGGCCGGCACTACCCGAAACTCTCGAAAGGCTTATGCCAGGGAAGTGATGCACATCACAGGAGAAGCCCCGAAGCGTGCTAAGACTGAGGCAGTGATTTGTTTTGATGATTCAGATCTTGAAGGGGTGAAATTCCCCCATGACGACCCGTTGGTCATAACTCCAGTAATTGGAAACTCGGAAGTGAAGCGAGTCCTGATAGACAATGGAGCTTCCGTCGATATCTTGTTTCATGATGCTTTTATGAGGATGGGGTATACTGACTCTCAACTAACCCCGACTAACATGCCAATCTACGGATTTAATGGAGTTGAGTCCAAGGTTGAAGGGACCATTCAGCTGCCCATGACAATAGGGCAAGAACCTAAGGAGGCCACCCAGATGTTAAACTTTCTAGTAATTAAGGCTGCCTCAACGTACAATGCAATCTTAGGGAGAACCGGACTTCATGCATTCAAGGCTGTTGCCTCTACTTATCACATGAAGGTCAAATTTCCAACCAGGAATGGTGTTGGGGAACAAAAAGGAGATCAGAAAATGGCCAGGAGTTGCTATGTGGCTGCTTTGAGAGCTGACGGAACCGGGGGGCAGGTACTCCCGATTGAAGACATGGATGTCCGTGATGATGATGAACACCGGGGAAAGCCAGCGGAGGACTTAATACCTATCCCTCTGGAGCTAGGCGACCCTGAGAAGGTGACTTATATTGGAGCCTCTTTGAAAGAACCCCTGAAGGGCAAATTAACAGAGTTCTTACAAAGGAATAGTGACGTTTTTGCTTGGACAGCAGCTGACATGCCAGGGATTGATCCCCAACTTATAACTCATAGATTGAATGTCGACCCTAATTGGAAGATAGTACAGCAGAAGAAGAGAAATTTTGCTCCGGAAAGGCAAGAGGCCATTAAACAAGAAGTGGATAAGCTCTTGGAGGCTGGTTTTATTGAGGAAATTCAGTTTCCCGAATGGTTAGCAAACCCAGTGATGGTCAAGAAAGCGAATGGAAAGTGGAGGATGTGTATAGACTTCACTGACCTGAATGATGCATGCCCAAAGGATTGTTTCCCTCTGCCAAGGATAGATATGTTGATAGATGCCACAGCAGGACATGAGATGCTGAGCTTCATGGATGGATTCAGCGGCTATAATCAGATTAAGATGCACAAGGATGATATCCCTAAGGTATCTTTCATAACCGACTTTGGTGTTTTCGGCTATCTTGTTATGGCGTTTGGCTTCAAGAATGCGGGAGCTACTTACCAACGATTGGTGAATAAGATATTTGCCCATCTGATTGGAAAAACCATGGAGGTTTATGTCGATGATATGCTGGTTAAAAGCTTGGTCAAGGCAGACCATATCAAGCACCTCAGAGAGGCATTTGAAGTGCTGAGGCACCACAAGATGATGTTGAATCCAGCCAAATGTGCCTTTGGTGTTGGATCAGGCAAATTTTTGGGTCTAATGGTTTCTAAAAGAGGCATAGAGGCCAACCCCGACAAGATCAAGGCGATCTTAGACATGGAACCCCCACGCTCTATAAGAGATGTGCAGAAGTTGACAGGCCGGGTAGCGGCTTTAGGAAGATTCATCTCCAAGTCTGGTGACAAGTGCTTGCCTTTCTTTCAAGCATTGAAGAAAGTGAAAAAATTTGAGTGGACCCCTGAGAGCCAAGAGGCCTTTGAGCAATTGAAGAAATACATGGTTGAAGCCCCGTTATTGACCAAACCAAGTCCTGGAGAGACTCTTTATCTATACCTGGCGGTATCTGAGCAAGCCCTGAGTGCTGTCCTTATTCGGGAAGAGGAGAAAGTCCAGAAACCTATCTACTATGTAAGCAAAGTGTTGCATGGGGCTGAGTTGAATTACTCACCCATAGAAAAGTTTGCTTTGGCTTTAGTAACTGCCTCAAGGAAATTGCGACCTTACTTCCAGGCACACAAGATTCAAGTTCTGACGAACCAACAGTTGAGGAACATATTGCATAGCCCTAAGGCCAGTGGAAGGTTAATTAAATGGGCGATTGAGTTAGGAGAATTCGATATCACATACAAGCCTCGGACAGCCATCAAGGCTCAGGCATTGGCTGACTTCGTGGTTGAATGTACTATTAACAACCAAGAAGTCGGGGGGCAAGAGATAATGACTACCCCTGGGCAAGAGAAAAAAGAAGAGGAACTTACACCTGATCTAAAGGAATATTGGGTGCTCTATTTTGATGGAGCATCAAAAACAAATTCTAGTGGTGCAGGTTTGGTTTTGCAAAGCCCTGATGGGTTCACAGTTGAGTATGCTTTAAAGCTGGATTTTCCTACTACTAACAATGAGGCAGAGTATGAGGCATTAATAGCTGGTTTGGGTTTAGCTAGAATCATGAGGGTCAAAAACCTTAAAGTTTGTGGAGATTCACGACTTGTGATATCCCAAGTAAACGGTGAATTCGAAGCTAAGGATGAGACTATGGCGAAATACCTGAGAGTGGTGAAGGCTGTTATGTCTCAGTTTGAGGAGTGTCATGTTGAGCACATCCCGAGAGAAGAAAACGTTAAGGCCGATGCCCTGTCTAAGTTTGCTTCTTCTGAAATAGAAAATTATGCTGGGAGTGTCTACTTTCAGGTCCTGAAGGCCCCAACCATTAATGCAAAGTTAGTGGCACCGATTGATATAGGAGGCTCTTGGATAGATCCTATCAAGGCACACCTGGAGACCGGTTGGCTCCCAGACAATGCCATGGAGGCACGAAAACTCTCAGTAAGAGCGTTGAGATATACTTTGATTGAGGGTATTCTGTACAAAAGGTCGTTTGTCATCCCGTACTTGAAGTGTCTAAGGCCTTTAGAGGCAAGGGAAGCATTAGAGGAAGTTCATGAAGGGATCTGTGGGCAACATTTGGGGGGCAGAGCCCTAGCTCACAAGATAATTCGTTTAGGGTTTTATTGGCCGGAGATGTTGGCTGATGCACAAAACTATGTCAAGAGATGTGAGAGATGCCAGAAGCATGCCCCAATTGTGAGGCAACCGCCTGAGATGTTGACCTCTATCAACTCTCCCATTCCATTTGCAATGTGGGGGATGGACATACTTGGACCCTTTCCCATGGCTTCAGCACAGAGGAAATTTCTGATAGTGGCCATTGATTACTTTACTAAGTGGATTGAGGCTAAACCCCTGGCCAAGATAACCACCAAGCAAGTTTCCCAGTTCTTCTGGGAGAACATCATTTGCAGATACGGAATCCCACGAATCCTTGTGACAGACAATGGGACACAGTTCAATAATGAGGAGTTTAAGAAGTATTGTGAAGAGAATGCGATTGAGCTCCGCTTTACCTCAGTGGCACATCCACAAGCCAATGGGCAAGCTGAGGTAGCTAATCGAATTATCCTTGATGGACTGAAGAAGAGGGTCGAGCGCTCTAGGAACACTTGGGTAGATGAACTGCTGCCCATACTTTGGGCGTATCGTACCACTTGTAAGGTAACAACTGGAGCAACCCCATTTTTGCTGGCTTATGGAGCCGAGGCTGTTGTGCCCTTGGAGATCATGCAGGCATCACCTCGAATTGAGGCATATGAGCCAGAAACTAATGAAGAAGGGATGAGACTGGCCCTGGATTTAATTGACGAGGTTAGAGATGAAGCTAATGCTAGGAATACTGAGTATTAGAAGAGAGCCTCTTTTCATTACAACCAGAGAGTTAAAGAAAGATTTTTTCGACAAGGCGACATGGTCCTAAGGAAGATTGAAGCCTCAGGAGTTGGCCAAAAAGGAAAGTTAGCACCAAACTGGGAAGGACCGTATCTGGTCAGGAAGGTGTTCGGACGAGGATCTTACAAGTTAGAAACCTTGGATGGGGTTGAGGTGCCCCGGACTTGGCATGCTGTGAACCTCAAAGTTTATTATGTTTGAGGTCTTTTGATAAAGGCTTGAACTTTTATCTATTTATTAGTAATAAGGTTCGAATGAAACCATTATAGAGCATGTTGCTCCCAGTAGTTGACAGAGTATCCATGTAAGGGTTGAACCCATTTTATTAATGTCCTTTGACAGCATAATGGAATTTATTCTGTTTTCTCTATTGGTTATCCTTCCTTGCTAAAACAAACGAAAGACGAATGTTGGACCGACTTATAAGTTTAGTACCAGCCAGGAGGCCAAGTACTCAAAAGCAAAAGCAAAAGCAAGAAAAATGGATGGAAATAAACTGCATAAATAGTTAAGTTAAAAATTACAAAGGCCCGAAGGCTATTAAGTCAAATGGTTGAAACCCAGAGTTCAGCAAGGCAAAAGATAAATAAATAAAGCCTAAGGGGCCTTAGGGGCCTCCTTAGCAGGAGAAGCATCCTCAGAGCTAGTCTCAGTAGTAGACCCCTCGTCGGCAGAGATAGCAGCACCAGGCTGAGCTAGAGTAGGCTCGGGATCCAAAGCTGAAGTAGTGGCAGTAGCATGCTCCTTAACCAAAGTGTCATCCTCCCCAAACAGCTCTTCACTGGAACCAGGCCCCTGTGTCAAGGCATTGGGAAGGTGAGGGCTAGGAAAAGCAAAAGGCAAGAATAACCCTGGATGCTGCCTCAGAACTGCTTCAAGGGCTTTGGTCCACCCATCAGAAAACTGACTAGGAAAGAGCATCTCATCATGCTGATCCATGAGAGTCTTGTACTCATCTGAATCCAGATATTCATCAATATGCTTCTCCTTGTCATCTCTCAGGGCAACCAGCTCCGCATGCATCCCTACCATCTCTTCATCTTTCTTCTTTATTTGCTCTTCCAGACGGTTAATATGGAGAGTCTTCTTCTGAGACTCAGACTCAAAAGCTTTAGACTTCTCTTTCCAAGCTTTGGCTTTATGAACCAAGCTTTGGAAATGGACGTTAGCCTGCATGAAAGGTTAGCATTGAAATCAAGTAGTGAACTTAAAAGCCGTTAAGGTATTGAAAGATAAAAGTTTGAGACTTACCACGGCGAGAGCCTGAGCACCGAGTGCCTCTGACTCCCCAATACCTCCACCAAGGACCATGTCCTTATAATCAGGGGTGGTGATCGAGTTTAAAGACCAATCCATGGAGTGCTTCGTAGAGCCCACCACAGAATCCTGCTTCCTAAAGCCCCAAGGAGGCCTGAAAACCGTCGACTGGACATTAACCTGGGAGCTCCCCTCCAGTCCAGCTATGTCACCATATCTCAACTCTCCTTTATGGGCCTTGTGGGGGCGCAGAAAAGGAGGCTCCGTGTTTTTCCTTCGAGGGTCAGCAGCCCTCTTAGCTCGAACCATCCTGGCTGTCTCTTCATCAGGAGAGGGTGCAGCCTCCACAATCAATTTCGCAACTGCAAGAACGACCAAAAAGAGAGTTGGAATAAATTCACTAATAAAAAGTAAATGGCAAAGACCAGTAAGAAAATTACCCCGCTCAGAAACTCTGGAAAGGCCTACTCCCCTTAGAGATTCCTCATTTAAAAGACTTAGGCAGGTAATAGAACTACCATCTGCCTCGGTCAGAGTATTATAAGCGGCCTGTTCCTCGGTACTAAGGACGATTCCCTTAGCACTTCCATCTGAGACTCTCGAGAATGTCTGCCTAAAGAGAGTGCCCCAATCACCTCCATCCCATTCTAAGTATGCGAACTCATTTTTCCAGCCCGCATTATTATCAGGAATTGACTTGCCATTAAAAATTGGGGGAACTCTAGGACGAAGCTTAACATATACCCAGCCAGGGTTCGTGGCAGGGCTATTGTAAAATTGAAAAAGTTTGCGAAAAAGCGCAACTGATAAAGGGAGTTGTTGTCGAAGGCACAAAACCATAAAACATAATATAATTCTCCACGCGTTTGGCGGGAGTTGACATGGACTAATTTGAACATCAGCTAAGAGTCTAGGAATGAATTCATGAAATGGAAAACGAAGGCCAGCCACTAGACTCTCCCTATAAACACACAAAGAATTGGGTTTCCAGTGACAAGGTCTGTCACCTGGCTCGGCTGGGACAAGTTTATAAGGTGATTTAATTTTGAAAAGCTTGTTATATCTAGTGATTTCATCAACATCATGATAAGAGCTACAGCAGTCATATGCATCTAGTTCTGACAAAGATGGGTAATCATCTCCACGTTGATTTAACATATCTACTAGAGATGTTTAAGAAGAGCGAATGGTGATTGTACCTTTGGAGGAGGCAGAATTCATCTTTGCAAGGCGGGACTTAGCTTTGTCTTCCATTGATGCTCCTGGAAAAAGATTCGAAGCTCTTGAAAAACCCAGAAAGTTTGAAGATTTGAAGAAAATCTTCAAAGAAAACCCAGAAACTATGAAGGAGTAAAGAAAATCTTCAAAGAAAACCCAGAAACTATGAAGGAGTGAAGATATCTTCAAGAAAGAAACCCAGAAACCACCGTGAAGGGGAGGAGCTCGAAGAAAACTTTCGCCGGAAATCGCCTTGAAATAGAGATAACTACAGAGAGAATTTCTAGTGAAGTGTTTGAGTAGAAGTGAGAATGAGAAAGTGAACTCTCCACTCTCACTCTTATATACAACCTTTTAGCCGGTTAAAATTCCTCCAAACGGTCAAAAAACCTACAGTAACAGGTCAGAAAAGCCCATGAAACCGGTCCAAATTAAGGCCCAATTCTAGGACATTCTTAGGAAAATACCTTTGAAAAATATCTTAGATATTTTAAAGAAAATTATAGATATTTTTGAAAAATATCATAGACAACAAAACCTGGATTTGGTTTCAAATAGCCCGGACGGGCCCAATAATGACTATAAGTTTAAGCCCATTTTGAAAAGAAAGGTATCAGGCCCCATAAGAATAGGCCCAAAGCCAAAGTGGCCCTTATTTCGACCAGAATCCTGGTCGAAACGACCAAGAATCCTGGTCGAAAAACTCTTCGACCAAAGCGTTGGAAACGCCCTTATTTTGACCAGAATCCTGGTCGAAACGACCAAGAATCCTGGTCGAAAAACTCTTCGACCAAAGCGTTGGAAACGCCCTTATTTCGACCAGAATCCTGGTCGAAACGACCAAGAATCCTGGTCGAAAAACTCTTCGACCAAAGCGTTGGAAACGCCCTTGTTTCGACCAGAATCCTGGTCGAAACGACCAGGAATCCTGGTCGAAAAACCCTTCGACCAGAGCAAAATTGGACCCTTATTTCGACCAGAATCCTGGTCGAAACGACCAGGAATCCTGGTCGAAAATCTCTTCGATCAGGAATAAAAAGAAGGCCTTGTTTCGACCAGAATCCTGGTCGAATTCCTGGTCGAATTTCTGATCGAAAAAACTCAGTCCTGGTCGAAATTTGCTATAAAAATTGATTTTTTTACAGCAAATCTTCACAGACATGGAATTTTGATACCCGTGGGTACCATAATAGGATAAAAATGGAAATACGAGGAATTTCATAGATAATTCTTTGAAGAAAAAGACTCTGTAACTAAAGTTATGGAAATTGCTTAGCCTCGGATAAGGCATATCGTCGTAAACGTGTCGGTCGCTCCACACTTTGCATCAAGACGACATTCGTGAAGCACTAGTGTACAAAGCCCTGACCCAAGTCTCACGAAAGGCAGATAAAACTTCAAGGAAAACCTGATCAGTTTTCCTAGAAGTTGGGGGGCAAATGATATGGGCTAAAAGTAAGCCTTAAAGACACCTTTAATGTGGTATTAATTATACCCGGAATAGTCCAAACATGGGGCCCACCAGTTGGGCCCAAACCCTATTTATAATATTAATTTCGTAATTAATATTAAGGGTAATAAACAGCTCAGCAAATAAGAGTTGGATAAGGATAATATCTCCTTCAGACTTATCCTATAAGGCATCCAATTCTATATGGAAACTGATTCCTATAAGGAATAGATCTAGAACTTTCCTCAAGGAGGTGACTTATCTATTAAGTCTCCAACTCCTACCTTAATTCTAAGGCTTCTCAGCCTATATAAAGGGTCAGACCCCTCACCTCAGAACGACGCTTTTTGGCTTGATCTTTGATATTCATCAAAGTACGTAGGCATCTTGTGAAGGCAGAATCAGCCACGAGCACAAGAGCAGCCTTTAAAGCACGAAGATCACACACCCTTACATTAAATACATAAACCCTAGCCGCAATACTAGTAGCCTAGTTTTTGATCCACAACAAATCTGTTCTTGAATGTAATATTTTGATCTTATTGATTGCTTCTGTCGATATGTCTTGATATATATCAACCACTGCCTCTTTATCTTCAAATATAACTGTCAAGACAATCGGCAATACAATTTATTCTTCCAAGACAACCAATTTTGTACTGCCAAGACAATAGGCAATACAATCGTCAAGACAATCAGGTTCTTCCAAGACAAT